>CM040933.1:30697301-31374801 GCA_023029165.1 Gobiocypris rarus | reverse complement strand
AATTTTATATAGCCTAGTGCCTAAATTATTATCGGTCTAATAGCCTATGCATCTGACCACTGCAATAATCAGTTTGAAAATTAAGAACAGCTTTTTTCAAACGCCATTTAAAAAACAACTTGCCTACTTCTCTCCTCATTTCACAACATATGGACCACAAGGTAAATATTAAGAAAATACATTTATATAATTGTATAATTTATAAAGATAGGCTATTATTACTTATATGTGTTTAAGCCTAAATTAGTCTCTCGATGTACCTGAGAGAATATAGGCCTAGTCTTTAATGCAGTGTCAGAAGTCAGCTTACTTTCTGCAGTGAATATAGACTGGTGTTTGAGACTTTTCATGTTAATAAAATGAAGAAAATTATTAAACAGTTAAGTAAATAGCATAAAAAAGTAAATAGCCTATAGTGGGACACAACCTAACATAATGACTCTGTTTGTGAAAATTGACTTGGGGTTCAGACTGCTTATGTTTTTACCCCACATTATTGAAACCACCTTCAAGCAGAAGCAGACCTCAAGTTTAGGCATATGAACCAGTGATGTGGCGAGCGCGAGCGTCACGTTAAGCGAGCGCCAGGCGTCACGTTCGGCGAGCGCAGACGTCACGTTCTGCAGACGCGTCCGCGTTCATTGAGACGAGTGCATGTAGCAAAGTCACTTACATCTGCGCTTCGGGATCTCGACACAGCGTCGAAACGTCAGTTTCGCGTCAGCCATCCCTAGCGAGCGATTAGTAGGTCCGATTCATAAAAGAGTAGGCGAGAACTACCTGGGGTTTTGACTATTTCTCGCGAGATGCGGACGTGCGTGTACTTAAGTTGCGTCCGGATATGCATACTAACCTACTATAAAGTAGGAGAAAACAGTACGTGAAAGGAGTAGTATGTTCGAAACCTCAGTAATCATAAAAGAGTAGGCGAGAAATGCCCAGATGGCCTACTGCGTTCCGCCCAGATTGTGAAGCACTCATCGTCGGATACTTTTCTATCCCTGCCTTCCCATGAGGCCACAGGAGAGGATACGTCAGGCGGAGGAAAGCGATGCGGGTGTTTTCAAACGTGAGTATTACAAACCAAAATCATGGTTCCTGTGTGTTAAAATCGCATTTGTTGAGCTACTGTAGAGTAAACTTTTGAATTGTTGAAGGGGTAAAGTTGTGTAAATAGTTGTGATTGTGCTGTAAAAACACGTTTTATTATAGCTAACAGATGAGTTCCAGTAACACACGTAACTTACGTTGGATTTAGATAAACCATATACATCAGATAAAGATGCTTACTAAAAGTTTATTTAACATCTGACAGGAATTTTCGATAAGTAATGCAGATGAGCACTTCACAACATTAAATGGAAATCGGATCAGAATGATGTGTGTTATAATGTAGAGTTCACTGTTTTCAACTCTGCTTACATTACATGAAAGTCAGCAATGTAAATAAACAAAGTTACATACATAAAGTAACTAACTTAAGTTCCCTTTCGAGAGGTCTCTCGTATTGCGTATGGGAAAACTCCTTTTCTCGAGAATATGAAGCAAAAACTTTATTCATAAAGTGTCTATTTAAAACGCAGTGCCACTACACAGCCGATAGACCAGCGTGAGCTGCGCGCTGATTGGCTGTGCAGTGGGAACTGCATGAACCTATGGCGAGGCGGCAGAGAGAGAGCGAACCAATAGGGGTCGCTAGAATTCCCGCCGAACAAGGTCTCCAGAATTAGCATATCTAAGGCTATAAAGACCGTGTTTTGCCATAGGAAATCAGATTTAATCTCCTTCAGCGATACCTTCGTTGACCTCCGGAAGTGAAGCCCCGCTGTCGAACAGCACTCAGCGGAACTTCTCTGCAGCCCTAAGGACGTCGGATTTTCCTCCCCGCGAGGAAGCGGTCGCTGCGCACCTTTGTCCGCCCTCCTCCAGAGGATGGCAGGCCAGAGCTCAACACCCCTCCAAGCCATGTCGCTCCACCTCAGCTTTCGCCAGTCGAGCATACGCCTCCGCTGGCCAGGCTGATTCAGTGCTCCACACCATGGCCGTCCTTCAAGTGTATCAGGCCAAACTTCTCCGCTCTCTGGACGAGACTGTTCCCGGTTCTGAGATCTTGAGGGACCTGCGCAGTGCCACTAATTTAGCCCTGCGTGCAACCAAGGCTAACGCACAGGCTATCGGGAGGACTATGGCCAGCCTGACCGTTCTGGAGCGCCACTTGTGCCTGAACCTCACCGACATGAAGGATGCGGATAAAGCCTCCTTTCTGGATGCTCCCATTACCTCTTCCGGTTTGTTCGGTCCGGCGGTCATTGGCTTCGCCGAGCGTTTCACCGAGGCTCAGAAAGCTTCGCAAGCCATGAAACACTTTCTGCCCAAACGCTCCAGCTCTTCCTCTGGCCGCCACAAAGCGCCGCCCCCTCAACCCGCTAAAGCAGCGCCGCCGTCCTCTTGGCCACGCTCGGGATCCAGGAACCGGCAGCGCTCATGCTCTGCAAGCAGCAGGCAGCCCGAGTCCCGGGGACCTCGACCCAAAGCTGCGTTAAGACCCGAGCCACCGAAGCCGTCCTAGCCGCAAGGGGGAAAAAGGAGGTGGCCAGGTCCCGCTTCGGCTGGTCCCCCCACCAATCAATCAATCAATAAATCAACTTTATTTATATAGCGCTTTTACAATGACGATTGTTTCAAAGCAGCTTCACAGTGTTAAACAGGACAACATTGCAACAAAATTTGATTTGGCTAGTTTAATTTGGATAGTTTATAGAATTATATATGACCAAATTAATAAATTCTATTTGTATATTTAGTTGAGTAACTTGGATCATAATTTGAGTGTCCCCAACTGAGCAAGCCAAGCCAAAGGCAACAGTGGCAAGGAACCAAAACTCCATCAGGGCATGATGGAGAAAAATAAACCTTGGGAGAAACCAGACTCAGTCGGGGTGCCAGTTCTCCTCTGGCCTATTATTAACAGTGTATAATTATTACTCTGGCAACCTTGCAGGTCATAAATCATATTAGATAGGAATATTCAAAATTTTGGGTATCACGCACGAGACGGGTTCATTTAGGATGGCGTGTCGATTACACAAGAATATGAATACTTGAAAGATCGGAGTAATTGCGCCGGAGACGGGTTAATTGAGGATGACGTGCCGGTGAGGCAAATTCAGAGGAGACACTAATGGACACTGTCTCAGCAGACACTCCAGGATGAGCTGGTCATGTCCAGATGCAGGTCCACCATCCGATCCGGACACGCCTGGATCCGGCCGACTGCAGTAAACCTCGGGATAAACAGAGAGACTAACATTAGTGTGGATGCCACTCTTTTTATGATGTAACGAGTACATCAGGTGTTATGGGAAGTGTTCCCGGTTCGGCTGACCTAGTTAATGCAGCCTAACAATCAGTCATTTGATTTGAATAAAGAAAGTTAAAAATGTTCTATGTGTATGCCATAGTAAAGAGATGTGTTTTTAGTCTAGATTTAAACTGACAGAGTGTGTCTGCTTCCCGAACAATGCTAGGAAGACTGTTCCAGAGTTTAGGTGCTAAATAGGAAAGGATCGACCGCCTGCAGTTGATTTAGATATTCTAGGTATTTTCAACTGGCCAGAGTTTAGAGACCGCAATAGACGTGATGGAGTATAATGCGTTAAGAGCTCGCTTAAGTACTGGGGAGCTAAACCATTTATTGCTTTTATAAGTAATAAGCAAGATTTTAAAATGTATGCGATGTTTAATAGGGAGCCAGTGCAGTGTTGACAGAACTGGACTAATATGATCGTACTTACTGGTTCTAGTAAGAACTCGAGCTGCTGCGTTTTGGACCAGCTGGAGTATATTTATTAGGCGAGCAGGGCAACCACCCAGTAGAGCATTACAATAATCTAGCCTTGAGCTCATGAACGCATGTACTAATTGTTCAGCATTTTGCATTGAAAGCATGTGACGTAATTTAGATATATTTTTAAGATGGTAGAATGCAGTTTTACAGATGCTAGAAACATGGCTTTCAACGAAAGATTGGTATCAAAGAGCACACCCAGGTTCCTCACTGACGCGAGGGCTTGACAGAGCAGTCATCGAGGTTAGACAGTATTCTAGGGCACTACTTGTGGAGCTTTTCTGTCCAATAATTAAAAATTCAGTTTTATCTGAATTAAGTTGCAGGAAATTACTATTCATCCAATTTTTATATCAGCTATGCATTCCGTTAATCTTGTGAATTGGTAAGTTTCGTCAGGGCGTGAAGAAATATAGAGCTGAGTATCATCAGCATAACAATGAAAACTAACGCCATGCTTCCTAATGATATCTCCCAGTGGTAGCATATACAGGGTGAAAAGCAACGGTCCTAACACTGAGCCTTGCGGTACTCCATACTGAACTTGTGATCGGTGTGACATCTCTTCATTTACTGCTACAAACTGATAACGGTCAGATAAGTAAGATTTAAACCATGCCAATGCAGTTCCACTAATGCCAACATAATTTTCGAGTCTATTCAAAAGAATATTGTGATCGATAGTATCGAATGCAGTAACACTAATAGAGAGATACAACCACGATCAGATGATAAGAGGAAATCATTTGTAACTCTAATTAGAGCAGTCTCAGTACTATGATACGGTCTAAATCCTGACTGGAAATCCTCACATATACCATTTCTTTCTAAAAAGGAACATAATTGTGAAGACACGGCCTTTTCTAATATTTTTGATAGAAACGGTAGATTCGAGATTGGTCTGTAATTGACTAATTCTTTAGGATCATGTTGCGGTTTTTTAATAAGTGGTTTAATTACAGTTTTTGGTACATATCCTAATGTCAAGGATGAATTAATAATATTAAGCAGAGGATCTATGACCTCTGGAAGCATCTCTTTTAATAGCCTAGTCGGTATAGGGTCAAGCATACATGTTGTTGATTTTGATGATTTAACAAGTTTAGCCAATTCTTCTCCTCCTATAGCAGTGAATGAGTGTAATTTTTCCTCAGTGACACTACACTGTTCTGTCTGAAGTGATACTGTAGTAGACGGCTGCATGGTTATAATTTTATTCCTAATGTTATCAATCTTACTAGTAAAGAAGTTCATAAAGTCATTACTGCTGTGTTGTTTACAAACGTCAGAAGTTGAAGCTTTATCTTTGTTAATTTAGCCACTGTATCGAATAAATACCTAGGGTTGTGTTTGTTTTCTTCTAAAAGAGTTGAGAAATAAGCAGATCTAGCAGTTTTTATGGCCTTTCTGTATGCAATCATGCTCTCTTTCCACAAATTGCGAAAAACCTCCAGTTTTGTTTTCTTCCAGCTGCTCTCCATTTTTCTGGCTGCTGTTTTAAGGGCCCGAGTGTGCTCGTTGTGTGTGCCACACTCTCTCAGTCTCACAGTTCCCTGCAACCAGGTGACTGCCGACTCAGTTTTCGCAGCCAACGAGCCCATTATCAAAAGCACTTGCCTGCACACAAACGCCGTTCTCACGGCGCCCCAAATAAATCTCAAAAAGAGTTTTTTCTATGTAGACAATGTGCCCACTGTACAGTCAGCACCCCTACGCTCAAACACCCCCCACACAGCTCTCACGCTGTCCTGTGCCAAAAATGTAATGCGCGCACCCACTACACAGTGCACGCCGCCAAACATAAACACTATCCCCACAGTGTTGCAAGCACAATACATACGGGTTACCGGGTCCCTATCACTAAGCGGGCCGCCACCGATCCAAATCCAACCCCTGGCTTCACGAGCCCAGGCCTGGCAGGCCATCCCCGGTATATCAGATTGGGTGTTGAACATAGTAAAACGAGGTTACTCGCTACAGTTCGCTCGCAGACCCCCGCGCTTTCGCGCCGTTGTTGAGACCTCAGTGAAAGACAGCATGAGTCACGTGCTCCGCGCCGAGGTATCGAAACTGTTAAAGAAGGGACCGGTGGAAACCGTGCACCCCACTCAAAGCGAGTCAGGCTTTTACAGTCGTTACTTTCTCGTTCCAAAAAAGGATGGCGGCCTCCGGCCCATCCTAGACCTCAGACATCTGAACAAAGCGCTTATGACACACTCGTTCAAGATGCTGACAGTGAAACAAATCCTCGCTCACATCCGCCTGGGGGATTGGTTTTTCACGGTTGACCTGAAAGATGCATACTGTCACATTCAGATAGCGCCCCGTCACAGGCCATTCTTGAGATTCGCCTTCGAGTGTCAGGCTTATCAATACACAGTTCTGACATTCGGTTTATCCCTGGCACCCCGCACTTTTATGAAGTGCATGGACGCAGCCATAGCCCCGCTGAGGCTGAAAGGCATGTGGATACTCAACTACCTCGACGACTGGCTTGTCATAGCCCAGTCAGAGGCACAGTTGATGATACACAAGTCCTGGCTCCTCAACCATCTAGAATGTTTGGGCCTCAGGATCAATATCGCCAAGAGTTCAATGTCTCCCAGACAGACTATATCTTTTCTGGGTACGGTCATAGACTCAATACAGATGAGGGCGCGGCCTATGTCACAGCGCGCCCTCTCTATTCAGAACATGGCGAAGTCATTAAAAGCTGGTGCTTGCGTTCCCCTCAAACGTTTTCAAAGGATGCTAGGTCTTATGGCCTTGGCATCAGCAGTACTCAAACTGGGTCTATTACACATGCGTCCCCTCCAACGCTGGCTAAACTCCCGCGTTCCGGCTCACGCATGGCGATCAGGCCAGTTGCGCATTAAAGTGAACCACAGCTGTGTCAAAGCTCTGGCTCCTTGGAAGGTGACCACCTGGTATCAAACAAGTGTTATGATGGGTACAGTCACGAAACGGAAAGTGGTCTCGACAGACGCATCCAACCTAGGTTGGGGCGCCCTACACAGGGCAAGCCAATCTCTGGCCAGTGGGCGATTACAGAGAAAAGGCTACACATAAACTGTCTAGAGATGAAAGCGGTCAACCTATCGCTGAAAGCTTTCCTTCCGTACATAAAGGGTCACCATGTCTTGGTCCGAACGGACAACATGTCAGTGGTATCCTATATAAATCGCCAGGGCGGGCTGAAATCACGCTCCCTACATTCCATGGCGAATCACCTCCTTTTATGGGCAGAGTACTTCCTGAGCTCCCTGAGGGCGGCTCACGTGCCAGGTATTCTGAATCAGGGTCCAGATATGTTATCCAGAGGCGGTATTCCCCCCGGAGAGTGGTCTCTTCACCCGCAAACGATTCAGTTGATATGGAGCGTCTTCGGCAAAGCGAAAGTAGACCTTTTCGCCTCAGAAGACAATGCTCACTGCACAATATTTTTCTCCAAACACAGAGATGCGCTGGCCCATGTCTGGCCCTGTCTCCCTCTGTATGCTTTTCCTCCGATCGCAATGTTGCCACAGGCCATCAAAAAGATCAGGGAAACCAATTCCACAGTGCTCTTAATAGCCCCGTTGTGGAAGAATCAAATATGGGCCTCCGAACTGACTCTCATGTCAGACACAGCCCCATGGCCGATTCTGCTGAGGAAAGACCTCCTCACGCAGGCGAAGGGGAAAATTTGGCATCCCCACCCCGAACTGTGGGCTCTCCATGTTTGTCCCATCAACCAATACCCACGAACCTTTCTAAAAGAGTTGTAGTACATATGATATGTACTACAGGGGACTCTGTATAAGGGAACAGGTCTATTTAGCTCAAAGTAATGAATTAATTAATTCATAGGGAATTTTGCAAGATTCTATTTTACGACCGAGCAAATGACTCGTCTAGCGTTCATTTGAACGGGGATATTAATATCAACGGAATAGTGAAACACTATTTAACAGCCAGGTAACTTAGATCAGCAGTTCAAGACATTAAAATTCGTAAGCACATAACACAAGAACACTTATCTTTAATTTATAAACAAAGCTTTATTGATTACTCTAACACGTAAAACTAGAATCTAACAAAAACAAACATACACACATTCACACGCGTTGCAGAAAGGGGGAAAGTGAGGGAAGAGTGAGTTTCAAAGAGAGAGAAGGATGAAGTCCCAAGTTTCTAGCAGTATCTGCATTTATAACACATGACCTGAATGAACCACCGATCATTGACTTAACCCTCCTATCGTTGCTTAGGCGGGGTTATTCAATTTGATATCAATGCACCAGTTCAGTTTAGAATCTGGAGGTTACTTGCGTTGGTCGTGCGTGTCATCATTGATTGGCGATTCCCTTTCGGTCCTGGCTGGAGAGGGGTTTCCCGGTTCTTTGTGATTCGTGGAAGGTCTTGTCGTGTCTTTGATGGGCGTCTTGGGAAGCCAACCACGTGGCGTGTTGGCTGCTGGTCTCGGCTGTTTGAAGTTGAAGCGTGCTCACTGGAGATTCGTTGAGAGAAGCTTTGCGGCGAAACTTAACTTAGAACACGAGACTCGCGGAAAGAAAATAAACTTAAGTAAAAGAAAGGAAAGTGAGAGTTCTAGATGGCTTGAATGAATTTAACCCATTTTCTCTGGTCTGCCACCTTTGGAGTTCTCCAACTCCTTCTTCGAGGTGGAATACACAATGCAATGCTAGCGAATAGAAGAACAAGCCACTCTGCTCTGCTAACGTTGGTTTTTATAGATAAGATCGAGCGACACCCATTTTCTCTGGTTGATCCAATCATGTCTGCGAGTTTTTGGCGCAAAGTTCTTTGTTCAGTTCGATTCGCCTCCTGGCTGATATAATGGAGGGCATTTTATCCTTACAAAGCTGGTATTCTTGTAATAATGCATTTTCTGTAAATTCTTTTACAAGATTCGGTACTATTGAGTTTTTCTGATTGGGGCGGTACCAAAAACTACAATCCTAAACGTTGAGAGTACAGAGATACAAGAATTCCACAGTTACTAGAATACAGAGTTTGATTTACATAAAGTAAACACCCTAGATATTTTAATACATCGTATAAAGACATTAAATCAACAATATATATATTTTTAATATATATGAGTCGCCATCAGTTCGACAATCACTGGTTAAGTGATTTGATGCAGTTTATGGTATCATGGTTTCTGTGAGTTTCCTTTGTTTTCCCCTTTAGTGCTGGGGTCTTAAGGAATTTATGGTGGTCACAGAGCCGGACTTAGAAGTTACTTGGTCGATGGGGGAAGGGAAGAATCTGCCTGTGGACCAATGAGAAGTCCCTTCCTTCCTGGGCTTGGTACCACCGGGTAGTAAATCTTTGTCCGCTTGTTGTGGAGAGAGGAGCCCAGGCCATAAATGGCCCTGGAATGTTGAGTTAGTTTTGTGTGGACTGATGTTTGAATGAATCATCTGCAAGATTCTTTTGTGTCTGCACGGCCACAATTACGACAGAGTTCTGAATACTATTTCTGAAGCTAGAGCACCCTCAACCAGGCGGCTCTATGCACTGAAATGGTCGGTATTCTCTAACTGGTGTACAGCACGAAACCTTGACGCGCGCTCGTGCAAGGTGGCAGAAGTGCTCGCCTTCCTTCAAGAGCTAATGGACGCGGGTCGTTCCCCCTCCACGCTCAAAGTATAAGTTGCCGCCATAGCAGCTTATCACGCTCAGGTCGCGGGACAATCACTGGGGAAAAGCGAACTTATAGTACGCTTTCTTAAAGGGGCCAGAAGGCTGAACCCGCCTCGACCCCCCTCAGTTCCTATATGGGACCTTGCCACAGTGTTGGAAGCTTTGAAGGGCTCTACCTTTGAACCGCTTTAGTCTGTGAGCCTAAAGCACCTCTCACTGAAAACCGCTTTTCTGCTGGCACTTGCCTCAGTCAAGCGAGTGGGCGATTTACACGCACTCTCCACTAGTGCTTCCTGTCTCGAGTTTGGGCCTAACGACTCCAGGGTCATCCTCAAACCTAGACATGGTTATGTTCCTAAAGTGCTTTCTACTCCCTATAGGGCACAGGTCATTTTTTTTGGCCCTGCCCGCGTCGCAAGACGAAAAGGACGCGAATTTGCTCTGCCCAGTCAGAGCGCTGAGAATGTATATAGAGCGCTCCGCCCTCTCTGTGTGCTTCGGTGGCCGCACTAAAGGCTATGCCGTCACGAAGCAGAGACTGTCACACTGGATAGTGGAACCCATCTCTATGGCTTATAAGTCTAAAGACCTAACTTGCCCCTTAGGAATTAAAATCCATTCTACTAGAGGCATGGCCTCATCATGGGCATAGTCACGTGGCATACCGCTAGAAGATATCTGTGCGGCGGCAGGCTGGGCCTCTCCGTCCACTTTTATCAGATTTTATAAACTGGAAGTCCCCGCTTTACAAGCTGGGATTATCTCCATTTAATAGGTATAGATTATCTCCATTTAATAGGTATAGTCTTACACTATATATCTTAAGGCCCGACTATGTCCGGTCATAATTCTATATCATATGGCCTGATTCTATCCGGCCTATATACTCTTATGTCCGCTCAAGAGACCCACTTTGTTGGTCTCCTGTGACTCTCTGTTACCCATCTTACGTGCCTCAGGCCACTGGGTCAGTTAAGCACGCACGGCTTTTCAAATTGGGTTCCCATACGCAATACGAGAGACCTCTTGAAAGGGAACGTACTCGGTTACTCACGTAACCTCGGTTCCCTGAAAGAGGGAATGAGTATTGCGTAACGCGCCGTGCTTATGCCTCTCAGGGTATCGCTTCAGTCGATTTTTAACCTGATTTCCTATGGCAAAACACGGTCCTTATAGCCTTAGATATGCTAATTCTGGAGACCTTGTTCGGCAGGACTTCTAGCGACCCCTATTGGTTCGCTCTCTCTCTACCGCCTCGCCATAGGTCCATGCAGTTCTCACTGCACAGCCAATCAGCGCGCAGCTCGCGCTGGTCTATCGGCTGTGTAGTGGCACTGTGTTTTACATAGACACTTTATGAATAAAGTTTTTGCTTCATATTCTCGAGAAAAGGAGTTTTCCCATACGCAATACTCGTTCCCTCTCTCAGGGAACCGAGGTTACGTGAGTAACCGAGTACGTTTTCAATTTAATTAGTCCATTAGTACTGTTGATAAACTGAGGAACATAAGCAACTACATTTAAATGTAGTATTGAACATAAATCACACAGGTAACATTAATGTTGTCTGGTGGTGTTACAGGGATAGAAGAGCTTGTGTGTGTGTGTGCGTTTGTGTGTTTATCTGGTGGCGAGAGGCTGATGAAGGAATGCTGTCATCAAAGGCTTTGAGTCAGTATACTACAGAAATGAATAAAACATCTATTTAAATCTTAAGATGTATTTTATTTCAATTTCAAACAGAGTTATTTCAGCACTTGTCTGATTCTTGATGTCTGTGCGTTTGCTGTGGTGAAGCAGGGCCTTAGGGCAGGGTAATAGTGGCATGTGTGGGGAAAACCTGAAACAAAAATATAAGGTAAGATCATTTATTTACTTCTAATACAGAAATCAAATGACATTGTGCTGTTAAAATGACTGCTTTTGTATTATGTTTGTAGGATCTGAGATGTCGGCAGACAGGTGTGAGCACTGAGGATCCTGGACCCTCCATCACTTCACCTGTTTTCCCCACACAAGCCAGCAGCCATATCACCCTGTAGCCCAAGACTGGTTTCCCACTGAAGCTAAGCAGGGCTGAGCCTGGTTAGTACCTGGATGGGAGACCAACTGGGAAAACTAGGTAGCTGCTGGTAGAGGTGTTAGTGAGGCCAGCAGGCGGTGCTCACCCTGTGGTCTGTGTGGGTCCTAACGCCCCAGTATAGTGATGGGGACACTATACTGTCAAAGAGCACCGTCCTTCGGATGAGACGTTAAACCGAGGTCCTGACTCTCTGTGGTCATTAAAAATCCCAGGATGTCCTTCGATAAAGAGTAGGGGTGTAACCCCGGCATCCTGGCCAAATTTTCCCATTGGCCCCTGTCCATCATGGCCTCCTACTCATCCCCATATATTTATATATATATATATATATATATATATATATATATATATATATATATATATATATATATATATATATATATATATATATATATATACAATTGGCTTCATCACTCTGTCTCCTCTCCACCAATCAGCTGGTGTGTGGTGGGCGTTCTGGCACAATATGGCTGCCGTCGCATCATCCAGGTGGATGCTGCACATTGGTGGTGGCTGAGGAGATTCCCCCCTTCTATATGTAAAGCGCTTTGAGTGCCTTGAAAAGTGCTATATAAATGTAACAAAATTATTATTATTACCTGCCCTTAGTGCCTTATCTGGCCCAGATGTTGCTGTGGTCTCTTCATCCTCAGTAAACTCAGAGCCAGTGAGAGCTTCTAGAAAAAGACCAAACGCGACTTACAGTGCTCTTATTACAGAGACGATCCCCTTGGAGCTAAGAGCCTTGCTCAGAGACACACTCATTTATTTAGGTTTCCTATTGTTGTCAGTAAATAAAATATTATTTTATATAATTATTCACATGCATTAATTCATTGCTTGACTGAAAATTGATATGTATTCACATCGGCTGCATTTGTCTAATGTGTATTCAAGCATATGTCATATGACAAGTTGCCTTTTGCTTGTTTTACTAAAACGATATTTAAAAAAAAAAAGTTATAAAGTATTGGTCAGCATTTGCCATTATTATTGTAAGTGTTTGGGTGGGCTAACGGTTCAATTAATTCTGGGGTAATCTTAATTTTTTATAGTGATACTTAAATTTTTGGAGTATAAAATCAGCAGTTTCCTCCAAAGGCGAGCTCTTGGAGCAGCTGAAAGACGTCTCTGAGCAGACACTGAGGAAAACCGCACCGGTAGGGCTGTGGAGGTAATGATGCTATGAGCTGTGACCTGGCACTTATTGTGTTATAATTACATAGTGGTATATTTAACAATGAACAATCATATGTGTTTGTGTACATTATATACACAGAAGAGAAAAAAACACAATAACAAGCTTAGATATCTTTGAATAAATCATCATAATGCAATATTTGTTGTTATTTCATAAACCTGGGATGGAACAGGAGTTAAATTTAACAAGAAAAAGAGGGAAATATAAAGGAGATTTAGCCCACTTTTGCTTGTGGGTGACATTTTTTTGCATATAAAATAAAGAAATTAACAACATATTCAAGAGATCACGATTTTGGGTTTTCGCAAAGATAAAACTGTCAGATTAAAATGTATCGCTTCATTTCAATTCAAATATATTTGTATAGCGCTTTTCACAATACACATTGTTTCAAAGCAGCTTTACAGAAAGTGCATTTCATAAATGTACATTGAAAAATGTTAGAAAAAGTTAATCAATCATGTATTAATTTAGGCCATAACAGCGCTGGCGTTGAGTCGTCTCTTCAAAGGCGTCAAGTCGTCGCATCACAGTTGTGTTGGGGCATCTGAAGTCTCCATGAGAGGCTGGATACAAACTGGAGCTGACCAACTATTTACCTCGGGACTAGTGTCCCGAGGTAATAACAGAAAAGCAGATGGGAAATAATTAGCATAGCTGCTGTTCAGAATATCAATGCTTTTGATCCGATTTAACTGTAGTATAAAAGGTAATTATAATGTGAATGCTTGGCTAAAGAGATGCGTCTTTAATCTAGTTTTAAACTGGGACAGCGAGTCTGAACCTCGAACAATATCAGGAAGACTATTCCAGAGTTTAGGAGCTAAATGTGAAAATGCCCTCCCTCCTTTAGTGGACTTAGATATCCTAGGAATGACCAGAAGCCACGAGTTTAGTGATCTTAAAGAGCGTGATGGATTGTAGGGTGATAGAAGATCTGTTAAATACACAGGAGCTAAACCATTTAGGGCTTTATAGGTCAGTAGCAATACTTTGTAATTGATACGGAACTTAATAGGTAACCAGTGTAGAGATGATAAAATTGGTGTTATATGATCATATTTTCTTGACCTAGTAAGAACTCTAGCAGCTGCGTTTTGGACTAGCTGTGATTCAGGACAACCAGCTAATAAAGCATTACAGTACTCTAATCTCGAGGTCATGAATGCATGAACTAACTTTTCTGCATCAGAAATAGATAGCATGTTACGTAGCTTAGCAATGTTTCTAAGGTGGTAAAATAAAAGTTGCGGTCTAATATAACACCCAGGTCTTTTACTGTAGTGGATAAAGTGACAGGACGTCCTTCCAAGTTAAAGTTGTATTGTGAGAGGTTTTGTGGGCAGTTTTTTGGACCAATAAGTAATACCTCTGTTTTATCTGAAACTAAACCAGTTTAATGCCTTTCCCTGAACACCAGTGTAATTTTGAAGTCGATCTAAGAGTATTTTATGATCTATAGTATCGAACGCAGCACTAAGATCGAGTAGAACTAGTATTGAGATACAGCCTTGGTCAGTAGCTAGAAGTAAATCATTTGTGATTTTAACGAGTGCAGTTTCTGTGCTATGATGCGGCCTGAATCCTGATTGAAATTTTTCATATATATCATTTTCTTGCAAGAAAGAGCACAATTGAGCAGACACAACTTTTTCTAGTATTTTAGACATAAATGGAAGATTTCCAATGGGTCTGTAATTTGCTAGATTATTATGATCTAATTGTGGCTTCTTAATGAGAGGTTTTATGACTGCTAACTTGAATATTCTTGGAACATGACCTAAAGATAAAGACGAGTTAATAATATTGAGAAGAGGCTCTTCCACTACAGGTAACAGCTCTTTCAGTAGTTTAGTGGGTATTGGATCTAATAAACAAGTTGTTGGTTTAGATGCAAGTGATACGTTTATTTAGCTCTTCCTGTCCTATAGTTGTAAAGCGGTGTAGTAGTTCTTGGGGGCGATAATTGAGGTTGAATCATAAGACATCATTAAAGATTGTACATTTACAATTCTGTTTCTGATGCTTTCTATTTTCTCAGTGAAGAAATTCATAAAATCATTACTACTAAACTGTAACGGAATATTTTGCTCAGGCAATGCTTGTTTATTTGTTAATCTAGCCACGGTGTTAAATAAAAACCTTGGATTATTTTGGTTATTTTCTATTAGTTTGCGGAGATGCTCAGCCCTGGCTGCTTTTAGGGCCTTTTTATAACGTGACATACTATCTTTCCACGCGATTCTAAAGATCTCTAAATTAGTTTGTTTCCATTTACGCTCTAAGTTACGAGTTTCTCTCTTGATAACATGTGTAGCACTGTTGTACCATGGTGCTTTAGTTTTCTCTCTAACCTTTTTTTATCTAATTGGTGCAACAATTTCTAATGTACTAGAGAAACTAATGTACTAGAGAAATACTACTATAGATCGCTTATACTACAATCACAAAATAAATGGGTAGCTGTTTCTTAAACAAGACCACAAAATTAGAACGTTTAAACCAATAATAATATATAGATAGATAAATTAAACAGGAGTATTTTGGAAGGAGTGTATTTGCAAATACCTATTTGGAATGATTTATTTTGGTATTTATGATGACATCTGGTTAATTTAGTATGTCCTTCTGAGGATGAAAATGTGCTTGTTTGTAAGCATTCAAGCCAATGATAAAAGCCAAATTATCCTAGATTAATAAATTAATAATGGTTGAAGTTAAATCCTTGAAGAGGATATTTCCTGTTTTTCAAAATTATAACCTTACAAGGGGGGAACATAGAAATTATGTAGCGGCCTAAATTGGTAGCCCAAAATGTGGGGGTGACAGGACCTCAAAATTGGACTTAGGGGGGAATGAATGGGGGAGTCTGAAATCCCCTGCCGCTTCAATATACCTTTAAATATCTTAATCAGATTCATAATCAAAGCCTTAATTAATATATATCCTCCTATTTCTAATGATTCATTCCAGTTGATTTTACTCAATAGAACTGCTGATTGTTTGTTCTTCTTTTATGTTTTCTAAAGTTTGTGTTTGGTCTTTGAGTGGTGACCGAGGGTCTGGCCTAGGCTGTGTGATGTGTCACTAAACACTTGATAGCTACGTGTTGTTGTGTGTTTGGATTTTGGAGGTATCACACACCTTTAACATGCTAGGAGTGCAGTAAAAGTGTTTGCTCACTTAGCCCGCCTTCCAGAGATTAAATATAGATTTGTCTTTCATTTTTATTATATTTTATTCATTTTATATGTCCTTTTACTGAAATACTAAAGAATGAAGATGAATATTGCCTGTACTATTGTCTCTACCTCTCACTGAGAGAAAGCACATGTTATCAGTATGTTTTGGTGAAGTGCTTTGTTGATATGTAGTTAAAACTCTACAACCTTGGCAGAGCTGTGATGCTGGGGAGCTCTTGTGTGTGTGCGTTGCATGATCTGTTCAGGCCCAATATTGAAGATGGACATTTTCTGCACAACACCAGACATGAAGACGCCTTTCTGCAACCTCCGAGGTCAACAATGATCTAAATCTAGTCATGGGGCGACAGCAGATGGGAGTTTTACTTACTCAAACATGTTCTGAGGGCAGAAAGGAAAATGATTGGTTTACAGATTCAACCAATTAAATTGAAGCAGAGGCCGGCCAAGCGGTTTGAACATGTGGAGGGAATCCCACAGTCTGAGCCGTTATCTTCTTGAGAGAACGTATTTGTTGCGAGGTAAGAGTATTTACTTTCTATTTTGTTCAAATCCAACATCCACTTACGTTTACTAAGATAATTAGCAAACATTAGAAATGCATAGAACTAATAATCATCGTCTAAATGTCCTATCACGTGCATCTTAATTCGACTGCTTCATCGCTCGACCGTATCAAAGTTGCTTATGGTGTGACCGCGGTAAAATATGCTTATACAAAACTGCCCGCTGTCTGTGCAGCTGATATATGCGAAAAATCAGATGGTATCATATTACTTAGCGACATTTCATCCTTCAAAATAATACATCACCTGCCCTACTAGTAGGTTCCTATCGCTGTGTTATTATTAGTGTTCATCGCGCTGCCCTCAAGTCAGGAGTACTCAATAGGTTCCTATCGCTGTGTTATTATTAGTGTTCATCATGCTGCCCTCAAGGCAGGAGTACACAATAGGTTCATATCGCTGTGTTATTATTAGTGTTCATCATGCTGCCCTCAAGGCAGGAGTACACAATAGGTTCATATCGCTGTGTTATTATTAGTGTTCATCGCGCTGCCCTCAAGGCAGGAGTACTCAATAGGTTCGTATCGCTGTGTTATTATTAGTGTTCATCGTGCTGCCCTCAAGGCAGGAGGACTCAATAGATTCATATCACTGTGTTATTATTAGTGTTCATCGCGCTGCCCTCAAGGCAGGAGTACTCAATAGGTTCATATTGCTGTGTTATTATTCAACCCGATCTCACGGCAATTCGTACATATTTTACGAGGTGGCTAATTCGTACGAATTTGTACGACCTCACTCGTGCAATTCATCGATTTTTACTAAATCGTACATATTTGACGAGTTGGCAAATTCGTATGAATTCTGCGAATGACCTACCTCAACCCGCCCTAAACCTACCCATCACTGGGGTTTAGGCAAAGCGTCAATTAAATGCGGTGGTCGTACAAATTTGTACGAAATAGCCACCTCGTAAAATATGTACGAATTGGTCGTGAGATAGCGTTGTATTATTAGTATTCATCGTGCTGCCCTCAAGGCAGGAGTACTCAATAGGTTCGTATCGCTGTGTTATTATTAGTGTTCATCGTGCTGCCCTCAAGGCAGGAGTACACAATAGGTTATCGCTGTGTTATTATTAGTGTTAATCGCGCTGCCCTCAAGGCAGGAGTACTCAATAGGTTCAGATCGCTGTGTTATTATTAGTGTTCATCGCGCTGCCCTCAAGGCAGGAGTACTCAATAGGTTCGTATCGCTGTGTTATTATTAGTGTTCATCGTGCTGCCCTCAAGGCAGGAGTACTCAATAGGTTAGTATTGCTGTGTTATTATTAGTGTTCATCGCGCTGCCCTCAAGGCAGGAGTACACAATAGGTTCGTATCGCTGTGTTATTATTAGTGATCATCGTGCTGCCCTCATATCAGGAGTACACAATAGGTTCGTATCGCTGTGTTATTATTAGTGTTCATCGCGCGCTGCCCTCAAGGCAGGAGTACTCAATAGGTTCAAATTGCTGTGTTATTATTAGTGTTCATCATGCTGCCCTCAAGACAGGAGTACTCAATAGGTTCGTATCGCTGTGTTATTATTAGTGTTCATCGTGCTGCCCTCAAGGCAGGAGTACTCAATAGGTTCGTATTGCTGTGTTATTATTAGTGTTCATCGTGCTGCCCTCAAGGCAGGAGTACACAATAGGTTCGTATCGCTGTGTTATTATTAGTGTTCATCGTGCTGCCCTTAGGGCAGGAGTACACAATAGGTTTAAATATCGCTGTGTTATTGTTCATCAGATGGTATCATATTACTTAGCGACATTTCATCCTTCAAAATAATACATCACCTGCCCTACTAGTAGGTTCCTATCGCTGTGTTATGTTATGGAAAGGAGGATGAGAAACCAGGAGAGTGCAGTTCACGGTCTTTAATGGAACAAAGGAAAAGTCCTCAAACAGAAAAACTGAACAAAACGTCAGGCAAACAGAGCCCAAAACAGAGACTGCCACAAGGCTGAAATAACTCAGGATTCCACGAGGACAGAGGGATGATTCCTTGTCAGAAGACCACGGTGGGAAAACAGCCAGGCGCCGAACAGGTACTCTGCACACAGTCACAATATTAGCACAAACACTGGACCGGACATGACTTGACCGAGTGGGTGAACAAAACAAAACGTCTCTCATTTGTAGAAACAATAATCCGACAACCAGAACAAGACAGAGAAGGACCTAAGAAGCTGAGACAATCAAGACAAAAAGAGATAACAGGTGAGGAAATAGATCGGGAAGGAGAAACAGCTGTGAGAGATAATGAGTAGGGATGAGCGCGATGAGTGAGTGCGTGCGTGAATGACCACAAGAGGGAGACAGAGAAAGAAAAGGACAGGATCATGACATGTTATTATTAGTGTTCATCGCGCTGCCCTCAAGTCAGGAGTACTCAATAGGTTCCTATCGCTGTGTTATTATTATTGTTCATCATGCTGCCTTCAAGGCAGGAGTACACAATAGGTTCATATCACTGTTATTATTAGTGTTTATCATGCTGCCCTCAAGGCAGGAGTACACAATAGGTTCATATCGCTGTTATTATTAGTGTTCATCGCGCTGCCCTCAAGGCAGGAGTACTCAATAGGTTCGTTTCACTGTGTTATTATTAGTGTTCATCTTGCTGCCATCAAGGCAGGAGTACTCAATAGGTTCAAATCACTGTGTTATTATTAGTGTTCATCGCGCTGCCCTCAAGGCAGGAGTACTCAATAGGTTCATATTGCTGTGTTATTATTAGTGTTCATCGTGCTGCCCTCAAGGCAGGAGTACTCAATAGGTTCGTATCGCTGTGTTATTATTAGTGTTCATCGTGCTGCCCTCAAGGCAGGAGTACACAATAGGTTCGTGTCGCTGTGTTATTATTAGTGTTCATCGCTGCCCTCAAGGCAGGAGTACTCAATAGGTTCGTGTCGCTGTGTTATTATTAGTGTTCATCGTGCTGCCCTCAAGGCAGGAGTACTCAATAGGTTCGTATCGCTGTGTTATTATTAGTGTTCATCGCGCTGCCCTCAAGGCAGGAGTACTCAATAGGTTAGTGTCGCTGTGTTATTATTAGTGTTCATCGTGCTGCCCTCAAGGCAGGAGTACTCAATAGGTTCCTATCGCTGTGTTATTATTAGTGTTCATCGCTGCCCTCAGGGCAGGAGTACACAATAGGTTTTAAATGTCGCTGTGTTATTATTAGTGTTCATCGTGCAGCCCTCAAGGCAGGAGTACTCAATAGGTTCGTATCGCTGTGTTATTATTAGTGTTCATCGTGCTGCCCTCAGGGCAGGAGTACACAATAGGTTTAAATGTCGCTGTGTTATTATAAGTGTTCATCGTGCTGCCCTCAAGGCAGGAGTACACAATAGGTTTCGTATCGCTGTGTTATTATAAGTGTTCATCGTGCTGCCCTCAAGGCAGGAGTACTCAATAGGTTCGTATCGCTATGTTATTATTAGTGTTCATCGTGCTGCCCTCAAGGCAGGAGTACTCAATAGGTTCCTATCGCTGTGTTATTATTAGTGTTCATCGTGCTGCCCTCAGGGCAGGAGTACACAATAGGTTTAAATGTCGCTGTGTTATTATTAGTGTTCATCGTGCTGCCCTCAAGGCAGGAGTACTCAATAGGTTCCTATCGCTGTGTTATTATTAGTGTTCATCGTGCTGCCCTCAGGGCAGGAGTACACAATAGGTTTAAATGTCGCTGTGTTATTATTAGTGTTCATAAGATGGTATCATATTACTTAGCGACATTTCATCCTTCAAAATAATACATCACCTGCCCTACTAGTAGGTTCCTATCGCTGCGTTATTATTAGTGTTCATCGCGCTGCCCTCAACTCAGGAGTACTCAATAGGTTCCTATCGCTGTTTTATTATTAGTGTTCATCATGCTGCCTTCAAGGCAGGAGTACACAATAGGTTCATATCGCTGTTTTATTATTAGTGTTCATCATGCTGCCCTCAAGGCAGGAGTACACAATAGGTTCATATCGCTGCGTTATTATTAGTGTTCATCGCTGCCCTCAAGGCAGGAGTACTCAATAGGTTCGTATCGCTGTGTTATTATTAGTGTTCATCGTGCTGCCCTCAAGGCAGGAGTACTCAATAGGTTCATATCACTGTGTTATTATTAGTGTTCATCGCTGCCCTCAAGGCAGGAGTAGTCAATAGGTTCGTATTGCTGTGTTATTATTAGTGTTCATCGTGCTGCCCTCAAGGCAGGAGTACTCAATAGGTTCGTATCGCTGTGTTATTATTAGTGTTCATTGTGCTGCCCTCAAGGCAGGAGTACACAATAGGTTCGTATCGCTGTGTTATTATTAGTGTTCATCGCGCTGCCCTCAAGGCAGGAGTACTCAATAGGTTCGTATCGCTGTGTTATTATTAGTGTTCATCGTGCTGCCCTCAAGGCAGGAGTACTAAATAGGTTCCTATCGTTGTATTATTAGTGTTCATCGTGCTGCCCTCAGGGCAGGAGTACTCAATAGGTTCATATCACTGTGTTATTATTAGTGTTCATCACGCTACCCTCAAGACAGGGGTACTCAATAGGTTCGTATTGCTGTGTTATTATTAGTGTTCATCGCGGTGCCCTCAAGGCAGGAGTACACAATAGGTTCGTATCGCTGTGTTATTATTTGTGTTCATCGCTGCCCTCAAGGCAGGAGTACTCAATCGTTTGTATCGCTGTGTTATTATTAGTGTTCATCGCGCTGCCCTCAAGGCAGGAGTACACAATAGGTTCGTATCGCTGTGTTATTATTAGTGTTCATCGCGCTGCCCTCAAGGCAGGAGTACTCAATAGGTTCATATCGCTGTGTTATTATTAGTGTTCATCGCGCTGCCCTCAAGGCAGGAGTACACAATAGGTTCGTATCGCTGTGTTATTATTAGTGTTCATCGCGCTGCCCTCAAGGCAGGAGTACTCAATAGGTTCGTATCGCTGTGTTATTATTAGTGTTCATCGTGCTGCCCTCAAGGCAGGAGTACACAATAGGTTCCTATCGCTGTGTTATTATTAGTGTTCATCGTGCTGCCCTCAAGGCAGGAGTACTCAATAGGTTCGTATCGCTATGTTATTATTAGTGTTCATCGCTGCCCTCAAGGCTGGAGTACACAATAGGTTCGTATCGCTGTGTTAATATTAGTGTTCATCGTGCCCTCAAGGCAGGAGACCTCAATAGGTTCGTATCGCTGTGTTATTATTAGTGTTCATCGCGCTGCCCTCAAGGCAGGAGTACTCAATAGGTTTGTATCGCTGTGTTATTATTAGTGTTCATCGTGCTGCCCTCAAGGCAGGAGTACTCAATAGGTTCCAATCGCTGTGTTATTATTAGTGTTCATCGCGCTGCCCTCAAGGCAGGAGTACAAAATAGGTTTGTATCGCTGTGTTATTATTAGTGTTCATCGTGCTGCCCTCAAGGCAGGAGTACACAATAGGTTCGTATCGCTGTGTTATTATTAGTGTTCATCGTGCTGCCCTCAAGGCAGGAGTACTCAATAGGTTCGTATTGCTGTGTTATTATTAGTGTTCATCGTGCTGCCCTCAAGGCAGGAGTACACAATAGGTTCTTATTGCTGTGTTATTATTAGTGTTCATCGTGCTGCCCTCAAGGCAGGAGTACACAATAGGTTCGTATTGCTGTGTTATTATTAGTGTTCATCGCGCTGCCCTCAAGGCAGGAGTACACAATAGGTTCGTATCGCTGTGTTATTATTAGTGTTCATCGCGCTGCCCTCAAGGCAGGAGTACTCAATAGGTTCGTATTGCTGTGTTATTATTAGTGTTCATCGTGCTGCCCTCAAGGCAGGAGTACACAATAGGTTCGTATCACTGTTATTATTAGTGTTCATCGTGCTGCCCTCAAGGCAGGAGTACTCAATAGGTTCGTATCACTGTGTTATTATTAGTGTTCATCTTGCTGCCATCAAGGCAGGAGTACTCAATAGGTTCAAATCACTGTGTTATTATTAGTGTTCATCGCTGCCCTCAAGGCAGGAGTACTCAATAGGTTCATATTGCTGTGTTATTATTAGTGTTCATCGTGCTGCCCTCAAGGCAGGAGTACTCAATAGGTTCGTATCGCTGTGTTATTATTAGTGTTCATCGTGCTGCCCTCAAGGCAGGAGTACTCAATAGGTTCCTATCGCTGTGTTATTATTAGTGTTCATCGTGCTGCCCTCAGGGCAGGAGTACACAATAGGTTTCGTATCGCTGTGTTATTATTAGTGTTCATCGTGCTGCCCTCAAGGCAGGAGTACTCAATAGGTTCGTATCGCTGTGTTATTATTAGTGTTCATCGTGCCCTCAGGCAGGAGTACACAATAGGTTTCGTATCGCTGTGTTATTAAAAGTGTTCATCGTGCTGCCCTCAAGGCAGGAGTACACAATAGGTTTCGTATCGCTGTGTTATTATAAGTGTTCATCGTGCTGCCCTCAAGGCAGGAGTACTCAATAGGTTCGTATCGCTATGTTATTATTAGTGTTCATCGTGCCCTCAAGGCAGGAGTACTCAATAGGTTCCTATCGCTGTGTTATTATTAGTGTTCATCGTGCTGCCCTCAGGGCAGGAGTACACAATAGGTTTCGTATCGCTGTGTTATTATTAGTGTTCATCGTGCTGCCCTCAAGGCAGGAGTACTCAATAGGTTCCTATCGCTGTGTTATTATTAGTGTTCATCGTGCTGCCCTCAGGGCAGGAGTACACAATAGGTTTCGTATCGCTGTGTTATTATTAGTGTTCATCAGATGGTATCATATTACTTAGCGACATTTCATCCTTCAAAATAATACATCACCTGCCCTACTAGTAGGTTCCTATCGCTGCGTTATTATTAGTGTTCATCGCGCTGCCCTCAAGTCAGGAGTACTCAATAGGTTCCTATCGCTGTGTTATTATTAGTGTTCATCATGCTGCCCTCAAGGCAGGAGTACTCAATAGGTTCGTATTGCTGTGTTATTATTAGTGTTCATCGTGCTGCCCTCAAGGCAGGAGTACTCAATAGGTTCATATCACTGTGTTATTATTAGTGTTCATCGTGCTGCCCTCAGGGCAGGAGTACACAATAGGTTCGTATCGCTGTGTTATTATTAGTGTTCATCGCTGCCCTCAAGGCAGGAGTACTCAATAGGTTCGTATCGCTGTGTTATTATTAGTGTTCATCGTGCTGCCCTCAAGGCAGGAGTACACAATAGGTTCGTATCACTGTTATTATTAGTGTTCATCGTGCTGCCCTCAAGGCAGGAGTACTCAATAGGTTCATATCGCTGTGTTATTATTAGTGTTCATCGTGCTGCCCTCAAGGCAGGAGTACACAATAGGTTCGTATCGCTGTGTTATTATTAGTGTTCATCGCGCTGCCCTCAAGGCAGGAGTACTCAATAGGTTCGTATCGCTGTGTTATTATTAGTGTTCATCGCGCTGCCCTCAAGGCAGGAGTACTCAATAGGTTCGTATCGCTGTGTTATTATTAGTGTTCATCGTGCTGCCCTCAAGGCAGGAGTACTCAATAGGTTAGTATTGCTGTGTTATTATTAGTGTTCATCGCTGCCCTCAAGGCAGGAGTACACAATAGGTTCGTATCGCTGTGTTATTATTAGTGATCATCGTGCTGCCCTCATATCAGGAGTACACAATAGGTTCGTATCGCTGTGTTATTATTAGTGTTCATCGCGCTGCCCTCAAGGCAGGAGTACTCAATAGGTTCAAATTGCTGTGTTATTATTAGTGTTCATCATGCTGCCCTCAAGACAGGAGTACTCAATAGGTTCGTATCGCTGTGTTATTATTAGTGTTCATCGTGCTGCCCTCAAGGCAGGAGTACTCAATAGGTTCGTATTGCTGTGTTATTATTAGTGTTCATCGTGCTGCCCTCAAGGCAGGAGTACACAATAGGTTCGTATCGCTGTGTTATTATTAGTGTTCATCGTGCTGCCCTTAGGGCAGGAGTACACAATAGGTTTCGTATCGCTGTGTTATTATTAGTGTTCATCAGATGGTATCATATTACTTAGCGACATTTCATCCTTCAAAATAATACATCACCTGCCCTACTAGTAGGTTCCTATCGCTGTGTTATGTTATGGAAAGGAGGATGAGAAACCAGGGAGGGTGCAGTTCACGGTCTTTAATGGAACAAAAGGGAAAAGTCCTCAAACAGAAAAACTGAACAAAACGTCAGGCAAACAGAGCCCAAAACAGAGACTGCCACAAGGCTGAAATAACTCAGGATTCCACGAGGACAGAGGGATGATTCCTTGTCAGAAGACCACGGTGGGAAAACAGCCAGGCGCCGAACAGGTACTCTGCACACAGTCACAATATTAGCACAAACACTGGACCGGACATGACTTGACCCGAGCGGGTGAACAAAACAAACGTCTCTCATTTGTAGAAACAATAATCCGACAACCAGAACAAGACAGAGAAGGACCTAAGAAGCTGAGACAATCAAGACAAAAAGAGATAACAGGTGAGGAAATAGATCGGGAAGGAGAAACAGCTGTGAGAGATAATGAGTAGGGATGAGCGCGATGAGTGAGTGCGTGCGTGAATGACCACAAGAGGGAGACAGAGAAAGAAAAGGACAGGATCATGACATGTTATTATTAGTGTTCATCGCGCTGCCCTCAAGTCAGGAGTACTCAATAGGTTCCTATCGCTGTGTTATTATTATTGTTCATCATGCTGCCTTCAAGGCAGGAGTACACAATAGGTTCATATCGCTGTTTTATTATTAGTGTTTATCATGCTGCCCTCAAGGCAGGAGTACACAATAGGTTCATATCGCTGTTATTATTAGTGTTCATCGCGCTGCCCTCAAGGCAGGAGTACTCAATAGGTTCGTATCACTGTGTTATTATTAGTGTTCATCTTGCTGCCATCAAGGCAGGAGTACTCAATAGGTTCAAATCACTGTGTTATTATTAGTGTTCATCGCGCTGCCCTCAAGGCAGGAGTACTCAATAGGTTCATATTGCTGTGTTATTATTAGTGTTCATCGTGCTGCCCTCAAGGCAGGAGTACTCAATAGGTTCGTATCGCTGTGTTATTATTAGTGTTCATCGTGCTGCCCTCAAGGCAGGAGTACACAATAGGTTAAATGTCGCTGTGTTATTATTAGTGTTCATCGCGCTGCCCTCAAGGCAGGAGTACTCAATAGGTTCGTGTCGCTGTGTTATTATTAGTGTTCATCGTGCTGCCCTCAAGGCAGGAGTACTCAATAGGTTCGTATCGCTGTGTTATTATTAGTGTTCATCGCGCTGCCCTCAAGGCAGGAGTACTCAATAGGTTCGTATCGCTGTGTTATTATTAGTGTTCATCGTGCTGCCCTCAAGGCAGGAGTACTCAATAGGTTCCTATCGCTGTGTTATTATTAGTGTTCATCGTGCTGCCCTCAGGGCAGGAGTACACAATAGGTTTCGTATCGCTGTGTTATTATTAGTGTTCATCGTGCTGCCCTCAAGGCAGGAGTACTCAATAGGTTCGTATCGCTGTGTTATTATTAGTGTTCATCGTGCTGCCCTCAGGGCAGGAGTACACAATAGGTTTAAATATCGCTGTGTTATTATAAGTGTTCATCGTGCTGCCCTCAAGGCAGGAGTACACAATAGGTTTCGTATCGCTGTGTTATTATAAGTGTTCATCGTGCCCTCAAGGCAGGAGTACTCAATAGGTTCAGATCGCTATGTTATTAGTGTTCATGCTGCCCTCAAGGCAGGAGTACTCAATAGGTTCCTATCGCTGTGTTATTATTAGTGTTCATCGTGCCCTCAGGGCAGGAGTACACAATAGGTTTCGTATCGCTGTGTTATTATTAGTGTTCATCGTGCTGCCCTCAAGGCAGGAGTACTCAATAGGTTCCTATCGCTGTGTTATTATTAGTGTTCATCGTGCTGCCCTCAGGGCAGGAGTACACAATAGGTTTCGTATCGCTGTGTTATTATTAGTGTTCATCAGATGGTATCATACTTAGCGACATTTCATCCTTCAAAATAATACATCACCTGCCCTACTAGTAGGTTCCTATCGCTGTGTTATTATTAGTGTTCATCGCGCTGCCCTCAAGTCAGGAGTACTCAATAGGTTCCTATCGCTGTGTTATTATTAGTGTTCATCATGCTGCCTTCAAGGCAGGAGTACACAATAGGTTCATATCGCTGTTTTATTATTAGTGTTCATCATGCTGCCCTCAAGGCAGGAGTACACAATAGGTTCATATCGCTGCGTTATTATTAGTGTTCATCGCGCTGCCCTCAAGGCAGGAGTACTCAATAGGTTCGTATCGCTGTGTTATTATTAGTGTTCATCGTGCTGCCCTCAAGGCAGGAGTACTCAATAGGTTCATATCACTGTGTTATTATTAGTGTTCATCGCGCTGCCCTCAAGGCAGGAGTACTCAATAGGTTCGTATTGCTGTGTTATTATTAGTGTTCATCGTGCTGCCCTCAAGGCAGGAGTACTCAATAGGTTCGTATCGCTGTGTTATTATTAGTGTTCATTGTGCTGCCCTCAAGGCAGGAGTACACAATAGGTTCGTGTCGCTGTGTTATTATTAGTGTTCATCGCGCTGCCCTCAAGGCAGGAGTACTCAATAGGTTCGTATCGCTGTGTTATTATTAGTGTTCATCGTGCTGCCCTCAAGGCAGGAGTACTAAATAGGTTCCTATCGTTGTGTTATTATTAGTGTTCATCGTGCTGCCCTCAGGGCAGGAGTACTCAATAGGTTCATATCACTGTGTTATTATTAGTGTTCATCACGCTACCCTCAAGACAGGGTACTCAATAGGTTCGTATTGCTGTGTTATTAGTGTTCATCGCGGTGCCCTCAAGGCAGGAGTACACAATAGGTTCGATCGCTGTGTTATTATTTGTGTTCATCGCGCTGCCCTCAAGGCAGGAGTACTCACACGCTTGTATCGCTGTGTTATTATTAGTGTTCATCGCTACTGCCCTCAAGGCAGGAGTACACAATAGGTTCAGATCGCTGTGTTATTATTAGTGTTCATCGCGCTGCCCTCAAGGCAGGAGTACTCAATAGGTTCATATCGCTGTGTTATTATTAGTGTTCATCGCGCTGCCCTCAAGGCAGGAGTACACAATAGGTTCGTATCGCTGTGTTATTATTAGTGTTCATCGCGCTGCCCTCAAGGCAGGAGTACTCAATAGGTTCGTATCGCTGTGTTATTATTAGTGTTCATCGTGCTGCCCTCAAGGCAGGAGTACACAATAGGTTCCTATCGCTGTGTTATTATTAGTGTTCATCGTGCTGCCCTCAAGGCAGGAGTACTCAATAGGTTCGTATCGCTATGTTATTATTAGTGTTCATCGCGCTGCCCTCAAGGCTGGAGTACACAATAGGTTCAGATCGCTGTGTTAATATTAGTGTTCATCGTGCTGCCCTCAAGGCAGTAGACCTCAATAGGTTCAGACGCTGTGTTATTATTAGTGTTCATCGCGCTGCCCTCAAGGCAGGAGTACTCAATAGGTTTGTATCGCTGTGTTATTATTAGTGTTCATGCTGCCCTCAAGGCAGGAGTACTCAATAGGTTCCAATCGCTGTGTTATTATTAGTGTTCATCGCGCTGCCCTCAAGGCAGGAGTACAAAATAGGTTTGTATCGCTGTGTTATTATTAGTGTTCATCGTGCTGCCCTCAAGGCAGGAGTACACAATAGGTTCAGATCGCTGTGTTATTATTAGTGTTCATCGTGCTGCCCTCAAGGCAGGAGTACTCAATAGGTTCGTATTGCTGTGTTATTATTAGTGTTCATCGTGCTGCCCTCAAGGCAGGAGTACACAATAGGTTCTTATTGCTGTGTTATTATTAGTGTTCATCGTGCTGCCCTCAAGGCAGGAGTACAATAGGTTCAGATTGCTGTGTTATTATTAGTGTTCATCGCTGCCCTCAAGGCAGGAGTACTCAATAGGTTCGTATCGCTGTGTTATTATTAGTGTTCATCGCTGCCCTCAAGGCAGGAGTACTCAATAGGTTCGTATTGCTGTGTTATTATTAGTGTTCATCGTGCTGCCCTCAAGGCAGGAGTACACAATAGGTTCGTATCACTGTTATTATTAGTGTTCATCGCGCTGCCCTCAAGGCAGGAGTACTCACAGGTTCGTATCACTGTGTTATTATTAGTGTTCATCTTGCTGCCATCAAGGCAGGAGTACTCAATAGGTTCAAATCACTGTGTTATTATTAGTGTTCATCGCGCTGCCCTCAAGGCAGGAGTACTCAATAGGTTCATATTGCTGTGTTATTATTAGTGTTCATCGTTGCCCTCAAGGCAGGAGTACTCAATAGGTTCAGATCGCTGTGTTATTATTAGTGTTCATCGTGCTGCCCTCAAGGCAGGAGTACTCAGGTTCCTATCGCTGTGTTATTATTAGTGTTCATCGTTGCCCTCAGGGCAGGAGTACACAATAGGTTTCAGATCGCTGTGTTATTATTAGTGTTCATCGTGCTGCCCTCAAGGCAGGAGTACTCAATAGGTTCAGTATCGCTGTGTTATTATTAGTGTTCATCGTGCTGCCCTCAGGCAGGAGTACACAATAGGTTTCAGATCGCTGTGTTATTATAAGTGTTCATCGTGCTGCCCTCAAGGCAGGAGTACACAATAGGTTTCAGTATCGCTGTGTTATTATAAGTGTTCATCGTGCTGCCCTCAAGGCAGGAGTACTCAATAGGTTCAGACGCTATGTTATTATTAGTGTTCATCGTGCTGCCCTCAAGGCAGGAGTACTCAACAGGTTCCTATCGCTGTGTTATTAGTGTTCATCGTGCTGCCCTCAGGCAGGAGTACACAATAGGTTTCGTATCGCTGTGTTATTATTAGTGTTCATCGTGCTGCCCTCAAGGCAGGAGTACTCAATAGGTTCCTATCGCTGTGTTATTATTAGTGTTCATCGTGCTGCCCTCAGGGCAGGAGTACACAATAGGTTTCGTATCGCTGTGTTATTATTAGTGTTCATAAGATGGTATCATATTACTTAGCGACATTTCATCCTTCAAAATAATACATCACCTGCCCTACTAGTAGGTTCCTATCGCTGCGTTATTATTAGTGTTCATCGCGCTGCCCTCAAGTCAGGAGTACTCAATAGGTTCCTATCGCTGTGTTATTATTAGTGTTCATCGCGCTGCCCTCAAGGCAGGAGTACTCAATAGGTTCAGTATTGCTGTGTTATTATTAGTGTTCATCGTGCTGCCCTCAAGGCAGGAGTACTCAATAGGTTCATATCACTGTGTTATTATTAGTGTTCATCGCGCTGCCCTCAAGGCAGGAGTACTCAATAGGTTCGTATTGCTGTGTTATTATTAGTGTTCATCGTGGTTGCCCTCAAGGCAGGAGTACTCAATAGGTTCAGTATCGCTGTGTTATTATTAGTGTTCATTGTGCTGCCCTCAAGGCAGGAGTACACAATAGGTTCGTATCGCTGTGTTATTATTAGTGTTCATCGCTGCCCTCAAGGCAGGAGTACTCACAGGTTCAGATCGCTGTGTTATTATTAGTGTTCATCTTGCTGCCCTCAAGGCAGGAGTACTAAATAGGTTCCTATCGTGTGTTATTATTAGTGTTCATCGTGCTGCCCTCAGGGCAGGAGTACTCAATAGGTTCATATCACTGTGTTATTATTAGTGTTCATCACGCTACCCTCAAGACAGGGGTACTCAATAGGTTCGTATTGCTGTGTTATTATTAGTGTTCATTGTGCTGCCCTCAAGGCAGGAGTACACAATAGGTTCGTATCGCTGTGTTATTATTAGTGTTCATCGCGCTGCCCTCAAGGCAGGAGTACTCACAGGTTCAGTATCGCTGTGTTATTATTAGTGTTCATCGTGCTGCCTCAAGGCAGGAGTACTAAATAGGTTCCTATCGTTGTGTTATTATTAGTGTTCATCGTGCTGCCCTCAGGGCAGGAGTACTCAATAGGTTCATATCACTGTGTTATTATTAGTGTTCATCACGCTACCCTCAAGACAGGGGTACTCAATAGGTTCAGATTGCTGTGTTATTATTAGTGTTCATCGCGTGCCCTCAAGGCAGGAGTACACAATAGGTTCAGATCGCTGTGTTATTATTTGTGTTCATCGCGCTGCCCTCAAGGCAGGAGTACTCAATACGTTTGTATCGCTGTGTTATTATTAGTGTTCATCGCGCTGCCCTCAAGGCAGGAGTACACAATAGGTTCAGACGCTGTGTTATTATTAGTGTTCATCGCGCTGCCCTCAAGGCAGGAGTACTCAATAGGTTCAGATCGCTGTGTTATTATTAGTGTTCATCGCGCTGCCCTCAAGGCAGGAGTACACAATAGGTTCGTATCGCTGTGTTATTATTAGTGTTCATCGCTGCCCTCAAGGCAGGAGTACTCAATAGGTTCAGATCGCTGTGTTATTATTAGTGTCCATCGTCTGCCCTCAAGGCAGGAGTACACAATAGGTTCCTATCGCTGTGTTATTATTAGTGTTCATCGCTGCCCTCAAGGCAGGAGTACTCAATAGGTTCAGATCGCTATGTTATTATTAGTGTTCATCGCGCTGCCCTCAAGGCAGGAGTACACAATAGGTTCAGATCGCTGTGTTAATATTAGTGTTCATCGTGCTGCCCTCAAGGCAGGAGACCTCAATAGGTTCGTATCGCTGTGTTATTATTAGTGTTCATCGCTGCCCTCAAGGCAGGAGTACTCAATAGGTTTGTATCGCTGTGTTATTATTAGTGTTCATCGTGCTGCCCTCAAGGCAGGAGTACTCAATAGGTTCCAATCGCTGTGTTATTATTAGTGTTCATCGCGCTGCCCTCAAGGCAGGAGTACAAAATAGGTTTGTATCGCTGTGTTATTATTAGTGTTCATCGTGCTGCCCTCAAGACAGGAGTACACAATAGGTTCAGATCGCTGTGTTATTATTAGTGTTCATCGTGCTGCCCTCAAGGCAGGAGTACTCAATAGGTTCGTATTGCTGTGTTATTATTAGTGTTCATCGTGCTGCCCTCAAGGCAGGAGTACACAATAGGTTCTTATTGCTGTGTTATTATTAGTGTTCATCGTGCTGCCCTCAAGGCAGGAGTACACAATAGGTTCGTATTGCTGTGTTATTATTAGTGTTCATCGCGCTGCCCTCAAGGCAGGAGTACACAATAGGTTCAGACGCTGTGTTATTATTAGTGTTCATCGCGCTGCCCTCAAGGCAAGAGTACTCAATAGGTTCGTATTGCTGTGTTATTATTAGTGTTCATCGTGCTGCCCTCAAGGCAGGAGTACACAATAGGTTCGTATCACTGTTATTATTAGTGTTCATCGTTGCCCTCAAGGCAGGAGTACTCAATAGGTTCAGACGCTGTGTTATTATTAGTGTTCATCGCGCTGCCCTCAAGGCAGGAGTACTCAATAGGTTCGTATCGCTGTGTTATTATTAGTGTTCATCGCGCTGCCCTCAAGGCAGGAGTACACAATAGGTTCAGATCGCTGTGTTATTATTAGTGTTCATCGCGCTGCCCTCAAGGCAGGAGTACACAATAGGTTCAGATCGCTGTGTTATTATTAGTGTTCATCGCTGCCCTCAAGGCAGGAGTACTCAATAGGTTCAGATCGCTGTGTTATTATTAGTGTTCATCGCTGCCCTCAAGGCAGGAGTACACAATAGGTTCAGACGCTGTGTTATTATTAGTTTTCATCTCGCTGCCTCAAGGCAGGGGTACTCAATAGGTTCAGATCGCTGTGTTATTATTAGTGTTCATCGCGCTGCCCTCAAGGCAGGAGTACTCAATAGGTTCAGACGCTGTGTTATTATTAGTGTTCATCTCGCTGCCCTCAAGGCAGGGGTACTCAATAGGTTCGTATCGCTGTGTTAATATTAGTGTTCATCGCGCTGCCCTCAAGGCAAGGAGTACTCAATAGGTTCGAATCGCTGTGTTATTATTAGTGTTCATCGCGCTGCCCTCAAGGCAGGAGTACTCAATAGGTTCCTATCGCTGTGTTATTATTAGTGTTCATCGTGCTGCCCTCAAGGCAGGAGTACTAAATAGGTTCCTATCGTTGTGTTATTATTAGTGTTCATCGTGCTGCCCTCAGGGCAGGAGTACTCAATAGGTTCATATCACTGTGTTATTATTAGTGTTCATCACGCTACCCTCAAGACAGGGGTACTCAATAGGTTCGTATTGCTGTGTTATTATTAGTGTTCATCGCGGTGCCCTCAAGGCAGGAGTACACAATAGGTTCGTATCGCTGTGTTATTATTAGTGTTCATCGCGCTGCCCTCAAGGCAGGAGTACTCAATAGGTTCAGTATCGCTGTGTTATTATTAGTGTTCATCTCGCTGCCCTCAAGGCAGGGGTACTCAATAGGTTCGTGACGCTGTGTTATTATTAGTGTTCATCGCGCTGCCCTCAAGGCAGGAGTACTCAATAGGTTCGTATCGCTGTGTTATTATTAGTGTTCATCTCGCTGCCCTCAAGGCAGGGGTACTCAATAGGTTCGTATCGCTGTGTTATTATTAGTGTTCATCGCGCTGCCCTCAAGGCAGGAGTACTCACACGCTTGTATCGCTGTGTTATTATTAGTGTTCATCGCGCTGCCCTCAAGGCAGGAGTACACAATAGGTTCAGATCGCTGTGTTATTATTAGTGTTCATCGCGCTGCCCTCAAGGCAGGAGTACTCACAGGTTCAGATCGCTGTGTTATTATTAGTGTTCATCGCGCTGCCCTCAAGGCAGGAGCACAATAGGTTCAGATCGCTGTGTTATTATTAGTGTTCATCGCGCTGCCCTCAAGGCAGGAGTACTCACAGGTTCAGACGCTGTGTTATTATTAGTGTCCATCGTGCTGCCCTCAAGGCAGGAGTACACAGGTTCCTATCGCTGTGTTATTATTAGTGTTCATCGTGCTGCCCTCAAGGCAGGAGTACTCAATAGGTTCGTATCGCTATGTTATTATTAGTGTTCATCGCGCTGCCCTCAAGGCAGGAGTACACAATAGGTTCTGTATCGCTGTGTTAATATTAGTGTTCATCGTGCTGCCCTCAAGGCAGGAGACCTCAATAGGTTCAGACGCTGTGTTATTATTAGTGTTCATCGCTGCCCTCAAGGCAGGAGTACTCAATAGGTTTGTATCGCTGTGTTATTATTAGTGTTCATCGTGCTGCCCTCAAGGCAGGAGTACTCAATAGGTTCCTATCGCTGTGTTATTATTAGTGTTCATCGTGCTGCCCTCAAGGCAGGAGTACTCAATAGGTTCGTATTGCTGTGTTATTATTAGTGTTCATCGTGCTGCCCTCAAGGCAGGAGTACACAATAGGTTCTTATTGCTGTGTTATTATTAGTGTTCATCGTGCTGCCCTCAAGGCAGGAGTACACAATAGGTTCGTATTGCTGTGTTATTATTAGTGTTCATCGCGCTGCCCTCAAGGCAGGAGTACACAATAGGTTCGTATCGCTGTGTTATTATTAGTGTTCATCGCGCTGCCCTCAAGGCAGGAGTACTCAATAGGTTCGTATTGCTGTGTTATTATTAGTGTTCATCGTGCCCTCAAGGCAGGAGTACACAATAGGTTCGTATCACTGTTATTATTAGTGTTCATCGTGCTGCCCTCAAGGCAGGAGTACTCAATAGGTTCGTATCGCTGTGTTATTATTAGTGTTCATCGCGCTGCCCTCAAGGCAGGAGTACTCAATAGGTTCAGATCGCTGTGTTATTATTAGTGTTCATCGCGCTCAAGGCAGGAGTACACAATAGGTTCAGATCGCTGTGTTATTATTAGTGTTCATCGCGCTGCCCTCAAGGCAGGAGTACACAATAGGTTCAGTATCGCTGTGTTATTATTAGTGTTCATCGCGCTGCCCTCAAGGCAGGAGTACTCAATAGGTTCAGATCGCTGTGTTATTATTAGTGTTCATCTCGCTGCCCTCAAGGCAGGGGTACTCAATAGGTTCAGATCGAGTTGTTATTATTAGTGTTCATCGCGCTGCCCTCAAGGCAGGAGTACTCAATAGGTTCGAATCGCTGTGTTATTATTAGTGTTCATCGCGCTGCCCTCAAGGCAGGAGTACTCAATAGGTTCCTATCGCTGTGTTATTATTAGTGTTCATCGTGCTGCCCTCAAGGCAGGAGTACTAAATAGGTTCCTATCGTTGTGTTATTAGTGTTCATCGTATGCCCTCAGGGCAGGAGTACTCAATAGGTTCATATCACTGTGTTATTATTAGTGTTCATCACGCTACCCTCAAGACAGGGGTACTCACAGGTTCATTGCTGTGTTATTATTAGTGTTCATCGCGTGCCCTCAAGGCAGGAGTACACAATAGGTTCAGTATCGCTGTGTTATTATTAGTGTTCATCGCGCTGCCCTCAAGGCAGGAGTACTCACAGGTTCAGATCGCTGTGTTATTATTAGTGTTCATCTCGCTGCCCTCAAGGCAGGGGTACTCAATAGGTTCGTATCACTGTGTTATTATTAGTGTTCATCGCGCTGCCCTCAAGGCAGGAGACCTCAATAGGTTCAGATCGCTGTGTTATTATTAGTGTTTATCGCGCTGCCCTCAAGGCAGGAGTACTCAATAGGTTTGTATCGCTGTGTTATTATTAGTGTTCATCGTGCTGCCCTCAAGGCAGGAGTACTCAATAGGTTCCAATCGCTGTGTTATTATTAGTGTTCATCGCGCTGCCCTCAAGGCAGGAGTACAAAATAGGTTTGTATCGCTGTGTTATTATTAGTGTTCATCGTGCTGCCCTCAAGGCAGGAGTACACAATAGGTTCGTGATCGCTGTGTTATTATTAGTGTTCATCGTGCTGCCTTCAAGGCAGGAGTACTCAATAGGTTCAGTATTGCTGTGTTATTATTAGTGTTCATCGTGCTGCCCTCAAGGCAGGAGTACACAATAGGTTCTTATTGCTGTGTTATTATTAGTGTTCATCGTGCCCTCAAGGCAGGAGTACACAATAGGTTCAGTATTGCTGTGTTATTATTAGTGTTCATCGCTGCCCTCAAGGCAGGAGTACACAATAGGTTCAGTATCGCTGTGTTATTATTAGTGTTCATCTCGCTGCCCTCAAGGCAGGGGTACTCAATAGGTTCAGATCGCTGTGTTATTATTAGTGTTCATCGCGCTGCCCTCAAGGCAGGAGTACTCCGCTGTGTTATTATTAGTGTTCATCGCGCTGCCCTCAAGGCAGGAGTACTCAATAGGTTCCTATCGCTGTGTTATTATTAGTGTTCATCGTGCCTCAAGGCAGGAGTACTAAATAGGTTCCTATCGCTGTGTTATTATTAGTGTTCATCGCGCTGCCCTCAAGGCAGGAGTACTCAATAGGTTTGTATCGCTGTGTTATTATTAGTGTTCATCGTGCTGCCCTCAAGGCAGGAGTACTCAATAGGTTCCAATCGCTGTGTTATTATTAGTGTTCATCGCGCTGCCCTCAAGGCAGGAGTACAAAATAGGTTTGTATCGCTGTGTTATTATTAGTGTTCATCGTGCTGCCCTCAAGGCAGGAGTACACAATAGGTTCAGACGCTGTGTTATTATTAGTGTTCATCGTGCTGCCCTCAAGGCAGGAGTACTCAATAGGTTCGTATTGCTGTGTTATTAATAGTGTTCATCGTGCTGCCCTCAAGGCAGGAGTACACACAGGTTCTTATTGCTGTGTTATTATTAGTGTTCATCGTGCTGCCCTCAAGGCAGGAGTACACAATAGGTTCGTATTGCTGTGTTATTATTAGTGTTCATCGCGCTGCCCTCAAGGCAGGAGTACACAGGTTCAGATCGCTGTGTTATTATTAGTGTTCATCGCGCTGCCCTCAAGGCAGGAGTACTCAATAGGTTCGTATTGCTGTGTTATTATTAGTGTTCATCGTGCTGCCCTCAAGGCAGGAGTACACATAGGTTCAGTATCACTGTTATTATTAGTGTTCATCGTTGCCCTCAAGGCAGGAGTACTCCACAGGTTCAGATCGCTGTGTTATTATTAGTGTTCATCTCGCTGCCCTCAAGGCAGGAGTACTCAATAGGTTCGTATCGCTGTGTTATTATTAGTGTTCATCGCGCTGCCCTCAAGGCAGGAGTACACAATAGGTTCGTATCGCTGTGTTATTATTAGTGTTCATCGCGCTGCCCTTAAGGCAGGAGTACTCAATAGGTTCGTATCACTGTGTTATTATTAGTGTTCATCTTGCTGCCCTCAAGGCAGGAGTACTCAATAGGTTCAAATCACTGTGTTATTATTAGTGTTCATCGCGCTGCCCTCAAGGCAGGAGTACTCAATAGGTTCATATTGCTGTGTTATTATTAGTGTTCATCGTGCTGCCCTCAAGGCAGGAGTACTCAATAGGTTCGTATCGCTGTGTTATTATTAGTGTTTTGGAGGGTTAAATTTTGCTACTGATTTGGGTAGATTCGAACCCCTGCAGACAGTCGGTCAGAACTGTATGATGACATCTACTCTGAAGAATTCACTCCAGACTCCAATCTCATTAAAAGTGTTTACTGACAGCAAGTTGTGGTTCTGGAACAGTACAAATAATCTTACATTAGTAATTATTCAAATAACCTTTACAACAATAATCATGCAATTACAATATTTATAAGTATAAAATTAACTACAAATAGTGCAGTTTAACAACATAGTTTCATAATAACTAGAACAGTCATTCCATGACTGCCCACAAGATGGCGCTATTACCACACTAGACGCAATGAGGCACATTATATTGATATGGCGAGCAGGAAGTTATTACTCACGAAATAACTTGTTAAAGCATTCACTTCGTTCACAGTAAATTATTTACTTTACTTGCATCAGCTATAATAAACATGAAATCAAGCCTAACATAGGCAAATCAACTATATAATGCCACAACACAAATATACAAATATTGCGCTGAATGCGTTTCACTTGCGGCAAGAGATCGATCTGCAACTCTAGATGAAGATAGACAAATACACTTACTGTATATGCACGCACAACTATATTACATCAGTAACGGGGTGTTGCAGACAACTGTGAGTTGACGCGGATTACTCATGGAAGAGTTTGCGTTCTGCATGTCCGTCTCTGAGCTTCTACTTCGAGCACCTGCCCTTCTTACTGACGGCATTGGTCATATGAAGGTTGATTGGTCATATGAAGGAAGGTCAAGAAGCCTTTTGAACAGCCGCCCCCGAATTCTGTGATAGAATTCGCACATCTTAACAAAAGTGCTTTCTCTTAAGTGGATTACTTTTCATCAGATAGGACCAGTAGCTTAACAAGACGAGCTACAGGTCGAGTGTATGTCTTTCTTGCAACCTCCACAGTGGCCGACCTTACAACATCATCTGCCCCTGGAAAGACTTGGTGACTTTCCTACTGGCCATAAGTGTTAAGGAACAGATGGGGAGAGTGAGTTCCGTGACAAGAACCATGGAGGGCTGAGCCCCACTGAGAGCTGCACATAACTCTAGGCGTGGTATGGTTTGCTGCTTTCGGGGTGCTACACGAGACCTAGCCGCCAGGAATGCAACTTCAACTTGGCCTTCTTGATTCTCGGTACGCAAATAGGCCACAGCCCCATAGGCCTTCTCAGACGCATCACAGAACACGTGTATGTCACACCTGCTAGAAGGAGATCCATAGATGGACTGGAATAGCATCTCGGCAGCGAAATCTTCTCCAGATCACTTAGCTCCTCCTCCCATGTTCTCCATAACCTGAGCAGATCTTCTGGCAGCTGTGGATCATCCCAATCACGCTTTTTATCCCACAAGCATTGCACCAATATTTTTGCTCTAGTGGTATATGGGATAATATAGCCGAGAGGATCATATTGGCTAGCCAGGACACGATATATGCTGCGCATGGTTACTTTAGAGCAGTTCACATTGCGATGTTTGTAGTGCAAGGTGTCAGACTGACAATGCCAGTGAAGGCCGAGTGTGGACTCAGGGTATCTTGCTGTCCTTGACTAAGCCATAGCTCACAGCTGTTAGATCTTGATTCGGGTGGCAGGTGAGCGATCACAGATGGGCAATTGCTGGCCCATTGCCGCAATTCAAAGCCTCCCTCATTTAGGAGGTCACAGAGCTGATCCACAAGACCTTTAGCAGCATCTTTGGATGTGAGACTGTGTAGACAATTGTCAACATAAAATGACTTCTCAATAACTTCTCTCACTTCACCTGGTTGACTGTGGTCTCGCACATGTTTCTGCATAACGTGGCACAACATGGGCTACATGTAGTGCCAAAGGGAAGTACCTGCCACTCGTACACATCCGGTCTTTGCTCTAATGCCATGTCTCTCCACAGGAACCGAAGTAATGATCTGTCTTCAGGGTGCAGCCTCACCTGATGAAACATCCCTCGGATGTCGCTGCTTATGGCTATGGAGTGTTCTCTGAAGTAACACAGCCAACAGGGTAGGGCTTAAGGTGGGACCTGGAAGAAGCAGCTTGTTCAAGTTCTGGCCATTGTACTGGAATGAGCAGTTGTAAACAACATGCCTTTTGTCATTATGCTCTACCATGTGGTGGGGAATGTACCACGATTCTTGTGAGCTTTCCACCTTGCATGGTTGCAGTTTATCTACATAGCCAGCATTCGCAAGCCTTTCAATCTCAGCCTTGTAAGCAAGGGTTTGTTCTGGGTTCTTCATTAGTTTTCGCTCAATGCTTCTTAGCTGCGGCACTACAGCTTCTTTGGGCATGTGCAAAGTTGGCATGTTTTGAACGCGAAGGAGTGGTGTAGCATACCGCATGACCCCATCCACATTAACTCTCACTGTTCTCTCCTGTAGAAGTTTGATGGCCTCCTGATCAAACTTTGAACGTGTTACTACTTTCTCACTGCGATACGGGATTACATCCATTTGCCATAGCTTTTCTACTTGAGTGAACAGATCAGCATTTGGTGAGATGGCAGTGAAGAGACACTGATGAGAATTGAGCCCATGTTTGATTTCGTGTGTAGGGCCTTGTAGTGTCCAGCCCAGCTGAGTTCTAACGGCAGCAGGTCCACCTGGTGGGCCTAAGCGGACAGGCTCAATGGGGTAACCAGATGTGGGCAGTCTGAGCCAATTAACAGTACAGGCTGTACTCTGTCCAGCTGCTGTAGCGGTAATCCAGCTAAATGCCTGTATCTCTTTGAAGGGATGCAACAGCGTGAGTCTGCTCAGCGAGACCAAGTCTTTCGGCAGTGAAAGCACCCTGAATTGGGAATTTTTTGTGTCGATTAGTGACAGGAGACACAGTGAATGAGACTGCCGCCCCATGAAGAACCTGTTGGTCCTGCCTAACTGTCCTCAGTATTAGGTCCTCAGGCTGCCCCTTCAAATTTAACTGCTGTGCTGTATGGAGCAGTATGGTCCTCTCCGATCCATCATCTAACACAGCATACGCCTCAATCGATTTGTCCCCATTGGTGATAATGACTCTGCTCACCTTCAGAAGAACTGCTATAGACAGGGCGATCTACATACAGGGTGTCTTTGGTGGTGTCAACCAGACAGGAGTTCTCTTCGTGCCTGACTCAGTTCTGCTATCTGCCATCCGTTCATTTACATCATGCAGTATACAAAGGTGTTTCCTATGGCACGTCTTACAGGGGGCTTTCAGGTTACATTTTGAGGCATGATGACTCCGTCCGCAGCACCAGCATCGATTGTTCTTACGGATCCAAGATTCCTTCTGCTCCTTTGTGAGCTCTTTGAAATTCGCACACCCATTTAAAAAATGATTCGCATTGTCACAGTAGGGGCAATATGCATGCAATCTCCCTTTGAATCTGGCAGATTTAGGTATTACCTCTGGAGCAGGTGCTTGGATTTCACACCCAGTCATGGGTTTCTCGGTGCCCAGCAAGATGGAGGTTGATTTCCTCGAAGCCCTTGGGTCACGGCGGTCCTGGCTTTTCTTACTACTGGGTTCTGGTGTGAGAATTATCATCCTGGAGCCATCATCTTGCACTTGGAGCTCATACTCTAGCCAGTTAGAGAAAACGAGGAGGGTAGGTATCGTTATTCTTAATGGGTGTATGTATCTCTTGAAGCTTGTCCTCAGCTCATGAGGGAGTTTGCTTTGAAGTCTTGACACATGCGACCCACAGTCTAATTCGACAGTCCCCTCAGACCCCAGTTGTTCTAACATGCTCACCAGTGAACGCACACGGAGTGCAAACATCTTAAAAGCCTTTACATCTCCCGTTCTGAGGTTTGGGCCATCCATGACTTCAGCAATGTTCTGCAGGACCAGCTTGTGTGGCTGCCCGTACATCTTGATAAGAGCTTGCATTGTATCTGTATATGGGTGTGTCGAGTTGCAGTAAGAATCTGCCACTAGCAGTGCTTCCTCTAGCTGCAAATGATCTGTGAGAATCTGATACTTGAAACGTTCGGTGGCATCATCAGGAAGGAGGTTTTCTACAGCCATGCGTAACCTTGAAAACTCTCTTGGATCTGCAGTCGTCAAGGTGGGTAAAGAAGGCTTAGGTCCTCTGTAGGACCTCTCCTGGATACATGCCGCCGCAGTATGTGATATACGTTCAGCTCGCTGTGGAGGATTTGACTCACTGTCACCCCTGTGAGGATGATAATCGTCTCTAGAAGCCCTTTCAAAACCACGGATGGGTTCAGCATGCTGATATGGATGAGCATATGGATGCTTACCAAGACTCTGCGTTGGCAAAATGTAGCTTGAGGTTGCTAGAGGCTGGTTATCTCTTACAGACGAAAGAGTGCATTCCCTCACCTGCTCAGTTATCTGCCTGATCTGTGCAGAAGGATATTCATGTAAATCTCTGCCATGTGTAGTAGGTACTGGCCGACTGTGGCACGTTTCTGGCACATAGAAACGAGGAGCTGGCACTGGTGGCACTGGGTTGCGTGTAGTAGCCACGTTGGTAACTAGCTGCTGAATCTCACGTTTCATGACAGCATTCTCTGCTTTTAGTCCCTGTAATGTGGATAGAATCTCTGGTAGGTGTTGAATGCAGCTGCGAAGCTCAACATTCTCTCGTTGCATCTCCTTCCATGTAGGCTGTGGGCTCTGAAGATGCAACTCGTCATCCTCTCTGTGTGAGGCACTCTGTGTGTATTGCCATTCATCCCGCATACCACCATATCACTGAAGCGTGAATGCTGACTTATTGGGGTGGAGACGCCAGACTCACATTCCGCGGACAGTGATGCCAGTTCAGCCTCATCCTCTTCTCCACTGGGACAGGCAGGTTGCTGGGATCTCCTCTCAGATCCAGATTTTTGCACTTGGAAGTCTGCTAGATATGCCGGTGGCTTTACAAGTCGTCTAGGGCGGACAACTGGAGGCTCTGGACGGGATGTCATTTCTTCTGCAGTAATTCGACTCTCCGGCTCGAAGGACCACTTGTTTTGGAGGGTTAAATTTTGCTACTGATTTGGGTAGATTCGAACCCTGCAGACAGTCGGTCAGAACTGTATGATGACATCTACTCTGAAGAATTCACTCCAGACTCCAATCTCATTAAAAGTGTTTACTGACAGCAAGTTGTGGTTCTGGAACAGTACAAATAATCTTACATTAGTAATTATTCAAATAACCTTTACAACAATAATCATGCAATTACAATATTTATAAGTATAAAATTAACTACAAATAGTGCAGTTTAACAACATAGTTTCATAATAACTAGAACAGTCATTCCATGACTGCCCACAAGATGGCGCTATTACCACACTAGACGCAATGAGGCACATTATATTGATATGAGCAGGAAGTTATTACTCACGAAATAACTTGTTAAAGCATTCACTTCGTTCACAGTAAATTATTTACTTTACTTGCATCAGCTATAATAAACATGAAATCAAGCCTAACATAGGCAAATCAACTATATAATGCCACAACACAAATATACAAATATGGCGCTGAATGCGTTTCACTCGCGGCAAGAGATCGATCTGCAACTCTAGATGAAGATAGACAAATACACTTACTGTATATGCACGCACAACTATATTACATCAGTAACGGGGTGTTGCAGACAACTGTGAGTTGACGCGGATTACTCATGGAAGAGTTTGCGTTCTGCATGTCCGTCTCTGAGCTTCTACTTCGAGCACCTGCCCTTCTTACTGACGGCATGTGATGCACGTGACGGTGACGTTGTAAAGGTTGATTGGTCATATGAAGGAAGGTCAAGAAGCCTTTTGAACAATTAGTGTTCATCGTGCTGCCCTCAAGGCAGGAGTACACAATAGGTTCGTATCGCTGTGTTATTATTAGTGTTCATCGCGCTGCCCTCAAGGCAGGAGTACTCAAAAGGTTCGTATCGCTGTGTTATTATTAGTGTTCATCGTGCTGCCCTCAAGGCAGGAGTACTCAATAGGTTCCTATCGCTGTGTTATTATTAGTGTTCATCGTGCTGCCCTCAGGCAGGAGTACACAATAGGTTTCAGATCGCTGTGTTATTATTAGTGTTCATCGTGCTGCCCTCAAGGCAGGAGTACTAACAGGTTCCTATCGCTGTGTTATTATTAGTGTTCATCGTGCTGCCCTCAGGGCAGGAGTACACAATAGGTTTCGTATCGCTGTGTTATTATTAGTGTTCATCAGATGGTATCATATTACTTAGCGACATTTCATCCTTCAAAATAATACATCACCTGCCCTACTAGTAGGTTCCTATCGCTGCATTATTATTAGTGTTCATCGCGCTGCCCTCAAGTCAGGAGTACTCAATAGGTTCCTATCGCTGTGTTATTATTAGTGTTCATCATGCTGCCTTCAAGGCAGGAGTACACAATAGGTTCATATCGCTGTTTTATTATTAGTGTTCATCATGCTGCCCTCAAGGCAGGAGTACACAATAGGTTCATATCGCTGTGTTATTATTAGTGTTCATCGCGCTGCCCTCAAGGCAGGAGTACTCAATAGGTTCGTATCGCTGTGTTATTATTAGTGTTCATCGTGCTGCCCTCAAGGCAGGAGTACTCAATAGGTTCATATCACTGTGTTATTATTAGTGTTCATCGCGCTGCCCTCAAGGCAGGAGTACTCAATAGGTTCATATTGCTGTGTTATTATTAGTGTTCATCGTGGCTGCCCTCAAGGCAGGAGTACTCAATAGGTTCAGATCGGTGTGTTATTATTAGTATTCATCGTGCTGCCCTCAAGGCAGGAGTACTCAAAAGGTTCATATTGCTGTGTTATTATTAGTGTTCATCGCGCTGCCCTCAAGGCAGGAGTACTCAATAGGTTGTGATCGCTGTGTTATTATTAGTGTTCATCGTGCTGCCCTCAAGGCAGGAGTACTCAATAGGTTCCTATCATTGTGTTATTATTAGTGTTCATCGTGCTGCCCTCAGGGCAGGAGTACTCAATAGGTTCATATCACTGTGTTATTATTAGTGTTCATCACGCTACCCTCAAGACAGGGGTACTCAATAGGTTCGTATTGCTGTGTTATTATTAGTGTTCATCGCGCTGCCCTCAAGGCAGGAGTACACAATAGGTTCAGATCGCTGTGTTATTATTTGTGTTCATTGCGCCCTCAAGGCAGGAGTACTCACACGCTTGTATCGCTGTGTTATTATTAGTGTTCATCGCGCTGCCCTCAAGGCAGGAGTACACAATAGGTTCGATCGCTGTGTTATTATTAGTGTTCATCGCTGCCCTCAAGGCAGGAGTACTCAATAGGTTCAGATCGCTGTGTTATTATTAGTGTTCATCGCGCTGCCCTCAAGGCAGGAGTACACAATAGGTTTCGTATCGCTGTGTTATTATTAGTGTTCATCGTGCTGCCCTCAAGGCAGGAGGACTCAATAGATTCATATCACTGTGTTATTATTAGTGTTCATCGCGCTGCCCTCAAGGCAGGAGTACTCAATAGGTTCATATTGCTGTGTTATTATTAGTGTTCATCGTGCTGCCCTCAAGGCAGGAGTCCTTAATAGGTTCGTATCGCTGTGTTATTATTAGTGTTCATTGTGCTGCCCTCAAGGCAGGAGTACACAATAGGTTTGTATCGCTGTGTTATTATTAGTGTTCATCGCGCTGCCCTCAAGGCAGGAGTACTCAATAGGTTCCTATCGCTGTGTTATTATTAGTGTTCATCGCTGCCCTCAAGGCAGGAGTACTCAATAGGTTCATATTGCTGTGTTATTATTAGTGTTCATCGTGCTGCCCTCAAGGCAAGAGTACTCAATAGGTTCGTATCGCTGTGTTATTATTAGTGTTCATCGCTGCCCTCAAGGCAGGAGTACACAATAGGTTCAGATCGCTGTGTTATTATTAGTGTTCATCGCGCTGCCCTCAAGGCAGGAGTACTCACAGGTTCAGACGCTGTGTTAGTATTAGTGTTCATCGCTGCCCTCAAGGCAGGAGTACTCAATAGGTTCCAATCGCTGTGTTATTATTAGTGTTCATCGTGCTGCCCTCAAGGCAGGAGTACACAATAGGTTCAGACGCTGTGTTATTATTAGTGTTCATCGTGCTGCCCTCAAGGCAGGAGTACTCAATAGGTTCAGATTGCTGTGTTATTATTAGTGTTCATCGTGCTGCCTCAAGGCAGGAGTACACAATAGGTTCGTATCGCTGTGTTATTATTAGTGTTCATCGTGCTGCCCTCAAGGCAGGAGTACTCAATAGGTTCGTATTGCTGTGTTATTATTAATGTTCATCGTTGCCCTCAAGGCAGGAGTACACACAGGTTCAGATCGCTGTGTTATTATTAGTGTTCGTCGTGCTGCCCTCAGGGCAGGAGTACACACAGGTTTCAGACGCTGTGTTATTATTAGTGTTCATCGTGCTGCCCTCAAGGCAGGAGTACTCAATAGGTTCCTATCGCTGTGTTATTATTAGTGTTCATCGTGCTGCCCTCAAGGCAGAAGTACTCAATAGGTTCGTATTGCTGTGTTATTATTAGTGTTCATCGTGCTGCCCTTAAGGCAGGAGTACACAATAGGTTCGTATCGCTGTGTTATTATTAGTGTTCATCACGCTGCCCTCAAGGCAGGAGTACTCAATAGGTTCGTATCGCTGTGTTATTATTAGTGTTCGTCGTGCTGCCCTCAGGGCAGGAGTACACAATAGGTTTCGTATCGCTGTGTTAGTATTAGTGTTCATCGTGCTGCCCTCAAGGCAGGAGTACTCAATAGGTTCCTATCGCTGTGTTATTATTAGTGTTCATCGTGCTGCCCTCAAGGCAGAAGTACTCAATAGGTTCGTATCGCTGTGTTATTATTAGTGTTCATCGCGCTGCCCTCAAGGCAGGAGTAATAGGTTCCAATCGCTGTGTTATTATTAGTGTTCATCGTGCTGCCCTCAAGGCAGGAGTACTCAATAGGTTCGTATCGCTGTGTTATTATTAGTGTTCATCGCGCTGCCCTCAAGGCAGGAGTACAAAATAGGTTTGTATCGCTGTGTTATTATTGGTGTTCATCGTATGCCCTCAAGGCAGGAGTACACAATAGGTCTGTGATCGCTGTGTTATTATTAGTGTTCATCGTGCTGCCCTCAAGGCAGGAGTACTCAATAGGTTCGTATTGCTGTGTTATTATTAGTGTTCATCGTGCTGCCCTCAAGGCAGGAGTACACAATAGGTTCGTATCGCTGTGTTATTATTAGTGTTCGTCGTGCTGCCCTCAGGGCAGGAGTACACAATAGGTTTTGTATCGCTGTGTTATTATTAGTGTTCATCACGCTACCCTCAAGACAGGGGTACTCAATAGGTTCGTATCGCTGTGTAATTATTAGTGTTCATCGTGCTGCCCTCAAGGCAAGAGTACTCAATAGGTTCGTATCGCTGTGTTATTATTAGTGTTCATCGCGCTGCCCTCAAGGCAGGAGTACTCAACAGGTTCGTGATCGCTGTGTTATTATTAGTGTTCATCGCGCTGCCCTCAAGGCAGGAGTACTCAATAGGTTCCAATCGCTGTGTTATTATTAGTGTTCATCGTGCTGCCCTCAAGGCAGGAGTACTCAATAGGTTCAGACGCTGTGTTATTATTAGTGTTCATCGCGCTGCCCTCAAGGCAGGAGTACAAAATAGGTTTGTATCGCTGTGTTATTATTAGTGTTCATCGTGCTGCCCTCAAGGCAGGAGTACACAATAGGTTCAGACGCTGTGTTATTATTAGTGTTCATCGTGCTGCCCTCAAGGCAGGAGTACTCAACAGGTTGTATTGCTGTGTTATTATTAATGTTCATCGTGCTGCCCTCAAGGCAGGAGTACAATAGGTTCAGATCGCTGTGTTATTATTAGTGTTCGCTGTGCTGCCCTTAGGCAGGAGTACACAATAGGTTTTGTATCGCTGTGTTATTATTAGTGTTCATCGTGCTGCCCTCAAGGCAGAAGTACTCAATAGGTTCAGTATTGCTGTGTTATTATTAGTGTTCATCGTGCTGCCTCAAGGCAGGAGTACACAATAGGTTCGTATTGCTGTGTTATTATTAGTGTTCATCGCGCTGCCCTCAAGGCAGGAGTACACAATAGGTTCGTATCGCTGTGTTATTATTAGTTTTCATCGCGCTGCCCTCAAGGCAGGAGTACTCAATAGGTTCAGATCGCTGTGTTATTATTAGTGTTCGTCGTGCTGCCCTCAGGGCAGGAGTACACAATAGGTTTCGTATCGCTGTGTTATTATTAGTGTTCATCGTGCTGCCCTCAAGGCAGGAGTACTCAATAGGTTCCTATCGCTGTGTTATTATTAGTGTTCATCGTGCTGCCCTCAAGGCAGAAGTACTCAATAGGTTCGTATCGCTGTGTTATTATTAGTGTTCATCGCGCTGCCCTCAAGGCAGGAGTACTCAATAGGTTCCAATCGCTGTGTTATTATTAGTGTTCATCGTGTTGCCCTCAAGGCAGGAGTACTCAATAGGTTCAGTATCGCTGTGTTATTATTAGTGTTCATCGCGCTGCCCTCAAGGCAGGAGTACAAAATAGGTTTGTATCGCTGTGTTATTATTGGTGTTCATCGTGCTGCCCTCAAGGCAGGAGTACACAATAGGTTCGTATCGCTGTGTTATTATTAGTGTTCATCGTGCTGCCCTCAAGGCAGGAGTACTCAATAGGTTCATTGCTGTGTTATTATTAGTGTTCATCGTGCTGCCCTCAAGGCAGGAGTACACAATAGGTTCAGATCGCTGTGTTATTATTAGTGTTCCGTTGCCCTCAAGGCAGGAGTACACAATAGGTTTTGTATCGCTGTGTTATTATTAGTGTTCATCACGCTACCCTCAAGGCAGGAGTACTCAATAGGTTCAGACGCTGTGTAATTATTAGTGTTCATCGTGGTTGCCCTCAAGGCAAGGAGTACTCACAGGTTCAGACGCTGTGTTATTATTAGTGTTCATCGCGCTGCCCTCAAGGCAGGAGTACTCACAGGTTCAGATCGCTGTGTTATTATTAGTGTTCATCGCGCTGCCCTCAAGGCAGGAGTACTCAATAGGTTCCAATCGCTGTGTTATTATTAGTGTTCATCAGCTTGCCCTCAAGGCAGGAGTACTCAATAGGTTCAGACGCTGTGTTATTATTAGTGTTCATCGCGCTGCCCTCAAGGCAGGAGTACAAAATAGGTTTGTATCGCTGTGTTATTATTAGTGTTCATCGTGCTGCCCTCAAGGCAGGAGTACACAATAGGTTCAGACGCTGTGTTATTATTAGTGTTCATCGTGGCTGCCCTCAAGGCAGGAGTACTCAATAGGTTCGTATTGCTGTGTTATTATTAGTGTTCATCGTGCTGCCCTCAAGGCAGGAGTACACAATAGGTTCAGACGCTGTGTTATTATTAGTGTTCATCGGCTGCCCTTAGGCAGGAGTACACAATAGGTTCAGATCGCTGTGTTATTATTAGTGTTCATCGTGCTGCCCTCAAGGCAGGAGTACTCACAGGTTCCTATCGCTGTGTTATTATTAGTGTTCATCGGCTGCCTCAAGGCAGAAGTACTCAATAGGTTCAGATTGCTGTGTTATTATTAGTGTTCATCGTGCCCTCAAGGCAGGAGTACACAATAGGTTCGTATTGCTGTGTTATTATTAGTGTTCATCGTGCTGCCCTCAAGGCAGGAGTACACAGGTTCAGACGCTGTGTTATTATTAGTGTTCATCGCGGTTGCCCTCAAGGCAGGAGTACCAATAGGTTCAGACGCTGTGTTATTATTAGTGTTCATCGTGCTGCCCTCAAGGCAGGAGTACACAGGTTCTGACGCTGTGTTATTATTAGTGTTCATCGTGCTGCCCTCAAGGCAGGAGTACTCAATAGGTTCATCGCTGTGTTATTATTAGTGTTCATCGTGCTGCCTCAAGGCAGGAGTACCAATAGGTTCTGTATTGCTGTGTTATTATTAGTGTTCATCGGTTGCCCTCAAGGCAGGAGTACACAATAGGTTCAGATTGCTGTGTTATTAGTGTTCATCGCGCTGCCCTCAAGGCAGGAGTACACAGGTTCAGACGCTGTGTTATTATTAGTGTTCATCGCGCTGCCCTCAAGGCAGGAGTACTCACAGGTTCAGACGCTGTGTTATTATTAGTGTTCATCGCGCTGCCCTCAAGGCAGGAGTACTCAATAGGTTCAGATCGCTGTGTTATTATTAGTGTTCATCGCGCTGCCCTCAAGGCAGGAGTACACACAGGTTCAGATCGCTGTGTTATTATTAGTGTTCATCGCGCTGCCCTCAAGGCAGGAGTACTCAATAGGTTCAGATCGCTGTGTTATTATTAGTGTTCATCGTGCTGCCCTCAAGGCAGGAGTACTCACAGGTTCAGACGCTGTGTTATTATTAGTGTTCATGCTTGCCCTCAAGGCAGGAGTACTCAATAGGTTCCTATCGCTGTGTTATTATTAGTGTTCATCGCTGCCCTCAAGGCAGGAGTACTCAACAGGTTCATATTGCTGAGTTATTATTAGTGTTCATCGTTGCCCTCAAGGCAGGAGTACATAGGTTCAGTATCGCTGTGTTATTATTAGTGTTCATCGCGCTGCCCTCAAGGCAGGAGTACACAATAGGTTCAGATCGCTGTGTTATTATTAGTGTTCATCGTGCTGCCCTCAAGGCAGGAGTACTGTGTTATTATTATTAGTGTTCATCGTGCTGCCCTCAAGGCAGGAGTACAAAATAGGTTCAGACGCTGTGTTATTATTAGTGTTCATCGTGGTTGCCCTCAAGGCAGGAGTACACAATAGGTTCAGACGCTGTGTTATTATTAGTGTTCATCGGGCTGCCCTCAAGGCAGGAGTACTCACAGGTTCAGACGCTGTGTTATTATTAGTGTTCATCGTGCTGCCCTCAAGGCAGGAGTACTCAATAGGTTCAGACGCTGTGTTATTATTAGTGTTCATCAAAGGCAGGAGTACACAATAGGTTCAGATCGCTGTGTTATTATTAGTGTTCATCGCTGCCCTCAAGGCAGGAGTACACAATAGGTTCAGACGCTGTGTTATTATTAGTGTTCATCGCGCTGCCCTCAAGGCAGGAGTACACAATAGGTTCAGACGCTGTGTTATTATTAGTGTTCGTGCTGCCCTCAAGGCAGGAGTACAATAGGTTTCAGATCGCTGTGTTATTATTAGTGTTCATCGCGGCTGCCCTCAAGGCAGGAGTACTACACAGGTTCCTATCGCTGTGTTATTATTAGTGTTCATCGTGCTGCCCTCAAGGCAGGAGTACTCAATAGGTTCAGACGCTGTGTTATTATTAGTGTTCATCGCGCTGCCCTCAAGGCAGGAGTACACAATAGGTTCAGTACGCTGTGTTATTATTAGTGTTCATCGTGCTGCCCTCAAGGCAGGAGTACTCAATAGGTTCAGACGCTGTGTTATTATTAGTGTTCATCGCGCTTGCCCTCAAGGCAGGAGTACTCAATAGGTTCAGATCGCTGTGTTATTATTAGTGTTCATCGCGCTGCCCTCAAGGCAGGAGTACTCAATAGGTTCCAATCGCTGTGTTATTATTAGTGTTCATCGTGCTGCCCTCAAGGCAGGAGTACAAAATAGGTTTGTATCGCTGTGTTATTATTAGTGTTCATCGTGCTGCCCTCAAGGCAGGAGTACACACAGGTCTGTGATCGCTGTGTTATTATTAGTGTTCATCGTGCTGCCCTCAAGGCAGGAGTACTCAATAGGTTCAGTATTGCTGTGTTATTATTAGTGTTCATCGCTGCCCTCAAGGCAGGAGTACACAATAGGTTCAGACGCTGTGTTATTATTAGTGTTCATCGTGGTTGCCCTCAAGGCAGGAGTACACAATAGGTTCAGATCGCTGTGTTATTATTAGTGTTCATCGCTGCCCTCAAGGCAGGAGTACTCAATAGGTTCATCGCTGTGTTATTAGTGTTCATCGCTGCCCTCAAGGCAGGAGTACTCACAGGTTCAGATCGCTGTGTTATTATTAGTGTTCATCGCGCTGCCCTCAAGGCAGGAGTACTCAATAGGTTCCAATCGCTGTGTTATTATTAGTGTTCATCGTGTTGCCCTCAAGGCAGGAGTACTCAATAGGTTCAGACGCTGTGTTATTATTAGTGTTCATCGCGCTGCCCTCAAGGCAGGAGTACAAAATAGGTTTGTATCGCTGTGTTATTATTAGTGTTCATCGCTGCCCTCAAGGCAGGAGTACACAATAGGTTCAGACGCTGTGTTATTATTAGTGTTCATCGTGCTGCCCTCAAGGCAGGAGTACTCAATAGGTTCAGATCGCTGTGTTATTATTAGTGTTCATCGTGCCCTCAAGGCAGGAGTACACAATAGGTTCAGATCGCTGTGTTATTATTAGTGTTCATCGTGCTGCCCTCAAGGCAGGAGTACACAATAGGTTCAGATCGCTGTGTTATTATTAGTGTTCATCGTGCTGCCCTCAAGGCAGGAGTACTCACAGGTCTGTATCGCTGTGTTATTATTAATGTTCATCGTGCTGCCCTCAAGGCAGGAGTACACAATAGGTTCAGATCGCTGTGTTATTATTAGTGTTCATCGTGCTGCCCTCAAGGCAGGAGTACACAACAGGTTTCAGACGCTGTGTTATTATTAGTGTTCATCGCTGCCCTCAAGGCAGGAGTACTCAACAGGTTCCTATCGCTGTGTTATTATTAGTGTTCATCGTGGTTGCCCTCAAGGCAGGAAGTACTCAATAGGTTCAGATCGCTGTGTTATTATTAGTGTTCATCGCTGCCCTCAAGGCAGGAGTACACAATAGGTTCAGATTGCTGTGTTATTATTAGTGTTCATCGCTGCCCTCAAGGCAGGAGTACACATAGGTTCAGATCGCTGTGTTATTATTAGTGTTCATCGCGTTGCCCTCAAGGCAGGAGTACTCAATAGGTTCAGATCGCTGTGTTATTATTAGTGTTCATCGGCTGCCCTCAAGGCAGGAGTACACACAGGTTCAGATCGCTGTGTTATTATTAGTGTTCATCGTGGCTGCCCTCAAGGCAGGAGTACTCAATAGGTTCATCGCTGTGTTATTATTAGTGTTCATCGTGTTGCCCTCAAGGCAGGAGTACTCAATAGGTTCAGATCGCTGTGTTATTATTAGTGTTCATCGCTGCCCTCAAGGCAGGAGTACACAATAGGTCTGTATTCGCTGTGTTATTATTAGTGTTCATGCGCTGCCCTCAAGGCAGGAGTACTCAATAGGTTCAGACGCTGTGTTATTATTAGTGTTCATCGTTGCCCTCAAGGCAGGAGTACACAATAGGTTCATTGCTGTGTTATTATTAGTGTTCATCGCTGCCCTCAAGGCAGGAGTACACATAGGTTCAGACGCTGTGTTATTATTAGTGTTCATCGGTTGCCCTCAAGGCAGGAGTACCACAGGTTCAGATCGCTGTGTTATTATTAGTGTTCATCGTGGTTGCCCTCAAGGCAGGAGTACACAATAGGTTCAGATCGCTGTGTTATTATTAGTGTTCATCGTGGCTGCCCTCAAGGCAGGAGTACTCAATAGGTTCCTATCGCTGTGTTATTATTAGTGTTCATCACGCTGCCCTCAAGACAGGAGTACCCAATAGGTTCAGATCGCTGTGTTATTATTAGTGTTCATCGTGCTGCCCTCAAGGCAGGAGTACTCACAGGTTCAGATCGCTGTGTTATTATTAGTGTTCATCGCGCTGCCCTCAAGGCAGGAGTACTCAATAGGTTCCAATCGCTGTGTTATTATTAGTGTTCATCGTGCCCTCAAGGCAGGAGTACTACAGGTTCAGATCGCTGTGTTATTATTAGTGTTCATCGCGCTGCTCTCAAGGCAGGAGTACAAAATAGGTTTGTATCGCTGTGTTATTATTAGTGTTCATCGTGGCTGCCCTCAAGGCAGGAGTACAATAGGTTCAGACGCTGTGTTATTATTAGTGTTCATCGTGCTGCCCTCAAGGCAGGAGTACTCAATAGGTTCAGATTGCTGTGTTATTATTAGTGTTCATCGTGCTGCCTCAAGGCAGGAGTACACAATAGGTTCAGACGCTGTGTTATTATTAGTGTTCATGGCTTGCCCTCAAGGCAGGAGTACACAATAGGTTCAGATCGCTGTGTTATTATTAGTGTTCATCGCGCTGCCCTCAAGGCAGGAGTACTCACAGGTTCCTATCGCTGTGTTATTATTAGTGTTCATCGTGTTGCCCTCAAGGCAGAAGTACTCAATAGGTTCAGATTGCTGTGTTATTATTAGTGTTCATCGTGGCTGCCCTCAAGGCAGGAGTACACAATAGGTTCAGATTGCTGTGTTATTATTAGTGTTCATCGCTGCCCTCAAGGCAGGAGTACACAATAGGTTCAGTATCGCTGTGTTATTATTAGTGTTCATCGCGCTGCCCTCAAGGCAGGAGTACTCAATAGGTTCAGACGCTGTGTTATTATTAGTGTTCATCGCTTGCCCTCAAGGCAGGAGTACACAATAGGTTTCAGATCGCTGTGTTATTATTAGTGTTCATCGCTGCCCTCAAGGCAGGAGTACTCAATAGGTTCCTATCGCTGTGTTATTATTAGTGTTCATCGTGCTGCCCTCAAGGCAGAAGTACTCAATAGGTTCAGATTGCTGTGTTATTATTAGTGTTCATCGTGCTGCCCTCAAGGCAGGAGTACACAATAGGTTCGGATTGCTGTGTTATTATTAGTGTTCATCGCGCTGCCCTCAAGGCAGGAGTACACAATAGGTTCAGACGCTGTGTTATTATTAGTGTTCATCGTTGCCCTCAAGGCAGGAGTACACAATAGGTTCAGATCGCTGTGTTATTATTAGTGTTCATCGCGCTGCCCTCAAGGCAGGAGTACTCAATAGGTTCCAATCGCTGTGTTATTATTAGTGTTCATCGCGCTGCCCTCAAGGCAGGAGTACTCACAGGTCTGTATTGCTGTGTTATTATTAGTGTTCATCGTGCTGCCCTCAAGGCAGGAGTACAAAATAGGTTTGTATCGCTGTGTTATTATTAGTGTTCATCGTTGCCCTCAAGGCAGGAGTACAATAGGTTCAGATCGCTGTGTTATTATTAGTGTTCATCGTGCTGCCCTCAAGGCAGGAGTACTCAATAGGTCCGTATTGCTGTGTTATTATTAGTGTTCATCGCGCTGCCTCAAGGCAGGAGTACACAATAGGTTCAGACGCTGTGTTATTATTAGTGTTCATCAGGCTGCCCTCAGGCAGGAGTACACAGGTTTTGTATCGCTGTGTTATTATTAGTGTTCATCACGCTACCCTCAAGGCAGGAGTACTCACAGGTTCAGACGCTGTGTAATTATTAGTGTTCATCGTGCTGCCCTCAAGGCAGGAGTACTCAATAGGTTCAGACGCTGTGTTATTATTAGTGTTCATCGCGCTGCCCTCAAGGCAGGAGTACACAGGTTCAGATGCTGTGTTATTATTAGTGTTCATCGTGCTGCCCTCAAGGCAGGAGTACACAATAGGTTCAGATCGCTGTGTTATTATTAGTGTTCATCGTGCTGCCCTCAAGGCAGGAGTACACACAGGTTCAGATCGCTGTGTTATTATTAGTGTTCATCGTGGCTGCCCTCAAGGCAGGAGTACTCACAGGTTCCTATCGCTGTGTTATTATTAGTGTTCAATCGCTGCCCTCAAGGCAGAAGTACTCACAGGTTCAGATCGCTGTGTTATTATTAGTGTTCATCGCATGCCCTCAAGGCAGGAGTACTCAGGTTCCAATCGCTGTGTTATTATTAGTGTTCATCGTGCTGCCCTCAAGGCAGGAGTACTCACAGGTTCAGATCGCTGTGTTATTATTAGTGTTCATCGCTGCCCTCAAGGCAGGAGTACACACAGGTTCAGACGCTGTGTTATTATTAGTGTTCATCGCGCTGCCCTCAAGGCAGGAGTACTCAATAGGTTCAGACGCTGTGTTATTATTAGTGTTCATCGCTGCCCTCAAGGCAGGAGTACACAATAGGTTTCAGATCGCTGTGTTATTATTAGTGTTCATCGTGCTGCCCTCAAGGCAGGAGTACTCAACAGGTTCAGATCGCTGTGTTATTATTAGTGTTCATCGTGTTGCCCTCAAGGCAGGAGTACTCACAGGTTCAGATCGCTGTGTTATTATTAGTGTTCATCGCGCTGCCCTCAAGGCAGGAGTACTCAACAGGTTCCAATCGCTGTGTTATTATTAGTGTTCATCGTGGTTGCCCTCAAGGCAGGAGTACTCACAGGTTCAGACGCTGTGTTATTATTAGTGTTCATCGCGCTGCCCTCAAGGCAGGAGTACAAAATAGGTTTGTATCGCTGTGTTATTATTAGTGTTCATCGTGCTGCCCTCAAGGCAGGAGTACACAGGTTCAGACGCTGTGTTATTATTAGTGTTCATCGTGCTGCCCTCAAGGCAGGAGTACTCAATAGGTTCAGATTGCTGTGTTATTATTAGTGTTCATCGTGCTGCCCTCAAGGCAGGAGTACACACAGGTTCAGATCGCTGTGTTATTATTAGTGTTCATCGTGCTGCCCTCAAGGGCAGGAGTACACACAGGTTTCAGATCGCTGTGTTATTATTAGTGTTCATCGCGCTGCCCTCAAGGCAGGAGTACTCAATAGGTTCCTATCGCTGTGTTATTATTAGTGTTCATCGTGCTGCCCTCAAGGCAGAAGTACTAATAGGTTCAGATTGCTGTGTTATTATTAGTGTTCATCGCGCTGCCCTCAAGGCAGGAGTACACAATAGGTTCAGATCGCTGTGTTATTATTAGTGTTCATCGCGCTGCCCTCAAGGCAGGAGTACACAGGTTCAGATCGCTGTGTTATTATTAGTGTTCATCGCCCTCAAGGCAGGAGTACTCAATAGGTTCAGATCGCTGTGTTATTATTAGTGTTCATCGCTGCCCTCAAGGCAGGAGTACTCAATAGGTTCCAATCGCTGTGTTATTATTAGTGTTCATCGTGCTGCCCTCAAGGCAGGAGTACTCAATAGGTTCTATCGCTGTGTTATTATTAGTGTTCATCGTGCTGCCCTCAAGGCAGGAGTACTCAATAGGTTCGTATCGCTGTGTTATTATTAGTGTTCATCGCTGCCCTCAGGGCAGGAGTACTCAATAGGTTCGTATCGCTGTGTTATTATTAGTGTTCATCGTGCTGCCCTCAAGGCAGGAGTACTCAATAGGTTCGTGTCGCTGTGTTATTATTAGTGTTCATCGCGCTGCCCTCAAGGCAGGGTACTCAATAGGTTCGTATCGCTGTGTTATTATTAGTGTTCATCGCTGCCCTCAAGGCAGGAGTACTCAATAGGTTCGTATCGCTGTGTTATTATTAGTGTTCATCGTGCTGCCCTCAGGGCAGGAGTACACAATAGGTTTCGTATCGCTGTGTTATTATTAGTGTTCATCGTGCTGCCCTCAAGGCAGGAGTACACAATAGGTTCGTATCGCTGTGTTATTATTAGTGTTCATCGTGCTGCCCTCAAGGCAGGAGTACTCAATAGGTTCGTATCGCTGTGTTATTATTAGTGTTCATCGCTGCCCTCAAGGCAGGAGTACTCAATAGGTTCAATCGCTGTGTTATTATTAGTGTTCATCGTGCTGCCCTCAAGGCAGGAGTACTCAATAGGTTCGTATCGCTGTGTTATTATTAGTGTTCATCGTGCTGCCCTCAAGGCAGGAGTACAATAGGTTTGTATCGCTGTGTTATTATTAGTGTTCATCGTGCTGCCCTCAAGGCAGGAGTACTCAATAGGTTCGTATCGCTGTGTTATTATTAGTGTTCATCGTGCTGCCCTCAAGGCAGGAGTACTCAATAGGTTCGTATCGCTGTGTTATTATTAGTGTTCATCGTGCTGCCCTCAAGGCAGGAGTACACAATAGGTTCGTATCGCTGTGTTATTATTGGTGTTCATCGTGCTGCCCTCAAGGCAGGAGTACACAATAGGTTCGTGTCGCTGTGTTATTATTAGTGTTCATCGTGCTGCCCTCAAGGCAGGAGTACTCAATAGGTTCCTATCGCTGTGTTATTATTAGTGTTCATCGTGCTGCCCTCAAGGCAGGAAGTACTCAATAGGTTCGTATCGCTGTGTTATTATTAGTGTTCATCGTGCTGCCCTCAAGGCAGGAGTACACAATAGGTTCGTATCGCTGTGTTATTATTAGTGTTCATGCTGCCCTCAAGGCAGGAGTACTCAATAGGTTCGTATCGCTGTGTTATTATTAGTGTTCATGCGCTGCCCTCAAGGCAGGAGTACTCAATAGGTTCGTATCGCTGTGTTATTATTAGTGTTCATCGTGCTGCCCTCAGGCAGGAGTACACAATAGGTTCGTATCGCTGTGTTATTATTAGTGTTCATCGTGCTGCCCTCAAGGCAGGAGTACTCAATAGGTTCGTATCGCTGTGTTATTATTAGTGTTCATCGTGCTGCCCTCAAGGCAGAAGTACTCAATAGGTTCGTATCGCTGTGTTATTATTAGTGTTCATCGCTGCCCTCAAGGCAGGAGTACTCAATAGGTTCGTATCGCTGTGTTATTATTAGTGTTCATGCTGCCCTCAAGGCAGGAGTACTCAATAGGTTTATCGCTGTGTTATTATTAGTGTTCATCGCTGCCCTCAAGGCAGGAGTACTCAATAGGTTCGTATCGCTGTGTTATTATTAGTGTTCATCGCTGCCCTCAAGGCAGGAGTACTCAATAGGTTCGTATCGCTGTGTTATTATTAGTGTTCATCGTGCTGCCCTCAAGGCAGGAGTACTCAATAGGTTCGTATCGCTGTGTTATTATTAGTGTTCATCGCGCTGCCCTCAAGGCAGGAGTACTCAATAGGTTATCGCTGTGTTATTATTAGTGTTCATCGTGCTGCCCTCAAGGCAGGAGTACTCAATAGGTTCGTATCGCTGTGTTATTATTAGTGTTCATCGTGCTGCCCTCAGGCAGGAGTACTCAATAGGTTCGTATCGCTGTGTTATTATTAGTGTTCATCGCTGCCCTCAAGGCAGGAGTACTCAATAGGTTTCGTATCGCTGTGTTATTATTAGTGTTCATCGTGCTGCCCTCAGGGCAGGAGTACTCAATAGGTTCGTATCGCTGTGTTATTATTAGTGTTCATCGCTGCCCTCAAGGCAGGAGTACTCAATAGGTTCGTATCGCTGTGTTATTATTAGTGTTCATCGTGCTGCCCTCAAGGCAGGAGACTCAATAGGTTCGTATTGCTGTGTTATTATTAGTGTTCATCGTGCTGCCCTCCAAGGCAGGAGTACTCAATAGGTTCGTATCGCTGTGTTATTATTAGTGTTCATCGTTCTGCCCTCAAGGCAGGAGTACTCAATAGGTTCCTATCGCTGTGTTATTATTAGTGTTCATCGCTGCCCTCAAGGCAGGAGTACTCAATAGGTTCATATTGCTGTGTTATTATTAGTGTTCATCGCTGCCCTCAAGGCAGGAGTACAAAATAGGTTTGTATCGCTGTGTTATTATTAGTGTTCATCGTGCTGCCCTCAAGGCAGGAGTACACAATAGGTTCGTATCGCTGTGTTATTATTAGTGTTCATCGTGCTGCCCTCAAGGCAGGAGTACTCAATAGGTTCGTATTGCTGTGTTATTATTAGTGTTCATCGTGCTGCCCTCAAGGCAGGAGTACAAAATAGGTTCGTATCGCTGTGTTATTATTAGTGTTCATCGTGCTGCCCTCAGGCAGGAGTACTCAATAGGTTTCGTATCGCTGTGTTATTATTAGTGTTCATCGTGCTGCCCTCAAGGCAGGAGTACTCAATAGGTTCCTATCGCTGTGTTATTATTAGTGTTCATCGTGCTGCCCTCAAGGCAGAAGTACTCAATAGGTTCGTATTACTGTGTTATTATTAGTGTTCATCGTGCTGCCCTCAAGGCAGGAGTACACAATAGGTTCTATTGCTGTGTTATTATTAGTGTTCATCGTGCTGCCCTCAAGGCAGGAGTACACAATAGGTTCGTATCGCTGTGTTATTATTAGTGTTCATCACGCTGCCCTCAAGGCAGGAGTACTCAATAGGTTCGTATCGCTGTGTTATTATTAGTGTTCATCGTGCTGCCCTCAAGGCAGGAGTACTCAATAGGTTTCGTATCGCTGTGTTATTATTAGTGTTCATCGTGCTGCCCTCAAGGCAGGAGTACTCAATAGGTTCCTATCGCTGTGTTATTATTAGTGTTCATCGTGCTGCCCTCAAGGCAGGAGTACTCAATAGGTTCGTATCGCTGTGTTATTATTAGTGTTCATCGCGCTGCCCTCAAGGCAGGAGTACACAATAGGTTCGTATCGCTGTGTTATTATTAGTGTTCATCGTGCTGCCCTCAAGGCAGGAGTACTCAATAGGTTCGTATCGCTGTGTTATTATTAGTGTTCATCGCTGCCCTCAAGGCAGGAGTACTCAATAGGTTCGTATCGCTGTGTTATTATTAGTGTTCATCGTGCTGCCCTCAAGGCAGGAGTACTCAATAGGTTCAATCGCTGTGTTATTATTAGTGTTCATCGTGCTGCCCTCAAGGCAGGAGTACAATAGGTTCGTATCACTGTGTTATTATTAGTGTTCATCGTGCTGCCCTCAAGGCAGGAGTACACAATAGGTTGTGTCGCTGTGTTATTATTAGTGTTCATCGTGCTGCCCTCAAGGCAGGAGTACTCAATAGGTTCGTATCGCTGTGTTATTATTAGTGTTCATCGTGCTGCCCTCAAGGCAGGAGTACACAATAGGTTCGTATCGCTGTGTTATTATTAGTGTTCGTCGTGCTGCCCTCAGGCAGGAGTACACAATAGGTTTCGTATCGCTGTGTTATTATTAGTGTTCATCGTGCTGCCCTCAAGGCAGGAGTACTCAATAGGTTCCTATCGCTGTGTTATTATTAGTGTTCATCGTGCTGCCCTCAAGGCAGGAAGTACTCAATAGGTTAGATCGCTGTGTTATTATTAGTGTTCATCGCGCTGCCCTCAAGGCAGGAGTACTCAATAGGTTCCAATCGCTGTGTTATTATTAGTGTTCATCGTGCTGCCCTCAAGGCAGGAGTACTCAATAGGTTCGTATGTCGCTGTGTTATTATTAGTGTTCATCGTGCTGCCCTCAAGGCAGGAGTACAAAATAGGTTTGTATCGCTGTGTTATTATTGGTGTTCATCGTGCTGCCCTCAAGGCAGGAGTACACAATAGGTTCGTATCGCTGTGTTATTATTAGTGTTCATCGTGCTGCCCTCAAGGCAGGAGTACTCAATAGGTTCGTATCGCTGTGTTATTATTAGTGTTCATCGTGCTGCCCTCAAGGCAGGAGTACTCCAATAGGTTCGTATCGCTGTGTTATTATTAGTGTTCATCGCTGCCCTCAAGGCAGGAGTACACAATAGGTTTTGTATCGCTGTGTTATTATTAGTGTTCATCACGCTGCCCTCAAGACAGGGGTACTCAATAGGTTCGTATCGCTGTGTAATTATTAGTGTTCATCGTGCTGCCCTCAAGGCAAGAGTACTCAATAGGTTCGTATCGCTGTGTTATTATTAGTGTTCATCGTGCTGCCCTCAAGGCAGGAGTACTCAATAGGTTCGTATCGCTGTGTTATTATTAGTGTTCATCGTGCTGCCCTCAAGGCAGGAGTACTCAATAGGTTCCAATCGCTGTGTTATTATTTGTTCATCGTGCTGCCCTCAAGGCAGGAGTACTCAATAGGTTCGTGTCGCTGTGTTATTATTAGTGTTCATCGCTGCCCTCAAGGCAGGAGTACAAAATAGGTTCGTATCGCTGTGTTATTAGTGTTCATCGTGCTGCCCTCAAGGCAGGAGTACACAATAGGTTCGTCGCTGTGTTATTATTAGTGTTCATCGTGCTGCCCTCAAGGCAGGAGTACTCAATAGGTTCGTATTGCTGTGTTATTATTAATGTTCATCATGCTGCCCTCAAGGCAGGAGTACTCAATAGGTTCGTATCGCTGTGTTATTATTAGTGTTCATCGTGCTGCCCTCAGGGCAGGAGTACTCAATAGGTTCGATCGCTGTGTTATTATTAGTGTTCATCGTGCTGCCCTCAAGGCAGGACTCAATAGGTTCCTATCGCTGTGTTATTATTAGTGTTCATCGTGCTGCCCTCAAGGCAGAAGTACTCAATAGGTTCGTATCGCTGTGTTATTATTAGTGTTCATCGTGCTGCCCTCAAGGCAGGAGTACACAATAGGTTCGTATCGCTGTGTTATTATTAGTGTTCATCGCTGCCCTCAAGGCAGGAGTACACAATAGGTTCGTGTATCGCTGTGTTATTATTAGTGTTCATCGCTGCCCTCAAGGCAGGAGTACTCAATAGGTTCGTATCGCTGTGTTATTATTAGTGTTCATCGTGCTGCCCTCAAGGCAGGAGTACTCAATAGGTTTGTATCGCTGTGTTATTATTAGTGTTCATCGCTGCCCTCAAGGCAGGAGTACTCAATAGGTTCCTATCGCTGTGTTATTATTAGTGTTCATCGTGCTGCCCTCAAGGCAGGAAGTACTCAATAGGTTCGTATCGCTGTGTTATTATTAGTGTTCATCGTGCTGCCCTCAAGGCAGGAGTACTCAATAGGTTCGTATCGCTGTGTTATTATTAGTGTTCATCGCTGCCCTCAAGGCAGGAGTACACAATAGGTTCGTATCGCTGTGTTATTATTAGTGTTCATCGCTGCCCTCAAGGCAGGAGTACTCAATAGGTTCGTCGCTGTGTTATTATTAGTGTTCATCGCGCTGCCCTCAAGGCAGGAGTACTCAATAGGTTCGTATCGCTGTGTTATTATTAGTGTTCATCGCGCTGCCCTCAGGCAGGAGTACTCAATAGGTTCGTATCGCTGTGTTATTATTAGTGTTCATCGTGCTGCCCTCAAGGCAGGAGTACACAATAGGTTCGTATTGCTGTGTTATTATTAGTGTTCATCGCTGCCCTCAAGGCAGGAGTACACAATAGGTTCAGTATCGCTGTGTTATTAGTGTTCATCGTGCTGCCCTCAAGGCAGGAGTACACAATAGGTTAAATCGCTGTGTTATTATTAGTGTTCATCGCGCTGCCCTCAAGGCAGGAGTACTCAATAGGTTCAGTATCGCTGTGTTATTATTAGTGTTCGTCGTGCTGCCCTCAGGGCAGGAGTACACAATAGGTTTCGTATCGCTGTGTTATTATTAGTGTTCATCGTGCTGCCCTCAAGGCAGGAGTACTCAATAGGTTCCTATCGCTGTGTTATTATTAGTGTTCATCGTGCCCTCAAGGCAGGAGTACTCAATAGGTTCGTATCGCTGTGTTATTATTAGTGTTCGTCGTGCTGCCCTCAGGGCAGGAGTACACAATAGGTTTCGTATCGCTGTGTTATTATTAGTGTTCATCGTGCTGCCCTCAAGGCAGGAGTACTCAATAGGTTCCTATCGCTGTGTTATTATTAGTGTTCATCGTGCTGCCCTCAAGGCAGGAGTACTCAATAGGTTCGTATCGCTATGTTATTATTAGTGTTCATCGCGCTGCCCTCAAGGCAGGAGTACACAATAGGTTCGTATCGCTGTGTTATTATTAGTGTTCATCGTGCTGCCCTCAAGGCAGGAGTACTCAATAGGTTCGTATCGCTGTGTTATTATTAGTGTTCATCGTGCTGCCCTCAAGGCAGGAGTACTCAATAGGTTCGTATCGCTGTGTTATTATTAGTGTTCATCGTGCTGCCCTCAAGGCAGGAGTACTCAATAGGTTCCAATCGCTGTGTTATTATTAGTGTTCATCGTGCTGCCCTCAAGGCAGGAGTACAAAATAGGTTTGTATCACTGTGTTATTATTAGTGTTCATCGTGCCCTCAAGGCAGGAGTACACAATAGGTTCGATCGCTGTGTTATTATTAGTGTTCATCTGCTGCCCTCAAGGCAGGAGTACTCAATAGGTTCGTGTGCTGTGTTATTATTAGTGTTCATCGTGCTGCCCTCAAGGCAGGAGTACACAATAGGTTCGTATCGCTGTGTTATTATTAGTGTTCGTCGTGCTGCCCTCAGGGCAGGAGTACACAATAGGTTTCGTATCGCTGTGTTATTATTAGTGTTCATCGTGCTGCCCTCAAGGCAGGAGTACTCAATAGGTTCCTATCGCTGTGTTATTATTAGTGTTCATCGTGCTGCCCTCAAGGCAGAAGTACTCAATAGGTTCGTATCGCTGTGTTATTATTAGTGTTCATCGCGCTGCCCTCAAGGCAGGAGTACTCAATAGGTTCCAATCGCTGTGTTATTATTAGTGTTCATCGTGCTGCCCTCAAGGCAGGAGTACTCAATAGGTTCGTATCGCTGTGTTATTATTAGTGTTCATCGCGCTGCCCTCAAGGCAGGAGTACAAAATAGGTTTGTATCGCTGTGTTATTATTGGTGTTCATCGCTGCCCTCAAGGCAGGAGTACACAATAGGTTCGTATCGCTGTGTTATTATTAGTGTTCATCGTGCTGCCCTCAAGGCAGGAGTACTCAATAGGTTCGTATTGCTGTGTTATTATTAGTGTTCATCGTGCTGCCCTCAAGGCAGGAGTACACAATAGGTTCGTATCGCTGTGTTATTATTAGTGTTCATCGTGCTGCCCTCAGGCAGGAGTACACAATAGGTTTGTATCGCTGTGTTATTATTAGTGTTCATCACGCTGCCCTCAAGGCAGGGTACTCAATAGGTTCGTATCGCTGTGTTATTATTAGTGTTCATCGCTGCCCTCAAGGCAGGAGTACTCAATAGGTTCGTGTCGCTGTGTTATTATTAGTGTTCATCGCGCTGCCCTCAAGGCAGGAGTACTCAATAGGTTCGTATCGCTGTGTTATTATTAGTGTTCATCGCTGCCCTCAAGGCAGGAGTACTCAATGAGGTTCCAATCGCTGTGTTATTATTAGTGTTCATCGTGCTGCCCTCAAGGCAGGAGTACTCAATAGGTTCAGACGCTGTGTTATTATTAGTGTTCATCGCGCTGCCCTCAGGCAGGAGTACAAAATAGGTTTGTATCGCTGTGTTATTATTAGTGTTCATCGTGCTGCCCTCAAGGCAGGAGTACACAATAGGTTCAGTGTCGCTGTGTTATTATTAGTGTTCATCGTGCTGCCCTCAAGGCAGGAGTACTCAATAGGTTCGTATTGCTGTGTTATTATTCATGTTCATCGTGCTGCCCTCAAGGCAGGAGTACACAATAGGTTCGTATCGCTGTGTTATTATTAGTGTTCATCGTGCTGCCCTCAGGCAGGAGTACACAATAGGTTCTAGATCGCTGTGTTATTATTAGTGTTCATCGCTGCCCTCAAGGCAGGAGTACTCAATAGGTTCCTATCGCTGTGTTATTATTAGTGTTCATCGTGCTGCCCTCAAGGCAGAAGTACTCAATAGGTTCGTATTGCTGTGTTATTATTAGTGTTCATCGTGCTGCCCTCAAGGCAGGAGTACACAATAGGTTCGTATTGCTGTGTTATTATTAGTGTTCATCGTGCTGCCCTCAAGGCAGGAGTACAATAGGTTCAGTATCGCTGTGTTATTATTAGTGTTCATCGCTGCCCTCAAGGCAGGAGTACTCAATAGGTTCGTATCGCTGTGTTATTATTAGTGTTCGTCGTGCTGCCCTCAGGGCAGGAGTACACAATAGGTTTCGTATCGCTGTGTTATTATTAGTGTTCATCGTGCTGCCCTCAAGGCAGGAGTACTCAATAGGTTCGTATCGCTGTGTTATTATTAGTGTTCATCGTGCTGCCCTCAAGGCAGAAGTACTCAATAGGTTCGTATTGCTGTGTTATTATTAGTGTTCATCGTGCTGCCCTCAAGGCAGGAGTACACAATAGGTTCGTATTGCTGTGTTATTATTAGTGTTCATCGCGCTGCCCTCAAGGCAGGAGTACACAATAGGTTCGTATCGCTGTGTTATTATTAGTGTTCATCGCTGCCCTCAAGGCAGGAGTACTCAATAGGTTCGTATCGCTGTGTTATTATTAGTGTTCATCGCGCTGCCCTCAAGGCAGGAGTACTCAATAGGTTCGTATCGCTGTGTTATTATTAGTGTTCATCGCGCTGCCCTCAAGGCAGAAGTACTCAATAGGTTCGTATTACTGTGTTATTATTAGTGTTCATCGTGCTGCCCTCAAGGCAGGAGTACACAATAGGTTCAGATGTCGCTGTGTTATTATTAGTGTTCATCGCGCTGCCCTCAAGGCAGGAGTACACAATAGGTTCGTCGCTGTGTTATTATTAGTGTTCATCGCGCTGCCCTCAAGGCAGGAGTACTCACAATAGGTTCGCTGTGTTATTATTAGTGTTCATCGTGCTGCCCTCAGGCAGGAGTACACAATAGGTTCGTATCGCTGTGTTATTATTAGTGTTCGTGCTGCCCTCAAGGCAGGAGTACTCAATAGGTTCCTATCGCTGTGTTATTATTAGTGTTCATCGTGCTGCCCTCAAGGCAGGAGTACTCAATAGGTTCGTATCGCTGTGTTATTATTAGTGTTCATCGTGCTGCCCTCAAGGCAGGAGTACTCAATAGGTTCGTATTGCTGTGTTATTATTAATGTTTCATCGTGCTGCCCTCAAGGCAGGAGTACACAATAGGTTCGTATCGCTGTGTTATTATTAGTGTTCATCGTGCTGCCCTCAGGGCAGGAGTACACAATAGGTTCGATCGCTGTGTTATTATTGGTGTTCATCGCTGCCCTCAAGGCAGGAGTACTCAATAGGTTCCTATCGCTGTGTTATTATTAGTGTTCATCGTGCTGCCCTCAAGGCAGGAGTACACAATAGGTTCGTATCGCTGTGTTATTATTAGTGTTCATCGTGCTGCCCTCAAGGCAGGAGTACTCAATAGGTTCGTATCGCTGTGTTATTATTAGTGTTCATCTGCCCTCAAGGCAGGAGTACTCAATAGGTTCGTATCGCTGTGTTATTATTAGTGTTCATCGCGCTGCCCTCAAGGCAGGAGTACTCAATAGGTTCCAATCGCTGTGTTATTATTAGTGTTCATCGCTGCCCTCAAGGCAGGAGTACATAGGTTTGTATCACTGTGTTATTATTAGTGTTCATCGTGCTGCCCTCAAGGCAGGAGTACACAATAGGTTCGTATCGCTGTGTTATTATTAGTGTTCATCGTGCTGCCCTCAAGGCAGGAGTACTCAATAGGTTCGTATTGCTGTGTTATTATTAGTGTTCATCGTGCTGCCCTCAAGGCAGGAGTACACAATAGGTTCAGTATCGCTGTGTTATTATTAGTTTTCATCGCGCTGCCCTCAAGGCAGGAGTACTCAATAGGTTCAGTATCGCTGTGTTATTATTAGTGTTCATCGTGCTGCCCTCAGGGCAGGAGTACACAATAGGTTCGTGTCGCTGTGTTATTATTAGTGTTCATCGTGCTGCCCTCAAGGCAGGAGTACTCAATAGGTTCCTATCGCTGTGTTAATATTAGTGTTCATCGTTGCCCTCAAGGCAGAAGTACTCAATAGGTTCGTATTGCTGTGTTATTATTAGTGTTCATCGTGCTGCCCTCAAGGCAGGAGTACACAATAGGTTCGTATTACTGTTATTATTAGTGTTCATCGCTGCCCTCAAGGCAGGAGTACACAATAGGTTCGTGTCGGCTGTGTTATTATTAGTGTTCATCTGCTGCCCTCAAGGCAGGAGTACTCAATAGGTTCGTATCGCTGTGTTATTATTAGTGTTCATCGCGCTGCCCTCAAGGCAGGAGTACTCAATAGGTTCGTATCGCTGTGTTATTATTAGTGTTCATCGCGCTGCCCTCAAGGCAGAAGTACTCAATAGGTTCGTATTGCTGTGTTATTATTAGTGTTCATCGTGCTGCCCTCAAGGCAGGAGTACACAATAGGTTATTGCTGTGTTATTATTAGTGTTCATCGCGCTGCCCTCAAGGCAGGAGTACACAATAGGTTAAATCGCTGTGTTATTATTAGTGTTCATCGCTGCCCTCAAGGCAGGAGTACTCAATAGGTTCTGTATCGCTGTGTTATTATTAGTGTTCATCTGCTGCCCTCAAGGCAGGAGTACACAATAGGTTATCGCTGTGTTATTATTAGTTTTCATCGCTGCCCTCAAGGCAGGAGTACTCAATAGGTTCGTATCGCTGTGTTATTATTAGTGTTCATCGTGCTGCCCTCAGGCAGGAGTACACAATAGGTTTAGATCGCTGTGTTATTATTAGTGTTCATCGTGCTGCCCTCAAGGCAGGAGTACTCAATAGGTTCCTATCGCTGTGTTATTATTAGTGTTCATCGTGCTGCCCTCAAGGCAGAAGTACTCAATAGGTTCGTATCGCTGTGTTATTATTAGTGTTCATCGTGCTGCCCTCAAGGCAGGAGTACACAATAGGTTCGTATTGCTGTGTTATTATTAGTGTTCATCGCGCTGCCCTCAAGGCAGGAGTACACAATAGGTTCGTATCGCTGTGTTATTATTAGTGTTCATCGCGCTGCCCTCAAGGCAGGAGTACTCAATAGGTTCGTATCGCTGTGTTATTATTAGTGTTCATCGCGCTGCCCTCAAGGCAGGAGTACTCCAATAGGTTCGTATCGCTGTGTTATTATTAGTGTTCATCGTGCTGCCCTCAAGGCAGAAGTACTCAATAGGTTCGTACGCTGTGTTATTATTAGTGTTCATCGTGCTGCCCTCAAGGCAGGAGTACTCAATAGGTTCGTATTGCTGTGTTATTATTAGTGTTCATCGCGCTGCCCTCAAGGCAGGAGTACACAATAGGTTCAGATCGCTGTGTTATTATTAGTGTTCATCGCGCTGCCCTCAAGGCAGGAGTACTCAATAGGTTCGTATCGCTGTGTTATTATTAGTGTTCATCGTGCTGCCCTCAGGGCAGGAGTACACAATAGGTTTGACGCTGTTATTATTAGTGTTCATCGTGCTGCCCTCAAGGCAGGAGTACTCAATAGGTTCCTATCGCTGTGTTATTATTAGTGTTCATCGTGCTGCCCTCAAGGCAGGAGTACTCAATAGGTTCGTATCGCTGTGTTATTATTAGTGTTCATCGCGCTGCCCTCAAGGCAGGAGTACAATAGGTTCAGATCGCTGTGTTATTATTAGTGTTCATCGTGCTGCCCTCAAGGCAGGAGTACTCAATAGGTTCGTATCGCTGTGTTATTATTAGTGTTCATCGCTGCCCTCAAGGCAGGAGTACTCAATAGGTTCAGACGCTGTGTTATTATTAGTGTTCATCGTGCTGCCCTCAAGGCAGGAGTACTCAATAGGTTCCAATCGCTGTGTTATTATTAGTGTTCATCGTGCCCTCAAGGCAGGAGTACAAAATAGGTTTGTATCACTGTGTTATTATTAGTGTTCATCGTGCTGCCCTCAAGGCAGGAGTACACAATAGGTTCAGATCGCTGTGTTATTATTAGTGTTCATCGTGCTGCCCTCAAGGCAGGAGTACTCAATAGGTTCGTATTGCTGTGTTATTATTAGTGTTCATCGTGCTGCCCTCAAGGCAGGAAGTACACAATAGGTTCGTGTCGCTGTGTTATTATTAGTGTTCATCGTGCTGCCCTCAGGGCAGGAGTACACAATAGGTTTATCGCTGTGTTATTATTAGTGTTCATCGTCGCTGCCCTCAAGGCAGGAGTACTCAATAGGTTCCTATCGCTGTGTTATTATTAGTGTTCATCGTGCTGCCCTCAAGGCAGAAGTACTCAATAGGTTCGTATCGCTGTGTTATTATTAGTGTTCATCGCGCTGCCCTCAAGGCAGGAGTACTCAATAGGTTCCAATCGCTGTGTTATTATTAGTGTTCATCGTGCTGCCCTCAAGGCAGGAGTACTCAATAAGTTCAGACGCTGTGTTATTATTAGTGTTCATCGCGCTGCCCTCAAGGCAGGAGTACACAATAGGTTCGTATCGCTGTGTTATTATTAGTGTTCGTCGTGCTGCCCTCAGGGCAGGAGTACACAATAGGTTTTGTATCGCTGTGTTATTATTAGTGTTCATCACGCTGCCCTCAAGACAGGGGTACTCAATAGGTTCGTATCGCTGTGTAATTATTAGTGTTCATCGTGCTGCCCTCAAGGCAAGAGTACTCAATAGGTTCGTATCGCTGTGTTATTATTAGTGTTCATCGCGCTGCCCTCAAGGCAGGAGTACTCAATAGGTTCGTTCGCTGTGTTATTATTAGTGTTCATCGCGCTGCCCTCAAGGCAGGAGTACTCAATAGGTTCCAATCGCTGTGTTATTATTAGTGTTCATCGTGCTGCCCTCAAGGCAGGAGTACTCAATAGGTTCGTATCGCTGTGTTATTATTAGTGTTCATCGCGCTGCCCTCAAGGCAGGAGTACAAATAGGTTTGTATCGCTGTGTTATTATTAGTGTTCATCGTGCTGCCCTCAAGGCAGGAGTACACAATAGGTTCGTATCGCTGTGTTATTATTAGTGTTCATCGGCTGCCCTCAAGGCAGGAGTACTCAATAGGTTCGTATTGCTGTGTTATTATTAATGTTTATCGTGCCCTCAAGGCAGGAGTACACAATAGGTTCAGATCGCTGTGTTATTATTAGTGTTCGCTGCCCTCAGGGCAGGAGTACACAATAGGTTTCGTATCGCTGTGTTATTATTAGTGTTCATCGTGCTGCCCTCAAGGCAGGAGTACTCAATAGGTTCCTATCGCTGTGTTATTATTAGTGTTCATCGTGCTGCCCTCAAGGCAGAAGTACTCAATAGGTTCGTATTGCTGTGTTATTATTAGTGTTCATCTGCTGCCCTCAAGGCAGGAGTACACAATAGGTTCGTATTGCTGTGTTATTTTTAGTGTTCATCGCTGCCCTCAAGGCAGGAGTACACAATAGGTTCAGATCGCTGTGTTATTATTAGTTTTCATCGCTGCCCTCAAGGCAGGAGTACTCAATAGGTTCATATCGCTGTGTTATTATTAGTGTTCATCGTGCTGCCCTCAGGGCAGGAGTACACAATAGGTTTATCGCTGTGTTATTATTAGTGTTCATCGTGCTGCCCTCAAGGCAGGAGTACTCAATAGGTTCCTATCACTGTGTTATTATTAGTGTTCATCGTGCTGCCCTCAAGGCAGAAGTACTCAATAGGTTCGTATTGCTGTGTTATTATTAGTGTTCATCGTGCTGCCCTCAAGGCAGGAGTACACAATAGGTTCGTATTGCTGTGTTATTATTAGTGTTCATCGCTCTGCCCTCAAGGCAGGAGTACTCAATAGGTTCGTATCGCTGTGTTATTATTAGTGTTCATCGCGCTGCCCTCAAGGCAGGAGTACTCAATAGGTTAAATCGCTGTGTTATTATTAGTGTTCATCGCTGCCCTCAAGGCAGAAGTACTCAATAGGTTCGTATTACTGTGTTATTATTAGTGTTCATCAGCTGCCCTCAAGGCAGGAGTACACAATAGGTTCGTATTGCTGTGTTATTATTAGTGTTCATCGCGCTGCCCTCAAGGCAGGAGTACACAATAGGTTCAGTATCGCTGTGTTATTATTAGTGTTCATCGCTGCCCTCAAGGCAGGAGTACTCAATAGGTTCCAATCGCTGTGTTATTATTAGTGTTCATCGTGCTGCCCTCAAGGCAGGAGTACTCAATAGGTTCGTATTGCTGTGTTATTATTAGTGTTCATCGTGCTGCCCTCAAGGCGAGTACACAATAGGTTGTGTCGCTGTGTTATTATTAGTGTTCATCGTGCTGCCCTCAGGGCAGGAGTACACAATAGGTTTCAGTGTCGCTGTGTTATTATTAGTGTTCATCGTGCTGCCCTCAAGGCAGGAGTACTCAATAGGTTCCTATCGCTGTGTTATTATTAGTGTTCATCGTGCTGCCCTCAAGGCAGAAGTACTCAATAGGTTCGTATCGCTGTGTTATTATTAGTGTTCATCGCGCTGCCCTCAAGGCAGGAGTACTCAATAGGTTCCAATCGCTGTGTTATTATTAGTGTTCATCGTGCCCTCAAGGCAGGAGTACTCAATAAGTTCGTATCGCTGTGTTATTATTAGTGTTCATCGCTGCCCTCAAGGCAGGAGTACAAAATAGGTTCGTATCGCTGTGTTATTATTAGTGTTCATCGCTGCCCTCAGGGCAGGAGTACACAATAGGTTTGTATCGCTGTGTTATTATTAGTGTTCATCACGCTACCCTCAAGACAGGGGTACTCAATAGGTTCGTATCGCTGTGTAATTATTAGTGTTCATCGTGCTGCCCTCAAGGCAAGAGTACTCAATAGGTTCGTATCGCTGTGTTATTATTAGTGTTCATCGCTGCCCTCAAGGCAGGAGTACTCAATAGGTTCGTATCGCTGTGTTATTATTAGTGTTCATCGCGCCCTCAAGGCAGGAGTACTCAATAGGTTCCAATCGCTGTGTTATTATTAGTGTTCATCGTGCTGCCCTCAAGGCAGGAGTACTCAATAGGTTCAGATCGCTGTGTTATTATTAGTGTTCATCGGCTGCCCTCAAGGCAGGAGTACAAAATAGGTTTGTATCGCTGTGTTATTATTAGTGTTCATCGTGCTGCCCTCAAGGCAGGAGTACACAATAGGTTCGTATCGCTGTGTTATTATTAGTGTTCATCGTGCTGCCCTCAAGGCAGGAGTACTCAATAGGTTCGTATTGCTGTGTTATTATTAATGTTTATCGTGCTGCCTCAAGGCAGGAGTACACAATAGGTTCGTATCGCTGTGTTATTATTAGTGTTCGTCGTGCTGCCCTCAGGGCAGGAGTACACAATAGGTTTCGTATCGCTGTGTTATTATTAGTGTTCATCGTGCTGCCCTCAAGGCAGGAGTACTCAATAGGTTCCTATCGCTGTGTTATTATTAGTGTTCATCGTGCTGCCCTCAAGGCAGAAGTACTCAATAGGTTCGTATTGCTGTGTTATTATTAGTGTTCATCGTGCTGCCCTCAAGGCAGGAGTACACAATAGGTTCGTATTGCTGTGTTATTATTAGTGTTCATCGCGCTGCCCTCAAGGCAGGAGTACACAATAGGTTCGTATCGCTGTGTTATTATTAGTGTTCATCGCGCTGCCCTCAAGGCAGGAGTACTCAATAGGTTCGTATCGCTGTGTTATTATTAGTGTTCATCGCGCTGCCCTCAAGGCAGGAGTACTCAATAGGTTCTATCGCTGTGTTATTATTAGTGTTCATCGCGCTGCCCTCAAGGCAGAAGTACTCAATAGGTTCGTACTGTGTTATTATTAGTGTTCATCGTGCTGCCCTCAAGGCAGGAGTACACAATAGGTTCGTATCGCTGTGTTATTATTAGTGTTCATCGCGCTGCCCTCAAGGCAGGAGTACACAATAGGTTCGTATCGCTGTGTTATTATTAGTGTTCATCGCTGCCCTCAAGGCAGGAGTACTCAATAGGTTCGTATCGCTGTGTTATTATTAGTGTTCATCGTGCTGCCCTCAAGGCAGGAGTACACAATAGGTTCGTATCGCTGTGTTATTATTAGTTTTCATCGCTGCCCTCAAGGCAGGAGTACTCAATAGGTTCGTATCGCTGTGTTATTATTAGTGTTCGTGCTGCCCTCAGGGCAGGAGTACACAATAGGTTTATGCTGTGTTATTATTAGTGTTCATCGTGCTGCCCTCAAGGCAGGAGTACTCAATAGGTTCCTATCGCTGTGTTATTATTAGTGTTCATCGTGCTGCCCTCAAGGCAGGAAGTACTCAATAGGTTCGTATTGCTGTGTTATTATTAGTGTTCATCGTGCTGCCCTCAAGGCAGGAGTACACAATAGGTTCGTATTGCTGTGTTATTATTAGTGTTCATCGCGCTGCCCTCAAGGCAGGAGTACAATAGGTTCGTCGCTGTGTTATTATTAGTGTTCATCGCTGCCCTCAAGGCAGGAGTACTCAATAGGTTCTGCTGTGTTATTATTAGTGTTCATCGCGCTGCCCTCAAGGCAGGAGTACTCAATAGGTTCGTATCGCTGTGTTATTATTAGTGTTCATCGCTGCCCTCAAGGCAGAAGTACTCAATAGGTTCGTATTACTGTGTTATTATTAGTGTTCATCGTGCTGCCTCAAGGCAGGAGTACACAATAGGTTCGTATTGCTGTGTTATTATTAGTGTTCATCGCGCTGCCCTCAAGGCAGGAGTACACAATAGGTTCGTGTCGCTGTGTTATTATTAGTGTTCATCGCTGCCCTCAAGGCAGGAGTACTCAATAGGTTCGTATCGCTGTGTTATTATTAGTGTTCGTCGTGCTGCCCTCAGGGCAGGAGTACACAATAGGTTTAGACTGTTATTATTAGTGTTCATCGCGCTGCCCTCAAGGCAGGAGTACTCAATAGGTTCCTATCGCTGTGTTATTATTAGTGTTCATCGTGCTGCCCTCAAGGCAGGAGTACTCAATAGGTTCGTATCGCTATGTTATTATTAGTGTTCATCGCGCTGCCCTCAAGGCAGGAGTACACAATAGGTTCGTATCGCTGTGTTATTATTAGTGTTCATCGTGCTGCCCTCAAGGCAGGAGTACTCAATAGGTTCGTATCGCTGTGTTATTATTAGTGTTCATCGCGCTGCCCTCAAGGCAGGAGTACTCAATAGGTTCGTATCGCTGTGTTATTATTAGTGTTCATCGCGCTGCCCTCAAGGCAGGAGTACTCAATAGGTTCCAATCGCTGTGTTATTATTAGTGTTCATCGTGCTGCCCTCAAGGCAGGAGTACAAAATAGGTTTGTATCACTGTGTTATTATTAGTGTTCATCGTGCTGCCCTCAAGGCAGGAGTACACAATAGGTTCGTATCGCTGTGTTATTATTAGTGTTCATCGTGCTGCCCTCAAGGCAGGAGTACTCAATAGGTTCGTATTGCTGTGTTATTATTAGTGTTCATCGTGCTGCCCTCAAGGCAGGAGTACACAATAGGTTCGTATCGCTGTGTTATTATTAGTGTTCGTCGTGCTGCCCTCAGGGCAGGAGTACACAATAGGTTTCGTATCGCTGTGTTATTATTAGTGTTCATCGTGCTGCCCTCAAGGCAGGAGTACTCAATAGGTTCCTATCGCTGTGTTATTATTAGTGTTCATCGTGCTGCCCTCAAGGCAGAAGTACTCAATAGGTTCGTATCGCTGTGTTATTATTAGTGTTCATCGCGCTGCCCTCAAGGCAGGAGTACTCAATAGGTTCCAATCGCTGTGTTATTATTAGTGTTCATCGTGCTGCCCTCAAGGCAGGAGTACTCAATAGGTTCGTGTCGCTGTGTTATTATTAGTGTTCATCGCTGCCCTCAAGGCAGGAGTACAAAATAGGTTCGTATCGCTGTGTTATTATTAGTGTTCATCGTGCTGCCCTCAGGCAGGAGTACACAATAGGTTTGTATCGCTGTGTTATTATTAGTGTTCATCACGCTGCCCTCAAGACAGGGGGTATTCAATAGGTTCGTGTCGCTGTGTAATTATTAGTGTTCATCGTGCTGCCCTCAAGGCAAGAGTACTCAATAGGTTCGTGTCGCTGTGTTATTATTAGTGTTCATCGCGCTGCCCTCAAGGCAGGAGTACTCAATAGGTTCAGACGCTGTGTTATTATTAGTGTTCATCGCGCTGCCCTCAAGGCAGGAGTACTCAATAGGTTCCAATCGCTGTGTTATTATTAGTGTTCATCGTGCTGCCCTCAAGGCAGGAGTACTCAATAGGTTCGTATCGCTGTGTTATTATTAGTGTTCATCGCGCTGCCCTCAAGGCAGGAGTACAAAATAGGTTTGTATCGCTGTGTTATTATTAGTGTTCATCGTGCTGCCCTCAAGGCAGGAGTACACAATAGGTTCGTATCGCTGTGTTATTATTAGTGTTCATCGTGCTGCCCTCAAGGCAGGAGTACTCAATAGGTTCGTATTGCTGTGTTATTATTAATGTTTATCGTGCTGCCCTCAAGGCAGGAGTACACAATAGGTTCGTATCGCTGTGTTATTATTAGTGTTCGTCGTGCTGCCCTCAGGGCAGGAGTACACAATAGGTTTCGTATCGCTGTGTTATTATTAGTGTTCATCGTGCTGCCCTCAAGGCAGGAGTACTCAATAGGTTCCTATCGCTGTGTTATTATTAGTGTTCATCGCTGCCCTCAAGGCAGAAGTACTCAATAGGTTCGTATTGCTGTGTTATTATTAGTGTTCATCGTGCTGCCCTCAAGGCAGGAGTACACAATAGGTTCGTATTGCTGTGTTATTTTTAGTGTTCATCGCGCTGCCCTCAAGGCAGGAGTACACAATAGGTTCGACGCTGTGTTATTATTAGTTTTCATCGCGCTGCCCTCAAGGCAGGAGTACTCAATAGGTTCATATCGCTGTGTTATTATTAGTGTTCGTGCTGCCCTCAGGGCAGGAGTACACAATAGGTTCGTATCGCTGTGTTATTATTAGTGTTCATCGTGCTGCCCTCAAGGCAGGAGTACTCAATAGGTTCCTATCGCTGTGTTATTATTAGTGTTCATCGTGCTGCCCTCAAGGCAGAAGTACTCAATAGGTTCGTATTGCTGTGTTATTATTAGTGTTCATCATGCTGCCCTCAAGGCAGGAGTACACAATAGGTTCGTATTGCTGTGTTATTATTAGTGTTCATCGCTCTGCCCTCAAGGCAGGAGTACTCAATAGGTTCGTATCGCTGTGTTATTATTAGTGTTCATCGCTGCCCTCAAGGCAGGAGTACTCAATAGGTTCAGACGCTGTGTTATTATTAGTGTTCATCGCGCTGCCCTCAAGGCAGAAGTACTCAATAGGTTCGTTGTGTTATTATTAGTGTTCATCGTGCTGCCCTCAAGGCAGGAGTACACAATAGGTTCGTATTGCTGTGTTATTATTAGTGTTCATCGCGCTGCCCTCAAGGCAGGAGTACACAATAGGTTCGTATCGCTGTGTTATTATTAGTGTTCATCGCGCTGCCCTCAAGGCAGGAGTACTCAATAGGTTCCAATCGCTGTGTTATTATTAGTGTTCATCGTGCTGCCCTCAAGGCAGGAGTACTCAATAGGTTCGTATTGCTGTGTTATTATTAGTGTTCATCGTGCTGCCCTCAAGGCGGAAGTACAATAGGTTCGTATCGCTGTGTTATTATTAGTGTTCATCGTGCTGCCCTCAAGGCAGGAGTACACAATAGGTTCGTATCGCTGTGTTATTATTAGTGTTCATCGTGCTGCCCTCAAGGCAGGAGTACTCAATAGGTTCCTATCGCTGTGTTATTATTAGTGTTCATCGTGCTGCCCTCAAGGCAGAAGTACTCAATAGGTTCGTATCGCTGTGTTATTATTAGTGTTCATCGCGCTGCCCTCAAGGCAGGAGTACTCAATAGGTTCCAATCGCTGTGTTATTATTAGTGTTCATCGTGCTGCCCTCAAGGCAGGAGTACTCAATAGGTTCGTATCGCTGTGTTATTATTAGTGTTCATCGCGCTGCCCTCAAGGCAGGAGTACAAAATAGGTTCAGATCGCTGTGTTATTATTAGTGTTCATCGTGCTGCCCTCAGGGCAGGAGTACACAATAGGTTTTGTATCGCTGTGTTATTATTAGTGTTCATCACGCTACCCTCAAGACAGGGGTACTCAATAGGTTCGTATCGCTGTGTAATTATTAGTGTTCATCGTGCTGCCCTCAAGGCAAGAGTACTCAATAGGTTCGTATCGCTGTGTTATTATTAGTGTTCATCGTGCTGCCCTCAAGGCAAGAGTACTCAATAGGTTCGTATCGCTGTGTTATTATAAGTGTTCATCGCGCTGCCCTCAAGGCAGGAGTACTCAATAGGTTCCAATCGCTGTGTTATTATTAGTGTTCATCGTGCTCCCCTCAAGGCAGGAGTACTCAATAGGTTCAGTATCGCTGTGTTATTATTAGTGTTCATCGCTGCCCTCAAGGCAGGAGTACAAAATAGGTTTGTATCGCTGTGTTATTATTAGTGTTCATCGTGCTGCCCTCAAGGCAGGAGTACACAATAGGTTCGTATCGCTGTGTTATTATTAGTGTTCATCGCTGCCCTCAAGGCAGGAGTACTCAATAGGTTCGTATTGCTGTGTTATTATTAATGTTTATCGTGCTGCCCTCAAGGCAGGAGTACACAATAGGTTCGTATCGCTGTGTTATTATTAGTGTTCATCGTGCTGCCCTCAGGGCAGGAGTACACAATAGGTTTTGTATCGCTGTGTTATTATTAGTGTTCATCGTGCTGCCCTCAAGGCAGGAGTACTCAATAGGTTCCTATCGCTGTGTTATTATTAGTGTTCATCGTGCTGCCCTCAAGGCAGAAGTACTCAATAGGTTCGTATTGCTGTGTTATTATTAGTGTTCATCGTGCTGCCCTCAAGGCAGGAGTACACAATAGGTTCGTATTGCTGTGTTATTTTTAGTGTTCATCGCTGCCCTCAAGGCAGGAGTAACAATAGGTTCGTATCGCTGTGTTATTATTAGTTTTCATCGCTGCCCTCAAGGCAGGAGTACTCAATAGGTTCATATCGCTGTGTTATTATTAGTGTTCGTGCTGCCCTCAGGGCAGGAGTACACAATAGGTTTATCGCTGTGTTATTATTAGTGTTCATCGCTGCCCTCAAGGCAGGAGTACTCAATAGGTTCCTATCGCTGTGTTATTATTAGTGTTCATCGTGCTGCCCTCAAGGCAGAAGTACTCAATAGGTTCGTATTGCTGTGTTATTATTAGTGTTCATCGTGCTGCCCTCAAGGCAGGAGTACACAATAGGTTCGTATTGCTGTGTTATTATTAGTGTTCATCGCGCTGCCCTCAAGGCAGGAGTACTCAATAGGTTCGTATCGCTGTGTTATTATTAGTGTTCATCGCGCTGCCCTCAAGGCAGGAGTACTCAATAGGTTCAGACGCTGTGTTATTATTAGTGTTCATCGCGCTGCCCTCAAGGCAGAAGTACTCAATAGGTTCGTATTACTGTGTTATTATTAGTGTTCATCGTGCTGCCCTCAAGGCAGGAGTACACAATAGGTTCGTATTGCTGTGTTATTATTAGTGTTCATCGCGCTGCCCTCAAGGCAGGAGTACACAATAGGTTCGTATCGCTGTGTTATTATTAGTGTTCATCGCGCTGCCCTCAAGGCAGGAGTACTCAATAGGTTCGTATCGCTGTGTTATTATTAGTGTTCATCGTGCTGCCCTCAGGGCAGGAGTACACAATAGGTTTTATCGCTGTGTTATTATTAGTGTTCATCGCTGCCCTCAAGGCAGGAGTACTCAATAGGTTCCTATCGCTGTGTTATTATTGGTGTTCATCGTGCTGCCCTCAAGGCAGGAGTACTCAATAGGTTCAGTATCGCTATGTTATTATTAGTGTTCATCGCGCTGCCCTCAAGGCAGGAGTACACAATAGGTTCAGACGCTGTGTTATTATTAGTGTTCATCGTGCTGCCCTCAAGGCAGGAGTACTCAATAGGTTCGTATCGCTGTGTTATTATTAGTGTTCATCGCTGCCCTCAAGGCAGGAGTACTCAATAGGTTCGTATCGCTGTGTTATTATTAGTGTTCATCGTGCTGCCCTCAAGGCAGGAGTACACAATAGGTTCAGATCGCTGTGTTATTATTAGTGTTCATCGTGCTGCCCTCAAGGCAGGAGTACTCAATAGGTTCGTATTGCTGTGTTATTATTAGTGTTCATCGTGCTGCCCTCAAGGCAGGAGTACACAATAGGTTCAGTATCGCTGTGTTATTATTAGTGTTCATCGCGCTGCCCTCAAGGCAGGAGTACACAATAGGTTCAGATCGCTGTGTTATTATTAGTGTTCATCGCTGCCCTCAAGGCAGGAGTACTCACAGGTTCAGATCGCTGTGTTATTATTAGTGTTCATCGCTGCCCTCAAGGCAGGAGTACTCAATAGGTTCAGATCGCTGTGTTATTATTAGTGTTCATCGCGCTGCCCTCAAGGCAGGAGTACACAATAGGTTCAGACGCTGTGTTATTATTAGTGTTCATCGCGCTGCCCTTAAGGCAGGAGTACTCAATAGGTTCGTATTGCTGTGTTATTATTAGTGTTCATCGTGCTGCCCTCAAGGCAGGAGTACTCAATAGGTTCAGATCGCTGTGTTATTATTAGTGTTCATCGTTCTGCCCTCAAGGCAGGAGTACTCAATAGGTTCCTATCGCTGTGTTATTATTAGTGTTCATCGTGCTGCCCTCAAGGCAGGAGTACTCAATAGGTTCATATTGCTGAGTTATTATTAGTGTTCATCGTGCTGCCCTCAAGGCAGGAGTACAAAATAGGTTTGTATCGCTGTGTTATTATTAGTGTTCATCGTGCTGCCCTCAAGGCAGGAGTACACAATAGGTTCAGATCGCTGTGTTATTATTAGTCATCGTGCTGCCCTCAAGGCAGGAGTATTCAATAGGTTCGTATTGCTGTGTTATTATTAGTGTTCATCGTGCTGCCCTCAAGGCAGGAGTACAAAATAGGTTCGATCGCTGTGTTATTATTAGTGTTCGTGCTGCCCTCAGGCAGGAGTACACAATAGGTTTCGTATCGCTGTGTTATTATTAGTGTTCATCGTGCTGCCCTCAAGGCAGGAGTACTCAATAGGTTCCTATCGCTGTGTTATTATTAGTGTTCATCGTTGCCCTCAAGGCAGAAGTACTCAATAGGTTCAGTATTACTGTGTTATTATTAGTGTTCATCGTGCTGCCCTCAAGGCAGGAGTACACAATAGGTTCGTATTGCTGTGTTATTATTAGTGTTCATCGCGCTGCCCTCAAGGCAGGAGTACACAATAGGTTCCTATCGCTGTGTTATTATTAGTGTTCATCGTGCTGCCCTCAAGGCAGGAGTACTCAATAGGTTCAGACGCTGTGTTATTATTAGTGTTCATCGCTGCCCTCAAGGCAGGAGTACACAATAGGTTCAGATCGCTGTGTTATTATTAGTGTTCATCGCGCTGCCCTCAAGGCAGGAGTACTCAATAGGTTCGTATCGCTGTGTTATTATTAGTGTTCATCGCGCTGCCCTCAAGGCAGGAGTACTCAATAGGTTCGTATCGCTGTGTTATTATTAGTGTTCAGCGTTGCCCTCAAGGCAGAAGTACTCAATAGGTTCGTATTACTGTGTTATTATTAGTGTTCATCGTGCTGCCCTCAAGGCAGGAGTACACAATAGGTTCGTATTGCTGTGTTATTATTAGTGTTCATCGCGCTGCCCTCAAGGCAGGAGTACTCAATAGGTTCAGATCGCTGTGTTATTATTAGTGTTCGTCGTGCTGCCCTCAGGGCAGGAGTACACAATAGGTTTTGTATCGCTGTGTTATTATTAGTGTTCATCGTGCTGCCCTCAAGGCAGGAGTACTCAATAGGTTCCTATCGCTGTGTTATTATTAGTGTTCATCGTGCTGCCCTCAAGGCAGGAGTACTCAATAGGTTCAGTATCGCTATGTTATTATTAGTGTTCATCGCGCTGCCCTCAAGGCAGGAGTACACAATAGGTTCTGATCGCTGTGTTATTATTAGTGTTCATCGTTGCCCTCAAGGCAGGAGTACTCAATAGGTTCGTATCGCTGTGTTATTATTAGTGTTCATCGCGCTGCCCTCAAGGCAGGAGTACTCAATAGGTTCGTATCGCTGTGTTATTATTAGTGTTCATCGCGCTGCCCTCAAGGCAGGAGTACTCAATAGGTTCCAATCGCTGTGTTATTATTAGTGTTCATCGTGCTGCCCTCAAGGCAGGAGTACAAAATAGGTTTGTATCACTGTGTTATTATTAGTGTTCATCGTGCTGCCCTCAAGGCAGGAGTACACAATAGGTTCGTATCGCTGTGTTATTATTAGTGTTCATCGTGCTGCCCTCAAGGCAGGAGTACTCAGGTTCGTATTGCTGTGTTATTATTAGTGTTCATCGTGCTGCCCTCAAGGCAGGAGTACACAATAGGTTCGTATCGCTGTGTTATTATTAGTGTTCGTCGTGCTGCCCTCAGGGCAGGAGTACACAATAGGTTTCGTATCGCTGTGTTATTATTAGTGTTCATCGTGCTGCCCTCAAGGCAGGAGTACTCAATAGGTTCCTATCGCTGTGTTATTATTAGTGTTCATCGTGCTGCCCTCAAGGCAGAAGTACTCAATAGGTTCGTATCGCTGTGTTATTATTAGTGTTCATCGCGCTGCCCTCAAGGCAGGAGTACTCAATAGGTTCCAATCGCTGTGTTATTATTAGTGTTCATCGTGCTGCCCTCAAGGCAGGAGTACTCAATAGGTTCGTATCGCTGTGTTATTATTAGTGTTCATCGCGCTGCCCTCAAGGCAGGAGTACAAAATAGGTTTGTATCGCTGTGTTATTATTGGTGTTCATCGTGCTGCCCTCAAGGCAGGAGTACACAGGTTCGTATCGCTGTGTTATTATTAGTGTTCATCGTGCTGCCCTCAAGGCAGGAGTACTCAATAGGTTCGTATTGCTGTGTTATTATTAGTGTTCATCGTGCTGCCCTCAAGGCAGGAGTACACAATAGGTTCGTATCGCTGTGTTATTATTAGTGTTCGTCGTGCTGCCCTCAGGGCAGGAGTACACAATAGGTTTTGTATCGCTGTGTTATTATTAGTGTTCATCACGCTACCCTCAAGACAGGGGTACTCAATAGGTTCGTATCGCTGTGTAATTATTAGTGTTCATCGTGCTGCCCTCAAGGCAAGAGTACTCACAGGTTCAGTATCGCTGTGTTATTATTAGTGTTCATCGCGCTGCCCTCAAGGCAGGAGTACTCAATAGGTTCAGATCGCTGTGTTATTATTAGTGTTCATCGCTGCCCTCAAGGCAGGAGTACTCAGGTTCCAATCGCTGTGTTATTATTAGTGTTCATCGTGCTGCCCTCAAGGCAGGAGTACTCAATAGGTTCGTATCGCTGTGTTATTATTAGTGTTCATCGCGCTGCCCTCAAGGCAGGAGTACAAAATAGGTTTGTATCGCTGTGTTATTATTAGTGTTCATCGTGCTGCCCTCAAGGCAGGAGTACACAATAGGTTCGTATCGCTGTGTTATTATTAGTGTTCATCGTGCTGCCCTCAAGGCAGGAGTACTCAATAGGTTCGTATTGCTGTGTTATTATTAATGTTCATCGTGCTGCCCTCAAGGCAGGAGTACACAATAGGTTCGTATCGCTGTGTTATTATTAGTGTTCGTCGTGCTGCCCTCAGGGCAGGAGTACACAATAGGTTTCGTATCGCTGTGTTATTATTAGTGTTCATCGTGCTGCCCTCAAGGCAGGAGTACACAATAGGTTCGCTGTGTTATTATTAGTGTTCATCGTGCTGCCCTCAAGGCAGAAGTACTCAATAGGTTCGTATTGCTGTGTTATTATTAGTGTTCATCGTGCTGCCCTCAAGGCAGGAGTACACAATAGGTTCGTATTGCTGTGTTATTATTAGTGTTCATCGCGCTGCCCTCAAGGCAGGAGTACACAATAGGTTCGTATCGCTGTGTTATTATTAGTTTTCATCGCGCTGCCCTCAAGGCAGGAGTACCACAGGTATCGCTGTGTTATTATTAGTGTTCGTCGTGCTGCCCTCAGGGCAGGAGTACACAATAGGTTTCATGTCGCTGTGTTATTATTAGTGTTCATCGCTGCCCTCAAGGCAGGAGTACTCAATAGGTTCCTATCGCTGTGTTATTATTAGTGTTCATCGTGCTGCCCTCAAGGCAGAAGTACTCAATAGGTTCGTATTGCTGTGTTATTATTAGTGTTCATCGTGCTGCCCTCAAGGCAGGAGTACACAATAGGTTCGCTGTGTTATTATTAGTGTTCATCGCTGCCCTCAAGGCAGGAGTACTCAATAGGTTCGTATCGCTGTGTTATTATTAGTGTTCATCGCTGCCCTCAAGGCAGGAGTACTCAATAGGTTCAGATCGCTGTGTTATTATTAGTGTTCATCGCGCTGCCCTCAAGGCAGAAGTACTCAATAGGTTCGTATTACTGTGTTATTATTAGTGTTCATCGTGCTGCCCTCAAGGCAGGAGTACACAATAGGTTCGTATTGCTGTGTTATTATTAGTGTTCATCGCGCTGCCCTCAAGGCAGGAGTACAATAGGTTCAGACGCTGTGTTATTATTAGTGTTCATCGCTGCCCTCAAGGCAGGAGTACTCAATAGGTTCAGACGCTGTGTTATTATTAGTGCTCGTCGTGCTGCCCTCAGGGCAGGAGTACACAATAGGTTTCGTATCGCTGTGTTATTATTAGTGTTCATCGTGCTGCCCTCAAGGCAGGAGTACTCAATAGGTTCCTATCGCTGTGTTATTATTAGTGTTCATCGTGCTGCCCTCAAGGCAGGAGTACTCAATAGGTTCGTATCGCTATGTTATTATTAGTGTTCATCGCGCTCAAGGCAGGAGTACACAATAGGTTCAGATCGCTGTGTTATTATTAGTGTTCATCGTTGCCCTCAAGGCAGGAGTACTCAATAGGTTCGTATCGCTGTGTTATTATTAGTGTTCATCGCGCTGCCCTCAAGGCAGGAGTACTCAATAGGTTCAGTATCGCTGTGTTATTATTAGTGTTCATCGCGCTGCCCTCAAGGCAGGAGTACTCAATAGGTTCCAATCGCTGTGTTATTATTAGTGTTCATCTGCCCTCAAGGCAGGAGTACAAAATAGGTTTGTATCACTGTGTTATTATTAGTGTTCATCGTGCTGCCCTCAAGGCAGGAGTACACAATAGGTTCAGTATCGCTGTGTTATTATTAGTGTTCATCGTGCCCTCAAGGCAGGAGTACTCAATAGGTTCGTATTGCTGTGTTATTATTAGTGTTCATCGTGCTGCCCTCAAGGCAGGAGTACACAATAGGTTCGTATCGCTGTGTTATTATTAGTGTTCGTCGTGCTGCCCTCAGGGCAGGAGTACACAATAGGTTTCGTATCGCTGTGTTATTATTAGTGTTCATCGTGCTGCCCTCAAGGCAGGAGTACTCAATAGGTTCCTATCGCTGTGTTATTATTAGTGTTCATCGTGCTGCCCTCAAGGCAGAAGTACTCAATAGGTTCGTATCGCTGTGTTATTATTAGTGTTCATCGCGCTGCCCTCAAGGCAGGAGTACTCAATAGGTTCCAATCGCTGTGTTATTATTAGTGTTCATCGTGCTGCCCTCAAGGCAGGAGTACTCAATAGGTTCGTATCGCTGTGTTATTATTAGTGTTCATCGCGCTGCCCTCAAGGCAGGAGTACAAAATAGGTTTGTATCGCTGTGTTATTATTGGTGTTCATCGTGCTGCCCTCAAGGCAGGAGTACACAATAGGTTCGTATCGCTGTGTTATTATTAGTGTTCATCGTGCTGCCCTCAAGGCAGGAGTACTCAATAGGTTCGTATTGCTGTGTTATTATTAGTGTTCATCGTGCTGCCCTCAAGGCAGGAGTACACAATAGGTTCGTATCGCTGTGTTATTATTAGTGTTCGTCGTGCTGCCCTCAGGGCAGGAGTACACAATAGGTTTTGTATCGCTGTGTTATTATTAGTGTTCATCACGCTACCCTCAAGACAGGGGTACTCAATAGGTTCGTATCGCTGTGTAATTATTAGTGTTCATCGTGCTGCCCTCAAGGCAAGAGTACTCAATAGGTTCGTATCGCTGTGTTATTATTAGTGTTCATCGCGCTGCCCTCAAGGCAGGAGTACTCAATAGGTTCGTATCGCTGTGTTATTATTAGTGTTCATCGCGCTGCCCTCAAGGCAGGAGTACTCAATAGGTTCCAATCGCTGTGTTATTATTAGTGTTCATCGTGCTGCCCTCAAGGCAGGAGTACTCAATAGGTTCATATCGCTGTGTTATTATTAGTGTTCATCGCTGCCCTCAAGGCAGGAGTACAAAATAGGTTTGTATCGCTGTGTTATTATTAGTGTTCATCGTGCTGCCCTCAAGGCAGGAGTACACAGGTTCAGATCGCTGTGTTATTATTAGTGTTCATCGTGCTGCCCTCAAGGCAGGAGTACTCAATAGGTTCGTATTGCTGTGTTATTATTAATGTTCATCAAGCTGCCCTCAAGGCAGGAGTACACAATAGGTTCGTATTGCTGTGTTATTATTAGTGTTCATCGTGCTGCCCTCAAGGCAGGAGTACACAATAGGTTCGTATCGCTGTGTTATTATTAGTGTTCGTCATGCTGCCCTCAGGGCAGGAGTACACAATAGGTTTTGTATCGCTGTGTTATTATTAGTGTTCATCACGCTACCCTCAAGACAGGGGTACTCAATAGGTTCGTATCGCTGTGTAATTATTAGTGTTCATCGTGCTGCCCTCAAGGCAAGAGTACTCAATAGGTTCGTATCGCTGTGTTATTATTAGTGTTCATCGCGCTGCCCTCAAGGCAGGAGTACTCAATAGGTTCGTATCGCTGTGTTATTATTAGTGTTCATCGCGCTGCCCTCAAGGCAGGAGTACTCAATAGGTTCCAATCGCTGTGTTATTATTAGTGTTCATCGTGCTGCCCTCAAGGCAGGAGTACTCAATAGGTTCGTATCGCTGTGTTATTATTAGTGTTCATCGCGCTGCCCTCAAGGCAGGAGTACAAAATAGGTTTGTATCGCTGTGTTATTATTAGTGTTCATCGTGCTGCCCTCAAGGCAGGAGTACACAATAGGTTCCAATCGCTGTGTTATTATTAGTGTTCATCGTGCTGCCCTCAAGGCAGGAGTACTCAATAGGTTCGTATTGCTGTGTTATTATTAATGTTCATCGTGCTGCCCTCAAGGCAGGAGTACACAATAGGTTCGTATCGCTGTGTTATTATTAGTGTTCGTCGTGCTGCCCTCAGGGCAGGAGTACACAATAGGTTTCAGACGCTGTGTTATTATTAGTGTTCATCGTGCTGCCCTCAAGGCAGGAGTACTCAATAGGTTCCTATCGCTGTGTTATTATTAGTGTTCATCGTGCTGCCCTCAAGGCAGAAGTACTCAATAGGTTCGTATTGCTGTGTTATTATTAGTGTTCATCGTGCTGCCCTCAAGGCAGGAGTACACAATAGGTTCGTATTGCTGTGTTATTATTAGTGTTCATCGCGCTGCCCTCAAGGCAGGAGTACACAATAGGTTCGTATCGCTGTGTTATTATTAGTGTTCATCGCGCTGCCCTCAAGGCAGGAGTACTCAATAGGTTCGTATCGCTGTGTTATTATTAGTGTTCGTCGTGCTGCCCTCAGGGCAGGAGTACACAATAGGTTTCGTATCGCTGTGTTATTATTAGTGTTCATCGTGCTGCCCTCAAGGCAGGAGTACTCAATAGGTTCCTATCGCTGTGTTATTATTAGTGTTCATCGTGCTGCCCTCAAGGCAGAAGTACTCAATAGGTTCGTATTGCTGTGTTATTATTAGTGTTCATCGTGCTGCCCTCAAGGCAGGAGTACACAATAGGTTCGTATTGCTGTGTTATTATTAGTGTTCATCGCGCTGCCCTCAAGGCAGGAGTACACAATAGGTTCGTATCGCTGTGTTATTATTAGTGTTCATCGCGCTGCCCTCAAGGCAGGAGTACTCAATAGGTTCGTATCGCTGTGTTATTATTAGTGTTCATCGCGCTGCCCTCAAGGCAGGAGTACTCAATAGGTTCGTATCGCTGTGTTATTATTAGTGTTCATCGCGCTGCCCTCAAGGCAGGAGTACACAATAGGTTCGTATTGCTGTGTTATTATTAGTGTTCATCGTGCTGCCCTCAAGGCAGGAGTACTCAATAGGTTCGTATCGCTGTGTTATTATTAGTGTTCATCGTTCTGCCCTCAAGGCAGGAGTACTCAATAGGTTCCTATCGCTGTGTTATTATTAGTGTTCATCGTGCTGCCCTCAAGGCAGGAGTACTCAATAGGTTCATATTGCTGAGTTATTATTAGTGTTCATCGTGCTGCCCTCAAGGCAGGAGTACAAAATAGGTTTGTATCGCTGTGTTATTATTAGTGTTCATCGTGCTGCCCTCAAGGCAGGAGTACACAATAGGTTTGTATCGCTGTGTTATTATTAGTGTTCATCGTGCTGCCCTCAAGGCAGGAGTACTCAATAGGTTCGTATTGCTGTGTTATTATTAGTGTTCATCGTGCTGCCCTCAAGGCAGGAGTACAAAATAGGTTCAGATCGCTGTGTTATTATTAGTGTTCAGTCGCAGGGCAGGAGTACACAATAGGTTCCTATCGCTTTGTTATTATTAGTTTTCATCATGCTGCCCTCAAGGCAGGAGTACTCAATAGGTTCGTATCGCTGTGTTATTATTAGTGTTCATCGCGCTGCCCTCAAGGCAGGAGTAATAGGTTATCGCTGTGTTATTATTAGTGTTCATCGTGCTGCCCTCAAGGCAGGAGTACTCAATAGGTTCGTATTGCTGTGTTATTATTAGTGTTCATCGTGCTGCCCTCAAGGCAGGAGTACACAATAGGTTCAGACGCTGTGTTATTATTAGTGTTCATCGTGCTGCCCTCAGGGCAGGAGTACACAATAGGTTTCAGACGCTGTGTTATTATTAGTGTTCATCGTGCTGCCCTCAAGGCAGGAGTACTCAATAGGTTTGTGTACACACTTTTTATAAATGTCGAGGGTCAGGGCAAAAGCCCATAATTTTTTTTAACGTAAGAATTACTTTTTCCATGATTCTTCTATATTGATTATAAATTAGATGTAGTATAGTTTGGTAAAAAATATAGAGCGTAGTGATAGATATACGCTCACGCATAGTCATGGACAAATGACTAAGGCCCTGTCCACATGGAGACGCATTTAGCTGTGTACGCATACATTTTGTACCGTATCAGCGTTCTGTCCACACGGATCTGGCGTTTTGTGAGCATGAAAACGATATTTTTGAAACCAGGTCCCACAGTGGATAAATCTAAAAACGACACCCTTGTGTTTTCTTGTGTACATCCAATCCGTATATTTTAAGAAACGGTGACGTCATCTCACCATGTCCCTCACGCAAAAAACTCATGGAAAAACTAAAAGGGATACAGCTACGGGCACTGGGCATGCGCTCATTGATATTGCGTCATTTAATTACTGTACTTGCATTATTGTAAGGGTATGTTTAGTGTTGGGGTAAGTGTAGGCGTTAATAAAACACATCTGGTAAGTAGCAAGTGTATTTATTGTTATTTAATTGCGTGATTTTGCCTCACCTCCTACCATTGCTCTACCCTTTCTAGCGTGTGATTTTTTTTATTTATTTTTTTCCAAACCAGTTGAGTGGAAATCCCACCCTGGAGGTGATTCTAATCATTTCATTGGCCATGTCAATCAGAATAATGACTACTACACCCAGCCCTGATCCCTAAACCTACCCGTCACTGTAACCTCAGCCAATAAAACTGGTTACAGTGTGGGATTTCCGCTCAACTGGTTTGCGGGAAAAAAATCACGCCCTTCTAGCTACAACGCTTCTCCGTTTTTAGTGTATCTCTGTGGCAGAATTACAGCACCACACACTGGTCTACATCTTTTTGAGTCGGTTTCATGATCTTGTGTGTATGTCACAAGGTGACGATTTTTATAGGGCGGAACCAAAAGTCAGAAGAAGTTTGGTTCCACCCGGAGGTGTTGCAGTACACACGGAAGTTCCGGCGGCATTCAGAGAGTAATCGGGCACGAATGGAGTACAGCTGTGTGGGATTAACAAGAGCGGATGATGATTGGAGGTGTGGCAATAATTCAACTCAATCACTGAACAAGAGACAAATCTTTAAATATAATAAAGAATGATTTATTTCCTTGCAAGGAAAGAGTACACTGTCGCACAGCCACAGATGACTGTATGAGAGCGGCCTCAAGACTAAACAATCAGGTTCCCTTTTATACCATTTACAAGGTCAGAAGCAAAGACAAGTGCTCTGTAATCTTCCACACATGGTAAAGCTTCAGCACACACACACAGAAATAAACTTTCATGGTCCCTTTTCAAGGATCAATGCAGTTTTAGCCACTGACCTTAGGGGTCAGATCGATTCTTTTTAAACTGACCAGTTGTCCCTCTCAGTTCAATTCTAAGGACATGTAACAAACTTCATGTTAAGCATACTAAATGAATGATTATATGTGTTAAAGCAAATTCATACATATTGTTAAAATCACTCTCCTCAATGATTATATTTTCTTCTATTGATTAAATACATTTTTCTATTACAATTTCTCCTTTTTATCATTCATTGATAACTTCACAATCAAAAATGTATTCTTGTAAAAGAAAATTCAAGTCTTTACATCACATTTATACTCTTCATCTCTGATTTTCATATAAACAATCACTCTTGACTCTAAAGGAAGATAGTTAAAATTGCTAAGGCTGTTTTTACGGGTATAGTCCCTTTTTCACTGCAAGCAAAACATATAGATAGATAGAACCTCTAAAGATTCTTTAAAGTAAGAAAATCATTTAACCTCTGTCACTCCCACAGATCGCATCATCATCAAACTCATCTCTCGAATTATCACAGTCATAGATAGATAGATTAACCATCTGATTTGACATACTGGTGTTCTGAAGAAAACACGGGATACACATTAATATTACAACTACAATTCCCAAAATTGGTACCACGGTAAATCCCAACCCGTATCCCCATCCCTTCAGATTCCTTTACCACCCAAACCATGAATCATCTGCTTTCTCAGGTACTTTCACAGCCATTCTCATGTGAGTGATAATGCTGGTGATATTATCACTGTAGTCTGGAATATGAAAACAACAAGACAGTCCTAACATCTTACAGACCCCTCCCTTTTCTGCTGTTAGCATGTCTAAGACTAATCTGTTTTGGATCACTGCATCTCTGATTTGCCTCATTTCCTCATTTACCATTGTAAAAGCATTTTCTGTACTGTTAGCCATAGCTAGTACAGTCCATGCTAGCCCATTGATCTTATTAATTGACCGCTGTTCCCACCTAATAGAACAGACCACCCCACATTCGCCCCTGGTGAGGTCCATGGATCTGATAAAACATAACCATTGTATCTTCCTGGTAGACTTCCTATCACATCTTTAACATATCTCTTCTGTCTAGGTTTAATCTGATCATTAGCTGGCACATACACAGAAGTTCCACATTCATCAATGCTCGATAACAACATCCTGACCAACCCCTCCCTGGCATATAATGATAAGCTCTGTCCCCACAAACCCACACTGCTGCAGGTGAAGTGTCGTTTGGTCTACTGAATGGACAGGTAAAGTTCATTGTAATGCCGTTGATGTCCGTTGCAGTTTCCTTCTGCGTCCTTTGAAATGTCAATTCTAATTCTGCAGTCTGACCATCCTGCCTTCAATCTCAACATCTGTCCCTGTGAGCACACACACATCTCCTTGAACGTGCGTCACTCTCAAAGGCGGAATCATCATTCCTGTGTGATCATACCGTTGGTTTGTTTTACACTCAAATGCAGGATGTTTCCTGGAATCCTTCCTTTTTCCTTCCCGACCCTGAAATTTACGGGCTGCGGTTAAGCACACATACTGGTGTTCAGCGATAATGCTCGAGTCTGTTATCAGTATTTCTTGAAATGTTCTCAGTTCACGTCTTTTTAAGAAAAGCCTGCTGTCTGTGATCTCACGATAGGCTCTAGTTTGAAGGTTTGTTGTTTGATCACTCTGAAGAAAGCGGTGACCTTGCTCTTGACTTGATAGTGGTACTTGTTGTTTAAACTTGGTCTCGGCGTACACTGACATGTGTTTCGACCTCCTCTCCTTCGTCCTGAAGTGCTGTTGGAATCTTTCTGCAATGGCTGGCATGCACCCACGTAGCCCTTTCAGCGACCTTCACGGCTGTGTGTGTCGTCAACAGCACCAGGAAAGGTCCTAGCCACCTTTTTGTCCTCCAGCTTTTCCTCCTCAGGTCCTTGATCACCACTGAATCCCTGGCTTAATGTTGTGCAATGGGGTTTCTGCTGGTTTCCCTAGCTGCTTTCACCTGCACACAGACATTAGACAACAGAGAAGACATTTCTTTGCAGTAATTTAGCATATCATGTTCATACAACTCTGTCGATGGAAGCTGTTGTTTGACCCCTTCCATTCCCATGAACGGTGGTCGTCCAAAGACAATTTCAAATGGACTTAAATTTACTCTGGTCCTTTTTCTCATTCTCATGTACATCAGTACAATTGGTAGGGCCTTGACCCATGTTAGCCCAGTTTGTTCTTAATGATGCCATTACATCGTTCAACCGCACCTGCCGAAGCAGGATGGTAGCTGCAATGCGTCCTCAATTCGATGCCTAAAAATTTACCCACTTGTTTTATCGCATCATTGACAAAATGTGTTCCATTGTCGGAACTGATTTTTGTGGGATGCCCCATCTGGGAACAATTTCAGTCAGCAGGGCCTTTGCCACTGCCGCCGTCTTGTTTTGATGTTGGGAATGCCTCAACCCATTTTGACCACATGTCAACCATCACCAAACAGTACCGTTTTCCTCCGCACGGGCTCAACTCCACAAAGTCCATCATTAGATACTCAAACGGCCCAGATGATGGTGGTTGAGATGCTAAAGGCATTTTCACCCCCCTTGCCACATTGTGTGTGTTACAAATGACGCATCATTTACATAAATTTTCTGCAATCACTGTGAACCCTTTTGTGAACCATTTTCTCTCATTTCGGCAATGATCTGTACTTTAGATGTGTGATCTTTGCCGTGTGTTAGCTTAGCGTAATGCATAAAGAAATGGTGGGGTAAACAAGGCTTTCCATCTGAACTCATCCACACATCGTCCTTGACAGTACAGCCACACTGTCTCCATTTCTGCTTTTCTGCTCCTGACGCAAATGTCTGCATACTCTGTATGGAAGATAAAACATTAGTGTTTGTTTCAGATAATAAAAGACATTCTGGTCCTTCGATTGCGTCCATTGCCACAATCTTGGCAGCCGCGTCGGCTCTGGAGTTTCCTGTAGAAACAAGGTCTTGTTTGTTAGTATGCGCTGCGCATTTACAGATAGCAACTTGCCTTGGCAAAGTTATGGCGTCTAGAAGTGCTGATACCAAAGAAGCATTTAATATTGGGCGCCCATCAGACTTTAGAAATTTCCTGTGCTTCCATAAGGCCCCAAAATCATGCGCCACCCCGAACGCGTATCGTGAGTCTGTGTAAATCGTTACACTTTTCCCCTCCATCAGCTTGCATGCTTCAGTTAGAGCCACGAGTTCCGCCCCCTGTGCAGAATAATTTGCTGGCAATCTGCCAGAAGTCAAAACATCAAATTCTGTAGTTACAGCGTAACCAACCTTATTTAGGCCTGTTTGTGGGTCTCTTGTTGCAGAGCCATCCACAAACAAGACATTTTCGCAGTTTTCGAGTGGTGTGTCCAAAAGGTCCGGTCTCGGTGTACACACCTGTTCTAACGCAGTGACACAACAATGATGTTCCTCCCCATCCTCCTCCGTCGGGAGGAGAGTGGCAGGATTCAAAACCGTACAACGCTTAACAGTGACATTTGGCATATCAAGCAAAATCGTGTGATACCTCAGCCATCTGGCCGTAGATAGGTGAGACGTTCTCTGCTCTTGCAGTATCATTGACACTGCATGTGGGACCATCAATGTTAAATCAGAATACCCCACATATTCCCTCGATGCGAGTACCCCCAATTCTGCAGCTGCTACTGCTCTCTGACATCGCGGTAAGCCTGCTGCTACCGGATCAATTTGCTCGAAAAATACCCCACAGGTCGCAGTCTGTCCCCATGATGCTGCAAGAGAACAGAAGTCATAAATCCATTCTTTTCATCTACCATTTGAACAAACGGTTTTACAGGTGTCGGTAACCCCAAAGTTGGGGACCCAGTCAATTGTCTTCTCATGTTTTCAAAGGCCTTCTTAGCCTCTGCTGTCCAATCAAGTTTATCACATGACTTCAAACCCTTCCAGTTGTCAGGGCTACAAGCTCCAATCAGAGAGTTTCTCAAAACAAATGATAACGTGCTCTCCCTCAGGGAGAGGTACAGTATCACAGGTAATATTCATCTGGATTCTTTAGTGTTTCAGTGAATTAAAGACGAATCCATATTTAATATCTGGAAGTTAATATCTAAGTGATCAAAACCCTGTTTCTGCTCTCCCGACATGTTAGGTTTGTGATATCTCCCAAATCCAAACACACGACACCTCGTTGCTATCAAGCGTTTAGTGATTACACACACACCCAGACCATCAGTTACCACTCAGAGACTAAACACCCTTTAGAAAACATTCAGCTTTCATGTCTCCAGTTTCTCACTGTACATCATATTCTAATCAACCTTCCTCCAGTCTGTTGTTTCTTCAACATTTCATATTCAATACCAAAATCACATCACTAATTTTCAGGTCATGTTATACAGTTTAAAGTACTCTTTAGGCGTAAGTTCTAAACAACCAAAACCTTAACCTCATGTGGCAGTGACACAAATCCTCACTATCCTTTCTTTGCCACTTACACTAAAATTGTCATAATTTTACCAAGACCATACAAATTTCTTCCATATTACATCATAGTTGAATATATTTTAACCTAATTTGACTTCAGGTGTTCATAAATCCTGTCAGAAATTTTATTTTTACAACATTTATATTTGTGGCTATTTCTCTGGTCACATTATTCCTCTATCAAGTACCACTGTTTCCACTATTTATCTCTACTGCTCTGCAGAAATCCAAAATATTATTGTCTTCATATCTCAATGCCAGTCACACAGAAAGCCTCACAGCCTCTTGTTTTTCTCTAACATTAGTTGTAGTTCTCTATATAAATCAATGTCCTACCTCCATTTAATGGATTAAAACGCACAATAAAATTTTCATTTGAAAGGTTATATTCCTTTGTTCACCATCTGGCCTTTCATAATTTTGATTGATTCTCTCGATCATTTAAATAGTGACTTTAACCAATTTGTCACTTTGTCTCTCTATGCACGTTTACAATTTTAACTAATCCAGAGTCTAATTCACATCAGCATCTTAAATGACAAAAGTAGTCATAATTACCAGTAACGGACAGAGCTGGATACCAATCCACTTAAAGCTTGTCCCATGTTCTGGATCATCTTTTCACCAGATTCTCAGAATTATCAGTTTGTCGTTTGACTTTACCGTCTGTAATGATAAAACACTCATTCCAGAGGTTTAATACACCCTACATTCAATCAGGACACGTAAATATGAACTGCTCATTCTCAAAATTTGCTTTTACATGGTCTCTTAACCAATTTCAGATCATGTCTGTTCATTATTCATTTGTTTTTATAAAAGTCAGCTGACATTGCTTTGTTTTGTCTCAGCTTTAGCAGGATGATAACACAGTACAGTCCCTGCAGCCTCTCTCTCTCACTCTCTCCAAATAGCCTCCTAAGACTATAACTTATAAAAATGTAATATTAAATTTATTAACCTTAATCCTTTACTTTCAAATTAGAACATCTCCAATAAGTTACACTATGAAATTGTTTCAAGTTATCTTCAGTTTAAATACCTTTGTCCTTCAGACCTTCGTTAAACTTCAAAAGTCGTCCTCATCTTAAAGCCATCACCATGTCTCTGAATTAAGCCTGCTGAAGTAAACTCATAATAACATTAATTCAGTTTTACTGATACAAATTAATACATTTTGTTCTGGTCTCCACACAAGTTAAATGACAAGCACTGCATGGTCTCAGCCGGCTCTTGAATGCCCCTACCATCATAACTCTTTCGCTCAGGATCTTTCTTCCCTGGCACTCAATTTCTGCAGTTATTGGTGAGCGGTATAGAGGAGCATAATTAGGGCGGGCCCTGCTGTGTCCTGTCTGGACTCTCGGCCCCACAAGCACAGCTTCCCCCTTGACTGATGCTGCTGGCCTCACAGACATCCACTCTCATACACACCTCACATACAACCCAAGTGGGGTCCCACTTGGGGTCCCAAGTGACTTTACGTGATTTCCCTGGCTTGGGTTGTTCCCGCTGGCCAAAGAGAATCTTACCCGTCTTCGGGAAAACCACTCGTGCCCACTTGGTCATCGCTTGAGATCTTTGACCCTCAACAGGATCCAATATTTTCTGGAGTCTTGGGAAAGTGCATTCAAGAGTCACCAGAGCCAATTAGTCTGCTTACTATAGGTAGAACATGGAGACAGGTTAATCATAACACAACTTAATCACTAAAATCCATCAGTGAATTACTCAGTGAATTTAGCCAGAACAACTCTCCATTCAATTTAATGTTCTGCTACCACTGTGACCAAGGCCATCAGTTCTGTACATGGCGAAGGCTAAGATTAGACACAACCTGCTCATATAATACATAAAAGTAAAAACTTCAGTTAATTTAAAAGTCACCATATTTTAAAACATCCTTTTTATCCAATCATTGTCTATGATTTTCAACTGATGCCCTGTGCTTTTCTTCAAATATCTTATCATATGACACAGGCTCAGATATCAGCTTTGAGCTCGTTTCGAAAGAGAGAGCGACTCTGAGGCCTTCAGGACGGTAAACTGCATTCATAAACAGACACTCTTCACTTTAGCTCAGTGTCTGATCTGGCTAGAAATTAAAATTGTTTTCAAATGAACATCAGAGATTTTCCCTTTAACTCTATCCTTAGACAGTGATCACCATCTCCAATAATCATAATTTTATATTCGTCTTTTGCCCCTTATAATCAATTTTGAATTAATTTCCACTCAGATTGAGTCTCTGTTACTGAAGTTAGGCCACAGCACCAGAAATGACATGGTGGGCCAGATTCAGATAAGCGAATTGTTTTATTATAGCTCAGCACCAGCTTATCTTTTGAAACCAAAACATCAGCTTAAAGGGTTTCCAACCTATAGTTATTTCAACAACCCAATATTCAGAGTTTTGCAAAAGTGAGAAGAGCAAGAACATATTTATAATTGTTTGTTTATCTTAAAACCCTCTCAACCTGATTTATATGTCTATTCAACGTTTTATCATCTTTATCTTTAATTTTAAACTCATATTAACTAAACTTCACTAAAGACTTTTTTTTTTTTCCTTGTTCTTTTCTCTCTCTAAGTCACTATTTAAATATACATCCTCAACTCACGTTTTTCTGTCATTCTGTAATTTGTACATCTGCCTGTATTAAAATATTATATATCTTTCCTTCAAAAGGAATTCCTTAACCTTATTGTTATCTAATTATTTTCTTAAGACAGAGTGTAAATCTTGTCTCTGTTTCTTTCTCTTTACTGGGTTTCATTTACAGGATTTAGCCTGTTGGCCTGATTTGCCACACCTTATGGGTGGGCGGTTACAGTTTCATGCAAAATGGCCCAAACCACAATTAAAACACTCTCTGTCCTCTGGTGGAGCAACACCTCTGTTCTCCAATCTCAGTCTAGTTCCCAGTCTCTGGGCAGTGCCTAAAGTGGCAAACACTCGGACAGTCTCAGAAGAGAGCTCAGGGTCCAATAAACCTAAAATGTTTTGCATCTTGTTTTTCATAACCCTCACATTTGTTTATCAAATTGTAAAATCTCTCAGTTACTAATCCATGAATAAGCACAAGCAATTTGAATCTTTTCTCTATTCTCTCTTTATTTGTAGCCAGTTAAGTTGCTGTTTAACTTTATAAACAGAATTAAAACATGAGTTGCCCATTTTCTTCATTAGTTCTTCAAATTTCTTTAACTTGCGGGCTTCAGAGCGGAGCTGCTTACAGCGTTTGCTCTTTCGTCTCAATATCTTTATCCGGACTGATCAAGTTACTGATCATGTCACTCAAATCATTGCCATAATTTAGTTATCACAAATTGTATATTCATAGCTTAATCAAAGTTCATACTCACCAGCGATCTTTAAACAGCTGCGGCTTCTGTGTGATCAGACATCATTTTCCTTTCCCTGCTATGCTTCTTTCACACAACACTCGCATTTACACACATTTCCCACAACAGCCCTTCAATCCTTATCTCCTATTTTCAAGTGACCATCCGTGCTACTCAGCGTTCCCTCATTTGGGACAATCATGATATTTACTTCACTTCTCTACCCCTTGCTCAGATTTTACAATTCATGCATTTTTGGCCATATAATTTTCTCATTTGACAAAATACGGTGCTTCATATTTGATCTTGCTCTCTGACTTCCCCATCCTGACAGTCTGTCTCTGTGGATCTACACCTAGCGCTTAGGTTTTTTAGTCTGTCGGACGTCTCCGTTCAGACCCAATCTTTCACCCAAGATGGACGGGCGGACTACCCCCTCTGTAATCCTTTTAAGACCTGCTCTCAGCACGGTCCGACCTGGCCTCGCCTGGTCTTTTACTCTTTTTCCCCCTGGAAAACTTTTCTCACAATTTCCTCCAGAAATTGTATCCCCCAGAGTCAGCTGTCAGCTATGGTTCCTCCAATACCCTCAATATTTTCAATATTTTTTCCCAAATCATTCTCAATATTTTCAATATTTTTCCCAAATCATTCTCAATATTTTCTCTCAATATTTTCAATATTTTTCCCCAAATAATTTTCAATTCATTCAGAAATTCAACAATCATTCACATCATTCAGAAATTAGAAATTCAACAATCATTCAGAAATTCAACAATCATTCATTTCCCCCTGAATTTCTTAATTTAAAAAAATCTGTCTCTTACCAGGAAGCTCCCGTGCCACCTCGGGTTCGTTTTCTGATTCCAGTGGTCGGACCCTCCAGACCCCCAGAGCAGTCGGCCCTTCTCCCTCAATCTGTCAGGGTAAGGCTGTGACTCTAACGTCCAGGATGATCAGTCACCATCTGCTCTCGGGGTCCAGAAGGCACATCCAAGGAATCCCACTTAACTGACACCAAAACTGTCGTGGCAATAATTCAACTCAATCACTGAACAAGAGACAAATCTTTAAATATAATAAAGAATGATTTATTTCCTTGCAAGGAAAGAGTACACTGTCGCACAGCCACAGATGACTGTATGAGAGCGGCCTCAAGACTAAACAATCAGGTTCCCTTTTATACCATTTACAAGGTCAGAAGCAAAGACAAGTGCTCTGTAATCTTCCACACATGGTAAAGCTTCAGCACACACACACAGAAATAAACTTTCATGGTCCCTTTTTCAAGGATCAATGCAGTTTTAGCCACTGACCTTAGGGTCAGATCGATTCTTTTAAACTGACCAGTTGTCCCTCTCAGTTCAATTCTAAGGACATGTAACAAACTTCATGTTAAGCATACTAAATGAATGATTATATGTGTTAAAGCAAATTCATACATATTGTTAAAATCACTCTCCTCAATGATTATATTTTCTTCTATTGATTAAATACATTTTTCTATTACAGAGGATACGACAAACAAAGCAGTATTTAAAGACATTGGAAAACACAGGTAGGAGGGCAGTGCTGGAGTTAGTGCTCGTGTTGTGTTGGTGCTATTGTAGCGTCGCGCTGCAGGCATTCTTACATCCGTTGCGGATCTAAATCTCTCTCCCAGGCTGAAGTGTGTATACCGAAGGAACATACAAACCCTATGGGCCGAAGCTGTGACAAAGATCGTTGATATTGAGGAATGCAAAGGGGAAACGGAGTCCGGGAGTGAATGTGAGTGTACTGTCCTAGGGGACTTATAGAGACGGTCGCATTGTTGTGAGTATTGTCCAAGAGAAGAGCGGCTTGTTTAGGTGACAAAGACCCGACGCCTGTATCTGTGGAGCAAGCGTACCGCTAAGACTACTCGACACCCCCTGTGAGTATCAAACCTCCATTCTGAATCCAGTATTGTGCATCACTTGTGGTATAGTTGTTCTCTAGAAGAGAAGCAGAGTGACTGGTTTGTGCAACAACGATACGATCCACGTGTGTATTGGGACAGAGGAAACGCCATACCATTCGACACCATCTGTGAGTACCCAAATATACGTACCGGACAGAACATTGTGGATTACCTGCGATATAACTATATGCTAGAAGGAAGGAAGACTGGCCCCACCCCTTGACAGCGCGGTGGGAGAGCCAGAGGAAATATATACACCTGGGTAAGTGCGGCCACGCATACTTCACCGGACCAGACTTTACCATCGCCTATTGTCCCTGGCAACGTGGATGAAGCGGGCGTCTTATGTGTGCACTGGATTGCGGTGGGTGGATCTTTTATGCTGTGGAATGTTTTCACTGTGACGTACTGCTGTGCTCTGCTGTGTATTGCTGTGTGTCTTGCTAGACAAACCCCCGTTTTCATACGCCCCGTCGAGGGAGGAAGAACAGGCCGTTGTGTCCAGTTTAAAATTGACAACTACATGCTGTGAACTACCTCAGGTGTTGGAGGACAAGAGTGGTGTCTGGAAAAGCCCCGTAGGATCATTGAAGTATCACGGTCACGTGAGTGCTAGTACACGAACTACCGTGGAAGTATACATTGTGTGTTATCTTTTGTGTCCGAAGAAAGAGATAAAGTGAACGAAGTAAAGGAATCGGGTGAACCTGTACCTACCGTCTGCTGTAACCAGCAAAGAGGTGAGAGTGAAGCACACCAACGTAACTGTGTCCTTGTGTCCCAGCTGCCGCCTGTGGAAGAGAGAGATAAAGTGAACCACACGAGAAGGAGCTGTGTAAATCTGTACCTAGCGTCTGCTGTAACCAGCAAAGAGGTGAGAGTGAAGCACACCAAAGTAACTGTGTCCTTGTGTCCCAGCTGCCGCCTGTGGAAGAGAGAGATAAAGTGAACCACACAAGAAGGAGCTGTGTAAATCTGTACCTACCGTCTGCTGTAACCAGCAAAGAGCTGCCGCCTGTGGAGAAAGAGAGATAAAGCGAACCACACGAAAAGGAGCTGTGAAGACCTGTACTTACCGTCTGCTGTATCCAGCAAAGAGGTGAGAGTGAAGTATACCAGAGTAACGGTGCTTTTGTGTCCCAGCTGCCACCTGTGGAGGAAGAGAGACAAAGTGAACCACACGAGAAGGAGCTGTGTAAACCTGTGCTTACCGTCCGCTGTATCCAGCAAAGAGGTGAGAGTGAAGTATACCAGAGTAACTGTGCTTTTGTGTCCCAGCTGCCACCTGTGGAGAAAGAGAGACAAAGTGAACCACACGGGAAGGAGCTGTGTAATCCTGTACTTACCGTCCGCTGTAACCAGCAAGGAGCGGTCACCTGTGGAGCGAGAGAACTAAAGTGAAACACACAAGAAGGAGCTGGACAAACTCGTGACTGCAGGTACCTGGCAAAGAGGTGAGAACTAAGCCCATCCAAATAACTGTGTCCCTGGGTATCTGCAGCAGCCTGTAGGAAGAAAAGGAGAACTTGTGAGATACCAGGACATCCATAGTCGATTCCGCACTGTGCGGCCACGCCAAGGAGTAACCGGGATAAACCCTCCACCTACTTGCACATTCGATCTGCCTCCAGGAAGGAAGAGGAGGGCGCCACGGACATTACAACCAAAGGGACGGACCCCCGTTGCCCTCCCCCTCCTCTCACCTACCCTTTGGCCGTCCACCTGGAGGGCAGAACTGTTTAGTTTTAATTGCCCCTTTCCCATTTCCCCCAGAGACAATCTCTTTTTAAATAGCTAAATAAAGTTGTTTTAACTTACCTGTTCCCGTGTTGTCTGGTCATTGGGTTGGCTTTCGGGGACCTCCTCGAGGTGGAAGTTAAAAGGGGCGTGGCTTAGTCAGGCAGTAGCCGGCCCCGGGGCGTGACAGATTTTGGCGTAGTCGGCAGGGTTTCCACCTCGAGTTGAGTAACCAGAGTCGCCCAATGACCGACGACGCGGGGCCAGTGGCCCAACCCCGTGTTATGCCCGTCTTTATGGGTAGCCCCTGGATCCAGAAATACGGAGGGACAGGATCAGAGGTGAAATTGGCAGAATGGAAAACCCAGTTAGAGTACCTGGCCGATTTGCAGGTCTTACTGCAGTCCAGCGACTCCAATTTGTCCTAAATTCCTAGAAGGGAGGCACGGCGAGAGGTGCAAGCTGCCCCGGCCGTTAGAGCCACTGCTCAATCGATATTCCAGTTTCTCACCAACCAGTATGGTGATCATACCCCCGTAGCTGTTCTCCGTTCACAGTTTTTTAACTGCAAGTAAGGTCCCCGCCAACCGATTAGAGCTTTTGCCCTGAAACTGAGAGAGCAGCACACTCGGCTACAGGCCCGTCGTGACCATGGGTTGGGCGATGGAGAGACCCTACTACGGGATCAGTTCCTCCTGGGAATGAAGGAGGGCCCAGTGAGACAGAGCTTGAGAGTCCAGTTCCGAAGGGACCTGGGACTGACGTTTGAAGATTTGAGAAAGGAGGCACTAGCCCTAGAAGGGGAAGAGACCGAAGTAGGTGAGCCTGAACCCTGTGTGTGCGGCAGTCAGTGAAGCGATGCACGGCCTGAGGCCAGGATTGGAAACAAGCGTTGAAGGCGGAGCTTTTGAAAGATGTGCGTGACCAAATGTCCGAACTGACCAAAGCCCTTTAGGGAGCTGCGCCAGGGCGGGCGCGGGAGGAATCAAGGCCAGTGTTCGGGAAGCGAGTACACTCGGAGGGGGCCGAGCCGCCCAGGCGCCGGGCGCCCAAATCAACCCGTTTGAATGGGATGAGCAAGGTCGGCCGATTTGTAACCGTTGTAGGGAGCCAGGCCATTATAGTCGCCAGTGTGGGTCTCGTCGAGCATCTGAAGGGGGTTTTTAGCTCGACCGGCCACAGTGGGTCGTGTGGTCGGGACCCCCAGAGAAGACCCTAGGAACGAGCACGGCTCAAGGAGCCAGATGGTCAGGCAAAGCCCGGTGGCGGAGGTGAAGGTATGTGGCAAGATGATACAGTGCCTAGTAGATACAGGCTCCCAAGTTACGCTGTTTGCGGAAAGCCTCTCTAGAGAAGTGTTTGGACAATCAGGAGCGCAGGCGGAGGCCCCCTGGCTCACTCTGAAAGGTGCTAACGGCCTTGACATCCCCTATATCGGCTACCGGCTGACAGACCTGGAGGTACATGGAGTGGTGGTCCCCCAGAAAGGGGTAATTATCGTGCAGGATCATTGTTTGGGTACCCATCGAGCCCTGTTGGGCATGAACGTTCTGTCCGAGTGCTGGGAGGAACTATTCCGGGCTAGGCCCGGCCCCAGTATACTGTCTGCAGAATGACCTAAGTGGGAGCAAGTGGTGGCTGACTGTCGGAGAGTACAGATGGCCCAGGTCCGTAGGAGCCGGGAAGAGGTAGGGAGAGTTACGTGTCGTTTTGCTGTGTCTGTCCCCGCAAGAGCGAAGCCATTATATGGGCCAGAGTACCACCGCGAAGCCGCCCAGAGGAATGGGTGCTGGTGGAACCCCATGGCGACTGTCCACAAGTGGCAGTGGCACGAGGCCTGGCGGCAGTCCGACGAGGGAGGGTTCCTGTGAAAGTAAGGAATGAACATCCCTATGCAGTACACTTGCATCGACACCAACGGTTAGCTCGACTAACGATAGTTGCACCTCACCAAGTGAGAGAGGAAAATGACGTCCGGTTCCGTCAGGTGTGCCCGACCGTCATTGAAGTGGCCCTGACACAAGTGGACACCTCGCCGGAGGCGCGGAGCGGCATGCCAAGTCATCTGACGGGTGAGTCGTTGCGGGGAGAGAAATTGGAACAGGCACAGACACAGAAGTTACAGGCACTACTCCAGAGATGGCAACACGTGTTTGCGACGCACGATGAGGACTATGGGTGCACCCAGGTAGTGGAACATCACATCCCCACCGGGGACGCAGGGCCAAGCAGAGAGAAGAAGACCGGGGCATGGAGATTCTGTGTGGATTATCGCAAGCTTAACTCAGTGACCAAGAAGGATGCCTTTCCCCTGCCACGAATTGAAGACTCCCTCGCTAGCCTCACCCAGTCGGCGTGGTACTCAACATTAGATCTGGCCAGTGGCTACTGGCAGGTTCCGGTGACCCAGGCAGACCGGGAGAAGACTGCCTTTACGACCCCTTTCGGACTCTTCGAGTGGGAAAGGATGCCCTTTGGGCTCTGCAACGCTCCAGCGACATTCCAGCGCCTGATGCAGCGGTGTCTGGGAGGTCAATTGATGGAGTCTGTACTAGTTTACTTAGATGATGTGATTGTCTATTCCCCAGATTTCGATTCCCATCTACGACATCTCGAAGAAGTTTTCAGGGCGATGGAGAGATATGGACTGAAATTACAGCCAGAAAAATGTCAACTGCTGCGACGAGAGGTCCACTTCTTGGGCCACGTGGTCAGCACAGCAGGAGTGTCCGTGGATCCTGGGAAGGTGTCCGCAGTTAAAGATTGGAGTGCCCCAAAGACTGTGAGGCAAGTACGATCCTTCTTAGGGTTAGTGGGATACTATAGGCGATTCATTAGAGACTTCTCAAATATTGCGAAGCCCCTTAACCAGCTGCTGGTTGGCACCAGTCGGAATCGAGGCCGTGGGTCACCCCCCATAGAATGGGATGATAAGTGTGATGCTTTCCAGAGGTTAAAACAGGAGTTGTTACAGGCCCCCATCTTGGCCTTTGCTGATTTCACCCAGCCATTTGTTTTGTACACAGATGCCAGCAACCTTGGAGCAGTATTGGCCCAGAGACAGGATGGAGAGGAGAGGGTCATCGCGTATGCCAGTCGGAGCCTCCACCCGGCCGAGCCGAAACGCAGCGCTAATTATAGTTCATTCAAGTTGGAATTGCTGGCATTAAAGTGGGCTTTAAGCGAAAAGTTCAAAGACTACCTTTGGGGAGCTAAGTTAACTGTCATTACAGACAATAATCCGTTGGTGCATTTACAGACGGCGAAACTAGGAGCTGTGGAGCAGCGGTGGGTGGCTCAACTGGCAAATTTCGACTACCAGCTACAGTATCGGCCCGGCGAGAGCACCTGAGCAGACGCCCTCTCCAGGCTGCCAGAGGCGGCCGGCCGAGAAGAAGGCTATGTGGTGGGGGCCGTGGATGTGCCAGGTGGCAGGCCGGAAGCCGTACCTGAGAGTTGGGGATGGGACCCCCACAGGTGGATGGAGAGACAAGCCCGGGACCGGGATGTGAGACAAGTGAGCGAGTGGGTGGAGCAGGGCCGACGGCCGACGGCGGCAGGAGAGAGGTCGACCCAGACGGACACTGGGAGGAGGCTGCTGGGACAATGGGATAGGCTGGAGCTACGAGAAGGAGTATTGTGCCGAAAGGTAACCGACCCGAAGTTGGGGGAGGAAGTGTGTCAGATTGTGGTGCCTGCAGACCAGGTAACAGCTTTGGTCTCCGCCTACCATAACCAGTTGGGGCACCAGGGACAGGAAAGGACCGTGTCTCTGATACGGAGGTACTTTTTCTGGCCAAGATTGGAGGCATCAGTGCACACCTTAATTAAAGCATGCCCTCAGTGCACCCTATTCAAGTCCAAACGAGAGGCCCGGGCCCCTATGGTCCCCATTCAAGCAAAGGCCCCGCTTCATATCATGGCCATGGACTTCCTGACGTTGGGCCGGCCAAGAGATCGATATCAGAACATCTTGGTGATTACAGACCTCTTCACGAAATATGCTTGGGCTGTCCCCACCCTCGACCAGACCGCTGTTACTACCGCCACCGCCTTATGGCGGGCCGTCTTTCAGACGTTCGGATGTCCAGAATTCCTACATTCCGACCAGGGAGCGAACTTTGAATCTAAGGTAATTAGAGAGCTGTGCCAGCTGTACAGCTGCACCAAGACCCATACCACCTCTTACCACCCCCAGGGAAACGGCAGCTGCGAAAGATTCAACCAAACCCTATTAGGGCTATTGGGAACTTTGGACCAGCGACGGCAGGACGACTGGGTGAGTGCTTTACCAAATTTGTTACAAGCCTACAATAACAGTGTGCACAGTACCACGGGGTATGCCCCCACCTACTTGATGTTTGGCAGGCACGTGCGGATGCCCACCGACCTAGCCCTAGGGGCATTGAACGACCAGGAGGAAGCAAGTGTGACGGAGTGGGTGGGACGCCATCACCAGCGCATGCATTTCGCCTACGAACAGGTGTCCAAGAGGATACAGGTGGTGGGAGAACGGAATAAGCGGCTGTACGACCGAACCGCTAGGGATGCTCCCCTACTACCAGGTGAGAGAGTGTTGGTCAGGGACAACCGACGGCAGAGCAAGGGGAAACTAAGTGACCGCTGGGAAACTGTCCCATATGTAGTCTGCAGGCAACAGAGACCGGGGCAACCCGTATACACCATTCGGCCTGAAGGGAAGCCTGGCCCTGAGCGCACAGTACACCGAAACATGATCCGCCCCTGCCCGAACTACCCTGAGTTAGTGGGAGAGGCACCCACGCAGCCCGAACCGGTGGCCCCTTGGATTGGAGGCTGGGTTGTGGTCCCCGGAAGACCCGCTGTGGCTCCACCCCCGGCTGCTCCGAGAGAACCCGAGATAGCCCCGGAACTGGCAGATCCCGGCTCGCCTTTAAGGCGCTCACAGCGAGAGAGTCGAGGCCGCCCCCCAGCCCGCTATGGTGAGTGGACAACGCGAAGGCGTTCTCGGGACTAGAACGCATTGGCGGGGGAGGATGTCACAAGGTGACGATTTTTATAGGGCGGAACCAAAAGTCAGAAGAAGTTTGGTTCCACCCGGAGGTGTTGCAGTACACACGGAAGTTCCGGCGGCATTCAGAGAGTAATCGGGCACGAATGGAGTACAGCTGTGTGGGATTAACAAGAGCGGATGATGATTGGAGGATACGACAAACAAAGCAGTATTTAAAGACATTGGAAATCACAGGTTGGAGGGCAGTGCTGGAGTTGGTGCTCGTGTTGTGTTGGTGCTGGTTGGTGCTATTGTAGCGTCGCGCTGCAGGCATTCTTACATCCGTTGCGGATCTAAATCTCTCCCAGGCTGAAGTGTGTATACCGAAGGAACATACAAACCCTATGGGCCGAAGCTGTGACAAAGATCGTTGATATTGAGGAATGCAAAGGGGAAACGGAGTCCGGGAGTGAATGTGAGTGTACTGTCCTAGGGGACTTATAGAGACGGTCGCATTGTTGTGAGTATTGTCCAAGAGAAGAGCGGCTTGTTTAGGTGACAAAGACCCGACGCCTGTATCTGTGGAGCAAGCGTACCGCTAAGACTACTCGACACCCCCTGTGAGTATCAAACCTCCATTCTGAATCCAGTATTGTGCATCACTTGTGGTATAGTTGTTCTCTAGAAGAGAAGCAGAGTGACTGGTTTGTGCAACAACGATACGATCCACGTGTGTATTGGGACAGAGGAAACGCCATACCATTCGACACCATCTGTGAGTACCCAAATATACGTACCGGACAGAACATTGTGGATTACCTGCGATATAACTATATGCTAGAAGGAAGGAGACTGGCCCCACCCCTTGACAGCGGTGGGAGAGCCAGAGGAAATATATACACCTGGGTAAGTGCGCCACGCATTACTTCACGGACCAGACTTTACCATCGCCTATTGTCCCTGGCAACGTGGATGAAGCGGGCGTCTTATGTGTGCACTGGATTGCGGTGGGTGGATCTTTTATGCTGTGGAATGTTTTCACTGTGACGTACTGCTGTGCTCTGCTGTGTATTGCTGTGTGTCTTGTTAGACAAACCCCCGTTTTCATACGCCCGTCCGAGGAGGAAGAACAGGCCGTTGTGTCCAGTTTAAAATTGACAACTACATGCTGTGAACTACCTCAGGTGTTGGAGGACAAGAGTGGTGTCTGGAAAAGCCCCGTAGGATCATTGAAGTATCACGGTCACGTGAGTGCTAGTACACGAACTACCGTGGAAGTATACATTGTGTGTTATCTTTTGTGTCCGAAGAAAGAGATAAAGTGAACGAAGTAAAGGAGTCGGGTGAACCTGTACCTACCGTCTGCTGTAACCAGCAAAGAGGTGAGAGTGAAGCACACCAACGTAACTGTGTCCTTGTGTCCCAGCTGCCGCCTGTGGAAGAGAGAGATAAAGTGAACCACACGAGAAGGAGCTGTGTAAATCTGTACCTACCGTCTGCTGTAACCAGCAAAGAGGTGAGAGTGAAGCACACTAACGTAACTGTGTCCTTGTGTCCCAGCTGCCGCCTGTGGAAGAGAGAGATAAAGTGAACCACACAAGAAGGAGCTGTGTAAATCTGTACCTACCGTCTGCTGTAACCAGCAAAGAGCTGCCGCCTGTGGAGAAAGAGAGATAAAGCGAACCACACGAAAAGGAGCTGTGAAGACCTGTACTTACCGTCTGCTGTATCCAGCAAAGAGGTGAGAGTGAAGTATACCAGAGTAACGGTGCTTTTGTGTCCCAGCTGCCACCTGTGGAGGAAGAGAGACAAAGTGAACCACACGAGAAGGAGCTGTGTAAACCTGTGCTTACCGTCCCCTGTATCCAGCAAAGAGGTGAGAGTGAAGTATACCAGAGTAACGGTGCTTTTGTGTCCCAGCTGCCACCTGTGGAGGAAGAGAGACAAAGTGAACCACACGAGAAGGAGCTGTGTAAACCTGTGCTTACCGTCCGCTGTATCCAGCAAAGAGGTGAGAGTGAAGTATACCAGAGTAACGGTGCTTTTGTGTCCCAGCTGCCACCTGTGGAGGAAGAGAGACAAAGTGAACCACACGAGAAGGAGCTGTGTAATCCTGTACTTACCGTCCGCTGTAACCAGCAAGGAGCGGTCACCTGTGGAGCGAGAGAACTAAAGTGAAACACACAAGAAGGAGCTGGACAAACTCGTACCGACCGCAGGTCGTACCTGGCAAAGAGGTGAGAACTAAGCCCATCCAAATAACTGTGTCCCTGGGTATCTGCAGCAGCCTGTAGGAAGAAAAGGAGAACTTGTGAGATACCAGGACATCCATAGTCGATTCCGCACTGTGCGGCCACGCCAAGGAGTAACCGGGATAAACCCTCCACCTACTTGCACATTCGATCTGCCTCCAGGAAGGAAGAGGAGGGCGCCACGGACATTACAACCAAAGGGACGGACCCCCGTTGCCCTCCCCCTCCTCTCACCTACCCTTTGGCCGTCCACCTGGAGGGCAGAACTGTTTAGTTTTAATTGCCCCTTTCCCATTTCCCCCAGAGACAATCTCTTTTTAAATAGCTAAATAAAGTTGTTTTAACTTACCTGTTCCCGTGTTGTCTGGTCATTGGGTTGGCTTTCGGGGACCTCCTCGAGGTGGAAGTTAAAAGGGGCGTGGCTTAGTCAGGCAGTAGCCGGCCCCGGGGCGTGACATGTACACAGATATTTCTTGAAACGAAGGGAAAAAAAGATCAGATTGGGAAATATCTGGCTTCGTGTGGACAGGGCTTAAAGGACTAATGTGTGCACTTTATGCTGCATTGTAGATTCTCTAAGAAACATTTCTTATTTTCACATATTGTTCTAATAATGACTGTTTCATGTAGTTTTTTCCTTCTCTTTGCAGAATAACATTCTTGAAAAAGCAGAAGCTGTCATTGGTCCACACGTAGAGAGGGTTATCGCTTGAGTTTCTCTACTTCTAGTTGATATACAATGTGCCTATATCATGTTAGTGAATGTAAAATGTCTGTTAAGTTTTAATGATCAAAGTGTTTGACATAAAGGTATTGTCTTTAAAAAGGAAGAATCAATTATGAACTGCCAAAATGAGTCGTCAGCAATTCTAGACTTACTTCCTGTTACAAATGTACATGTTTGTATGTAGGTAAATTTGCATAATAGCCACATTCACATGGACACTTTTTGTTTTAATCGGAATGAAATTATTACTATTGATGAATCAGAACATAGTGTCTACAACATGAATGCAAAACAAGGTGATCGGATTGACATGCACATTTATATGTCACAAACTTCAAATCGAATTTAATCTTTTGATATGTGCATTCTGCACGAATATATTAATTATCATCCTGTCATTACTTATTTTCTTTTGTTTTAAAAATACTTAATATTGATCTATTTCAGGTCGTGATTAGGAGACGAGCACACATGACGATGAGTGCTGCTTATATTTATCAAGCAATAAAAACACTTCTTCTCATGCCTGAAATTTCATTCAGTTTGGGCATTTTTTTTTTAGGCTGAGGTGTTTACATGGAGAGTTTTCATTCAGATTAGAATTTTAAACTGACTGTAATCAGAATATAATGCTCTGGATAAATCCTCCTGACATTACTGTAGTTGTAGCTTTGTTCTAATTTAATATTATATACAGTGGGTACGGAAAGTATTCAAGACCCCCTTACATTTTTCACTCTTTGTTATATTGCGGCCATTTGCTAAAATCATTTAAGTTCATTTTTTTTCTCATTAATGTACACACAGAGCACCCCATATTGACAGAAAAAAAACAGAATTGTTGCCATTTTTGCAGATGTATTAAAAAAGAAAAACTGAAATATCACATGGTCCTAAGTATTCAGACCCTTTGCTCAGTATTTAGTAGAAGCACCCTTTTGATCTAATACAGCCATGAGTCTTTTTGGGAAAGATGTAACAAGTTTTTCACACCTGGATTTGGGGATCCTCTGCCATTCCTCCTTGCAGATCCTCTCCAGTTCTGTCAGGTTGGATGGTAAACGTTGGTGGACAGCCATTTTCAGGTCTCTCCAGAGATGCTCAATTGGATTTAAGTCAGGGCTTCCGTCGGGCCACTCTGCCATAAAGCCCCGACTGGTGGAGGGCTTGCAGTGATGGTTGACTTTCTACAGCTTTCTCCCATCTCCCGACAGCATCTCTGGAGCTCAGCCACAGTGATCTTTGGGTTCTTCTTTACCTCTCTCACCAAGGCTCTTCTCCCCCGATAGCTCAGTTTTGCCGGACGGCCAGCTCTAGGAAGGGTTCTGGTCGTCCCAAACATCTTCCATTTAAGGATTATGGAGGCCACTCCATAAGGAGGTCCTTAAGAACCTTAAGTGCAGCAGATTTTTTTTTTGTAACCATGGCCAGATCTGTGCCTTGCCACAATTCTGTCACAAAGCAAATATGAGTGTTACAGCAAGCTCGGCATGATTTTGCCAAGCAAGACATGGTCCTGGGTCAACATATTTTGTTGATTCTGGAGCAACATTCCTGTTTGAAAATGTAGTCCTAACTACATCCCTACCCCTGAACCTAATCCTACCCATAACTTCTCCCTAAAAAATCTGAGGATAATAATATGTGAAAAACACTGATCTAGAAGCACCTAACCCTGGTAAGAAGAAACTTGACATAAACTGTAAACTTGTCCATCAAATCTGATTGGTTGGTTGGAATGTTGATCCAGGAACACGTTATACTTGGTGAAATCAGGTTCACCTCACAGCACAGGGTCTGAATACTGAGGACCATGTGATATTTCAGTTTTTCTTTTTTAATGAATCTGCAAATATGTCAACAATTCTGTGTTTTTCTGTCGATATGGGGTGCTGTGTGTACATTAATAAGAAAAAATTACTTAAATTTATTAAATTACTTTAGCAAATGGGTGCAATATAACAAAGAGTGAAAAATTGAAGGGGGTTTGAATACTTTCTGCATTGCAGTGGAGATGCTCAGATGATACAGCAATTTTGTGGTTGCCTATTTTCGTAAAGAAAAATACAAGACAAGCTGGCTGATACAGGTGGCCGGCACACCCGTGTCAGCCAGCTTTTCCTGTATTTTTGTTTTCTGTGCCTTTTTTTGTAAATAAGCAACCACAATATTGTAATATCCAGGTGCTCCAATCTTCTGTCTTCAGCATATTGTGCACTAAACTGTGTGAAGATAACAATGTAACAACATAACTGTGACCTTAGTGCTATTTTGTTGTATTAGTAATTCTATTTGTTTTCATTTCAGATGCAGTACGGTGAGCTGATCAGTGATGTAATGTTCCTGACAGCCAAGTTGACTCCATCAAAAGAATGTGATCCAGGAAATATGTGAAAATGAGGATGTCCATGATTCATGTTACCTGAAACTAAAATTCAAAAACACTTGACATCCTCTAAGAATGAAGAAATGAACTAGTTAAAAGCAGTTTAATGATACATCTTTGCTCTACCTTTTTTGTTGTGATATGTTGATGTATTTTATATTTTTGTTTCACTGGATTTGTTTTGTAATTGAATAAAATGAAATGTCATAACTATGTTTGGTAACGCTTTAGATTACGTCCCGGAAAGTACCACGTAATTAAAGTGAATTTACAGGGTAATTTTCAGTAATTATAGTGTAACTATAAAGTAAGTAGGTGTAGGTATAAGGGAACAATATGTAATATTGTGAGAATAAAGGGGTAACTAGCTCAGAAAGTACTGCGTAATGAAATCGAATTTACAGGGTAATTTTTTTGTAATTATACTGTAATGTTATATGTGTTTAGGCAAAAAAACATGTCAAGTTTGGGGAATAAAGGGGTAACAACATGGAAAATTACAAATAAGTATACTGTAAGTATTTTATAACTAAGGGCTGACTATTCTAATATTACATGGTACTTATGGCATACTATACCTAACAACATGGAAAATTACAAATAACTATACTGTAAGTATTGCATAATTGTATAAGTATTGACACTTCCAGATGAGAACACAAAAACATTTTTAAATGATTATGATGATGTAGTTACCCTGTAACTACGTGTAACAAGGGGGTAACAAGCACCACTTTAATTTACAGCCCGCAGATGATGTAGTTACCCTCTAACTACGTGTAACAACAGGGTAACAAGCACCACTTTAATTTACAGCCCGCAGATGATGTAGTTACCCTGTAACTACGTGTAACAAGAGGGTATCTTTGCCAGTAATTAATTAATTTAGTCTTACTTGCCTTGAAACATGTATATCAAATCATATAAATTATAGGCTACTGTATATAAGTAGTAAAATGCAAGTGTGTTTTATCGTGTTATATGAATATTTTATTTTATGGGATCAGCTGAAAAGAGGTAAGCTTATTTTCCACTACATTTCACCGACTCCAATGCCTTTCAAACAGAATAGCAGACCAATTATCTGTAACACTCAGGTAAGTAACCTTGATTCTAAATCAAATCATAGCAAAAACCTTATGAATCTTACAACCTTACTAAAAAAAAACTTTTATATGACACTTATTATTACAAAAAAGTTATGTAGTGGATGTGCTTTCTAAATTGCTCCCAAATGATTGTTTAGCATGCAATATCTCCATCATGTCAAGTTAAAACATATTTAAATAGTGCTTTAAACTATAGGCTACATATTGTTTGAAAGCAGCTTCACAATAATAAACAAAAATAAAAGTAATATTTAAAAATGTTTTTGTGTTCTCATCTGGAAGTGTCAATACTTATACAATTATGCAATACTTACAGTATAGTTATTTGTAATTTTCCATGTTGTTAGGTATAGTATGCCATAAGTACCATGTAATATTAGAATAGTTAGCCCTTAGTTATAAAATACTTACAGTATACTTATTTGTAATTTTCCATGTTGTTACCCCTTTATTCCCCAAACTTAACATGTTTTTTTTGCCTAAACACATACAACATTACAGTATAATTACAAAAAAATTACCCTATAAATTCGATTTCATTACGCAGTACTTTCCGAGCTAGTTACCCCTTTGTTCTCCCAATATTACATATTGTTCCCTTATACCTACACCTACTTACTTTATAGTTACACTATAATTACAAAAAAATTACCCTGTAAATTCGATTTCATTACGCAGTAATTTCCGGGCTAGTTACCCCTTTATTCTCCCAATATTACATATTGTTCCCTTATACCTACACCTACTTACTTTATAGTTACACTATAATTACAAAAAAATTACCCTGTAAATTCGATTTCATTACGCAGTACTTTCCGGGCTAGTTACCCCTTTATTCTCCCAATATTACATATTGTTCCCTTATACCTACACATACTTATTTTATAGTTACACTATAATTACCGAAAATTACCCTGTAAATATGATTTCATTACGCAGTACTTTCCGGGCTAGTTACCCCTTTATTCTCCCAATATTACATATTGTTCCCTTATACCTACACCTACTTACTTTATAGTTACACTATAATTACCGAAAATTACCCTGTAAATTCACTTTAATTACGTGGTACTTTCCGGGCCGTAATCTAAAGCGTTACCCTATGTTTTATTGTAATATTTGGAACAAAAGGAACAATAGAAATGTAATTAGTGAACTTATTATTTACAATCAAGAATTTATTTTGCAGGATCATCAAACAGCAAAGTACAGACTGAATTCAAATGGTAGTTTGCTATTTTATTTTTTGCAGGTTTGAGTGGCAAACACACATTAATTTGTATGCAATTCAAAAGAAACTTGCTTAAGGTAAAGACAAAAAGTTTTCCATTTTTGCTTCCAGTCCTTTGTTAATCATAGACTGGACAGATTCAGAGAACTCTTCACTCCTTTAAGTGGCCCAGTTGCAGCCAGCTCACCTATTTAACTGAAGAATAAAAGAACAAGTCAATAATAATAAAGCAATTGTTTAAGAAAGAAATAGTAAAGAATATATATATATATATTTTTTAATACTGCACTTAAAACATGGCTTAAGAAAAATCAATCATGCTCATTCATTTGGATTTTTTTTTAGATTTGATATTGTAACTTGTGATGACATTAGCAACATCTTATTTGTTTCTAGATTGAAATGTATGATGAACACTAATAATAACACGGCGATACGAACCTATTGAGTACTCCTGCCTTGAGGGCAGCACGATGAACACTAATAATAACACAGCGATACGAACCTATTGAGTACTCCTGCCTTGGGGACAGCACGATGAACACTAATAATAACACAGCGATACGAACCTATTGAGTACTCCTGCCTTGAGGACAGCACGATGAACACTGATAATAACACAGCGATATGAAACCTATTGAGTACTCCTGCCTTGAGGGCAGCACGATGAACACTAATAATAACACAGCGATACGAACCTATTGAGTACGCCTGCCTTGAGGGCAGCACGATGAACACTAATAATAACACAGCGATACGAAACCTATTGAGTACTCCTGCCTTGAGGGCAGGACGATGAACACTAATAATAACACAGCAATACGAACCTATTGAGTACTCCTGCCTTGAGGGCAGCGCGATGAACACTAATAATAACACAGCGATACGCACCTATTGAGTACTCCTGCCTTGAGGGCAGCATGATGAGCACTAATAATAACACAGCGATACGACACCTATTGAGTACTCCTGCCTTGAGGGCAGCACGATGAACACTAATAATAACACAGCAATACGAACCTATTGAGTACTCCTGCCTTGAGGGCAGCGCGATGAACACTAATAATAACACAGCAATACGAACCTATTGAGTACTCCTGCCTTGAGGGCAGCATGATGAGCACTAATAATAACACAGCGATACGCACCTATTGAGTACTCCTGCCTTGAGGGCAGCATGATGAGCACTAATAATAACACAGCGATACGAAACCTATTGAGTACTCCTGCCTTGAGGGCAGCGCGATGAACACTAATAATAACACAGCGATACGAACCTATTGTGTACTCCTGCCTTGAGGACAGCACGATGAACACTAATAATAACACAGCGATACGAACCTATTGAGTACTCCTGCCTTTAGGACAGCACGATGAACACTAATAATAACACAACGATACGAAACCTATTGAGTACTCCTGCCTTGAGGGCAGCACGATGAACACTAATAATAACACAGCCATACGAACCTATTGTGTACTCCTGCCTTGAGGGCAGCACGATGAACACTAATAATAACACAGCGATACGAACCTATTGTGTACTCCTGCCTTGAGGGCAGTGCGATGAACACTAATAATAACACAGCGATACGAACCTATTGTTTACTCCTGCCTTGAGGGCAGCACGATGAACACTAATAATAACACAGTGATACGAACCTATTGTGTACTCCTGCCTTGAGGGCAGCGTGATGAACACTAATAATAACACAGCAATACGAACCTATTGAGTACTCCTGCCTTGAGGGCAGCGCGATGAACACTAATAATAACACAGCGATACGAACCTATTGTGTACTCCTGCCTTGAGGGCAGCGCGATGAACACTAATAATAACACAGCAATACGAACCTATTGAGTACTCCTGCCTTGAGGGCAGCGCGATAAACACTAATAATAACACAGCGATCAGAACCTATTGAGTACTCCTGCCTTGAGGGCAGCGCGATGAACACTAATAATAACACAGTGATACGAAACCTATTGTGTACTCCTGCCCTGAGGGCAGCGCGATGAACACTAATAATAACACAGCAATACGAACCTATTGAGTACTCCTGCCTTGAGGGCAGCGCGATGAACACTAATAATAACACAGCGATACGAACCTATTGAGTACTCCTGCCTTGAGGGCAGCACGATGAACACTAATAATAACACAGCGATAGGAACCTATTGTGTACTCCTGCCTTGAGGGCAGCATGATGAACACTAATAATAACACGGCGTCTGAACCTATTGAGTACTCCTGCCTTGAGGACAGCACGATGAACACTAATAATAACACAGCGATACGAACCTATTGAGTACTCCTGCCTTGAGGACAACGATGAACACTAATAATAACACAGCGATACGAACCTATTGAGTACTCCTGCCTTGAGGGCAGCACGATGAACACTAATAATAACACAGCGATAGGAACCTATTGTGTACTGCCTTGAGGGCAGCATGATGAACACTAATAATAACAGCGTCTGAACCTATTGAGTACTCCTGCCTTGAGGGCAGCACGATGAACACTAATAATAACACAGCGATACGAACCTATTGAGTACTCCTGCCTTGAGGACAGCACGATGAACACTAATAATAACACAGCGATCTGAACCTCTTGTGTACTCCTGCCTTGAGGGCAGCGCGATGAACACTAATAATAACACAGCAATACGAACCTATTGAGTACTCCTGCCTTGAGGGCAGCGCGATGAACACTAATAATAACACAGCGATACGAACCTATTGTGTACTCCTGCCTTGAGGGCAGCGCGATGAACACTAATAATAACACAGCAATACGAACCTATTGAGTACTCCTGCCTTGAGGGCAGCGCGATGAACACTAATAATAACACAGCGTCTGAACCTATTGAGTACTCCTGCCTTGAGGGCAGCACGATGAACACTAATAATAACACAGCGATTGGAACCTATTGTGTACTCCTGCCTTGAGGGCAGCACGATGAACACTAATAATAACACAGCGATAGGAACCTATTGAGTACTTCTGCCTTGAGGGCAGCACGATGAAAACTAATAATAACACAGCGATACGAACATATTGTGTACTCCTGCCTTGAGGGCAGCGCGATGAACTCTAATAATAACACAGCAATACGAACCTATTGAGTACTCCTGCCTTGAGGGCAGCGCGATGAACACTAATAATAACACAGCGATACGAACCTATTGAGTACTCCTGTCTTGAGGGCAGCACGATGAACACTAATAATAACACAGCGATAGGAACCTATTGAGTACTCCTGCCTTGAGGGCAGCACGATGAACACTAATAATAACACAGCGATAGGAACCTATTGAGTACTCCTGACTTGAGGGCAGCGCGATGAACACTAATAATAACACAGCGATAGGAACCTACTAGTAGGGCAGGTGATGTATTATTTTGAAGGATGAAATGTCGCGAAGTAATATGATACCATCTGATTTTCGCATATATCAGCTGCACAGACAGCGGGCAGTTTTGTAAAAGCATATCTTACCGCAGTCACACCATAAGCAGCTTTGATACGGTCGAGCGATGAAGCAGTCGAATTAAAATGCACGTGATAGGACATTTAGACGATGATTATTAGTTCTATGCATTTCTAATGTTTGCTAATTATCTTAGTAAACGTAAGTGGATATTGAATTTTAACAAAATAGAAAGTAAATACTCTTACCTCGCAACAAATGCATTCTCTCAAGAAGATAATGGCTCAGACTGTGGGATTCCCTCCACATGTTCAAACCGCTTGGCCCGCCTCTGCTTCAATTTCATTGGTTGAATCTGTAAACCAATCATTTTCCTTTCTGCCCTCAGAACATGTTTGAGTAAGTAAAACTCCCATCTGCGGGGCGACAACTAGTCTGCCTAGTTTAGTGATATGCTCTGCTATCTATCCTTGTGTGTATGACTGTTTGTGTATGTGTAAAATGACTGTACATTTTCTCTGAGCCAATCAGAATCATACACCTTAAAGTAATGACGTGGCTAGTCCTTGAAAACAGTATAACTGTTGGGACAATTGTATGTACGGTACGACGAGACCGGTAGAGAGGAAGTGCGGCCTACGAACTCCTTGTGAGACTTTAAGCTGGCTTCTGCTGATGAACTATTCTTCAGTAAAAATGTTCTTTAATTAATTGCACTCCTGACTCTTTGTCTTCATTCTTCACTACTGGTCTCTGGGTCTAAGCTGTTATACCCCTAACAAGTCATTACAGAAGACTACGCCCACACACGATCCAGCGGCTTACGATCATCTGTGTGCCAACATGGCTGCCCAGGCAAGTCAGATTGCTGCCAACCAGCACCAGCTAAATCGTCTTACTTCAGTCACGTAAGAATTGGTCAAGGCAGTTCAAAGTCTTCAACACAGCGGCTGCCACCACACCACCACCCAAAACGGCCGTCATTACGCATTTGTTGAGGACGCCATCACACGTTAACCCACGCCTGGCCTTTCCTGAAAAATTTGATGGTGATTCTACCAAGTGTAAAGGCTTCCTGTTACAATGCTCACTGTTTGTTGAGCAACAACCCACCCTTTACACCACAGAGACTGGTAAGATTGCTTTCGTTTGCTCATTGTTGACTGGAAGGGCTTTGGAGTGGATCACCGCGGTGTGGCGCATCGAAGGGCCCGCATTTGCCACATTCCAGGAGTTTTTAAAACAGTTCCGTGAGGTATTCGATCATCCCAAGGAGGGAAAAGGAGCGGGTGATCATTTACTGGAATTGTCACAAGGGAGGTTAAAGGCAGCTGAATATGCACTGAATTTTCGCACTCTGGCAGCTCAGACCAACTGGGTGGAAACCCCCGAACCGATGCAAGTGAATGCTTACCATATCTCAGCTGAAGAGAGAAATCGCCGCCTCACCAATCGTCTGTGTTTATACTGTGGATTACCAGGCCACCAGCGGATCTCATGCCCTTCCCGTCATTCGTCTGAACCCTCGAACTCGGTGAGTGCCACATTAGACTCTATTAGTCCTGTATACTGTGTAACTGTCCATGTTATTCTATGGATCAATGAAGTTAGTATTGCCACCGCTGCCTTGCTGGATTCGGGTGCGGCTGATAATTTTATATCAGAGGAGTTTGCCCGGACTAATAAGGTTTCACTAATATCATGTTCTACCTCTCTTTAGATGGATGCCCTTGTCCAAAAAAACTACAGATGTCTACTGGTTTACTTCATAATGAGAGAATTCAGTTCTATGTACTTCCTGTGTCTAATACCCCAGTTATTTTAGGATTACCATGGCTTCGTCTCCATGACCCACAAATCTCCTGGAGAGAGGGACAGATTATCAAGTGGAGCACCCGGTGTCAGAGATCATGTCTGTCTACGATTACACCCATGCCCGTCCAAGCTGTCATTGTCAACCCTGATGTCTCTGCAATCCACCACCTTCCCAGTGAAAACGCTAACCTCTCAGCTGCTTTCAGTAAGGAACAAGCTAATACCCTACCACCACCTACCACGTAAATATGACTGTGGCATATGATATTATTCCAGGTCACTCACCTCCTATGGGTCGCATTTTCCTTCTGTCCCAACCTGAATCTGAAGCCATGACGAAATATATAGAAGAGGAGCTGGTGAAGGGATTCATTCGTCCATCAACCTCACCTGCATCCGCTGGCTTCTTCTTTGTATGTAAAAAGGACGGGGGGCTACGACCATGCATTGACTATAGGGGGCTCAATGAAATCACAGTTAAATTTCGGTATCAACTCCCACTTGCCCCATCAGCCCTTGAACAACTACGCACCGCTCAATAGTACTCCAAGCTGGATCTGCGCTGTGCGTACAACCTCATTCGCATCAGAGAAGGGGATAAGTGGAAGACTGCCTTTTCTACGACTAACGGGCACTACGAATACCGGGTTATGCCATTCGGCCTGGTCAATAGTCCTTCGACCTTCCAGTCATTTGTCAACGATGTGTTCAGAGACATGCTAAACAGGTCGGTGATAGTGTACATTAACGATATCCTCATATACTCCAATACTCTCGAGGAACATATTCAACATGTCAGAGCTGTGGTACAACGCTTAATTGACCATCAACTTTATGCCAAAGCAGAAAAGTGCGAGTTCAATACCACATCTACGACATTCCTCGGATACATCATCAGTCCAGAGGGGGTCGCCATGAATGAAAGTAAAGTGAACGCTGTCCTCAAGTGGCCAGAACCAGGCACCTTGAAGGAGCTGCAACGCTTCCTGGAGTTCGCCAATTTCTATAGACGATTCATTCGTAACTTCAGCTCAGTGGTAAGCCCTCTCACCTCCATGGTCAAGAAGGGGACTCATCGTCTGATCTGGTCAGACACATTCCACCAATCCTTTCAAGAACTTAAGCACTGCTTTGTCACAGCACCTATACTCCATCAACCGAACCCATTGCTTCCCTTCATCGTTGAGGTGGACGCTTCTAATACTGGAGTGGGGGCCGTTCTCTCGCAATGACAGGGCCCATTATCTAAGCTCCACCCGTACGCCTTCTACTCCAGGAAGCTTAGCTCAGCCGAGCGCAATTACGATGTGGGCAATCGAGAGCTCCTCGCCATTAAAACAGCCTTCGACGAATGGAGACACTGGCTTGAGGGCGCCAATCATCCCTTCACGGTACTAACCGATCACAAGAACCTGGAGTATCTTCGTACAGCCAAACGACTCAATCCTCGTCTGGCTAGATGGTCCCTGTTCTTCACTCGTTTTGACTTCTCAGTTACCTATCGTTCTGGTTCCAAGAACACGAAAGCCGATGCCCTGTCACGCCAATTTGAAGAGTGAACCTGAAACCATTCTCCCTTTCCAGGTTGTGGTAGCACCCATTCAGTGGGACATAATGACTCTCATCCAACAACAGAATGCTCAGAATGAGACCCCGGCTACGTGTCCTCCTGATAAGGTGTTCGTTCCCTCCAACCTCAGAGATCAAGTATTGAATTACACTCATCCCGGACATCCCGGAATAACAGCTACCATTCACCTGATGCAGAACCGCTTCAGGTGGGAGACCCTAGTCAAAGATGCAACGACATTCGTCCAACAATGTCAGACCTGCAACATGCACAACAGCTCCCAACCGGTTTACTGCAACCACTTCCCATTCCACAACTACCCTGGTCCCATATAGCTATTGACTTCATTATCGACCTCCAAGTATCACAAGGTAGCACTACTATCCTCACCAAAATAGATCGGTTCTCCAAAGCATGCCGTCTTGTCCCTCTGCCCAAGCTTCCAACTGCCATGCAGACTGCCCAATCTTTGTGCAACTGGGTCTTCCGCCTCTATGGCTTGCCCGAAGACATTGTCTCAGACCGTGGTCCCCAGTTCACATCTCGACTATGGACGGCCTTTTTCCAGGCCCTGAATATCAATGTAAGTCTGACCTCTGGCTATCACCCACAAGCTAATGGACAAGTCGAAAGATTAAACCAAGAACTCACTCGCTTTCTAAGATCATATTGTAGCCAGAATCAGGAGGACTGGGCCCGTTACCTTCTGTGGGCGGAGTATGCCCAAAATTCTCTGGTCAAGCCTTTCACGGGGATCACCCTGTTAAAATGCATCTTGGGTTATCAACCACCCATGTTCCCGTGGTCTGGGGAACCCACAGACATACATGCTGTCAACGACTGGTTAAGTAGAAGTGAGGAGACTTGGGACCAGGCCCACGTTCATCTTCAACAGGCTGTCCGCCGTCAGAGAGAACACGCTGACCGCAGACGCCGCCCGGGACCTGAATATCACCCCGGCCAATGGGTCTGGCTATCTACCTGTGATCTCCGACTCAGACTTCCCTGTAAAAAGTTGAGTACAAGGTACGTGGGTCCATTTCAGATCACACGTCAAATTACACCTGTTTCTTTCCGCCTGTATTTACCTAACACTTATCGCATCTCTCCCACTTTCCATGTCTCTCTGCTCAAGCCCGCTGCTGATCCCAGTGAGGAGGGAGAGGGGAGGTCCCGTGAGCAGGGTCCCCAGCCCATCCTAGTGGAGGGCGAGGAGGCGTATCAGGTACGGGAACTGATCAACTCCAGACGTTGGGGGCGCATCATCCAGTATCTCGTCGACTGGGAGGGGTACGGTCCAGAGGAACAATCTTGGGTCAATGCCGAGGACATACTTGATCCCAATCTCATCATCCAATTTCACCGCAACCATCCAGAAAGACCGGCCCCTCGGCCACGTGGTAGACCCCGACGTCGTCTGCCTCCTCGCGCCAGGAGTCGCTCGCAGGGAGGGGGCTCTGTAATGGAGATGAACCCCGTGATTCCCTCATCTGGCCAGCAGAGGGCTCCATCTCTGGAATACTGACACACACACATCCATTCACTCACCTATACTGACTCGCACTACATTTCCCATAAGCCCTGTCCTTGGACTCTGATCTGCTTCCAGCTGCAGCTCATAGGGACTGTGTATTTAAGCTGCCAGCTCACACTAGTCTACGCAAAGTCTTGATTCTGCCCCGGCTGTCATTTCTGAGCGTTTGTTACCCTGTTTGATTTCCTGTTATCGTCTTAGTCTGTTTATCGTATTTGACCCATTACTGCCTGTCTACTGACCTCCCGCCTGCTCTTTGGACTGTGATTCTTTGACTGTGACCCTGATATGCCTGCTTGTTTTCAGACCACGATTCTGCCTAGTCTCCACTGCTGTGTTTGCTGTTCTTGATCCCTGCCTGTACGACTACAAATTTTACAATAAAGCCTGCAAATGGATCCCAGGTCGAGTGACGAGTCATTACAGCAGGATGAGGGTGAAGAAGCTGAAACAACCTCGCCCCAAACACCATTGGAAGATCTTCTTGAAGGGAGTTTTTGAGGATTTGTTTTAAAAAGAGTTATTATATAACATCAAATATATATCGAAATTTTACTAAAGAAATATGCTGAATTTTGTCAGAGAAATAAAAGGACACTTTTATTTTATAATTAAAAAATCTTAAATCATATTTTGTTAAAAAAATAGTGAGAAAATCGGATCGTGAAATTAGTATTGTGAATCGTATCGCATCGTGAGTGAATTGTTACATCCCTAAGTAATACTATTTCAAATGCTAACACAGTAGCCAATCACAGCAGTGGGTGTTTACACTTAAGTCTCAACGCAGGCACCCCCTTAAAACAAGTGTTCAGTGCAGAGGCTAAAATCAGGGTAGGAAAAATGCCTTTTATTTATAAATTATGACAATTTTTGATGTAAAAAGCATTCTAACATTATAAATGCACCCCAGGAAACATCTTAAAACAATAAAAAAAAAACGCAGTTCATGACCCCTTTAAGATGGTAGAATGCTGTTTTATACAGATGCTAAAAACGTGGCTTTCAAATGTAAGATTGGTATTGTTGGAAACTCAGAAGTGAAGACCAGGAGAGCTTGGATATAACACGTGACTCTTTATTGAGAGCACGTGTGGTCGGTGGCTGTAGTCATCAAGTCTGACAAAAACAGTTTACACTGTAATTTATCCACATTTCAGGGGGAGGGATTACACAGCCAATGAGGTGGAGACAATCTAAACAAAAGAATGCAAATATAGTATAAGTAAAGAGACCTGCCCCAGACTCCCCATCCTAATCCCATCAGCCTAACGATAACAGGGGCTCTGAGAGCCATTAAAGACAGAAGGTGAGAATCTCAGTAATCAGGCTCATTTGATTTACAATCAAGAGAACAGGAACTGGCCTGGACACTTTGCATAACAGAATAATTCATCTGATGTGTCATCATCTTTACCTTAAATACTAAATTCAATGTATTCTACATTTGTAATCCCCCAGTATCAAAGAGCACACCCTAGTTAATAATACCTAGAATATCAGAACAATGCATCACTGAAATGTCTGCAGAGACTGTGTCAATTGAACTCCCCCCTGTAAATGCTGCATCGACATGACATCCTCATTAAAGCAGTCTCTGGTGTGACAACTCCAATCGGTTGAACTCCTATCTTACGAATATCTTTCGATCTAATATGACTTCTGACCTGTAATTTTGCCAGAATCACAATCATACACTGTTTGTTCGTCGGTCAGAGGAGAACTGGCACCCTGACTGAGCCTGGTTTCTCCCAAGGCTTTTTTTCTCCATTCTGGCCATCGACTTTGACTTTTGGCTTGCTCAGTTGGGGACAATTTCAACTATATTACTGATCTGCCCGCATTGACACTATATGATAACTGAACTGAGCTGGATGATATCACTGTTTTCTCCGGAGCGGCCGTACAGCTGAATCAAATTCTGTAGCATTATTTTCCTGTTAACACCATGAAGCTGCTTTGAAACAATTGGCATTGTTAAACCTTGTTCAACCGATATAGATTTTTTTATAACCAATACAGATAATTTTTGAGTTAGGTGCCCAATAACCGATATACAGAACTAATATTTATTATTATTTAATAGTTATACTTCTGGTTTTGACACAATTACAACACCACTGAACTCAACAAACCATTTTATTTATAACAATTACTCCCTCCAAGCATAGAAAATGAAACAAATCTTATCTATACACCAATAAATAGAGGGGTCTGAAAGTGCAAAAAATAAAAAAGTGCACTATTACTAAACTGTTTTAGTTTAAAAATAAAATCTTCGATGAGGTGGAAAAAAACTGGTAAAATAAATAAAGCACATAAAAGTGATTCAAACCAATTAAAAAACAAACATTGCATTGCTGTTTAATGTAGCTTTATACTCCCAGTTGAGCAGAACTAGGTTGTAGTGTAGAAAACAGAGTTTTTCAGCATTCTGCCCCATAAGCCTGTTTAGTTTGTTCTCATAAATGGCTCCGACTTCACTAAAGACTCTCTCACTGGGCACCGAAGAAGGTGGGGGGCAAAGAAACTTTCTTGACAGAGGAGCAGCAATGGGGAAACTTTTCTAATTTTCTTTCCACCATTCAAGTGGCTTGCTCATCCTTCTATCAATCACTGGTTCCAGAAGGTACTGCTGAAGCTCTCCATCAAGGCTCTCCTTCAAGGCAACTTCAGAACTAGCGCTGAGCATAGTGTCATACATATCATCAATCAGTTTCTTCCTTTTTGAAAGGGTGCTAGAATCACCTGACTCTGTTTCTTCACATTGTGTGGTTTGTGCATTGTCATGCTCTAAGCTCTCTTTCTCCTCCTTAAGCCACTTTTTTTGCATCTGACAGTGTGGTATTGGATGAAAAGGCATGTGCCTTGTATCTTGGATCCAGAAGACAGGCAAGGACTGCACATTTCACCTCCTCCACTTTTGCAAACCGTCTGGTGAGACTCTCCAGCATCTCATCGTTTTAATACCATGAGAGGAGGGACCTTGCCTGCTGAGCAACATCTTCAAAACTTTGACAGATGGGATGATGAATGACACTGAACTTTTGTAGTGGCTCATCTCAAGAGTGGCCTCTTCCACTGGAGAAAGGGTGTCAATAAGATTACTGACAATATTCCACTGCTCAGCATGCAGGCTAGTGAACCCAGCACCATAGTCAAGTCAAGTCAAGTCAACTTTATTTATATAGCGCTTTTAACAATGCAGATTGTTTCAAAGCAGCTTCACAGTGTTAAACAGAAAAATAATGCAACAGAATATATTTCGATTATCATACTGTCATGCTGGTAAGGACGAGAACGGAAGCAATCTGCGAAGCGTAAGGGATTTATTAGACAGTCAGATAAATACAGTGCAAGCTGGTGGAACTGGTGACGCAGGGACTTCGATGGCCAGGATCCGTGAAGACGTGTAGTGAAGGTGAAGACGACAACCCGTGTACTCCGACGAAGACAATGAGGAACAGGAACAAGGCAGGACGCGAACACCGGGACACCAACACTGATGACATCAAACAACGATCTGACAAGGATGGAAGGAACAGTGATGAGTATATATGGAGTGAATGAGATTGCTAGCAGCTGGTGATGATGATGATCAGCTGGAGTGGATCAGGTGATGTCATGCATACACGCCCACTCCCCACATGCGCTCACACCACAACATAAACACAAGACAAGAAGGAACAGAGCATGTGTCTACCGTGACAGTACCCCTCCTCCTAAGAACGCCTCCTGGCATTCCCAGGCTCCTTTACCTGCCGATTGAAGTCATCGATAAGGGAGTGATCCATTATGTCTCTAGCAGGATCCCCAACTTCTCTCCTCCGGACCGTAACCTTCCCAGTCCACCAAGTACTGAAATCCGCGTCCCCTCCGCCTGGAGTCCAGAATACGATTAACCGAATATGTGGTCTCCCCATCTACGAGTCGCGGTGGGGGAGGGACCGGGGCGGGCGGATTAATATGAGAATGAAACACGGGTTTAATCTTAGACACATGAAAGGCGGAATGAACCCTCCTGTACGCGGGAGGTAATTTGAGGCGGACTGCCACTGGACTAATGATCTTAGTGACAGGGAACGGGCCAATGAATTTGGGTGCAAGTTTATTCGAGACGGAGCGCAAAGGAATGTTCTTAGTAGAAAGCCACACTTTTTGACCTACGACGTATATCGGAGGCTTAGACCTGTGGCGATCGGCTAGCCTTGGTGCGCGCCCCAGTCTCACGGGCTCTAGTCCAGGTGCGGTGACACCTCTGGACGAAGGCGTGAGCAGAGGGGACCGCAACCTCGGATTCCAGACTGGGAAAAATAGGTGGCTGGTAACCTACTCGCTACACTCAAGCGGAGAAAGGCCCGTGGCGACACTGGTAACGTGTTGTGTGCGTACTCCACCATAGAAAGTTGTTGGCTCCAAGAGGAAGGATTCTTAGATACCAAACATCGCAACACCCTCTCCAAATCTTGGTTTGCTCTCTCGGTCTGACCATTGCTCTGAGGGTGAAACCCAGATGAAAGACTAACCGTCGCCCCCAGAAGTCTACAAAACTCTTGCCAAAATTTGGACACAAATTGGGGTCCCCTGTCGGAAACCACGTCCGTCGGAGGCCATGTAGCCGAAAAGCGTGATCTCGACCGCAACCGCCGTCTCCTTAGCTGAGGGTAATTTGGGTAAGGGGATGAAATGGGCTGCCTTCGAGAACCGGTCCACCACAGTCAAAGCGACCGTGTTCCTTGGGAGGGTGGGAGGCGGTGATAAAATCTAGGGCGATGTGGGACCAGGGTCTCGAAGGAACCGGCAGCGGCTGGAGTAACCCATCTGGAGGTCGATTAGAAGTCTTACCAGTGGCACAAACCGAGCAAGCCAGAACAAAATCGTGGATGTCGCGAGCCATGCGGGGCCACCAGAATCGTTGCCTGACTAAAAAGCTAGTCGATTAACCCCTGGATGGCAAGCCACGTTGGAACAATGACCCCACTGGATGACGTCTGACCGTAATCCTCTGGCACAAATAATCGATTCGGTGGACAGCCGGCGGGCGTTACCTTCTAGAGCCTTCACGACCCTCGCCGACCTCCCATGAGAGTGTGGAAAGCGAATAGCGTTTCGGGCAAAATACACTCGGGAGTAACCGGGCGCTCGGAAAAATCAAATATGCGGGATAAAGCGTCGGGTTTGATGTTCTTGGAACCCGGACGATAAGACAAGGAAAAATCGAAACGACCGAAAAAAAGTGCCCACCGAGCCTGCCTGGAGTTCAATCTTTTAGCAGTTCTGATGTATTCTAGATTTTTGTGATCAGTCCAGACGATAAAAGGTACCCCCGACCCTTCTAACCAGTGGCGCCATTCCTCCAACGCTAACTTGACTGCCAACAACTCTCTGTTACCAATGTCGTAATTACGCTCAGCCGGAGACAACCGATGGGACAAAAACGCGCAAGGGTGCATCTTGTCGTCTGAAGGGGAGCGTTGGGAGAGCACTGCTCCTACTCCCACCTCTGATGCGTCGACCTCCACCACGAACTGACGTGAATAATCAGGGGCTACGAGGATAGGGGCTGAAACAAAGCGGCCTTTGAGTTTGTTAAACACAGCCTCGGCTGTGTCAGACTACCTGAACGCCGTTCTTGGGGAGGTTAAGGCAGTCAGAGGTGCGACTAGTTGGCTGAAGTTGCGAATAAAACGCGGTAGAAATTGGCAAACCCCAGGAACCTCTGCAGGGCCTTGCGAGAATCCGGGGTTGGCCAGTCTACCACAGCCTTGATCTTCTCAGGGTCCATCCGCATCCCTTCAGACGAGACGATGTATCCTAGAAAGGGAACAGACTGTGCATGAAAATCGCATTTCTCCGCCTTGACTAAAAGCCCATTCTCTAGCAACCTCTGAAGCACTCGTCGAACGTGCTGCACATGCTCCTGGAGAGAAGATGAAAATATCAATATGTCATCCATGTAAACATATATGAACTGGTCGATCATATCTACAACACGTCATTGACCAATGCCTGGAAAACTGTTGGGAGTTGGATAGCCCGAAGGGCATAACCAAATATTCAAAGTGCCCCTGGGGTGTTAAAGACAGTTTTCCACTCATCCCCTCCTGATGCGAACCAAATGATAAGCGTTACGCAAATCCAATTTTGTGAAGATGGACGCTCCCTGCAACCTCTCGAAGGCAGAAGACATCAACGGCAAAGGGTAGGTATTCTTTACCGTGATGTTGTTCAGCCCTCATTAATCAATGCAAGGTCGCAGAGAACCATCCTTCTTCCCCACAAAAAAGAACCCCGCCCCCGCTGGAGAAGAGGAAGGGCGAATGAACTTGGTTGCTAGAGAATCAGAAATATATTTCTCCATAGCCTCCCTCTCTGGAACAGAAAGTGAATATAACTTGCCTTTAGGCGGAGACTTACCTGGCAGTAAATATATAGCACAGTCATAGGGACGATGCGGAGGGAGAGAAGCCGCACGAGACTTACTGAACACTTCCTTCAGGTCCAGGTACTCCGCGGGCACGTTAGACAGATCCCCTGTTTCCTCCTGAAACACAGAAACAGGCACAGACGAACAAGCAGACACAAGACAAGACCTATGACATTCCTTGCTCCACTCCCGCACGGTTTTATGCTGCCAGTCCACATGAGGGTTATGTTTGATGAGCCAAGGATGTCCAAGGACGACGGGTGCCAGGGGTGAGTCCATGATATAAAATGAAACAGTCTCGGAATGGTTGCCAGAAGTGATGAGAGTGATGTCTTCAGTGGAATGAGAAATGGTGGGAAGGTTTTGTCCATTGAGGGCGTGAACAGCAATTCTGTGAGTGAGGGGTCTGAGTGGAATTAGAAATTTCTGTGCGAAGTTGTGATCCATGAAATTACCCTCCGCCCCCGAATCCAGAAGTGCCCGACAGTCGTGCTGATGAACTGACCATCTAAGTCTTACCGGAAGGAGTGTGGAGGTAGATGATGTTGTAGATGAGGTCTTCGTAGCGGAGATCCCACCCGATAGTAGCCTCAAATTTGCTACCGGGCTGGGCCCTTTTACTGGACAATTGTACGCGAAATGTCCCGCTCCTCCACAATACAGGCAAAGGCCCTGGGACCTCCGCCTCTCCCTCTCCTCCCGGGAAAGCCGAGCTCGACCCACCTGCATGGGTTCAGGATCGTAGGCGTGGCTGACCTCGTCCCTGCCGCTGAATCTCGTCTCGCTGTGTCCTCCAGAGGCGAGTGGGCGGACTCGGTGCTTTACCCGAGATAACCGAGCGTCCACCCGCAGCGCCAGGTCTATGAGTCCCGTGAGAGAAGTGGGGAGATCCAGGGCGTAGATCTCCTTCTGGACGTGGTCAGCCAACCCATGCAGGAACATGTCCCACTGCGCCTCCTCATTTCATCCGCACTCCGCCGCCAGGGTCCGGAATTCAATCGAGAAGTCCGAAACCGATCTCTCCCCCTGACGCAGTTCAGCCAAAGTCCTGGCTGCCTCTCTTCCGGATACCGCCCGATCAAAAACTTTCTTCATCTCGGCGGCGAGGGTCTGGAACGAGGCACAGCATGGGTTTTGATTCTCCCACACCGCCGTTCCCCAGAGCGCCGCCCTCCCGGTCAGTAGCGTCAATACAAATGCCACCTTGGATGGCTCGGTGTTGAACGTGTTGGGCTGTAATGCAAAATGCATAGAGCAGCGGGTCAGGAACGCACGACAGAATGATGGTTCTCCCACATATGGCTCCGGTACCGGTAGGCGGGGCTCCGACCGAGAATGGTTCGCTGCAGGTGGTGTGAGAACGGCTGGTGTGGGCGGCGCAGCGGAGCCTGTATGCGTTGGATCTGCTGGGTGAGCTCGGACACTTGCGTCATCAAGGCTTGCACTGCGTGACTCGTGTCGCCGATCTCCTTCTGCTGCGAGTCCATTCTCCGAATGCTGTGGTGGATAAACTCCTCAAGTGTTCCTGAAGATACGCTCGCTGCTTCCGTGTGTAGGTCAGATCGTTCTGTCATGCTGGTAAGGACGAGAACGGAAGCAATCTGCGAAGCGTAAGGGATTTATTAGACAGTCAGATAAATACAGTGCAAGCTGGTGGAACTGGTGACGCAGGGACTTCGATGGCCAGGATCCGTGAAGACGTGTAGTGAAGGTGAAGACGACAACCCGTGTACTCCGACGAAGACAATGAGGAACAGGAACAAGGCAGGACGCGAACACCGGGACACCAACACTGACGACATCAAACAACGATCTGACAAGGATGGAAGGAACAGTGATGAGTATATATGGAGTGAATGAGATTGCTAGCAGCTGGTGATGATGATGATCAGCTGGAGTGGATCAGGTGATGTCATGCATACACGCCCACTCCCCACATGCGCTCACACCACAACATAAACACAAGACAAGAAGGAACAGAGCATGTGTCTACCGTGACACATACAGTAACAATGTGGGCTTTAGATCAGTAATTAGATCAGTAATTTGGTCTATATGTTTAATTTAGTTTAATAATTAGATTTATTTTGAAATATATTTGAAAAATAGTTTTTTCCCCAACTGAGCAAGCCAAGCCAGAGGCAACAGTGGCAAGGAAACCAAAACCCCATCAGGAGACTTAATGGAGAAAAATAAACCTTGGGAGAAACCAGGCTCAGTCGGGGTGCCAGTTCTCCTCTGGCCAATTAACAAATAGCGTATTATTATTATTAAAATTATTATTTTAAAGGTCAGAGGTCATAATCGATCTTAAAATTAGAAAGATCTGAGGCAACACGCCGGAGATGGGTTTATTGTATCGATTTAATAATTATTAAAAATAAATAATTTGAAATATCAGAGTCATTACGCCGGAAACAGGTTTTTATTGAGGATGCCGTATTGATTAAACAATTACTAAAGTGTAATATTCGAAAGATCGGCGGCAACACGCTGGAGACGGGTTGTTTTGAGGATGACATATCGATTTAAAGAATTATTAACTAGGACTATTCAAACAATCGGAGTCATTACGCCGGAGACAGGTTTATTGAGGATGCCGTGTCGATGAGGCAGCTTAAGGGGTAGTCTAAATGACACGGTCTCTGCAGACATTTCAGGGTCATGTGTTGGTCACATCTGGGTGCAGGTCCACCGTCTGATCTGTATACAGCCTGATCTGGATACAGCCATACTCACTGGCATATATGTTCAAAGCCCTTTTTTGCTCTAGCATCCTGACCAGCATGTGCAAGGTGGAATTCACAGCCAATAGCCAACCCGAATGTGCAGGTAGCCCAAGGTCCTGCTGGATCACTGCTAAAAGGTGTTTGGCAAGTACGGAATGATTAAAATGGGTAGCACAGGTTCTCAGCACTGACAGAATATTTTGGACAGCTCTTTGTGAGTTGAGGCCATCATTGACAACAAGCTGCAGTATGTGGGCACTGCAGCTCATATCAGGCAGTTCAGCAATTATCATACCTTTGACAATGTTAGCACCACTGTCCCTGAGAACAGTCCTCCTCTTTCTTTGTCAATTTCCAATTCTTCTAGCATTCCCAAGAACATCTCACTAATGTACTCCCCAGTGTGTGATCCTTTTGTACAGGTCCTTCTAAAAAAATTAGCATATTGTGATAAAAGTTCATTATTTTCCATAATGTAATAATAAAATTAAAATTTAATATATTTTAGATTCACTGCACACCAACTGAAATATTTCAGGTCTTTTATTGTTTTAATACTGATGATTTTGGCATACAGCTCATGAAAACCCAAAATTCCTATCTAAAAAAATTAGCATATTTTTTTAGCACAGTAATACCATGGTCAGTAAACCATTTATCAGTAGTTTTGGCACTGTGAGCAGGTTCCAGGTCGTGCTGAAAAATGAAATCATCTCCACAAAGATTTTCTGCAGATGAAAGCATGAAGTGCTCCAAAATCTCCTGATAGCTAGCTGCATTGACCCTGCCCTTGATAAAACACTGTGGACCAACACCAGCAGCTGACATGGCAACCCAGACCATCACTGACGGTGGGTACTTGACACTGGACTTCAGGCATTTTGGCATTTCCTTCTCCCCAGTCTTCCTCCAGACTCTGGCACCTTGCTTTCCGAATGACATGCAAAATTTGAGCGACAGTCCAGTGCTGCCTCTCTGTAGCCCAGGTCAGGTTCTGCCGCTGTTTCTGGTTCAAAAGTGACCTGGGGAATGCGGCACCTGTAGCCCATTTCCTGCACATGCCTGTGCACGGTGGCTCTGGATGTTTCTACTCCAGACTCAGTCCACTGCTTCCGCATGTCCCCCAAGGTCTGGAATCGGTCCTTCTCCACAATCTTCCTCAGGGTCCGGTCACCTCTTCTTGTTGTGCAGCATTTTTTGCCACACGTTTTCCTTCCCACTGAGGTGCCTTGATACAGCACTCTGGGAACAGCCTATTCGTTCAGAAATTTCTTTCTGTGTCTTACCCTCTCGCTTGAGGGTGTCAATGATGGCCTTCTGGACAGCAGTCAGGTCAACAGTCTTACCCATGATTACGGTTTTGAGTAATGAACCAGGCTGGAGTTATAAAAGCCTCAGGAATCTTTTGCAGGTGTTTAGAGTTAATTAGTTGATTCAGATGGTTAGGTTAATCGCTCGTTTAGAGAACCTTTTCATGATATGCTAATTTTTTGAGCTGTATGCCAAAATCATCAGTATTAAAACAATAAAAGATCTGAAATATTTCAGTTGGTGTGCAATGAATCTAAAATATTTTAAATTTTAATTTTATCATTACAGTACAGACAGGAATGAAATTTTATCACAATATGCAAATTTTTTTAGAAGGACCTGTATTTAGAATTAATTGTCTGCGAATCCACTTATCATCAATGAAATGGCATGTGAGACTCATGAGGGATTAAGTTGTACCGGACCAGCAGTCTGTGGTAAAAGCCAAGTTATAACCTGCTTTATCCTATTTTAGCAGTGCTTTAACCTTCTCAATGATATTATGGTGAATACTGGGGAACACCTCTGTTCTGTAGAACTTCTCACTTTTTAGAGTATATCTTGGTTCTGCAGTAGCCATGAGTCTCTTGAAGCCTTTATTTTCAACAATGTTGAAAGACTGTTGAAATTTGAAATTTCTGTAATCGGCCTGTCTAGTTTTTTGAGCGGACATTGGATGTCTTCCACTTTGTCTGCTTATCAAACATCATAGGACAAGAAGCTTGCATGTGGCTTGATGTATTTTCCTTTTTAGCATCTCTTTTTTTCTTTGCCTCTACAAAGTAAAGTGATGTATCTTTAGGTGGGTCCACAGGTTGGAGGTATTTTTTGCTGTTTTAGATTTTGACCCCATGCTCACATTCATTTGACATTCTTTGCAAACTGCCAGCCCTGGCAATGACTGAGTGAAGTAAGTCCATACTTAACTTTGGTTTTTCCTCCTTTCAGTCATCTTAAAAAAAAGTGTTGAAAATTAGTAGTCTTTCATGTTAATTTTAATCTTCATATTACAAAAATAATAGTATTTATAAAAAGCATCAACAGCAACACTAATGTTAACAATAAGCTAAATAAATGTAGAATGTCTAATGTTTTCAAATGGAGAAAATGTATTAAAGACAGGAGTCATATCAACTTTGCAGAAATGTAATTTAATTTTAAACTATAGTTTTAGTGGATTTATAAGCTGTTTAATGGGCTAAAGAGTGAAGAATAATTTGCTGGATAATGTTAAATAACTGAATAATATTCTCTGGGATATTGGAATATTTATTGCATGGTATGTTATATCTATCTATCTATCTATCTATCTATCTATCTATCTATCTATCTATCTATCTATCTATCTATCTATCTATCTATCTATCTATCTATCTATCTATCTATCTATCTAATCTATCATCTATCTATCTATCTATCTATCTATCTATCTATCTATCTATCTATCTATCTATCTATCTATCTATCTATCTATCTATCTATCTATCTAATCTATCATCTATCTATCTATCATATATCTATCTATCTATATATCTATCTATCTATCTATCTATCTATCTATCTATCTATCTATCTATCTATCTATCTATCTATCTATCTATCTAATCTATCATCTATCTATCTATCATATATCTATCTATCTATCTATCTAATCTATCATCTATCTATCTATCTATCTATCTATCTATCTATCTATCTATCTATCTATCTATCTATCTATCTATCTATCTATCTATCTATCTATCTATATAACTATTGTTATTAGTGCTAGTAGGACTCAAAATGGCTATGAAATTACTAATTCAAGGGTTTAAAATTTTTGTTTTGTTTGTTATATTCATAGTTGGAGGATAGGTCAGGCTTCAGGGAGCTGCTGCGCATGACCTCAGAAGAATTTGAAATTCTGCTAGGGAGAGTAGAGCCACTTATCACCCGACAGGACACCAAGATGAGACGAGCAATTACAGCCAGGGAGAGACTCTCCTTGACCCTCAGATTCTTGGCAACAGGTTTGTATATATAAGAATTTACAGGTCTGTCCCTTTTATGTTTACATTTTGCAGTAATGTTAACTTTCTGTTGAAGGCGAAACCTACAAATCAGTACAGAATTGGGGCCACTACTGTATCTTCTATAGTGAAAGACACGTGTGCAGCCCTACATCATGTCCTGAAAGATGATTTTCTAAAGGTTAGACATCCTTAATACTTTTTAAAGTATAACAACAGCAAACATTCTACTAGGGGGAATTGATTGAAGTTTAGTTACTGCTGAAATGGTAAAAATGTGTATGTGTGTGTGTGGTTGGGGGAAGGTGACTTGAATTAATATATTTAGAAATTCAATGCTTTTGTATTTGTAGACACCAAAATCAGAGGAAGAATGGCGCGCAATTGCCAAGAACTTTCTGGTGAAATGGCAGTTTCCACATTGTCTAGGTGCCCTTGATGGCAAACACATTTACATCCAGCCCCCAGCCCACAGTGGCACAACTATAAAGGCAGATTTTCTGTTCTCATGATGGCAGCTGTAGATGCCAATTATAAATTTATTTACATTAGTGTTGGTACTCAGGGCAGGGTCTCGGATGCTGGGCTTTTTGCCCATTCTGACCTGAAGAAAGCACTGGACCAGGGTCTCCTGAATGTTCCTCCTCCAGAAAAGCTTCCCGGTTCTGATGTTGTGCTACCCTATAAGTTTGTGGCGGATGAGGCGTATCCTCTGAGAACAGACCTGATGAAACCCTACCCTTTCAGGCAGCTGGACCACAACCAGAGGGTCTACAACTACCGGCTCTCACGGGCACGCAGAGTTGTCGAAAATGCCTTTGGCATTCTCGCCAATAGGTTTAGAGTATTCCACTCCACAATCCTCCTACACCCAGAGAGTGTCACTAAGATCACCCTTGCTTCAGCATGCCTCCACAACTTCCTCTGTGATCGCCGTACAGAGGCCTACATGACTTCAACACTGGCAGACTGGGAGGATGCAGACCACAGAGTCAACGAGGGGGCATGGAGGAGATCTGGGATCCATGCAATGTGTGCCAGCTGAAAGGTCACGGAACCCTACCCTAGCTGCTAAGCAACAGCGTGACCTCCTTAAATATTACTTTGTCTCACCTGCTGGCCAGGTGCCATGGCAAGAAAAATATATTTAGGCAATGGACAAAAAGAAGTATCTGCTAGATGTAGTTTAGTGACTTGTGTAATGTACATAGTTAACAGATTACATTATTTTTGTTTTAATTTCCTGTGTTGATTGATTTGTTGGTTGTGATCTTAAACACTAATAATTGATACTGCCTTCCCTTTATTTTGATGAGATTTATATTTTATTATTTATTTATAATTTAATCTCTCATGTCTTATTTTTTGTAATGTTTTAAATAAAGACACCATTCGTAAACACATTTCAGTTGTTTACTCAAGTATTTTCAACAAAGGATTAAAGTACCAAATGAACATTTGAAAACATTCATACAACTCAACTTTCATTTTGACTCTCACAGCAGTTTTAACAGCAACGTATAATGACATATTATACATTACAAGAGTTAATCGGATAGTTCACCCAACAATTAAAATGTGATGTTTATCTGCTTACCCCCAGTGCATCCAACATGTAGGTGTCTTTGTTTCTTCAGTAGAAGACAAATTAAGATTTTTAACTCCAACCGTTGTGGCCTGCTAGTCATATAATGCATGCCTACGGATAACAATCTTCATTTGTGTTCTACTGAAGAAACAAAGACACCTACATGTTGGATGCTCTGGGGGTAAGCAGATAAACATCACATTTTAATTGTTGGATGAACTATCCCTTTAAGTAACCAATAAATAAATAATGTGCATGTGAAAATGTGTTTCATGAACATTTTTACATGTATCTACTCTTCCAAATCTAGCATCCTCAAAAATGTTTGAGGCTGAACAGAGCCCTGAGGAGGCTTGTGCTGATGGCAGTGTTGAGGTATCTGTGTGTATACAGGGGTTGAGGAGGCCATTTGTGCAGGTGTAATCGGTGGGTATAAGGCTGGTGGCATGTGTGAGGAACTAGATTGTTCAACCTCCTGGGCCTCATACAAAGCATTCATAATTTGTCTTTTTACCTTGGTCTGCATACTTATGTTTTTTATCAACCTCAGTTCAACAGCAACCTGACTTCCAAAGGAATGGCATGCATCTGGAGGGGCAAAAACAGAAGAAGACATCTGCTGTAACAGGTTTAGTTTTTGTTGCTCAAAAGTATCTATGTCACTTTTGCGGCATTTTTTTGCAGCCCTGGGAGTGGGAAAAGAAGATGTCTGGTCTTCACCCCCTTGTTGGGTAGAGGAACATGGTCCTATTGAGATAAAAGATTAAAATATAACATTATTAGAAGAACAAACTTTTGCAAATACTGTAAAGACAGAAATATAGAAAAAGACAAAATAAGAACATGAAAAAGTAGATTCAATTTATGAATATCATATGAAGCCGATTTGGCTGTTGAGGAAATTAGAGATCTTCAAAAAGCATGTTGCCCAACACCCCAGTGAGTGATGTATGAGTGACATAGAATAGAATAACTTCAAATGTGAAATGCATAAAAAGTAATCTCTAGATTTGTGAACTTTACACCCTAAATGACAAAACAAGTAACCAGTCATTACTGTTTCCAATTTTCATGATCTTGTACATCTACAGTTATGATTTTACCTAGTGCCTCAGACGGGTCTGCAATTATGTCTTCATCACTGGTGGGATCATCCATGTCCTGTCCGTGACTGATCATGTCTTTCACAGATTGACCAAGCTAAAAAAAAAAGAATAACGTTTTTTTTTACAGGGTTTGCAAATGTTTATCCATCCATCTATCAACAAAGTACTGCCAAACCAATTTCACTGTATTGTTTTACAATATTAAATATCATATACAATATAACATGTATTGCAATTTTCCACCTTTTATCAAACGTGCCTAATTAATTTTTATATACAGGGGTCAAACTGTGTCAAACTTCTGTGAAGTGAAAAAAAAAATCTCAAATAAGGTAGTGTTACCAATAATTTGTATCCATAATGAAAACTTAATGAGATGCACATTGCCTTTGTTACACCTGTTATTTTAATATGACAGTCTCACAAGACACAAATCTTCTCATTAAAGATACAATATCACATGTCATGTCTGATCATAATATTACACTGGTCACTTGGGCGTTGGGCAACATGTTTCTTCAGAAAGTCCAAGTTAGTTAATAGCCATCTCTGTTTCTCTGTGAGGCTTTTCTCCCCACTGCCACTAGGTTTGGGTTTGAGAAGTTTTGTAAATTGAGTCCTTAATGTGGTTACTCTGTGACCTGTTGCACAAAGCTGGTTTCAGTTGCTACCCAGGTAAGTTTGAGATTAGTTTGAGCAAACTCAGATTTTTCGGGCTCAAGAAGGTGGATTGGTTTTTAGCAGTGTTAATCACCATGGTAACTTACACTACACAGCTAACCTGCTCTGGAGCAGGTTTTATACTGGGTTAGAGATCACAAACTCAAACTGGACCAATCAGCTGCAAGTAAAACTCACACCCCCTGTATCTCTCGTAAAAAATTAAAGTAGTTTATAATGAAAAAAACTTTAGAGACAAAATTGCTCATCTTTTGGTGCAAATTATTTATTATATTTATATTATATAAATTATAATTACTTTTAATTCACATAATATATTCATATAATTATATAATATTGACAAGTACCCAAAAATTAATATAAAAATAATACATGCATTCATAATTCTTTTAAACAACGTGTATTTATTTGAGCTCTTTGTGAACCTATAATTATTAGGCATATTTCTTTGATTCACATCATGCATTTATATAGTCAGATATTCTTTCAGCTGCCTTCTTAAATTTACGCTGCAGCAGAAGTGTTTATTCCTGCTTTAAATGCATTTAATTTCATGATAATTTTCAGAACAATCACTCAATCTTCAGAAAAGAAGTGAACCGAATGGACACTGTGATTGGCTGTTTGCCGCACATGTCACACTTTCAGGTGCACGCGCTTCAGTGTTAATTGCAAACTCTGGATTAAACCTGAGTTGACAGAAAGTTTATACCAAGCTTTGAGAAACAATTGAACTTGATCTAAACCAGGTTGGATTTATCTGGATTTGTCAACTCTAAACCTACTCTGAAACTCAGAGTTTGTTCAGCTACCTTCATGCAACAGGCCTCTGGTCTTCAACTCTTCCACTGAAAATACACAACACACACTGATAGTACCCTCTCTACATTCAGCTGAATTAACATTAATAAAATATAAACAGGCTATAAGCCTTTAATGTCCCTTGAATTACTTTTTCAAGTACTCAAAAATGTACAAACAATTCTAAAGGTTGGTGCCTCTGTTTAAAAGTTTTCGTTTTGTTTTGTACAGTATATTGTTAACCTTATGTTCAGTTGAGAGAGGAGTGTGTGCGTGCGTGTGTGTGTGTGAGAGTGAGTGATTCCAACAGTTAATGTTTACATTTGCTAGCCTAGCGCGCAAACAACTATAACGTTACTCACCTGGTACGTTTAAACCCGATGCAATTTCTCCACAGCTCTTCTCTTTATCGGTGCGGTTATGGTACACCTTTGAAGAGACGTTATAAAGACAATCATATTGTTGCCACATTTCAACGAGTCGCTCCTCCATCTCCGAGGTCCAACGAATCCGTGTTGTCGGTTTTGCGGTCGCCATTTCTGCACCGAACATCGGAACCGATCGAGGTCGTGGACAAGATTTTTTCTCAGAATCTCGGGAGGGGGAAATCGGGTATAAATCGGTCTAAAACTCCTGTAGTGTGAGCCAGGCATAAGCTGTAACCCATAATTGTAAAAAACAACAACAACAACAACTGCAAACCATAAAACTTTACAATTCTAAATATAGCCCAAATGTGGCCCACATGGGACCCTCAAATAAAGAATAATGGTCAGCCTAACTGGGCCCCACAACTTTATCCAAGATGGGGCCCACATTCAGCCCATCAAAGTGCCCACTCTGAGCCCATGCCCAGATGACATCCATATAGCCCAGCTAAAACCCATGTGGGGCCCACATGAACATGTTGGCTGGGCTCTGGAGTACACAGAGTTGTGTTTACTTGGATGTTTATTAGCAAATTAATGGTTTAGTAAATGTTTATATAATTACGGTGTTTTAAACAAGTGAATCTTGTTAAAGTTATACGCGGTGGACGTGGAGCATTTCCTGAGCATCAACCCATTGCATGAACAGCAAAATGCAGACGACTTCACGAGACTAATCATAAACAGAGAGAAAATTAAATTCAGCGCTTTTATTTCCAACATGTGCTCATTCATGACTCGTTATATCAGAATTATTAACAATGTTTTTGTCGTTCTATCTAGATTGTGAAATATCTGCTGACAAAAGTGCTGTTTTTATGCATTTACACAGAACTCTACTCAAACTGCGATTGTTAATACACAAATTAGTTATTATGAGAGTACACAGAGTTGTGTTTACTTTGATGTTTATTAGTGACTTAATGGTTAAGTAAATGTTTATATAATTACAGTGTTTTAAACAAGTGAATCTTGTTAAAGTTATAGGCGGTGGCCGTGGAGCATTTCCTGGACATCAACCCGCTGCGTGAACAGCAAAGCAGACGACTTCTAATGATGAGCATAACAGAGAGAGAATCTCAGAGAGAGAGAAATCAGAGAGAGAAATTGTCAACATGTGCTCATTCATAGCTGTATTATTTAATTCATGTTAAGTTACATCTTTATTTGGACAGGACTTATTTTGTGTTAATCCATGAGATCTCAAGGAGGCACGTAAGATATACAATCCGTCAAATCCTGTATAAACTAGGTAGATTTCATGCATTTATGTGACATCTAATTTGTGTATTAATGGCTGTTATGTTAAATAAAGTTTTCTAATTACAGCAAAGCAGGCAAGTATACTTTATCTGTGCACGCTGTTGTCTCATCTCTCCTCAGATGCGCTGTAATGGCGATCCTGTGTGCTATTCTCAAAACGGCCACAAGATGGCGGCGTTTATCGGTAAATCCGATTTTTCAAAAACGATATTTTACAAACCGGTAAAATGCTTAAATATCAGGGAAAATATAAAGTAAAGTGACTTGACTTGATTTGAGGTGTTGTTGGTTCATTCTGCTGCGATACGGGATCAGTTTAGAACATGTATGGGTCAGGGCTCGCAAAGCCCAGTGTGTTTTCGGGCTACCAAAACGTAAGCCTGACAGCACAAAAAGGAATGTTATTTCACTATTTGTGAAATAACATTCCTTTCTTGATGTGCGTTGTTCACTCTATTGACTTGAAAAAGACTATTGAAAAATACAATCGTGGAAGTTTTGATCATGCTGATTTGTCTGATTCTGCAGTAAGGCCTGTGCGTATATGTTAGTGATGCATGGTTCGCATTTATATCCCCTGATCAGGCAGGCCATGTAATAAAAAATAACATTCCAATTAATTGCGGGTGGATGAGAGATAAATTGTGTTTGTTTGATAAAGATGTTTTGTTAGCCCTGTGGGCGAATCATCATTCCAGTTGCCGTTTCCCCACATGCTTTCAAAATAATTCCTCACTGGGGAGCCGGAACTCATTATAATATGCAAAGCTTATTTCAGTGTGAGAACCTATATCAGCGCGCGCGCGCCATCTTATCTCCAGATTTTTCTGCTGAAAAGACAGCTTGTCGGCAGTGCAAGGAGCTTGGCAGCATACGCAGCGTCTCGTTCCCTATTCAGAGTACATAGGTTACGTGAGTAACCTGAGACGTTCTCTTTCATAAGTTCACTCGACACTGCGTAGTGACGCATTTGGGAACGGTATACCACACACGCCAAGCTATCGTGCTGCCGCATCTGGTACAAAACGCCAGGAAAAACCCTGCATGACTGGATTTAAGCAGATAGAACATGCGAACCCGGAGCCATGTCAAGATCCAAACTATAAAACTTGACAAATGTGTGCGGGGAGGAGCATCCTGACGCTACACAAATGTCTTCTAAACAAGCTCCCTTAAAAAGAGCCTGAGAGGCGGCAACACCTCTAGTCGATTGTGCCCGAACGCCTAGAGGTGAAGGAACTTCTTGAGGTACTTTAGTGACAAAATTACGAACTTAAGACTTGAGGTCCGTCCCACCTTAAAGGGGTACTTCAGCGATGGGAAGATGAATCTGTATTTAAACTGGGTCATTAATGTAGTAGAAATGTGAAATTATTTTTGAATTTGGTGCCTTCTAGACTGAGAAAACACAGAAAATGTATTTTTGTCTCATGGGGATGAAAGACAACAATTCCCAGAATGCACATCGCTGCCCTACTCTAGGCGCGGCCAGTCGGCTACAGGATTACTGGATCACTTGCCCACCGCGTTTATTTTCAGAAAATCAGTTCAGTTAGAGACACTACAATTAATAACTGAACGTGTCTGTTCGATATAATGCGAGTGAACCGATTGAGCGTCAAGGCACAAACGCAGCAGGATCGGATTACATTCATCACATGAGCTGAGGTAATCGCGGGATTCGTGGCTGCATTCACAGCGCGTGAACAGTCTGGACAGTGTTCAGTTCATGTCTTTGGAAGCTTAACTGTCATAGGAAGTTCATATTAAAAGTTAAAACTCACATTGCTCTCCACCGCTCCGTTTACATGAATCTCCGCAGCTCCGCGAGCCGAGTGCTGTGAGTGTGATGTTGAAAACATGTGGAAACAGCGCCCTCTACTGGCTGTAGTCAATCAATCAATCAATCAATCAACTTTATTTATATAGCGCTTTTACAATGACGATTGTTTCAAAGCAGCTTCACAGTGTTAAACAGGACAACATTGCAACAAAATTTGATTTGGCTAGTTTAATTTGGATAGTTTATAGAATTATATATGACCAAATTAATAAATTCTATTTGTATATTTAGTTGAGTAACTTGGATCATAATTTGAGTGTCCCCAACTGAGCAAGCCAAGCCAAAGGCGACAGTGGCAAGGAACCAAAACTCCATCAGGGCATGATGGAGAAAAATAAACCTTGGGAGAAACCAGACTCAGTCGGGTGCCAGTTCTCCTCTGGCCTATTATTAACAGTGTATAATTATTACTCTGGCAACCTTGCAGGTCTTAAATCATATTAGATAGGAATATTCAAAATTTTGGGTATGACGCCTTGCAGAGGCGGGCTCATTTAGGATGGCGCGTCGATTACACAAGAATATGAATACTTGAAAGATCGGAGTTATTGCGCCGGAGGCGGGTTAATTGAGGATCACGTTCGGTGAGGCGAATTCAGAGGAGACACTAATGGACACGGTCTCAGCAGACACTCCAGGATGAGCTGGTCATGTCCAGATGCAGGTCCACCATCCGATCCGGACACGGCCTGGATCCGGCCGACTGCAGTAAACCTCGGGATAAACAGAGAGACTAACATTAGTGTGGATGCCACTCTTTTTATGATGTAACGAGTACATCAGGTGTTATGGGAAGTGTTCCCGGTTCCGGCTGACCTAGTTAATGCAGCCTAATAATCAGTCATTTGATTTGAATAAAGAAAGTTAAAAATGTTCTATGTGTATGCCATAGTAAAGAGATGTGTTTTTAGTCTAGATTTAAACTGACAGAGTGTGTCTGCTTCCCGAACAATGCTAGGAAGACTGTTCCAGAGTTTAGGTGCTAAATAGGAAAAGGATCGACCGCCTGCAGTTGATTTAGATATTCTAGGTATTTTCAACTGGCCAGAGTTTAGAGACCGCAATTGACGTGATGGAGTATATTGCGTTAAGAGCTCGCTTAAGTACTGGGAGCTAAACCATTTATTGCTTTATAAGTAATAAGCAAGATTTTAAAATTTATGCGATGTTTAATAGGAGCCAGTGCAGTGTTGACAGAACTGGACTAATATGATCATACTTCCTGGTTCTAGTAAGAACTCGAGCTGCTGCGTTTTGGACCAGCTGGAGTTTATTTATTAGGCGAGCAGGGCAACCACCCAGTAGAGCATTACAATAATCTAGCCTTGAGCTCATGAACGCATGTACTAGTTGTTCAGCATTTTGCATTGAAAGCATGTGACGTAATTTAGATATATTTTTAAGATGGTAGAATGCAGTTTTACAGATGCTAGAAACGTGGCTTTCAAATGAAAGATTGGTATCAAAGAGCACACCCAGGTTCCTCACTGACGACGAGGACTTGACAGAGCAGCCATCGAGGGTTAGACAGTATTCTAGGGCACTCTTTGTGGAGCTTTTCTGTCCAATAATTAAAAATTCAGTTTTATCTGAATTAAGTTGCAGGAAATTACTATTCATCCAATTTTTAATATCAGCTATGCATTCCGTTAATCTTGTGAATTGGTAAGTTTCGTCAGGGTGTGAAGAAATATAGAGCTGAGTATCATCAGCATAACAATGAAAACTAACGCCATGCTTCCTAATGATATCTCCCAGTGGTAGCATATACAGGGTGAAAAGCAACGGTCCTAACACTGAGCCTTGCGGTACTCCATACTGAACTTGTGATCGGTGTGACATCTCTTCATTTACTGCTACAAACTGATAACGGTCAGATAAGTAAGATTTAAACCATGCCAATGCAGTTCCACTAATGCCAACATAATTTTCGAGTCTATTCAAAAGAATATTGTGATCGATAGTATCGAATGCAGCGCTAAGATCGAGTAACACTAATAGAGAGATACAACCACGATCAGATGATAAGAGTAAATCATTTGTAACTCTAATTAGAGCAGTCTCAGTACTATGATACGGTCTAAATCCTGACTGGAAATCCTCACATATACAATTTCTTTCTAAAAGGAACATAATTGTGAAGACACTGCCTTTTCTAATATTTTTGATAGAAAGCGGTAGATTCGAGATTGGTCTGTAATTGACTAATTCTTTAGGATCAAGTTGCGGTTTTTAATAAGTGGTTTAATTACAGCCAACTTAAAAGTTTTTGGTACATATCCTAATGTCAAGGATGAATTAATAATATTAAGCAGAGGATCTATGACCTCTGGAAACATCTCTTTTAATAGCCTAGTCGGTATAGGGTCAAGCATACATGTTGTTGATTTTGATGATTTGACAAGTTTAGCCAATTCTTCTCCTCCTATAGCAGTGAATGAGTGTAATTTTTCCTCAGTGAGACTACAATGTTCTGTCTGAAGTGATACTGTAGTAGGCGGCTGCATGGTTATAATTTTATTCCGCTCCATTTTTCTGGCTGCTGTTTTAAGGGCCGAGTGTGCTCGTTGTACCACGGCGTTGGATTATTTGCTTTAATCTTCTTTAGCGCCGAGGAGCAACTATGTCTAAAGTGCTAGTAAAGAGAGAGTCAGTAGTTTCTGTTGCAACATCAAGTTCCTCTTGGCTATCTGTAATTCTGAGGAGATGGAACTGATGAGGAAGATTATGTATAAAGCAATCTTTAGTCGCAGCGGTTATAGTCCTGCCATATTTGAAGCGAGGATGGCTTTGCAGCCTTAGCTATATTAAGTATACATGATATTAGGTAATGATCTGAGATGTCATCGCTCTGCTGCAGGATTTTAATGGTATCAACATTTAGTCCATGTGACAGTATTAGATCTAAAGTATGATTAAGATGAGTGGGTCCAGATACGTGTTGTCTAACTCCAATAGAGTTTATAATGTCTTTAAATGCCAATCCCAATGCGTCTTTTTCATTGTCAACATGGATATTAAAATCACCAACAATTAGTACTTTATCTGCAGCCAGTACTAACTCTGATAGAAAACCAGCAAATTCTTTGATAAAGTCTGTATTGTGCCCTGGTGGCCTGTATACAGTAGCCAACACAAATGTCAAACGGGATTTATCATTTACACTACACAATGTTACATAAAGCACCAAAACTTCAAAGGAATTATATTTGAAACTAGACTTCTGAGTAATACTGAAGTTATCATTATAAATTACAGCAACACCTCCCCTTTTCCTTTCAGACGCGGCTCGTGTTTATAACAATAATCTTGGGAGTGGACTCATTTAAAGTAATGTAGTCGTCAGGTTTTAGCCAGGTTTCTGTCAAACACAGCACATCTAGGTTATGATCTATAATCATATCATTAACAATAAGCGTTTTTGGCGAAAGGGATCGAATATTCAGCAACCCGAGATTTATCAATTGTTCATCCGTATTATATCTGTTGTTTATTTGTTGGACATCAATTAAATTTTTACTGTTGAATGGTTTTGATGGTTTTTATATTTACTAATTCGGGGAACAGACACAGTCTCTATGTGATAATATCTAGGTGAAAGCGTCTCTATGTGCTGGGATTTAGCTGACTCTGGTGACGTGAGACAGCTAGCAGACGGTTAGTTTAGCCAGTTTGTCTGCTTCCTTCCTGACCTGGGCCCCAGTGAGTCAAGGTTTAGCTCTAAGACTATGTGCCAAATTACTAGAGAGAAGAGCAGCACCAGCCCGGGTAGGATGAATGCCGTCTATCTTCAACAGGTCGGGTCTGCCCCAAAAACTTTTCCAATTGTCTATGAACCCTATGTTATTTTGCGGACACCACTTAGACAACCAGCCATTGAGTGATGATAATCTGCTAACTATTTCATCACTCCTTTTAACAGGGAGGGCCAGATAAACAGACTGCCGGTGACATCGCATCTTGCGAGTTTACACACCTCTTTAATGTTAATTTTGGTGATCTCCGACTGACGAAGTCGAACATCATTAGTGCCGGCGTGAATAATAATCTTAGAGAATTTACGATTAGCTTTAGCCAGCACTTTTAAATTTGCTTTGATGTCAGGCGCTCTGGCTCCCGGTAAACATGTGACTATGGTGGCTGGTGTCTCTATTTTCACGCGTTCCGTGTAATAGAATCGCCAATAACTAGGGCACTTTCAACAGGATCCTCAGTGGGTGCATCACTGAGTGGGGAGAACCTGTTTGATGTTCTAAGTCGGAAGCGGAAGAGTGGTTTTAGATCCGCGACTATGCTGTCTCACAGTCACCCAATTGCCCTGCTGCGGGGCTCAGCCGGAACCAAACAATGAGTGTTCACTAAGCTAGTCGCATCCAAAAGAGTATCTAAAGCTGTACCATTCTCACTACTCTCACATAAAGTCTGGATGCGTGTCTCTAAATCTGAAATCTTCTCCGTCAGCCTGATTAATTCCTTACATTTAACACATGTGAAGCCCTGTTCGCAACGGAGATAGATATGCTAAACATGTAGCATGCAGTGCAAGTGACAATGACAGGAGAAGAAGACATGGCTTACCGTATTTGTTGATGAATCCAAAACTTACCACACAACTTACTCCACTTACTTTGTTTGATGGAGTCTATTTAATAATCCAACTCACCACAGTTGTCTAATGAACTCAGAAAACAGGAGACCGGGTGCGGGATGGAAAGCTACCAGGCTAGCGAAAAGCTAACACGTGGTAGTAATTTAGATTAAAAGCTAGTGATGTCAAATTTAACTTGATAGGCTATATTAAACAATATATGGTGATGAGTAAGTTATTTTTAGCAGTATAGATAACAAAGAAAATATATCAAATAGAGATTCAAACGCAGCTATACAGAGCTACAAACACTGACGCATGCAGTAGCAGCAGTAGGTAGACTGGAGCAATCGATCAGGAGCCAATCGATCTTGGTAGTCTTCAGCCTCTGGCCAAAAACTCCTCCGATGATGCAAAATGACGATATTTGCGTCATCGGAGGAATTTTTCCAGAAATAAAATACATAATTCTCTCGTCTCAGGGTCATATGAGGGGGAAAGTACGATAATTTGAATATACTCCTGGGTTTCTACTGATACAAAGCTTAATGCTAAGTGCTGAAGTAACCCTTTAAACATTAGTCAATTATCCAATCATGTTACCCGCCTCTGCATTTCTGGATACTTTTGAACCTATCAATCTCCAGGAATTGAAGGAGATGATTGACAATCTTAAACCCCCATTTTGTCCGAGTGATATTATTCACCCTAAATTTTTAAAATTAATTTTTGACTCGATTGGGCCTGGTCTTTTATCTTTTGTTAATAAGTGTCTCCAAACGGGCTCTGTTCCTCCTGACCTTAACTGACAGACCTGTCGCTACTTTCACTCCTCTGCTCAAGAAGTCTTCTCTGGATCCTACTGTTCAAAAAAATGTTCGTCCAATTTCTGTTTTGCCTTTTATTTCAAAAGTTTTAGAAAAAATTGTGCTTAATCAACTTCAACACTTTATGTCAAGCAATTCTATTTATGAGTTTTTTCAGTCTGGCTTTAAGTCCGCTCACAGCACTGAGTCCGCCCTTCTGAGAGTGGTAGATGACATCTACATCTCCACTGACTCTGGGGATTCTGTGGTTCTTATTCTTTTAGATTTATCAGCTGCTTTTGAAACTGTAGACCACTCCTTACTTTTATCTAGACTAGAGTCTTGGGTAGGTCTTAAAGCAAACACTTTGAAATGGTTTCATTCATACCTTTCTGAAATAATTTTTTTAGTGAAACTGGGTAACTTTTCCTCTTCCACCGCTCCTCTGACCTGTGGCCTTCCTCAAGGCTCCATTTTAGCTCCCTCCTTATTTTCTCTGTACATGCTGCCACTAGGCTCTATTCTAGGAAAGCATGGTGTGTCCTTTCATTTCTACGCAGATGATACTCAAATCTATCTTCCAGTCAAGAAAAACAATTCCACTGCAATCACCTCTCTTCTGCAATGTTTAGAGGAGGTTAAATTATGGCTAGCCCAAAACTTCCTCTTCTTAAACGAGGACAAGACTGAGGTGATTGTATTCAGTCCAAATGAACTTTCTCAGTGTATAAGCCCTGAGCTTGACAGTTTAGCCGCTAATAGATCGTCACAGGTGCAGAATCTTGGTATTATTTTTGACCAGCATTTAAAATTTGACAGACATATCTCATCTGTTGTTGGATCCAGCTTTTACCAGCTTCGTCTACTATGCAAAATTAAACATTTTCTCTCCTCAAAAACTCTTGAAATGGCCGTTTGTCACGTCACGTTTAAATGACTGTAATTCCTTATATTGCGGTATATCTAAATCTCAGATTGCGCGACTTCAGCTTGTCCAAAATGCTGCTGCCAGACTTCTTTCAAAGTGTCGTAAACATGATCACATCACTCCTATCCTTAAATCACTTCACTGGTTGCCGATTTGTCAGAGAATAGATTTTAAAATTATCCTCTTTGTTTATGAATCCCTAAATAACAAAGCTCCGGTCTGTCTATCAGAACTCCTTCACTCCTATACTCCACCCAGAAGCCTCCGTTCTGGTGATCAGGCTTTGTTGGTCGTTCCACGTGTTAGACTAAAGCGTAGAGGTGAATGTGCATTTGCGGTGGCTGGGCCACGACTTTGGAATAGCTTGCCTTTAGAGATTAGGCTGTCTCCTTCTTTGTCTATTTTTAAGTCCTTACTAAAACCTTTTTTATTTTCCTTAGCGTACTGATTACTGTGATATGTTATAACCTTTAAATAGGTGGTTTTATATTATTTTCTGGTTAATTTATATGTGATATTATTGCTCTTCTGTACAGCACTTTTGTCAGCCTGGGGGCTGTTGGAAATGTGCTATATAAATAAAATTGAACTTGAACTTGGAAGCCCGCGCACCTCATAAGCCAAAGAAATAGCCTCTGTCAGCCAATGCGAAACTCTCTGTTTTGAAGCAGCGAGCCCACTGCGGGCGGTTCCATACAAGTAATTGGTAAGACTTCCTCCAACCACCTGAACGGTCCACATATATCTTCAATGCTCGGACCAGACATAACAAATTTAATCTTTTCGTCCTCCGAAGAGGTGAAAGGCGGGGGGTGGAAAGAATGGAGGACGGTGACCTGCGAGCGAAAAGAGGTTGACAAAACCTTGGGTATATAACCCGGCCTAGGTCTTAAAGAAACCTTAACTAGCCCAGGAGCAAAATCCAAACAAGTCTCGCTAACAGAGAGAGCTTGTAAGTCCCCTACTTGCTTCAAAGAGATCAAAGCCAACAAAAGAGCCACCTTAAGAGTCAGAATCCGAACTGGTGCCGACAACCCTTCCAGGACAACTGACAGGTTCCAGAGAGGAACAGCAAGGGGGCGTACTGGTCTCAGACGCCTTACCCCTCTCATGAAGGACGAAACCAGTCTATGTCTCCCCAAAGGAATCTCGTCCGTCTCCCTGTGAGCGGCCATGGCAGCTATATACACCCTAAGCGTAGTGGCCGCTGCGCCGGCCGCAAACTTTTCTTGTAAGAACTCCAGTACCGAGAAACCGATCGGCGATTGCTCCCCTGATCGATTGCTCCTGACTTCCTGATCGATTGCTCCTGTCTACCTACTGCTCTGTATAGCTGCGTTTGAATCTCTATTTGATATATTTTCTTTGTTATCTATACTGCTAAATATAACTTACTCATCACCATATATTGTTTAATATAGCCTATCAGGTTAAATTTGACATCCCTAGCTTCTAATCTAAATCACTACCACGTGTTAGCTTTTCGCTAGCCTGGTAGCTTTCCATCCCGGCACCCGGGTCTCCTGTTTTCTGAGTTCATTAGACAACTGTGGTGAGTTGGATTATTAAATAGACTCCATCAAACAAAGTAAGTGGAGTAAGTTGTGTGGTAAGTTTTGGATTCATCAACAAATACGGTAAGCCATGTCTTCTTCTCCTGTCATTGTCACTTGCACTGCATGCTACATGTTTAGCATATCTATCTCCGTTGGCGAACATGTGTTAAATGTAAGGAATTAATCAGGCTGACGGAGAAAATTTCAGACTTAGAGACACACATCCAGACTTTATGTGAGAGTAGTGAGAATGTAACAGCTTTAAATACTGCTTTGGATGCGACTAGCTTAGTGAACACTCATTGTTTGGTTTCGGCTGAGCCCTTGCAGCAGGGCAATTGGGTGACTGTGAGACAGCATATTCACGGATCTAAAAACCACTCTTCCGTTCCGATTAGAACATCAAACAGGTTCTCCCCACTCAGTGATGAACCCACTGAGGATCCTGTTGAAAGTGCCCTAGTTATTGGCGATTCTATTACACGGAACGTGAAAATAGAGACACCAGCCACCATAGTCACATGTTTACCAGGAGCCAGAGCGCCTGACATCAAAGCAAATTTAAAAGTGCTGGCTAAAGCTAATCGTAATTTCTCTAAGATTATTATTCACGTCGGCACTAATGATGTTCGACTTCGCCAGTCGGAGATAGCCAAAATTAACATTAAAGAGGTGTGTAAACTCGCAAGTACAATGTCACCGGCAGTCTGTTTATCTGGCCCTCCTGTTAAAAGGAGTGATGAAATAGTTAGCAGATTATCATCACTCAATGGCTGGTTGTCTAAGTGGTGTCCGCAAAATAACATAGGGTTCATAGACAATTGGAAAAGTTTTTGGGGCAGACCCGACCTGTTGAAGTTAGACGGAATTCATCCTTCCTGGGCTGGTGCTGCTCTTCTCTCTAGTAATTTGGCACATAGTCTTAGAGCTAAACCTTGACTCACTGGGGCCCAGGTCAGGAAGCAGACAAACTGGCTAAACCAACCGTCTGCTAGCTGTCTCACGTCACCAGATTCAGCTAAATCCCAGCACATAGAGATGCTTTCACCTAGATATTATCACATAGAGACTGTGTCTGTTCCCCGAATCAGTAAATACAAAAAAAACATCAAAACCATTCAACAGTAAAAAATGTAATTGATGTCCAACAAATAAACAACAGATATAATACGGATGAACAATTGATAAATCTCGGGTTGCTGAATATTCGATTCCTTTCGCCAAAAACGCTTATTGTTAATGATATGATTATAGATCATAACCTAGACGTGCTGTGTTTGACAGAAACCTGGATAAAACCTGACGACTACATTACTTTAAATGAGTCCACTCCCCAAGATTATTGTTATAAACACGAGCCACGTCTGAAAGGAAAAGGGGGAGGTGTTGCTGTAATTTATAATGATATCTTCAGTATTACTCAGAAGTCTAGTTTCAATTTTAATTCCTTTGAAGTTTCGGTGCTTTATGTAAAGTTGTGTAGTGTAAATGATAAATCCCGTTTAACATTTGTGTTGGCTACTGTATACAGGCCACCAGGGCATAATACAGACTTTATCAAAGAATTTGCTGGTTTTCTATCAGAGTTAGTACTGGCTGCAGATAAAGTACTAATTGTTGGTGATTTTAATATCCATGTTGACAATGAAAAAGACGCATTGGGATTGGCATTTAAAGACATTCTAAACTCTATTGGAGTTAAACAACACGTATCGGGACCCACTCATCGCCTTAATCATACTTTAGATCTAATACTGTCACATGGACTAAATGTTGATACCGTTAAAATTCTGCAGCAGAGCGATGACATCTCAGATCATTACCTAATATCATGTATACTTAATTTAGCTAAGGCTGCAAAGCCATCCACTCGCTTTAAATATGGCAGGACTATAACCGCTGCGACTAAAGATTGCATTGTACATAATCTTCCTCATCAGTTCCATCTCTTCAGCATTACAGATAGCCAAGAGGAACTTGATGTTGCAACAGAAACTACTGACTCTCTCTTTACTAGCACTTTAGACATAGTTGCTCCTCGGCGCTTAAAGAAGATTAAAGCAAATAATCCAACGCCGTGGTACAACGAGCACACTCGGGCCCTTAAAACAGCAGCCAGAAAATGGAGCAGCTGGAAGAAAACAAAACTGGAGGTTTTTGCAATTTGTGGAAAGAGAGCATGATTGCATACAGAAGGCCATAAAAACTGCTAGATCTGCTTATTTCTCAACTCTTTTAGAAGAAAACAAACACAACCCTAGGTATTTATTCGATACAGTGGCTAAATTAACAAAGGATAAAGCTTCAACTACAGCGTTTGTAAACAACACAGCAGTAATGACTTTATGAACTTCTTTACTAGTAAGATTGATAACATTAGGAATAAAATTATAACCATGCAGCCGTCTACTACAGTATCACTTCAGACAGAACATTGTAGTCTCACTGAGGAAAAATTACACTCATTCACTGCTATAGGAGGAGAAGAATTGTTAAATCATCAAAATCAACAACATGGATGCTTGACCCTATACCGACTAGGCTATTAAAAGAGATGCTTCCAGAGGTCATAGATCCACTGCTTAATATTATTAATTCATCCTTGACATTAGGATATGTACCAAAAACTTTTAAGTTGGCTGTAATTAAACCACTTATTAAAAAACCGCAACTTGATCCTAAAGAATTAGTCAATTACAGACCAATCTCGAATCTCTATCTCGTTTCTATCAAAAATATTAGAAAAGGCCGTGTCTTCACAATTATGTTCCTTTTTAGAAAGAAATGGTATATGTGAGGATTTCCAGTCAGGATTTAGACCGTATCATAGTACTGAGACTGCTCTAATTAGAGTTACAAATGATTTACTCTTATCATCCGATCGTGGTTGTATCTCTCTATTAGTGTTACTCGATCTTAGCGCTGCATTCGATACTATCGATCACAATATTCTTTTGAATAGACTCGAAAATTATGTTGGCATTAGTGGAACTGCATTGGCATGGTTTAAATCTTACTTATCTGACCGTTATCAGTTTGTAGCAGTAAATGAAGAGATGTCACACGATCACAAGTTCAGTATGGAGTACCGCAAGGCTCAGTGTTAGGACCGTTGCTTTTCACCCTGTATATGCTACCACTGGGAGATATCATTAGGAAGCATGGCGTTAGTTTTCATTGTTATGCTGATGATACTCAGCTCTATATTTCTTCACGCCCTGACGAAACTTACCAATTCACAAGATTAACGGAATGCATAGCTGATATAAAAAATTGGATGAATAGTAATTTCCTGCAACTTAATTCAGATAAAACTGAATTTTTAATTATTGGACAGAAAAGCTCCACAAGTAGTGCCCTAGAATACTGTCTAACCCTCGATGACTGCTCTGTCAAGCCCTCGTCAGTGAGGAACCTGGGTGTGCTCTTTGATACCAATCTTTCGTTTGAAAGCCACGTTCTCGCATCTGTAAAACTGCATTCTACCATCTTAAAAATATATCTAAATTACGTCACATGCTTTCAATGCAAAATGCTGAACAATTAGTACATGCGTTCATGAGCTCAAGGCTAGATTATTGTAATGCTCTACTGGGTGGTTGCCCTGCTCGCCTAATAAATAAACTCCAGCTGGTCCAAAACGCAGCTCGAGTTCTTACTAGAACCAGGAAATGCGATCATATTAGTCCAGTTCTGTCAACACTGCACTGGCTCCTATTAAACATCGCATACATTTTAAAATCTTGCTTATTACTTATAAAGCAATAAATGGTTTAGCTCCCCAGTACTTAAGCGAGCTCTTAACGCATTATACTCCATCACGTCTATTGCGGTCTCTAAACTCTGGCCAGTTGAAAATACCTAGAATATCTAAATCAACTGCAGGCGGTCGATCCTTTTCCTATTTAGCACCTAAACTCTGGAACAGTCTTCCTAGCATTGTTCGGGAAGCAAGCAGACACACTCAGTCAGTTTAAATCTAGACTAAAAACGCATCTCTTTACTATGGCATACACATAGAACATTTTTAACTTTCTTTATTCAAATCAAATGACTGATTGTTAGGCTGTATTAACTAGGTCAGCCGGAACCGGGAACACTTCCCATAACACCTGATGTACTCGTTACATCATAAAAAGTAGCATCCACACTAATGTTAGTCTCTCTGTTTATCCCGAGGTTTACTGCAGTCGGCCGGATCCAGGCCGTGTCCGGATCGGATGGTGGACCTGCATCTGGACATGACCAGCTCATCCTGGAGTGTCTGCTGAGACCGTGTCCATTAGTGTCTCCTCTGAATTTGCCTCACCGGCACGTCATCCTCAATTAACCCATCTCCGGCGCAATAACTCCGATCTTTCAAGTATTCATATTCTTGTGTAATCGACGCGCCATCCTAAATGAACCCATCTCTTGCGTGATACCCAAAATTTCAAATATTCCTATCTAATATGATTTATGACCTGCAAGGTTGCCAGAGTAATAATTATACACTGTTAATAATAGGCCAGAGGAGAACTGGCACCCCGACTGAGTCTGGTTTCTCCCAAGGTTTATTTTTCTCCATCATGCCCTGATGGAGTTTTGGTTCCTTGCCACTGTCGCCTTTGGCTTGGCTTGCTCAGTTGGGGACACTCAAATTATGATCCAAGTTACTCAACTAAATATACAAATAGAATTTATTAATTTGGTCATATATAATTCTATAAACTATCCAAATTAAACTAGCCAAATCAAATTTTGTTGCAATGTTGTCCTGTTTAACACTGTGAAGCTGCTTTGAAACAATCGTCATTGTAAAAGCGCTATATAAATAAAGTTGATTGATTGATTGATTGAAACCAGGGCAGTTTACTGGGTTTACTATAAGAGCTGAACACCATGTCCCAAACACTCCAAACTTCGAGGAATAGAGCTTTCTAGTAGAGGGAGCTCTAGCATTATCAATGAACATCTGCAGGAAGACCAACACTCACAGGTGGTGGCCCTTGATTGGCCACACCCACAGCTTCCAAATTTCTGGACGAGGATGCCAGATCCTGCCCTGAAGCTGGGACAACAGGTCTTCGCTGACTGGAATTTCCCAGGGAGGGGAGTCCAGAAGAGGAATCAGCTCTGAAAACCATATCTGGGACGGCCAGAATGGTGCCACGAGCAGGAGAGAAAGACCGCTCTGTTGCACCCTGTGCAGGACCGCCGGAATCAACTTGATGGGCGGAAATGCATAAAGTTTCAGCCTTGGCTAAGGATGAGCGAACGCATCCAGTCCCAATGGAGCTGGAGGGTTCAGGGAGAGCCAAAGCGGGCATTGGGACGACTCTTCCGACGCAAAGAGGTCCACCTCCGCCCTGCCGAACCTCTCCCAAATCTGGGCTACCGTTAGCGGGTTCAGCATCCATTCAGCAACCCCTGACCTGAGTTTCTGCCTCGATAGAAAATCTGCTGCGAGGTTCAGGATCCCAGGAACATGGACCCCCCTGACGGACAGGAACTTGTCCTGAGCCCATAGGAGAAGGCGACGCGCATGCCCGTCCAGAGTGCGCGATCGCGATTCCCCCTGGCAATTTACATAAGACACCACCGCCATGTTGTCTGTCCTGACTATGACATGGTGCCCTATGAGGAAGGGTCGAAAGTGCCAAAGGCCCAGGTAGACCGCTCTCAACTCTAGACAGTTTATGTGCCAGGTTAGAGTCTCCCCTGTCCAGACTCCGCATGCTGGCCGGCCTTCGAACACCGCACCCCAACCAGTGAGAGAGGCGTCCGTCGTAATCATCTGATGACGGAATACAACCCCCATGCTGACACCTCTTTGGAGAAAAAGAGGGTCTCGCCACACTGACAGAGCTCGAGAACAACTTAGTGACACTCCTAGCAGGCTATAGGGCGATCCAGTTTATCAAGCCCCCGCAAACTTCATCAACCAGTGGAATGGTATCATGTGAAGCAGACCCAAAGGGAGTACTTGGGAAGCTGTGGCCATGAGACCTAGAAGCCTGCGAAGCGGGCCAGACATGTCCTGATGCTGGAAATCCGGGCAGGAGCCAAACAGGCCTGCATTGACACGGAATCCAGACAGACCCCTAAAAAGATGGCCTGCTGGGACAGTATGAGAACACTCTTGTCGGTGTTCACTTTTAAGCCAAGAGACTGGACATTTGGCTGGACGAAGCACAATGTCCCTGTGGCAGTTCGCCAGCTCCTTGGACTGAGCCAGAATGATCCAATCATCCAGATAGTTCATTATACGGACGCCCTGGAGCCTCAGCAGGGCCATCGCGGCATCCATACACTTGGTAAATGTCCTTGGCGCTAGAGCAAGACCAAAGGGAGTACTTTTTACTGAAAGACCTTCCACTCGAAGGAAAACCTGAGGAACTTTCTGTGTGGTCGAACAACCTGAATATGAAAATAAGCATCCTTCAGGTCTATCGAAACGAACCAGGCCTGCTACAGGAATGCTTATGCTCGAAACGTCTGTAAGGTCTCTGGCGCGGAAATGGACGGCCACAAGCTCCCCAAACCGTGGCAGGTGGGGGATGACTCTGGTCACTCCTTCCGGCAGGGAAATCCCTCCTGCGGTAAGGGCACTCTCTAGGCTGGGAGGAGGAAGTGCTAGGAGATTCCCTCATCCTCCTAGGGATAAACTGCCTAAAAGCAGCTGACTGGGATTTGGCATCTCTGAATGTGTCAACTACTGTGCTGATGGCCTTTCCAAATAATCCGGACTGGGACATAGGAGCGTCCAGGAAGAAAAACCTTTTCCTTGTCGTGGATTTCTGTTAAATTTAGCCAAAGGTGGTGCTCAGCAGCCCCCGACCCAACCATCGAGCTTCCAACAGCACGCGCAGTGTGTTTAGTGGCCCTCAGGGCCAAGTCCGTGGCTCTGCATAGCTCTTTAACGGCCTCGGGCGTGACGCCGCCGCCCTCATCCATGTCCTTCAAGACGTCCGCTTGATAGGCCTGGAGAATGGCCATCGTGTGAAGGGCCAAACCAGCCTGACCAGCTGCGATATAGGACTTTCCGATTAACGCGGAAGTGGTCCTGCACGGTTTAGATGGAAGGAGAGGACGCGACTTCCACGTGGCGGCCGAAGAAGGAGAGAGATGCGAGGCCAGCGTATCCTAGACTGCCAGAATGGCAGAGTAACCATGCTCTACTGAACCAACAAGGTTGGTGAAGTCAACGGCTGCCGCGTTAGTCAGTCTAGCGGAGAACGGCTGGCAAATGCACATGCTCGGGAGAGGGAGGGAGAGGGAGAGAGAGGATAAGGCCCATCTGCTCGCACTCGACATCCTCGAGCTCAACATCCAAACCGGATCTGAGAGAGGCCTCGGCCCCCTCTGAAGCGCGGCGGGGGGAACGGATGACTCCTTCTCAAAAAGCGCGAGCCTTGTACGGAGGGTTTTGAGGAGATTCTCGCAAACTCTACATTTCGAGGTCCGGACTGGACACCACCTCGCACGCGTGAGCAAAACCCATGCACTTAACACACTTACCGTGCGGGTTGTCACTCAAAATAAAGCGAGTGCACGGCGGGGGACGACGAAACTTCACAAAGAGGAGAACAAAGTTCCGCTATTCGTAGTCGCTGAAGTGACTAAGGTTAAGAGTGCTGGTAAAATCCAGTATAGTTTTGGGTCAGAAGAATCGCATGAAGGGAGCGGTGCTACCGCTTCGTGAAGGCAGAAAAATCTGGAGATAAGATAGTATAGGCACAAGGTGTTGAGCGAGGGACGGCGCTGCGCCATCAGCCAATGAATTGGCGTGATTCTATAAGGGTTTCAGACAAACGCAGCGTCGAGTGAACCTATGAAAGAGAACCACTCAAACGTCATAAGTTGACCTCAGGCAACAGTATAAAAAAAATTAAAAAAGCCAGTTCATGACCACTTTAAAGATAGTATGATCTGTTATCAGCGAGTAGACAAGACAGCTAAAGGGCGATACTATTCTGATTTAAATAATAAGCGTTCTCATAATTCACAAATGTTATCTAGAACAATAAATTATGAATGGGGCTAGCTCCATTTCATTTGCAGTACATTTCAAATTTACAACAAGGCCACTGAGGTCATCTCAAACATTACTTTTAATGATCCCTAAATCTCATCTATAGTCTCTGTTGCTGCACCCCGGCTCTGGAATAACCTGCCTTTGGATATTAGATGTTGTACTACATTGGGCATTTTTAAATCACGTTTGAGGGTGTAGCAATTGTGGCCGCAACAGACACAAATGAATCTTACAGATGATTCATTCGAACATGAGTCCATACAAAATTGACTCAACATTCCAGCGGACAAAGATTTATGACACCTGTGGGACCAAGCCCAGGAAGTAAGGGATTTCTCATTGGTCCACAGGCAGTTTCTTTCCTTCCCCCATCGACAAATTAACTTATAATCCCCGTTTCTGTGGCAACCAGAAATTCCTTCAGACCAGCACTCAGTAGAAAACAAAGGAAGCACACAGAAACCAGGATACCATAAACTGCATCAAATCACTAAACCAGTGATTGTTGAACTGATGGCGACTCATATATATTAAAAATGTTTATTTTGTTCATTTAATGTCTTTATACGATGTATTAAAATGTCTAGGGTGTGTACTTTATCTAAATCAAACTATGTATTCTAGTTACTGTGGAATTCTTGTATCTCTGCACTCTCAACTCTTAATATTATAGTTTTTGGTACCGCCCCAATCAGAAAAACTCAATAGTACTGAATCTTGTAAAAGAATTTACAGAAAAGGCATTATTATAAGAATACCAGCTTTGTAAGGATAAACTGCCTGTGGCGGAGGGGGCGTGGTTCCGCGAGGGCTGCAGCGGGAGAGAGAGTGCAGAGCGGAGCGGCAGGTAAGTAGGTCAAGCACAGATGATGAACACCTGATTCTGGTTGCAGTGATTGGTGTGGAGAGAGCGCATTTAAGCCGCGGCCGGGAGAGCGGGAGAGAGAGAGAGTTGGACTGGGACTGCACGCACGCTGCTGAGAGTGAACAAGAGAAGCTGCTATTGCTGAGAACTGAACGGGGCGACCCATATCGTGGATTTTGAGTGTATACGCCAGAGAGCGTCTGTGTGTGCGTGAGAGAAAATAAAAGTGTGTAAGTCCCAGTCAAGCCGACCCTGTCTTCTTCCTTCCAACAAACGAACCTCATTACACTGGTGCCGAAACCCGGGAAGGGAGAAGATCGACGCCGCCATGCAAACTCCGCCGAAGACACCACTTGCGGACATCGTCCAATCGCTCGCGGGTCTTCACCAAGAACACCACCAGGACCTGTTGGCCGTGAGGGAGGAACAGCAGAAACGGTTCGAAGCTCTCCTCACGGCCCAGCAGGAAGACCGCGAGCTGTTCCGGAGCTGGATGGGCCGGGAGATTCGGGCCGTTCCCCAGCAACGATCCAACGACTCGGCCGCCACGGTCCCGCTGGCCAAGATGGGTCCCGAAGACAACCCTGAGGCTTTCATCGAGCTGTTTGAGAGGGCGGCCGAGTACAGGGAATGGCCCAAAGAGGACTGGCCAATGCGGCTACTGCCTCTTTTGTCAGGAGAGGCGCAGGTAGCCGCCCACCATCTGCCAGTCCAGAATCTCCTGGTCTACGACGACCTGAAGCGCGCCATCCTTCAGCGGGTCGGCCGGACCCCAGAACAACATCGGCAGCGGTTCCGGACCCTGTCCATGGAGGAGTTCGGCCGGCCCTTCGTGTTCGCGCACCAGCTCCGGGACTCATGCCGTAAGTGGTTGATGGCGGCCGAGGCGGCGTCGAGGAAGTCATCGATCGTGTGGCACTGGAGCAGTTCGTGGCCCGATTGCCGACGAGGACGGCTCAATGGGTCCAGTGCCACCGCCCGACGTCGCTAGACCAGGCCATCCAACTGGCGGAGGACGAAATGGTGGCGTGCCGAGGGGTCGGCGAGCCCTTGCCATCGGTTTCTCTCTCTCTCTCTCTCTCTTTCTTCCCCCTCCCCATCCCTCTCCAAACCTGTCCCTCTACCCAGGTCTCGCGGTGGAGTGACTCCCCGACCGGCTCCACGATGGAGGCTAGGTGGTTCAGCGAACCACCTCCGGTGTATCAGTCGGCGGGAGAGGAGGAGGGCGCCAGACCCGGTCATCAAGCTTCCCGGCCCGCCTCTCTCCGCGCCCATACACCGGCCTACTGCCAGCCACTAGGGCTGCGGAAACCTGGGCCGGCGTGCTGGCGATCACGGGGACCCAGGTCACTTTATTGATCAGTGTCCAGGGATGGAGGTGGGGACGCTGGTCCGGGTCCCCGATGCGCCGCACGCTGCCCCCGATCAAGCTGGCCTGTACCAAATACCTGTGAGGATAAAGGGGGGTACTTATCAGGCTTTGGTGGATTCAGGTTGTAACCAGACCTCCATACATCAAAGTCTGATTCAGCCCGAGGCATGGGTTAATCGCCGCGTGGTTAAGGTAAGGTGTGTGCACGGGGAGGTGGTGGATTACCCGGTAGTGCCAGTGGATATTCAATTCCGGGGTCAAAAGCATAGAGTTGAGGTGGCAGTTAACCAGCACCTCCGGCATCCACTGATTTTGGGGACCAATTGGCCGGATTTTAATAAATTGTTGGGACATTTGTGTGCGGATGCCGCTTGGGGGAAAACAGAGAGTGGGAAAGTGGCGGTCGCTCAGGCGGGGAGGTGGGCGGGACCGCTGGGCACTGATTCAGGGAAACGCCAGTGTTTGCAGAGCGCGATGACTTTCCCTTGGAACAGTCCCAGGATGACACGCTGAAAAATGCATTTAATCAGGTCTGCACCATCGACGGCCATCTCCTTCATCCTGATCAACCGCTCATTTTCCCATATTTTGCTCTAATAAAGGATAGGGTGTATCGGGTGACCCAGGACACCCAGACAAAACAGATTACCACCCAGTTATTAGTACCTAAAAGCCGTCGGGAAATGCTTTTCCAGGCGGCTCATTATAATCCGATGGCCGGGCATTTGGGACAAACGGCCACGTTAAACCGTCTCATGGCCCGATTCTTTTGGCCGGGCATTCACGAGAATGTACGCCGGTGGTGTGCGTCTTGTCGCGAATGTCAGTTGGTGAATCCACCGGCCCAACCAAAAGCACCATTGTGCCCTCTTCCGCTGATGCAGGTCCCCTTCGAACGAATTGGTATGGACCTCATCGGGCCATTAGAACGGTCAGGTAGAGGACATCGCTTTGCTTTAGTCCTAGTGGATTATGCAACGCGATATCCGGAAGCAGTACCACTTCGCAACATTTCGGCAAAAAGTGTTGCGAGTGCGCTGTTTTCATTAATCTCCCGGGTGGGAATCCCGAAAGAGATTCTCACCGATCAAGGCACGGCGTTCATGTCACGAACGATTCGCGAACTTTACGAGTTATTGGGCATTAAATCTGTTCGTACCAGCGTTTATCACCCACAAACAGACGGACTGGTCGAAAGATTTAATCGCACGTTAAAAACGATGATTCGGAAGTTCGTTCACGAGGACGCCAAAAATTGGGATAAATGGCTAGAACCTCTATTGTTTGCTGTCCGCGAGGTCCCCCAAGCCTCCACGGGGTTTTCCCCCTTTGAGCTTCTCTATGGCCGCCAACCTCGAGGGGTTTTGGATGTCATCAGGGAAGCTTGGGAGGACGGACCATCCGCTAGTAAAAACGAAATTCAGTTTGCGTTGGACCTGAGAACAAAACTCCACATGTTGGGGCGGCTCTCTATGGAGAATTTGTTACAGGCTCAGGACAAACAGAGACAGTTATACAATAGAGGGGCTAGACTCCGTCAATTTTCACCGGGAGATAAGGTACTTCTATTACTTCCCACCTCTACTTCCAAATTACTCGCCAAGTGGCAAGGACCTTTTGAGGTCACACGACGAGTAGGGGATCTTAACTATGAGGTAATTCGATCCGATAGGGACGGGGCACGTCAGATTTATCACCTCAACCTATTAAAAAAATGGGTTGCGGCCGAGGCTGTGATGCTGGCGACGGTGGTGAGTGGAGAGGAGGATCTCGGGCCAGAGGCGCTGCAAAAAGCACAATCCCCCGCTCTGGTCCCGGGGGGAGATCACCTCTCGCCCTCCCAGCTCATAGACCTCAAACAATTACAGGCAGAGTTTGCCGGCGTGTTTCGCCCCTACCGGGTCGGACGGACCTCATCCAACACCACGCGTTGAGACCGGGCGAGGCGTGGTAGTGCGCAGCGTGTCGGTTGCGGAACACAAAAACAGTGGTCCAGGCAGAATTAGAGGCAATGTTAGAGATGGGGGTCATAGAAGAATCCAACAGCGACTGGGCGAGCCCGATAGTTTTGGTTCCAAAACCTGACGGCTCGGTCCGGTTCTGTGTGGATTACAGAAAGGTCAATGCGGTGTCGAAGTTTGATGCTTATCCCATGCCACGGATTGACGGTGCTTGATCGGCTAGGTACTGCTCGGTTTTACTCGACGCTGGACTTAACAAAAGGTTACTGGCAGATCCCCTTGTCCCCAGTGTCCAAAGAAAAGACAGCTTTCACCACGCCGTTTGGGTTACACCAATTCGTTACCCTTCCTTTCGGGTTGTTCGGGGCACCGGCCACTTTTCAGCGCCTGATGGACCGAATTCTCCGGCCGCATGCTGCATATGCCGCTGCCTACCTGGATGACATCATCATCTATAGCGGGACTGGCAGCGTCATATGCAGCAGTTGCGAGCGGTCCTCAGGTCGCTGAGAAGGGCTGGGCTCACGGCCAACCCGAAGAAGTGTGCAATTGGGCGGGTGGAGGTAAGATATCTGGGCTTCCACTTGGGTCATGGACAGGTGCGTCCCCAAATTAATAAGACGGCAGCAGTTGCAGCCTGTCCAAGACCTAAGACCAAAAAGGAGGTTAGACAGTTCCTGGGGCTGGCGGGATATTATAGGAGGTTTGTACCTAATTATTCGGACCTCGCCAGCCCGCTGACTGATCTAACTAAAAAGGAAGAACCAGATACAGTTCAGTGGACGGAGCAGTGCCAGCAGGCGTTCACTCAGTTAAAGGCAGCTCTGTGTGGTGGGCCGCTCCTACAAGCTCCTAACTTTTCTCTCCCCTTTTTACTGCAGACTGACGCATCGGACAGGGGGTTGGGCGCAGTCCTGTCCCAGGAGGTGGAGGGTGAGGAACGGCCGGTGCTGTACATCAGTCGAAAGCTCTCGAAGAGAGAGACGATGTACAGCACCATAGAGAAGGAGTGTTTGGCCATCAGGTGGGCCGTCCTCACCCTTCGCTATTACCTCCTGGGGCGGGAGTTCACCCTCTGTTCGGATCACGCTCCCTTGCAGTGGCTCCACCGCATGAAGGATACCAACGCGCGGATCACCCGTTGGTATCTAGCGTTACAGCCTTTTAAATTCAAGGTGGTCCACAGGCCGGGTGCTCAGATGGCTGTGGCCGACTTCCTCTCCCGAAGGAGGGAGGGGGAGGCTGCAGGCCGGATGGCTCCCCGGCCTGAGTCGGGCGGTGGGGGTATGTGGCGGAGGGGGCGTGGTTCCGCGAGGGCTGCAGCGGGAGAGAGAGTGCAGAGCGGAGCGGCAGGTAAGTAGGTCAAGCACAGATGATGAACACCTGATTCTGGTTGCAGTGACTGGTGTGGAGAGAGCGCATTTAAGCCGCGGCCGGGAGAGCGGGAGAGAGAGAGAGTTGGACTGGGACTGCACGCACGCTGCTGAGAGTGAACAAGAGAAGCTGCTATTGCTGAGAACTGAACGGGGCGACCCATATCGTGGATTTTGAGTGTATACGCCAGAGAGCGTCTGTGTGGGCGTGAGAGAAAATAAAAGTGTGTAAGTCCCAGTCAAGCCGACCCTGTCTTCTTCCTTCCAACAAACGAACCTCATTACACTGCCCCCTCTGTACATCAGCCAGGAGGCGTAACCGAACTGAACAAAGAACTTTTGCGCTCCAAAAAACTGACAGACACGATTGGGTCAACCCGAAAGTGGGCGGCGCTCGATCTTACCTATAAGAGCAGAGACCCTCTCATCCAACCCTGGCTGCTGTTCTTTTGTTCGCACTGCCTGCTGTTCTTGCATTGTGTATTCCACCTCGAAGAAGGAGTTGGAGAACTCCAAAGGTGGCAGACCAGAGAAAATGGGTTGAATTTCATTCAAGCCATCTAGAACTCTCACTTTCCTTTCTTTTACTTAAGTTTATTTTCTTTTCGCGAGTCTCGTGTTCTAAGTTAAGTTTCGCCGCAAAGCTTCTCTCAACGAATCTCCAGCGAGCGCGCTTCAACTTCAAACAGCAACGAGACCCCCTCATCCAGCAGCCAACACGCCACGTGGTTGGCTTCCCAAGACGCCCATCAAAGACACGACAAGACCTTCCGCGAATCACAAAGAACCGGGAAAGCCCTCTCCAGCTGGACCGAAAGGGAATCCCCGTTCAATGATGACATGCGCGACAAAGCAAGTAACCTCCAGATTCTAAACTGAACTGGTGCATTGATATCAAATTGAATAACCCCGCCTAAGCAACGATAGGAGGGTTTAAGTCAACACCGGTGGTTCATTCAGGTCATGTGTTATAAATGCATATATTGCTAGAAACTTGGGACTTCATCCTTCTCACTCTTAAAACTCACTCCTCCCTCACTTTCCTCCTTTCTGCAACACGTGTGAATGTGTGTATGTTTGTTTGTGTTAGATTCTACGTAGTTTTACGTGTTAGAGTAATCAATAAAGCTTTGTTTATAAATTAAAGATAGGTGTTCTTGTGTTATGTGCTTACGAATTTTAATGTCTTGAACTGCCGATCTAAGTTACCTGGCTATTAAATAATGTTTCACTATTCTGTGGATAGTAATATCCGCTGCAGAGTTGATAGTTACGGCCCGTTCAAATGAGCAGCTAGGCAGTCATTTGCTCGGTCATAAAATAGACTCTTGCAAAATTCCCTATGAATTAATTAATTCATTACTTTGAGCTAAATAGACCTGCTCCCTTATACAGAGTTCCCTTTTTACATATCATATGTACTACAAGGGTGCATTTACTTGCCCAGGCTTAGTTGATTGTACCTGGTTTTACTGTTGTCTTGTGTTTTAATTGCCATTTTGGTTTGGTGTTTAATGTTTATGTACAGGTCCTTCTCAAAATTAGCATATTGTGATAAAAGTTCATTATTTTCCATAATGTAATAATAAAAATTTTACTTTCATATATTTTTGATTCATTGCACACCAACTGAAATAGTTCAGGTCTTTTATTGTTTTAATACTGATGATTTGTGGCATACATAAAAACCCAAAATTCCTATCTAAAAAAATTAGCATATTTCATCCAACCAATAAAAGAAAAGTGTTTTTAATACAAAAAAAGTCAACCTTCAAATAATTATGTTCAGTTATGCACTCAATACTTGGTCGGGAATCCTTTTGCAGAAATGACTGCTTCAATGCGGCGTGGCATGGAGGCAATCAGCCTGTGGCACTGCTGAGGTGTTATGGAGGCCCAGGATGCTTCGATAGCGGCCTTAAGCTCATCCAGAGTGTTGGGTCTTGCGTCTCTCAACTTTCTCTTCACATTATCCCACAGATTCTCTATGGGGTTCAGGTCAGGAGAGTTGGCAGGCCAATTGAGCACAGTCTTGCAAAATTCCCTATGAATTAATTAATTCATTACTTTGAGCTAAATAGACCTGTTCCCTTATACAGAGTCCCCTTGTTACATATCATATGTACTACATTTATAATGGTGGAGAATGCGGGCAGATGTAAGCATACACTATATATCGAGTTATTTATCTTTTAATTGTGCATTTGAGAGATCAGAGCTAGACGCATCTGTTTGTGAGTGCGCGCACGAGAGAGTGACGTAACTGCTGCGCGCGCCCCGTTTGAATGTGGAGTGCTGAATGAAAGAGAACGCTTAAACCTGAGACTGAATTAAATCCTTGTAAAATCTGAGATCTCACATTATACGATAAGGTAAGAATTAAGCGTGTTCCTTAATTTCTAGAATACCTTGTTTATAGCAGAATTGATGTCATTGCGTGTCCCAGTGCCATTCAAATGCTATACGTATAGTCAAGAGAGCTGAACGAACTTAAACTGCATAAATTGGAACACCCTTTGAGGACGAATAGAACACAGCGCGAGTAACGTTAGATCAAGCGTGTTCCTTGATCAATTTTCTTAAGGCCTTATTAATGTATAGCTATTAACACTGCGTGTTCCAGTGTGATTTACAGCTATAACCTCTAAGCAGCTAAACGCTTGCCGTTCGCATTAACACTGCGTGTTCCAGTGTTATTTAAAATGGAGTGATTTAAGCTGACATTGAAAGAATCAACAGCAAAGAAACCCTGTTGTTGTATATGCACAGAGAGATGATCCGCCGAGATCGCTGTTCTATCTACAGCACAAAGCTGTAGCTTGTTAAATTAATCTCACTCTTAACAAACTGAGTGATAAGCCCCACTGCGTAAAACCAGCTACGAGTGGTGGTCCTATTTTTATTTCCAGTGTTGAAATTCGCCGACTTGTCACGTACACGTGCAAATCCGTTATGTGTACAGTTTGAAAAGTGCCAACATTCTAATGTTACTTCCCTAACTGTATCCAAGCTGTTGGCAATTCACGTGTGTGCCACTAGCGTGTATTTGGTCGCCATAGTAACGACTAGGGACCGGAAGTCCTAACCAGTGCTTCTGGGTGAACTCTGAACTGGCATCCAGAGTGTAAACAAACCTCCAGTAGCTATCGGCTAAGCTAATCAAAGCAGTTGTTTACATTTGAAGCCCATTTGCTAATGCTTTAGCATTAGGTTCAGGCATCAGCAGTAATAGCATACAGTGTCTGTTTGAGCACCGTTAAAGTGATTTAACAATTTGAACAGTACACCTGTTGGTCTTTATAACTTTTCACTTATCTTACTCACTTATTACTTTATATTTTACTTGAAAGGGAAAATATCAGTACACAATTATTAATTACTTTACCTGCATGTACTTGAAAAGGGAAATGCTGGTTTACGATTATTAATTGTCAAGTTTGACTTTAATGACAGGAAAAACATTTGATTGAAAATTGTATTTCTCAAAGTCATTTTAAATGATTTTAAAATCATTTTCACTCTTTTGAAGTTTCCTAATGTTCTGAATTTCTAATTCTTTCATTTAGATCTAATTACTTTAGGTATAAATCACCAACATTTTGCCTATAAATAAAATAGTTTAGACTCACACTGATTCATTATTTTATTGCGTTACCTTTCCTCCTTCTTGGGAACCACACAGCTGAGCCTCCATAGGAGACAGTGCTATCTCACTAGAGACAAGCCTCTTTGACTAGATTTTTATTTTTGGGTGTTTAGTTGTCCATCAACTATCAATTCTATACTCGTAGTCAGACATAAAGGTGTGGACCCGATCTCCTTCCTTTCCTCTTCTTCCTCACGTCTTCCCTGTTCTGTCCTGCTTTATTCCAGCTTATTCTTCACATGTGTAGGGAACAAGCCTGGATGAACCATTGATTGTTTCTAAACAAAAGAGAAAGAAAACAAACCATTAGGCAATTTAATTGGTAATCAAACCCTCCTTGTTCTCCATACTCTCCCTGTATTTGCAAACGCAATTCAAAATTTTGACCTTGTATCCAAGTTTATTTAACAGAGACAAGTGTTGAGCAACCGTCGCCTTCAAAGCATCCCTGCAGAAAGCGGTCAGCCTGTAAGGTGTGTGGTGTCAATCCTGTCAGATTAAGAAAAGGTATCAGCATTATTATTGTATTACTTTCCTTTCGAAGATAAACAATACTATTGTCTACCTTTTGGAAACAGATTTTTGTTGATAGGAAATATTTATTAGGAAAACATATTTCTCCCTTTGAAGAATTATTATTCTTTTTGAAATTGGTTATAACCTTTTCTGTTTTCTCTCTCTTTCCCTTACCTTGTTGAGTGACAGTAGTCGCACCACTAGCCTACCTGTCCATACTGAGACCAACACTTAGCCAGCGCCACACTTCACAATTGGTGTACAATCGCTGAAACGACACTTAGCTGTTCCACCACACCTAGGCTTATACCCCACACAGATCTGTGTCAGTCATTTCTCCCGGCATACCAACATGTCACGGACGACATGCACCACTACCCAAGGGGAAGATGTGGATGCCTGGCTCAGAGGCATTACAGACTGCCTCACACTAAAGACAATTGAACTGTTATTATTTTGAATAATAATCATGATTCTGAGAAGGTTCCTGACACAAGATTCAAGCCAGAACAACAACCATGTGGAACTAGCCAAGATCACCTGTTCCCTAAGCAATGCCTTCACAGCCCAGCTGAAACTAAGCGGCAAGCACATCACCCACCTTCAAGAGGAGCTGACACGTGCCCAAAACCGCATAGACAACCTGGAAGTGAAAGTCCAGGACGACTTCAAGCGTCAGACCACTGAGTTCCTGAGAGAGCTGATGCACACTCAACGCTACACAGACCAGCTCAAAGGGAAAGCTCAAGACAAACTCAAATCGCCAGACGAAGTGGAGCACGAAACAAAGAAACAAGTTGAGAAGCTCCAAGAAGCCCTTGTAGTTGCTGAGCGTGACAAACAAGAACTAGAGACTGCACATAAACCTGGTAAACCAACTCCAGTCTGCCGAACATCGACTAGAGAAAGCCAACGCTGATATTAAAGACAAGAACTTTGAAATCAATGCTCTGGAAGACCACCTTGAAAGGTACAGCACTGAGATGGACCATCTGATCCAACAGCGAGACGACGCCAACGACGAGCGCTACGTGGTCAGAGGTGAACTCAAGCCTGCTTCCAAACAGCAACCAGAGCCAAGAAGGGAGAGAACTCCCTCAGCATCACTACTGCTGAGGAGAGAAAAAGTCCCCTTTTCAGGAACTGTCATACGACGGAAGAAGTGAATGGCCACCGCCCAGAACGTCACAGGCCATCACCACAGAACTCTTCCCTGCCAACCAAAGAGAGCTCATCCAAGCAGACTCTGAAGCTGCACAGAAGATGACTGTTAAAGACCTTTACAAGCTCGCTAAGAACATCACACAGTTCAACCCACATTCCATGGAGGGCCACAACATCCAGGGCTACCTTCAAGATATTGAATTCTACCAAGAGGCGAGACCTCATGTGACCGACCGAGACAGGTTCTACCTCCTCAGAGCCACATCCAGTCATGAGGTACGACGCTTTCTAGACCGGCAACATGTTCACGTAAAGCACAACTACCAGCTCCTACGTGAGACATTGATTAAAGAATTTACAGGCCCAGAGTCTGAACACGGACTGGTAATCGCCTTGGAAACCAAACAAGGTCCACAAGAGACTTCACAAGCCTACTACAGCCGTTTTCGACAAGCCTACTTTGGGGCACATAATGAACCTCAAAATGAAGAGGATGTGAACTTCAAAACCCTCTTCCTGAGAAACCTGCACCCGGGAGTAAGTCGTCATCTAGGCAGGATGCCCAGACACAATGACAATCCAACAGCTACGTGACCTGACACACAAGGCCTACCTCAAACAAAAGATGGCCACAAAGAAAGGTTTGGAAACATCCACAATTCCAACCTCTGTCAGCCAAGACCCAAGCCGTGCACTGGATGACACCCAGTGGCATGACCACACCACAGTCCATCATAAAGAGCACAGAGAACGTGACTTCCATGACAGCTACCACACCAACCGCTGGGAAAAGCCATGGGACCAGCCACGCTTCTCAAGATACCCTAAAGACACCGGAGGCCATCATCATCCAACAAAGTCAAGAGCATCTAACGTGGATAATCGTCAACGAAACCCACCTGGGCACCACTCAGTTAAGCACAACACTGAGCACGCCCAAAAACAAGACAGTTTCCCCTCAGAAGCCATGGAAGAACTAATGAGGCAAATTAAAGTCTTCATGGAAAGCAGGGAAAACATGGATGGCCACAGAGATGAGTCATGCTCACTGACTAGTGATGACGTGGAAGGCCATTGGTCATCCAGGACACCTTCACAATAAAGATGACGACCACCTGTTCTACAACAACACAGAACAAAAGGGTCTCTCACAGTCAACTACAGATGACAACATAGAGGTACCAGAAAACACCGTTCTGGGTACCCATCACTTACCAAGAAACCATCCAACAAACTCATGAACCATGTTAGCGTAAGAGCAAACACAGTAAGCACGGATGGTCAGCAAGTCTGTCACAACCAGAAGGCATCACAAGAGGAATGCAACGTAGGAGATGAAGTTTTGCACCACGGCTCAGCACAGCCATGCCAAACTACCTCCCACCGTGGGCCAAAGAACTTCCTGCCTTACTGAACTGACTCCCATCAGGTCACAGACAATCCCTTTTCAAGGCAAAGATGCAACAAACCAATCTTCATCTAAGCCCAGCGAAACGAAGCCAATAGCCATGAGGGCAAGCCTTTGAGTAAAGGGGGGAGCAAAACAGACTGAAACAGATCTGACCATGCATACACTACACTACTTACATACTCGCTAACTTACAAGACCAGTTAACCTACTGCTACTGCTGCTGCTGCATGCTTCAGTGTTTGTAGCTCTGTATAGCTGCGTTTGAATCTCTATTTGATATATTTTCTTTGTTATCTTTACTGCTAAATATAACTTACTCATCACCATATATTGTTTAATATAGCCTATCAAGTTAAATTTGACATCACTAGCTTTTAATCTAAATCACTACCACGTGTTAGCTTTTCGCTAGCCTGGTAGCTTTCCATCCCGGCACCCGGGTCTCCTGTTTTCTGAGTTCATTAGACAACTGTGGTGAGTTGGATTATTAAATAGACTCCATCAAACAAAGTAAGTGGAGTAAGTTGTGTGGTAAGTTTTGGATTCATCAACAAATACGGTAAGCCATGTCTTCTTCTCCTGTCATTGTCACTTGCACTGCATGCTACATGTTTAGCATATCTATCTCCGTTGGCGAACAGGGCTTCACATGTGTTAAATGTAAGGAATTAATCAGGCTGACGGAGAAGATTTCAGATTTAGAGACACACATCCAGACTTTATGTGAGAGTAGTGAGAATGTAACAGCTTTAGATACTGCTTTGGATGCGACTAGCTTAGTGAACACTCATTGTTTGGTTTCGGCTGAGCCCTTGCAGCAGGGCAATTGGGTGACTGTGAGACAGCATATTCACGGATCTAAAAACACTCTTCCGTTCGATTAGAACATCAAACAGGTTCTCCCCACTCAGTGATGCACCCACTGTTGAAAGTGCCCTAGTTATTGGCGATTCTATTACACGGAATGTGAAAATAGAGACACCAGCCACCATAGTCACATGTTTACCGAGCCAGAGTGCCTGACATCAAAGCAAATTTAAAAGTGCTGGCTAAAGCTAATCGTAAATTCTCTAAGATTATTATTCACGTCGGCACTAATGATGGCCGACTTCGTCAGTCGGAGATCACCAAAATTAACATTAAAGAGGTGTGTAAACTCGCAAGTACAATGTCACCGGCAGTCTGTTTATCTGGCCCCCTCCCTGTTAAAAGGAGTGATGAAATAGTTAGCAGATTATCATCACTCAATGGCTGGTTGTCTAAGTGGTGTCCGCAAAATAACATAGACAATTGGAAAAGTTTTTGGGGCAGACCTGACCTGTTGAAGATAGACGGCATTCATCCTACCCGGGCTGGTGCTGCTCTTCTCTCTAGTAATTTGGCACATAGTCTTAGAGCTAAACCTTGACTCACTGGGGCCCTGGTCAGGAAGCAGACAAACTGGCTAAACCAACCGTCTGCTAGCTGTCTCACGTCACCAGAGTCAGCTAAATCCCAGCACATAGAGACGCTTTCACCTAGATATTATCACATAGAGACTGTGTCTGTTCCCCGAATCAGTAAATACAAAAAACCATCAAAACCATTCAACAGTAAAAATTTAATTGATGTCCAACAAATAAACAACAGATACGGATGAACAATTGATGAACAATTGAACAATTGATAAATCTCGGGTTGCTGAATATTCGATCCCTTTCGCCAAAAACGCTTATTGTTAATGATATGATTATAGATAATAACCTAGATGTGCTGTGTTTGACAGAAACCTGGCTAAAACCTGATGACTACATTACTTTAAATGAGTCCACTCCCCAAGATTATTGTTATAAACACGAGCCACGTCTGAAAGGGGGAGGTGTTGCTGTAATTTATAATGATATCTTCAGTATTACTCAGAAGTCTAGTTTCAAATATAATTCCTTTGAAGTTTTGGTGCTTTATGTAACATTGTGTAGTGTAAATGATAAATACCGTTTGACATTTGTGTTGGCTACTGTATACAGGCCACCAGGGCACAATACAGACTTTATCAAAGAATTTGCTGGTTTTCTATCAGAGTTAGTACTGGCTGCAGATAAAGTACTAATTGTTGGTGATTTTAATATCCATGTTGACAATGAAAAAGACGCATTGGGATTGGCATTTAAAGACATTCTAAACTCTATTGGAGTTAGACAACACGTATCGGGACCCACTCATCGCCTTAATAATACTTTAGATCTAATACTGTCACATGGACTAAATGTTGATACCATTAAAATTCTGCAGCAGAGCGATGACATCTCAGATCATTACCTAATATCATGTATACTTAATTTAGCTAAAGCTGCAAAGCCATCCCCTACTTCAAATATGGCAGGACTATAACGCTGCGACTAAAGATTGCTTTATACATAATCTTCCTCTTCAGTTCCATCTCCTCAGCATTACAGATAGCCAAGAGGAACTTGATGTTGCAACAGAAACTACTGACTCTATCTTTACTAGCACTTTAGACATAGTTGCTCCTCGGCGCTTAAAGAAGATTAAAGCAAATAATCCAACGCTGCGTGGTACAACGAGCACACTCGGGCCCTTAAAACAGCAGCCAGAAAAATGGGCGCAGCTGGAAGAAAACAAAACTGGAGGTTTTTCAATTTGTGGAAAGAGAGCATGATTGCATTCAGAAAGGCCTTAAAAACTGCTAGATCTGCTTTTTTCTCAACTCTTTTAGAAGAAAACAAACACAACCCTAGGTATTTATTCGATACAGTGGCTAAATTAACAAAGGATAAAGCTTCAACTTCTGACGTTTGTAAACAACACAGCAGTAATGACTTTATGAACTTCTTTACTAGTAAGATTGATAACATTAGGAATAAAATTATAACCATGCAGCCGTCTACTACAGTATCACTTCAGACAGAACATTGTAGTCTCACTGAGGAAAAATTACACTCATTCACTGCTATAGGAGGAGAAGAATTGGCTAAACTTGTTAAATCATCAAAATCAACAACATGTATGCTTGACCCTATACCGACTAGGCTATTAAAAGAGATGCTTCCAGAGGTCATAGATCCTCTGCTTAATATTATTAATTCATCCTTGACATTAGGATATGTACCAAAAACTTTTAAGTTGGCTGTAATTAAACCACTTATTAAAAAACCGTAACTTGATCCTAAAGAATTAGTAAACTACAGACCAATCTCGAATCTACCGTTTCTATCAAAAATATTAGAAAAGGCCGTGTCTTCACAATTATGTTCCTTTTTAGAAAGAAATGGTATATGTGAGGATTTCCAGTCAGGATTTAGACCGTATCATAGTACTGAGACTGCTCTAATTAGAGTTACAAATTATTTACTCTTATCATCTGATCGTGGTTGTATCTCTCTATTAGTGTTACTCGATCTTAGCGCTGCATTTGATACTATCGATCACAATATTCTTTTGAATAGACTCGAAAATTATGTTGGCATTAGTGGAACTGCATTGGCATGGTTTAAATCTTACTTATCTGACCGTTATCAGTTTGTAGCAGTAAATGAAGAGATGTCACACGATCACAAGTTCAGTATGGAGTACCGCAAGGCTCAGTGTTAGGACCATTGCTTTTCACCCTGTATATGCTACCACTGGGAGATATCATTAGGAAGCATGGCGTTAGTTTTCATTGTTATGCTGATGATACTCAGCTCTATATTTCTTCTCACCCTGACGAAACTTACCAAGATTAACGGAATGCATAGCTGATATTAAAAATTGGATGAATAGTGATTTCCTGCAACTTAATTCAGATAAAACTGAATTTTTAATTATTGGACAGAAAAGCTCCACAAGTAGTGCCCTAGAATACTGTCTAACCCTCGATGGCTGCTCTGTCAAGTCCTCGTCGTCAGTGAGGAACCTGGGTGTGCTCTTTGATACCAATCTTTCGTTTGAAAGCCACGTTTCTAGCATCTGTAAAACTGCATTCTACCATCTTAAAAATATATCTAAATTACGTCACATGCTTTCAATGCAAAATGCTGAACAATTAGTACATGCGTTCATGAGCTCAAGGCTAGATTATTGTAATGCTCTACTGGGTGGTTGCCCTTCTCGCCTAATAAATAAACTCCAGCTGGTCCAAAACGCAGCAGCTCGAGTTCTTACTAGAACCAGGAAGTACGATCATATTAGTCCAGTTCTGTCAACACTGCACTGGCTCCCTATTAAACATCGCATACATTTTAAAATCTTGCTTATTACTTATAAAGCAATAAATGGTTTAGCTCCCCAGTACTTAAGCGAGCTCTTGACGCATTATACTCCATCACGTCTATTGCGGTCTCTAAACTCTGGCCAGTTGAAAATACCTAGAATATCTAAATCAACTGCAGGCGGTCGATCCTTTTCCTATTTAGCACCTAAACTCTGGAACAGTCTTCCTAGCATTGTTCGGGAAGCAGACACACTCTGTCAGTTTAAATCTAGACTAAAAACACATCTTTACTATGGCATACACATAGAACATTTTTAACTTTCTTTATTCAAATCAAATCAAAGATTGTTAGGCTGCATTAACTAGGTCAGCCGGAACCGGGAACACTTCCCATAACACCTGATGTACCCGTTACATCATAAAAAGAGTGGCATCCACACTAATGTGAGTCTCTCTGTTTATCCCGAGGTTTACTGCAGTCGGCCGGATCCAGGCCGTGTCGGATCGGATGGTGGACCTGCATCTGGACATGACCAGCTCATCCTGGAGTGTCTGCTGAGACCGTGTCCATTAGTGTCTCCTCTGAATTTGCCTCACCGGCACGTGATCCTCAATTAACCCGTCTCCGGCGCAATAACTCCAATCTTTCAAGTATTCATATTCTTGTTTAATCGACGCGCCATCCTAAATGAACCCGTCTCGTGCATCATACCCAAAATTTCGAATATTCCTATCTAATATGATTTATGACCTGCAAGGTTGCCAGAGTAATAAATATACACTGTTAATAATAGGCCAGAGGAGAACTGGCACCCCGACTGAGTCTGGTTTCTCCCAAGGTTTATTTTTCTCCATCATGCCCTGATGGAGTTATGGTTCCTTGCCACTGTCGCCTTTGGCTTGGCTTGCTCAGTTGGGGAAACTCAAATTATGATCCAAGTTACTCAACTAAATATACAAATAGAATTTGTTAATTTGGTCATATATAATTCAATAAACTATCCAAATTAAACTAGCCAAATCAAATTTTGTTGCAATGTTGTCCTGTTTAACACTGTGAAGCTGCTTTGAAACAATCGTCATTGTAAAAGCGCTATATAAATAAAGTTGATTGATTGATTGATTGATTAACCACATCCACCATGAAAAACATCCAACAAACATGTTCTTCCCACAGGTAGAAACTGGCCTCAGAAACTAGCTCAACCTCAATTTAGCTACACTCATCATAGGAAACATGTCACAATCTACCCCACAAGCAAAACACCTCCCATCACTTTGTGGTACATGACACGTTAGCTGCAACGGTAGTTGTAGGCCAGACCTAGAAACACCTAACTGCTTTGTTTTGTGTCACCTCTTCCTTTACTTTCCTTCTTCGTTTATTAGGTAATATGCCTGCCTATCCCCATAAGGGTCAAGGGCATGATAGCAGGATTGACGCACCACGCCTCAAGTCTGTAAGAAACCGAAAAACGAATGTTAGCTAGAGAGCTCTGTAATTGATGGGTCACATCATTTGACCACAAATGATGTCACCAGATCATGATGAAAGGTAAAACGAACTCAACCTAACACAAGTTAGAAGAGAGAGAAAAAAAGAGGAAACAAACAAACAAAACAAATTTAATCACAAAATTTGGTCAACGAGGCACCGCACCCGACCAAAGTAAAGTAACAATTCCAAAATTGTACTACGCTACACTAACGTGCTAACCATATTGAGGAAATTTAAAACTAAAACTTCTAAACATAAAAACTGTTAGTACTCAATCTAATGCCCTGCACCAGTACAATGGCCAGTCATGGAGGTGTTGTCTTGTTGTTTGTTGTGTATGTGTCTGCTTCTTCTGCCTGTGTTTCTCCAGCGTTCGCCGATGTCTTCATCCCGACACATAGCATAACGAAGGGGGGATATGTAGCAATTGTGGCCGCAACAGACACAGATGAATCTTACAGATGATTCATTCAAACATGAGTCGACACAAAATTAACTCAACATTCCAGCGGACAAAGATTTACGACACCTGTGGGACCAAGCCTAGGAAGGAAGGGACTTCTCATTGGTCCACAGGCAGTTTCTTCCCTTCCCCCATCAACAAATTAACTTCTAATCCCTGTTCCTTTTCGTTCAGTCACTACGACGTAACGTTAGTGACTAACGAATGGGGGTTTCGCTTAGAAGCCTATCATCTTCGAGCTTAGAGAAAACGCCCAATGGCGTGCCAATGCCATGGGCATGCGGAATTTGCATACGTAACTCCGCCTCACCGTGTGAGTATATAAGGAGTGCGTAGCAACATCGCGATTATGTTTCTGCTTTCGGAGCCAAGAGGACCTACCTCTTCACTCCTACAGCCTTCTGAGACTCTGTCAGCTTCTTCGAGACGAGCAGCTTTCCAGTCGGTGTTGGTGTAACGGCGCGTTCCATTGATCGCATTCTTCCTGCCTGCTGATCTCTGCAGTGGTCTGTTGACAGCTGGTGTGTGTTTCCCTGGGCGCTTCGGCATCGACTGCGAGGCTTCCTCTCACAAAAAGAGCTTGCGGCGTGGCACGTCTTTTTCAAGGACGGTTCGCCCGTGCACTTCGGGTGCGATCGATATCCATTGCTGTCTATGGGCACTTTCACTGCTCGATGTGTTTGGGCTTCAGCACGTTCGGGCAGTGTTTGTGGATGTGTCATGTTCCCACTGCGGGAATGTGACCATCGCGATGTTGTGGTCGAGACTCAGTGATCTCCGTGAGGAGAGAGAGTCCCCTCTGCCACACCCCAATCTACCGTCTCCGAGAGAGGTGGTACTTTGGCTGGTGGCCAGGGTGACCTGTGGGCTGTGCTGTGGTTTAAGACCCCCGACGTTCATTCCTCGGGCCACACCCCCCTCTCGCACATCGCTTCCCGCGAGTGCTGGACTGAAACAGCGGCCCGTCTCTGACGCCTCGTTCGTTCAGTTCACACTCCAGATAGCAGTGAGATGTAGATCGCCGCATCCCAAGGTGGGCTAGAGTCCTTTGGGGATGACGATTAGGCTGTGCTCCGCCTCCGGGTGTGTCAGCGCAGCCTGATCTGACCCAGAGTTGACAGCCATGTTATCTCGGGCAGCCGCGAGCCTCGGGCTGGTGTGGAACTCCGCCCTGTCACGAGTGCTCGTGGTTGCGCGATTGGTTTTGGGGACGGCACCCGACAGCAGTTGGGCCCGCCCCAATGCCTTCGTCCCGAGGTGCATGAGGAGGTCACGCGGTCCGGGGAGTCCCCGTGCTTCCCGTGGTCGCTCGGCCTCCTCCGCCTTCTCTGCCCTCGATGGGGCCGTGGCCTAGGGTACACTGGGGTCCCCCCCACTGTTGAGCACTCTGTTGCGCACTCACGGTGTCCACAGAGTGCTTCGACGTGGCATGGCTATCCTAAGCACCCTCCCAGAGCCTCAGGGCCCGTCTACCCGGTGGCGTGGTCCTGCAGAGCTACGGGCAGGCTGCCGCCCCTTTGCACATGCAGGTGGAGCCGACCCAGGGCTCTTCAATGAGCTGCGTGCCGCCACTGATCCCGCCCTCTGGGCGTGAAGGTGGCCACACGCTCCTGGGCGAGCGATGTCCACAGTTGTGGTCCGGGAGAAACACCTGGCCTTACCTGGTGATGTGGAGGTAGTTGAGTGAGCCACCTCCTCAACTCGCCCATATCCCAGGTTGGCCTCTTCGGCGCGGCTGAGAACTACGCCCAACGGTTCTCGGCCGCCCGAGAGCAGACTGAGGCTGTAACACGTACTGCCCGGCGGCCAGCTGCTGCACCAGCCGCCCGACTCAGTCGCCTCAGTCCGCTCGCCGCCGGCGCCCTCCCCCTCCTACCCGGCCCCAGCAGCAGCCTTCACCGGGGCCGTGTCATGGAGGAGGTTGCAGGATGGCCCAGTCCGCTGCACAGCCTGACTAAACGCCAGGCTGGAGGTGGACAACTCAGAGATGGGCTCCAGTTCTTTCCAGGAGATGGTAGCAGGGCCTCTCCTTCCCGGTGGAGGGCCGGGGAAAATCCTTCGCTGCTGGCCTCCGGGCTGGCGGCGCTTGAGAGAACTGGTGTCCCCATCCCTGAGGACACAGAGACTGGTGATGGCAGTGTGCACCGCCCTCGGGCCGCGCCGCTCTCGTCCCTCTCTCTCGCCAGCCTCTCAGAGCAGACCCCAGTGGAACGCGCGTCCTTCCCTGGTCTCCTCTGTCAGGACGCAGCTGCTGGCTGTGCCCCACACCGGGGCCTTCGCCTCCCACGTCTGGGCCAGTCATGCTGCCTCGCTGCCCCACCCGGGGTACGTCTGTGGTTTGAGTGACCCCCATGGTCAGTTCCTGGGAGTCTGACTACAGCTTCCAGGACTGTTCGCAGGGCCGCAAAAACCATCAGGCTCGGCTACGCGATTCAATTCGCGCAGGCTCCTCCTCGCTTTCGGGGAGTCCGCTCACCATGGTGGGGCCCAATGTCCCAGTCATGCGCGCGGAGGCACCCTACTGGCGAAGGGTGCGATCGAGCCTGTCCCTCCAGCCGAAATGAAGTCCGGGCCTCGGCCTTTACTTCATTGTACCCTAGAGAACCGGTGGGTTATGGCCAATCCTGGATCTGCCCGTCCTGAGCCGATCCTTACAGGCTTCCGTTCAGGATGTTGGCAGCGAACGCCTTCTCGAATGCGTTCGTCCAGTTGATTGGTTGCAGCGATTGACCTGAAGAACGCCTACTTCTTTGTCTCCTACCTCGGCGCGGACCGTTCCTACAGGTCTGCTTGAGGCGGACATTCAGTATCGTCCCTCCCATTCGGGCTAGCTCTGTCCCTCGTGACTTCACGAAGTCTGTCGAGGCAGCCCTTGCGCCACTCAGGCAGCACGGGTTCGCATCCTGAACTGCCTCGGCGACTGGCTCAGACTGAGTCACTCTCGAGAACAGGGTGCAAACACAGAGTTCTAGTGCTCCAGCACGTAGCCTGTCTGGGCCTTCAGGTCAACTGGGAGAAGAGCAACTCTGCTCCGTGCAGGGGATCTCTTTTCGGTATGGTTTTCAACTTTCGATGTGCGTGCAGCTTACCAGCGAGCACGCGCAGTCAATGCTGACTTGCCTCCGTTAATTGAAGCAAGAGTGCGGTTCCACTGAAGTGTTTCAGAGGCTCCTGGGGCATATGGGCATCTGCGGCGCGGTGGCGCGCTCGGATTGCTTCATATGAGACCGCTTCAGCATTGGCTTGCGATCGGGTCCCGAGATGGGCATGGCAGTCTGGCGCTCCGGGTCCAAGTGACTCAGGCATGCTTACAGGCGCTCACCCGTGGTCGAACCTCAGTTTCTACGGGCGGGGTGCCTTAGAACGAGTTTCCAGGCATGTTGTCGTATCGGACGGATGCCTCTGCCACGGGTTGGGGTGCCATGTGCAATGGACAAGCAGCCGCGGGCTCCTGGACAGGACCCCACCGCCTCCTGCATGTCAATTGCCTTGAGTTGCTGGCAGTACGGTTCGCCCTGCACCGCTTCGGCGTTGCTGAAGGGTCAACATGTGCTTGTCCGGACAGTCAACACGGCCGTAGTAGCGTACATCAACCACCAGGGCGGTCTACGCTCCCGCCGTATGTCTCAACTCGCCCGCCATCTCGGTTTATGGAGTCAGAAGCGCCTGAGGTCCCTTCGCCGTGCTGTCCATATTCTGGGAGTCCTGAACCTGCAGCCCGAGCTCTCGCGGTTTCAGCCTCTCCCGGGAGAATGGAGACTCCATCCCCAGTCGGTCCAGCTGATTTGGGAACAGTTCAGGGGGCGCGTGGGTAGATCTGTTGCCTCCAACGACTCTTCCCACTGCAGCCTGTTCTTTCCCTGTCCGAGGGCTCTGCGGATGCACTGGCGCACAGCTGGCGCGCGGGGCCTACGCGGGTATCGTTTCCCCAGTGAGCCTACTCGCACAACTTTTGTGCAAGATCAGGAGGACAAGGAGCAGGTCCTTGGTCGCCGTGCTATGGCACGGCCGGACCTGGGTCCCGAACTCGTACTCCTTGCGACAGCCCCTCCCTGGCCTATTCCTCTGAGACCTCCTCACTCAGAGACGGGGCACCCTTTGGCACCCGCATCCCGATCGGTGGAGCCTCCACGTGTGGCTCCTGGATGAGACGCGGCAGGTTTGAGTGGCCTGCCACCTTCGGTGGTCGCCACCATCACTTCCGCTAGGGCAGAGTCCACTCGGCATGCCTATGCGTTCAAGTGGAACCTCTTCGTCACCTGGTGCTCTTCCCGCCAAGAAGACCCCTGGGAATGCCTGATCGGGTCCGTGCTCTCGTCCTCCAAGAAGGGTTGGAGCGAAGGCTGTCTCCCTCCACCCTCAAAGTTTATGTGGCCGCTATATCTGCCCACCACGATCTCTTGGAGAACAGAAAGGTAAGTCAGCACGACCTGATCATCAGGTTCCTGAGGGGGGCGAGGAGACTGAATCCTCCTCGCTCTCCTCTCGTTCCCTCTTGGGACCTCTCAGTAGTTTTAAGATGCTCTGCAGAGGCCTCCCTTTGAGCCTTTGCGGTCGGCTGATATTAAGTTCCTGTCGATGAAGACGGCTCTGCTGACCGCATTGGCCTCCGTCAAGAGGGTCGGGGACCTGCAGGCATTTTCGGTTGACGAAGCGTGCCTGGAGTTCGCTAACTCTCACGTGATCCTGAGACCCCGGCCTGGATATGTGCCCAAGGTTCCCACCACTCCGTTCAGACCAGGTGGTGAACCTGCAAGCGCTGCCGTGGAGGGGCAGACCCAGCCTTGGCACTGCGCTGTCCAGTGCGCGCGCTCCGCCTACGTAGATGTGACACAGTGTTTCAGGACCTCAGACCAGCTCTTTGTCTGTTATGGTGGAGAGCGGAAGGGAAGTGCTCTCTCATAGCAAAGGCTGTCTCACTGGATAGTGGACACCATTGTTTTGGCTTACCAGCAGCAAGGTCGACCATGTCCCCTTGGGGTGCGTGCTCACTCCACTCGGAGTGTCGCCTCCTCTTGGGCTTTAGCGCATGGCGCCTCGCTAACAGACATCTGCAGAGCTGCAGGCTGGGCGACACCTAACACATTCGCCAGATTCTACAATCTCCGAGTGGAGCCAGTGTCCGACTATGTACTCGCCCCCCCGAGGGGCCGGTAATGGGCCAGGCTCAGGTGTCTTCGGCTCGCCATTCCACTCCTCGGACTGGATACGTGCGATATTCCTCAGGTGAGCTCCCCGAGAGCCCTGAGTTCCTCCAGCACTGCTTACGCCGATGCCTGTGTGTCTGCCCTCTAGCGAGCCCAGACCCTCGTGTCCGGCCAGGTGCCCCGTGTGCATGGTTCCCCTCCGGACCCCCACGTGTATTTCACCGTAAGCCTCCGCAGTGAGCGGGTTTCTTCCCTTGGCATGTCCCGGCCATCCCTAGGGTTAAAAATCCACCTTCGGCTGGTACCTAGAGTTTTCCATATGCAACCCTTGCGGGTCATATGTGTACTCTTAAGTCCTCCTACGGGTAGGCATCTTGGCATTTCCTCACTGGGATATGCTTTCCAGTGTACCTTGGTATTCCTGTGATAAGTGGGAGTCCTTCGTCCCGTACTAGTCTTACGACAGGAACTCGCGCTTACGCAGGGCACTGGAAGACAGCTGAGTGGCGGGATTAGATTGGACCCCCATTCGTTAGTCACTAACGTTACGTCGTAGTGACTGAGCGAAGGGAACGTCTCGATTACGGATGTAACCTCGTTCCCTGAGGAGGGAACGGAGCGTAACGCCCCGTTGCCACATCAGCTGTGCTACCTGGAACGCAGGAGTTCAGTCTTGGCTCCTCAAGCAGGTAACATAATGCGATGTTGCTACGTACCTCCTTATATACTCACACGGTGAGGCGGAGTTACGTATGCAAATTCCGCATGCCCATGGCATTGGCACGCCATTGGGCGTTTTCTCTAAGCTCGAAGATGATAGGCTTCTGGCGAAACCCCATTCGTTAGTCACTAACGTTACGTCTCCGTTCCCTCCTCAGGGAACGAGGGTTACATCCGTAACCGAGACGTTTCTGTGGCAACCAGAAATTCCTTCAGACCAGCACTCAGTAGAAAACAAAGGAAGCGCACAGAAACCAGGATACCATAAACTGCATCAAATCACTAAACCAGTGATTGTCGAACTGATGGCGACTCATATATATTAAAAATATATATTTTGTTTATTTAATGTCTTTATACAATGTAATAAAATGTCTAGGGTGTGTACTTTATGTAAATCAAACTATGTATTCTAGTTACTGTGGAATTCTTGTATCTCTGTACTCTCAACTCTTACAGAAAAGGCATTATTATAAGAATACCAGCTTTGTAAGGATAAACTGCCCCCTCTGTACATCAGCCAGGAGGCGTAACCGAACTGAACAAAGAACTTTTGCGCGCCAAAAAACTGACAGACACGATTGGGTCAAACCGAAAGTGGGCGGCGCTCGATCTTACCTATAAGAGCAGAGACCCTCTCATCCAACCCTGGCTGCTGTTCTTTTGTTCGCACTGCCTGCTGTTCTTGCATTTTGTATTCCACCTCGAAGAAGGAATTGGAGAACTCCAAAGGTGGCAGACCAGAGAAAATGACCATCTAGAACTCTCACTTTCCTTTCTTTTACTTAAGTTTATTTTCTTTTCGCGAGTCTCGTGTTCTAAGTTAAGTTTAGCATAAAGCTTCTCTCAACGAATCTCCAGCGAGCGCGCTTCAACTTCAAACAGCCACGAGACCCCCTCATCCAGCAGCCAACACGCCACGTGGTTGGCTTCCCAAGACGCCCATCAAAGACACGACAAGACCTTCCGCGAATCACAAAGAACCGGGACACCCCTCTCCAGCAGGACCGAAAGGGAATCCCCGTTCAATGATGACACATGCAACAAAGCAAGTAACCTCCAGATTCTAAACTGAACTGGTGCATTGATACCAAATTGAATAACCCCGCCTAAGCAACAATAGGAGGGTTTAAGTCAACACCGGTGGTTCATTCAGGTCATGTGTTATAAATGCAGATACTGCTAGAAACTTGGGACTTCATCCGGTAACGCTTTAGATTACGGCCCGGAAAGTACCATGTAACTAAAGTGAATTTACAGGGTAATTTTCGGTAATTATAGTGTAACTATAAAGTAAGTAGGTGTAGGTATAAGGGAACAATATGTAATATTGGGAGAATAAAGGGGTAACTAGCCCGGAAAGTACTGCGTAATGAAATCGTATTTACAGAGTAATTATTTTGTAATTATAGTGTAACTATAAAGTAAGTAGGTGTAGGTATAAGGGAACAATATGTAATATTGTGAGAATAAAGGGGTAACTAGCTCGGAAAGTACAGCGTAATGAAATCGAATTTATAGGGTAATTTTTTTGTAATTATACTGTAATGTTGTATGTGTTTAGGCAAAAAAACATGTCAAGTTTGGGGAATAAAGGGGTAACAACATGGAAAATTACAAATAAGTATACTGTAAGTATTTTATAACTAAGGGCTGACTATTCTAATATTACATGGTACTTATGGCATACTATACCTAACAACATGGAAAATTACAAATAACTATACTGTAAGTATTTTATAACTAAGGGCTAACTATTCTAATATTACATGGTACTTATGGCATACTATACCTAACAACATGGAAAATTACAAATAACTATACTGTAAGTATTGCATAATTGTATAAGTATTGACACTTCCAGATGAGAACACAAAAACATTTTTAAATGATGATGATGATGTAGTTACCCTGTAACTACGTGTAACAAGGGGGTAACAAGCACCACTTTAATTTACAGCCCGCAGATGATGTAGTTACCCTGTAACTACGTGTAACAAGAGGGTATCTTTGCCAGTAATTAATTAATTTAGTCTTACTTGCCTTGAAACATGTATATCAAATCATATAAATTATAGGCTACTGTATATAAGTAGTAAAATGCAAGTGTGTTTTATCGTGTTATATGAATATTTTATTTTCTGGGATCAGCTGAAAAGAGGTAAGCTTATTTTCCACTAAATTTCACCGACTCCAATGCCTTTCAAACAGAATAGCAGACCAATTATCTGTAACACTCAGGTAAGTAACCTTGATTCTAAATCAAATCATAGCAAAAATGAATCTTACGACCATAGCAAATGAATCTTACGACCTTATTAAAAAAAAACTTTTATTTGACACTTATTATTACAAAAAAAGTTATGTAGTGGATGTGCTTTCTAAATTGCTCCCAAATGATTGTTTAGCATGCAATATCTCCATCATGTCAAGTTAAAACATATTTAAATAGTGCTTTAAACTATAGGCTACATATTGTTTGAAAGCAGCTTCACAATAATAAACAAATATAAAAGTAGTATTTAAAAATGTTTTTGTGTTCTCATCTGGAAGTGTCAATACTTATACAATTATGCAATACTTACAGTATAGTTATTTGTAATTTTCCATGTTGTTAGGTATAGTATGCCATAAGTACCATGTAATATTAGAAAAGTTAGCCCTTAGTTATAAAATACTTACAGTATACTTATTTGTAATTTTCCATGTTGTTACCCCTTTATTCTCCAAACTTGACATGTTTTTTTGCCTAAACACATACAACATTACAGTATAATTACAAAATAATTACCCTGTAAAAACGATTTCATGACGCAGTACTTTCCGGGCTAGTTACCCCTTTATTCTCACAATATTACATTTTGTTCCCTTATACCTACACCTACTTACTTTATAGTTACACTATAATTACCGAAAATTACCCTGTAAATACGATTTCATTACGCAGTACTTTCCGGGCTAGTTAACCCTTTATTCTCCCAATATTACATATTGTTCCCTTATACCTACACCTACTTACTTTATAGTTACACTATAATTACAAAAAAATTACCCTGTAAATACGATTTCATTACGCAGTACTTTCCGGGCTAGTTACCCCTTTATTCTCCCAATATTACATATTGTTCCCTTATACTTACACCTAATTACTTTATAGTTACACTATAATTACCGAAAATTACCCTGTAAATTCACTTTAATTACGTGGTACTTTCCGGGCCGTAATCTAAAGCGTTACCGTTTGTTTGTGTTAGATTCTCGTTTTACGTGTTAGAGTAATCAATAAAGCTTTGTTTATAAATTAAAGATAGGTGTTCTTGTGTTATGTGCTTACGAATTTTAATGTCTTGAACTGCCGATCTAAGTTACCTGGCTATTAAATAGTGTTTCACTATTCTGTGGATAGTAATATCCGCTGCAGAGTTGATAGTTACGGCCCGTTCAAATGAACGCTAGACGAGTCATTTGCTCGGTTGTAAAATAGACTCTTGCAAAATTCCCTATGAATTAATTAATTCATTACTTTGAGCTAAATAGACCTGCTCCCTTATACAGAGTTCCCTTTTTACATATCATATGTACTACAAGGGTGCATTTACTTGCCCAGGCTTAGTTGATTGTACCTGGTTTTACTGTTGTCTTGTGTTTTAATTGCCATTTTGGTTTGGTGTTTAATGTTTATGTACAGGTCCTTCTCAAAATTAGCATATTGTGATAAAAGTTCATTATTTTCCATAATGTAATAATAAAAATTTTACTTTCATATATTTTTGATTCATTGCACACCAACTGAAATAGTTCAGGTCTTTTATTGTTTTAATACTGTTGATTTGTGGCATACATAAAAACCCAAAATTCCTATCTAAAAAATTAGCATATTTCATCCAACCAATAAAAGAAAAGTGTTTTTAATACAAAAAAAGTCAACCTTCAAATAATTATGTTCAGTTATGCACTCAATACTTGGTCGGGAATCCTTTTGCAGAAATGACTGCTTCAATGTGGCGTGGCATGGAGGCAATCAGCCTGTGGCACTGCTGAGGTGTTATGGAGGCCCAGGATGCTTCGATAGCGGCCTTAAGCTCATCCAGAGTGTTGGGTCTTGCGTCTCTCAACTTTCTCTTCACATTATCCCACAGATTCTCTATGGGGTTCAGGTCAGGAGAGTTGGCAGGCCAATTTAGCACAGTAATACCATGGTCAGTAAACCATTTATCAGTGGTTTTGGCACTGAGAGAAGGAGCCAGGTCATGCTGAAAAACGAAATCTTCATCTCAATAAAGCTTTTCAGCAGATGGAAGCATGAAGTGCTCCAAAATCTCCTGATAGCTAGCTGCACTGACCCTGCCCTTGATAAAACACAGTGGACCAACACCAGCAGCTGACATGGCACCCCAGACCATCACTGACTGTGGGTACTTGACACTGGACTTCAGGCATTTTGGCATTTCCTTCTCCCCAGTCGTCCTCCAGACTCTGGCACCTTGATTTCCGAATGACATGAAAAATTTGAGCGACAGTCCAGTGCTGCTTCTCTGTAGTCCAGGTCAGGCGCTTCTGCCGCTGTTTCTGGTTCAAAAGTGGCTTGGCCTGGGGAATGCGGCACCTGTAGCACATTTCCTGCACACACCTGTGCACGATGGATCTGGATGTTTCTACTCCAGACTCAGTCCACTGCTTCCGCAGGTCCCCCAAGGTCTGGAATCGGTCCACTTCCTGTTTTTAAAAAGTGCTTTATAAATAAACTTTGGCTTTTGACTTCACGTATTGTTAGCCAAAACTTTCATCTTCCCCCCTCATATTTAAAGTTTTTTTTTACGTAAAAAAAACTGTAATTTCTAGTGAGAAATTCCTATTAATTCCTAGTAATTCATTTAGTTATCACCAAAACTTTTGCTGTAGATTTTTATTTATACTTTTGATTTTTCTATTCTTTTGAACTGAAGCATTCAACATATATTACATAAATTTGTGTTTGTTTGTTTTTCCTCAAACTTTTATTAAGGAATTCCAAAAATTCCCTTTATTTCCTTATTAAAACTAATTGTTAAAAGTTGACTGATGAAAATGTAAACAGACATTTAACTCAAGGCAAAAGCAGTTTTGATTTGAGCAGTTTTTAATTCAAGGTTTATTTGTTCCCTACAATACATATTCAACCATTTACTACAAGGCAGTTATAAAAAAAAAACAAATGTCAAAAAATTAAATTAAGATCATGAAAATAGGTAAATGGCAACATTCATAAATATGTACATTTTTACAAACAGAATGTTCAAAAGGAGGAAAAGTGCAAAAGTAACAATTCCAATGGATAACAGTCCCCACCAGTGAAACAGGACACAAAATGTACAACTAAATCAAAAGAAAGAAAAACTATAGAAACATACTTCATTCAAAGCTTCCATCCATATTTAAATTCAGTTTATTTACACTAGTACTTTTATTTAAATAATTTACTCCTGGTTTCCGCTTTCTTATTTCAATGTAACATTTTGTTTTGTAACATTTTGTGAAGTAATATCTTTGAACAATATCTGCTACACAATATAAACCTTTTTCCAAAATCATACCAGCTGAACAACCAATGGAAAGCAGAGTGGGGGAAATAAATAAATAAGAAAAATAAACTGAAATGTGCTGTGAAAATCACTAATAAAAATCACAAAATCTTTGGGATGACAGACAGTGTGTAGTTTGAATGTGGAGAAAGGGTGGGGACAGCCAATGCTGAATATTTTAAACACTAAACACGGTTAAATTATCAAACAACACATAGTATTGAACTCAAATTTACATCAAATTACAGTACTTTTCTGACACCTCAAACTCCTAAAACTCCAACATGGTCCCCTGAACAGATTAACCTAAAATTAACACTATAAATTATACTGTCCTGTGTTTTTTGCCAATTACATCTTCTAGTGGTGGCCCTGACATGATGCTAAATTAAATTCAATCTAAAAACAGTATTGTAATTTTACTCCATAGTTACTGATACTATGCTACTTTGTTTGTAACTAGGATTTTAACAAAATCTGATCACCTTTTAAATATACTTATGACTTTCCAGTCTGATAAATCTATATCTATATCTAATGTACAGCATAGTAAAATATATATGGATTCTATGTATTCTTGGCCTGGAGAAAATGTGGCATGCAAATATTACAAATTACACACTGAATGGTCATGGCTGATGTTAGCATAGTTTCCTGTAGATGCAGTCACCTACACAACCAAATTTACTAACATTTACACAATTACAAGGAAAATATTTAATTATTGGCTTAAGGAACATGTTTACACATAAATTATGGCAGATAATTTAATTAACATCACCAGGCATGTGCACCTTATGTGCCTTATCTTAAATCTTGTATGACAACATGTATATATATGTACTAGAATATTATTACCAGTAGTTTGAGAATATTGTAACATTTTAAGAGAGAAATAAGTTTAAGTTGTGTCTATGATTAAAGCCTGTGTAGCCAGTGTTCTTCTTCCATTTTCTTTCTTTTCTGAATTACAGTTCCCTTTGAAACTTTGTAAAACTTAGGTCATGGTAAAGGTCAGATCATGATGATGAAGTCATGTGAGATAATTCTTGGATCTTATCATTAAGGAAAAGAATGATATAATTTAAAATATGTTGTGTACAGTGTTCCTTTTTGGATCTGTGTTCAAGTGTAGAGACGAGCAAAGTGATGCTTGAATCCATAATTTACAAATTGTATGGTGTTGTTGAGTGCACTGAGATCTGTAAAGTACAATGAATTACCATTAAAATGTTGTATATCATGTGCTTAGTGTTGGGTCTTTAAGTTGTGTAACATTTTCCATGTGGACATTTACATTTGTTGTGTCATTTCTTCCTTGTATGTGCTGAGCATGTGACATGTTGTCCATCATTCCTGCTTCCTATGCAAAACTGCTTGAGCTGAGACACTGGAACTTTTCCCTCAGTGACTGGACAATAGTGGGCTGATTTACGTCTTGCTGACTGCAATCCGGATCATTCCACAAGTATTCCTGCAGAGCCATATCGGGGTTAGTGGAAACCTGCTGTCCTTTTACGAGGGTGCCTTCAGGCGGGGTGCAGTAATTCACTGCGGTTTCTGACAGACTGTGTGGCTTTGCTATTTCTTGCTTCTGTTCTTCACCCTCATCTTCTGAACGGATCTCTACATAATCATCATCATCATCATCTCCAGTGTCTTTAAAGTTGGCCAGATACTTCTCAGTGGCACTTTGTGCATTCATAGGCACATTTCTGTTCAGCACAAGTATTTGCTGTGAGTCCCGCAGTGTGATATCACATGGCAATGAGAGGTCTGAAGATCCCTGGACTTGGCATTCTGGGAGGCTGTGCTGTCGAGGCATCTGTGTCCTTGATTCTTTTCCGTTCACTTCCCACACCTGGTTACATAGACCCTTGCCATTTTCTTTTCCAGCCTGGTCTATCAATGAAGATGAGGACTGGCAACGATTATATGATGAAACTTTAGTGTTTCGTGGTCCAATTGAAGAGTAAATGTGATCAGAGTCATCTTTACTTGGTGTCACACAAGCACTCCAACGTTGATTTGGTGGAGTACAAGGAGTAGGCGGGAGGTTCTTCAAAGCAGGGGTTGAACTTGCAGGGGTCAATCCTCTCTGTGGGGTTGAAGTGCATACTGCTGTGCCTGCTGACCAAGGCACAAAATCAGCAAGTTCCCCATTACTATAGGTGCAGTTCAACCAGTCAGACTCTTGTGTAGAGCTCTCAGATAAGGAGCTGGAGCTGGGGTAAAGTGGATGAGGGCCGGCAATACTGATAGATGACTTCAGCACTGGAGGAGTGGTCGGGGAACCCTTAAAAACCACATGTTCATACAAATGGGAGTACTCTGCTATTCTTGCACCTATGCAGAAGAAAGGAAGAGAGACAGAGGCATTCATAAACCAATATCCATTGACATTGTTCAATCTTTGCATGTATGAGTAACACATTGTAGAACAAAGAAAGAATAACATTATCCATAGAGTATGTCTTACCTATTGCAGTTCCACCTTGTTTCTTCTCCTCCAGTATAGATGCCAGGTCCTTCTGTTTGCTAAGCCTTAGTTTAGCACAACTGGGTTCATGGTCCATGCTCTTCATCTTCAGTAACTGGTTGGCCTTTTTGATCTTCTGACTGTACTGTCTAGCCATGAGGAACACTCTGTTTTTGCCCTTCTCCCCAAGCTCAAGAACCTGGTCCCCAGCTTCCCCAACCATCAGCAGACTAGAGGATCCAGAGTCCAAGCTAGTAAATAGGGTATGAACCTCTGAGTCCTTGGGTGAAGAGATATCCTCATCGTCCATCCGGAAGCTTCCGCTGCTTAATCTTGCGAGTTTATTGCGAATACTCTTCACTGTGCCAGGTTGAGGCTCAGGGGTAGGGGGCAGAGGAAGGGAAGGGGCTCCAGGAGAAGACAACTCTCCATCATTCTCATCCAACCTAGTTTCTGGGAGAAGGTCTGGAGTGTTAAGGATAGGGATCTGGAAACCTGGAGGGGGATTAGAGACTGGTGGGTTGGGTGATCCGGGTGCAGCACAAACAACAGGGATTGTTTTTAAGGGTAATTTACATGAAGAATCACATGACTTTTGTGCAGAATTAGCTTTCTTATTTGGAGATTCTTGTGCTTTGCATTGGGGATCATTACTTCTCTGTTGCAACATGTTCACTTTACTTGGGGAGTTGTGTGTTTTTCTTGGAGAGTCTTTGTCTGCTTTGTTTGAGGAATCATGTGTTTTTGGGGGTGAGTCCTGTGTTTTACATGCGTTGTCTGTTCCACTTACAGGAAATGCAGCTGGAAGTCTGTCCGGTTTCTTTTCATTGTTCCGGATGTAGTTTTCCAAATCCGTCCAGATCTCATCCACTTTCTCCAATGTATGATCAGCTGTGGAAAGCTGAGATGTTTCAGTGTCTGAAATTGCAGCACAGGAAATGTGGGGCTGATCTGTGTCTGTCATATTTGTAGGACAGATTTTTTCCTCAGATACTAACCCTCTTAAAATCTGGCTAGCCACGAGATCTACCTCAGATGTCTGCAAACTGTCTGGCTTTCCATCATCCATCTTAGCTGCAAGGACTGGGGGCTCCCGAAAGACAATTGTGTCGTAGACATTCTCCTCATCCTCAACGATTTGCAGCTCACATGTCTCAAATGGCTCCCCGTCTTGACCAGAAGACCTATTGCTCTCACACAAACTCTCAGTTTCAGTTGGAGTTATGAAAACTTGAGGAGCTATTCTAGATCTGACCTCTGCCACCTCAGGGAGTGCATGGTTAACTTGATCTTTGCGGATAAGCCCCATAGCCTGAAGCTCCTCATAACTAATGTTGTCATAAACATTCTCAATATCATCAATCGTTAACTGCTCAGCAGATGATGACCCTGAGATTTCATTGCTTGAAGACTCAGTCTGGTTGTGCGTATCTTCCTCTTGTAGGGCTCGCTTGGTAGGACTTAGTGGCTCACTTTGGTTTTCTCCAACACTGCTGGCCCTGCGAAGTATTCTGCTCCTGCTTGTAGGAAGGTCTAGGCGTGATGCCTTTGTCTGTTCAACATGCCAGCTACAGGGTCTTTCTGAATGGTCAGCAGTCTCATGGTCACTCTCTGCATCATGACTGCTTGTCTCATTCTCTGTTGGCAGGAACATCTGATAGATGTCTTCATCATCATCAATTTGAAAACTCTTTTGACGAGTGGGAAACATAGCCCTCCGTACTCGATGATCTGTCCATATGTTGCGGAAAGAAGGTTCCTGTCCAGTTGCCAGCATGTTGCGTGTGTTGTATTCATTTCCATCTGATTCAGGAGGTGCGGTCACTCGTAGGATAGGGGGGGTGATAACCTTATTTTGCAGGGACTCTTTAGCAGTCTGAATAAAAAAAATATAATAAAAACTTACATTAACATACATAAGATTAGTGCTGCCGGAACTAAAATTAAATGTGACCCCTGCTAGCTAAATGAGTCAGAATGCGCACAGGCTAAATACAAAGAAGTGAACAAATTGGACTAAGGCGCCTCAGACACACATACACAGAATTAAAGTACAACCCCAAGTCAGAAAAAGTTGGGACAGTATGGAAAACGTAAATAAAAAAGAAAGTAGTGATTTCTAAATTTACTTTGACTTGTATTTCATTGCAGACAATATGAACACAAAATATATTGTGTTTTGTCTGGTCAACTTCATGTCATTTGTAAATATGTCCACATTTCAAAAAAAGTTGGGACAGGAGCAAAAAATAAGTAATGGGCTAGTAATGAGGTAAAATGGTTTAATAAAAATGTGATTTGAAACAGGTGATGTCAACAGGTGATTGTAATTATGATTTGGTACAAAAGCAGCATCCAAGAAAGGTCTAATCCTTTAAAGATGGAGAAAAGCTGGGCCGAGGATCGCCAGTTTGCCAACAATTACGTGAGAAAATTATTGAAATGTTTAAAAACAATGTTCCTCAAAGAAAGATAGGAAGAGATTTGGATATTTCACATTCAACAGTGCATAACATAATTAAAAGATTCAAGGAATCTGGAGGAATTTCAGTGTGCGTAAAGGACAAGGGCACAAGGCTAAGCTGAACAACCATAATATCCGATCCCTCAGGCGGCACTGCATCAAGAATCGTCATTCATCTATAAGCGATATCACCACATGGGCTCAGGACTACTTTGGCAAACCTTTGTCAAGTACCACAATATGTAGTTACATCCACAAATGCCAGTTAAAACTGTACTGTGCCAAAAGGAAGCCCTATGTTAACAGTGTCCAGAACCGCCGTCGACTTCTCTGGGCTCGGAGGCATCTGGGATGGACCATCACAGTGGAAACATGTACTGTGGTCAGATGAATCAGTATTTCAGGTATTTTTTGGGGAGGAATGGATGCCGTGTGCTCCGGACCAAAGAAGAAAAGGATCATCCAGACTGTTACCAGCAACAAGTCCAAAAGCCAGGGTCTGTCATGGTATGGGGTTGTGTCAGTGCCCTTGGCAAAGGTAACTTGCACTTCTGTGAAGGCACCATTAATGCTGAAAAGTTCATAGAGATTTTGGAGCATAATAAGCTGCCTTCAAGAAGACATTTTTCCAGGGACGTCCATGCATATTTCAACAAGACAATGCAAAACCACATTCTGCACACATTACAAAGTCCCGGCTGCGGAGGAAGAGTGCAGATGCGTGACTGGCCTGCCTGCAGTCCCGACCTGTCTCCAATAGAGAATGTGTGGCGCATTTTGAAGCGCAAAATGCGACAACGAAGACCCCGTACTGTTGCCCACCTTAAGACTTGTTTGCAGGAAGAATAAGACAAAATTACACCTGAAACACTTCATCACTTGGTGTCTTCAGTCCCTAAACGTCTTTTAAGTGTTGTGAAAAGGAATGGCAACATTACAAAGTGGTAAATACTTTACTGTCTCAACTTTTTTTTAAATGTGTTGCAGGTCTGAATGACAGGAAAGGATGCATATTTACAAATGACATGAAGTTGAGCAGACAAAACATGACATTTTTTTGTTCATAATGTCTGCAATGAAATACAAGTCTAAGTAAATTTAGAAATCACTTCTTTTTTTCTTTTTTTTTTGCATTTTCCATACTGTCCCAACTTTTTCTGATTTGGGGTTGTACTTCATAATATCTGACTTGGAGAGTATTCACGCAAACATTACCTGTTATGTCTTAAGTGAACGTTTGGTTAACTGTTGGGGAAAAAATCTGATGTGTGACATTATATTTGATCCGTGCGGTACAGTAGATTTTAATATATAGGCTGTCTGTCTCATTAATGTTAATCAAACAATTGTGGAATCATGGGAAACAAGTTGAATATATATTTATTTTCTATAAATATTTGGTTTTTACTTTGTGTCTCAAATTTGGTGTTATTACCAGGGATTTTAAGGTATGGTTGGTAGGTGATTTTGTTTTGGAACCTTCAGCAAAGTTTAACTAGATTTTTCTCAATATTGATTTTGCTGACTCTGTCAACTTCAAACAGGTGTAACTCAGTAAATTTTCGTCTGATTCCAACCAATTATACATCATTTTGAATGTTTTTTTTTAATAGAGAAAGTAAGGAATGAAAATAACAATATCGTTATTGTTAAAATATCATCATTGCGACTCATTTTGCCAGCACGGGTCACAAATATTGAGAACAATTTGTTGAATTATTGATTAGTGAGATTGTTCAAGATTTCAAAGCATGGGAGCATTCTAAGCTTCTATGCTTTGTGTAATGATCTGTTTGCTTTTCTAAGTAAAAAATGCAAGCCAACTTCATTCTTTGAGGCATGTTGCTAAATCTCAAAATAATTATTTAACAAACTAATAAGTGGGATGAACTTTGTCCCAGCCACATCATGTGTCACCATGTCCTTACCTGGAGGTCTGTATGAGTAAGGTTGTGGTTTCTCCACTGGTCAATGCTGTCCACCGACACTTGCTGGTTTAGTCTTTTCCGGCTACCCTTCCCTGGCACTCTCAACTTGCCCCCAGAGCTCTGGTTGTGCAAAAGTTGTCTCTTAGATTTCATTTTCATAATAATTTTTAAATTTGAAAATAAGAGATTTGCATGTCCTTGCAAAGATTGCAGGCACAATGCTAGGCTAGGACGAGTCAAGTGCCTTGCACAATGGACAATGGTGATGAGAAAGACTGAAAACCTAATGTCAGAGGTTGCAGTTTCTCATTATTATGTCAGCAGATCAGATCCTTCAGGCCCCGATATACCCACGGCGAAGTTCTTTTTTGTTTTTCGTTTAGGGGTAAAACAAAGTTTGAAATACGTGAGAAGCAATTATAACTGTTATCAAACATCTGATGGCGCCCACTCAAAGTTTAGATGAATATGAAGAGTTCAGAAGCAAAAGCCTCTAAAAGACATATGAGATAACGATACTGAGTGAATGCTCTCTGCATATAGTATACATTCATAAAATACTTTCACTTCAAACCCACTAAATCCCAGCCTCAGCCCATTCAGAAGTACCGGTACTTAGGTAGAAACCTATACATGGAAGCTTGACAAAAATGCTTTTTTTAAAGAAAAACATCAGATGGATTTAGAGGATTTTGCATCTGACCTCTTCATATGTAAATATGTGCTGCATGTTTTTTTCCGTTTTCGGTTGAAGTATATCGGGGCCTTTAACCTACTAGCATCTCCTTGTTTTAACTGACCTCTAAGTAATTATTAATCTGGTCAAAATAAAAACATCAAAAGTCAATTCAGACTAACCAAACCAGTATCATCCTCATCATCAGCATCCTGTGGATGTGGCTCTTCGTCTACATCACTGTGGTCACCAGGGTCCAGTGATTCCTGTGATTCGCTGACAAGGCTACGGGATCGGCCAATAGAACCCAAATGGGCCACAGGTGACAGCAGAGTGACTCCAAAACTAGAGCGCTTTGAGGAGCAAATACATTTACATTTTTTGTATTACTTGTTTAAGATTTCTCATTAGATTTGTATGGATTAATGCTTGCATGTTATGTGTGGTGTTCTTTACCTTCTGTATATCTGGACTGGATACTACAACAACAATAAGGAAGAGAGAAAGAAAGAAGAAATAAGAAACATATCAAAACAATGTCCAAATGATTAACATTATTTGCATGCATACTTTTTCTCAATTATTATTTTACAAACAAATGCCACTTACTTATATGTTTGGAGTTTTTCAATAACTTAGATAAGGGCTCTGATGAGACAAAAAGACAGACAAAAAGAACGAGTAAAATGATGGTCAATGAAAAATGATGTTTGTTTGTTTGTGCTGTGGGTCTCACCAGTCTTCCTGCGTACTCTCCGGGGCGAGGGACCCTCTTTAGTGTTCACTCTCTTGTCATCAGAGTTGTAGTTTAAACTTGAGTGGTCTGAAAAAAGTGAAGAAAAGTGAAGGAAATCTAGTCATTGCAAACATACATAAAGTACCAAATATAGAGGCGTATGGCTTTCAATTTGAAGTTTAAATAATACTTACTTGCGGTATCCATATCCAGAATGGCCTGCTTAGCCTGTGGACAGACAGAAAAAAAACTGACTACCTCAATACTTACTCTAAGGATTTATTCATGTGAAGTGAGTGTGATAGTTTTTGATGAAGTACCTTGAATTAATGCAACTTATATATATATATGGATTTTTTTTTTTTTTTAATTATTATTATTTTTTTAATAAAGAATGATAAATTATTCATTTTATAATATATACTATTAAAATAAAAGAAATGTGTTACATTTATTGTATCACAGTAATAAGAATTTGGGTGAATAATAAAAAAATGCCACATGCAAAACATCTGAATGTTCCTAAAAAACTTCATGTGCTTAATGCAAAATGTTATTTTATTTTTGAGGCAAAATATGATTCAGACAAAACTAAAGGTAAATTAAATGTGCATAGAAATTTTTTTCAGGACCTTAAAGTTAGTGGAATCATTTAAATGAGTATACAGTATACCTTTAAGCATACCTAAATAAGAGTAAACTGAAATTTGCATCTTTTCTCTATGAAAATTAGAATTTTCTGAACTAAATGTCCTCTGGGTGGCGCTATGCCTTCACTTCTGTAAGTACAAAAACTTCTGCTTCACCTTCAAAGTTCTTTCATTCTCTTTAAGATGTGAACTACTTTATTATGACATAGTTGAATGTGCATAGCCATATTTGGCCACAGCTGCCTAATCACTGAGCACACTGAAGTAGAGTTAGGACAATGAGTCTATTTATGCACACATTCTTACCTTGGCCGGTATTTTGGCGGGATGATTTTCAAGGATCAGTCGTTTTAGATGCAGGACCCACATTCTCTTGTCCTGTTGAGACTTTGCCTGAAAGAGGATTAGAGATATATCAGCACAATCTGTAAATTTAAGATAATTTACTGACACTCCTCTACAAAACAACTGTGACCGAGTCATCCCGCAATCAAAGAACATAAACACCAATCATCAAAATCAAAACAAGCACTTTCATCAACTGGGTGAACGTCAGAATAATCAGTAACTAACATACAGATGTGATTGACTGGAACTGCCACTCAGCAGTGACACACTTTGCCCAGTTCATTTCCAAAGAAAGTAAACGCACATTTTTTTTTTTTCAATGTTATAATGACACAGGGTCATAGGTGGATGGATGGATGGATGGATGGATGGATGGATGGATGTTCTATTTCATAACCTCAGGCTTAAAAGTGAACATATCACTGGCCATGTAATATCTGCTGAGATAACAGTGAGCCATTCAATTATTATGAGACTAGGTGATTTACGGCCGTTCTGTTGGTTCTGTGGCAAACACTGCATCATATTTATGACTTCTCGGCTCAGGTCCAACACACAGGTCAGTTGTAACAGCACTAGCTTTAGGCAAGACTCGTACCGTCACTCACACACTCACTTATGTGTACATATATTCATACATGCTCAAGCCTGTAGGTAGGTGGGTGTGGTTTTACTAGGGTAAAGTCTGATGCGATTGGCTATTTGTCAGAAGCCTGGCCTCACGCTAAACATTCCTCTGTGTGTTTGATATAACCTGCTGATCTTTGGTTACATGGTGTGTGTGTGTGAGAAAGTTTGAAAAATTACCTGTACAGTGTGTTGAAGTTTGGGGTTCTTGTAGTGAAACACGCTGAAGCTTAGAGGTTCTTTAGGAATGACTTCTACCAACATTAGGTTACAGCACTGTAAAATTGTACATAAATAATAGAATAAACATAAAATAGAGATTATAGTCACCAAAAATGTATAACCATGACAACTTTCACACTGTCAGCAAAAAAGCAAATGTAAAAACTGTTCCTTAAAGGTCCCATGGCCTGAAAATTTAATTTTATGAGGTTTTTTAACATTAATATGAGTTCCCCTAGCCTGTATATGGCCCCTAAGTGGCTAGACATTTTGATGGGTGTAAACAGAGTTCTGGCTGTCTTTTTCTGTCTTTGAGAAAATGACAGCCTAGATGAGCCGATCTGGAATTTTCCTGTTATGATGTCATACCAGGAAAGGTTATCTCCCCTTCCTCTGCTTTGCCCTCCCATAGCATTCGGAGAACATGTTTATTTATGTAATTCATAAATAAACATTCAGTTTATGTCTGCACAGGCTTTACAAACAGACTTTATGATATGGATTCGACAACAGTGGGCGTTTTCACTGAAGTCTCACAGCAGACACGCCCCTTGAAACATGGCATTCAGCCAGATGGGTTATAACAGGATAGAAAAAAATGCATTTTTATTTCTAAATTAAAATAAAAATTAAAAAAATTGAATGTAAAAATCATACTAACAATATAAGTACACCTCAGGAAACATTATAAAATAACAGAAAAATGCCATGCCATGTGACCTTTAAGGTGTACATTGGCTTCTCACTGGGGTAGTACCCTCAAAGTGACACCTTTGTACCTTTTTAACCCCAAAAGGGTGTATTCTAATACTTTGGAGTAGTAATGTATGCCTAGTAAGGTAGTAATATGTAACAGCAAGCAATAGCCATCATTTCACTGTCTCGGTTAACTATAGAACTGATATAGTCCAAAATAACCTTGAATTTGTTTACATGTTCTTTTTGTCAAAATAACTTGCGAGATGTATGGTATTCCATCATGTAAGCAAAGTCAACAGTGATAACAAAGCTTTTGGTTTAATTTCTTTGACATGTTCATGTTCTTGATGACTAGTCTATTCTTGGGCTATGGTTAGATACAAAGGTGTCACTTTGAGGGTACTACCCCAGTGACAAGCTTGTAAAGTTCAGCTGGTAAAAAGTGGTAGAAAAGTGGATTGTTTTCACAATTGGATCAGTTGCACAATCCAATCAGAATTTGCTTCCACCCCCCTACCCTTGCCCCTTCAGGTCTATTTTCACACTGTACTATTTGAGTCCACACCACAGTATGCCTCATCACTGTGAGAGCTATCTGGAGATGTTTACTGTAGTAGCTACATAATGGCTTATTTGTGCCTTCGGAATTTCCATCAAATTTTAGATGCACAGAATGTCACTTGTGTTTGCCAAGGATACACTGCAAGAGATGCAAAGAATGCATTATGACCAGGAGCATGCAAATATCAACATCTACGTCATCATTCGCAGTTTACTTGGGCGAGTTAGGCCCAATCCCATTTCTACCTATTACCCCTACCTTTTCTACCCCTCTGTTTTGTAAGATCACATGAAGGGGTAAGAGTGTCTTTATTCTCTTTTGGTTGGAGGGGTTGGGGGGAGGGCCAGATAGCCCTTCAGATTTTCGGGACCCCACTTCAAACGAAAGGGTGTGAGAAATTTCCCTGGATACACCAGCAACAGCGACTACATAGCTGCCCAAGCGAACAAAGAGGTCCATAAATGTAAATATTTTTACCATTAATAAGGATTTAAACAATAAATAATAATTTGTTTTATGTTACATTTAATTTTGTGTTCATATTTATGGTCACGTTTGCAATATATTTTTAAAGTTTGCTAACGTTACACCATTAACTGACTGACGATAGTCCCACAACATATTTTTATGTCTGATACCTGGGGACTTAACAGCATACCATGTCATAAATAAAAGTCCAGTGGCAGCAAATTTGCTTATCTTTTACCACACGTCTGGTATTAATTCATTGTTTTCTTCCGGTTACGTCCATGAATATGTAAACGAACAGTGCTTACAGTTTCGTGCTTATTGCAACATGATCCACCAGTCTTGTATGTTCTGTATTAACCATGAGTGCCTTAGGACAATGTTTCCCAACCTTTTTTCAGTCATGGCACCATTTGAAAATTAGGTGCCATGACTGATGTTACACTAGGGGTGTAACAGTACAGATTGCTCACGGTTTGGTTTGTATCACGCTTTTAGGTTCACAGTTTAGGTACGGTTCGTATTTGCTATGTTCAGGGAAAAAAGGACTACTGTCAAATAAAAATAAATCATCTTTCTCGACTGTATAAAGTTCACTTAAGGCATACAGACTATGTTTGCTAAGATTCTCATCAAGATGGACATGTTGACATACTTTTTGTGTGAGTTTGTCCGTTCAAGCGCAAGACTTGAAAGAGAACTCAATATTTGCGTGCTTGTGTGCTCTTTCGGATGAGTAAACAGATACAAATCTTCTCACAGCGCGCATGAGTTCTCATTCGCGTCTTCTGGCACTACACCCGGGTGATGATGGCAAAAATGACTGGTCATTGAAAAAAGTTTACAAAGATAGACCGTTTTGCCCACGTTTTTCTTTTATTATCGCTGTTGTAATCTATCACCAAGGAGCCAGCACGTGTATCCATCGACAGAAACATACATAAAGCGATTTTATCAAGTTACAACCCATATTATAGATGCGTCATCAGATGTGAGATGAACCGCGGTGCAAGTGCATGCCGAACCGTGGGTGGAGATATTCATATATATATATATATATATATATATATATATATATATATATATATATATATATATATATATATATATATATATTGTTTATTTCACATTTTATTATTAAAAAAATTATTTGAAGGACTTTTACATGGCACCCCTGCTCTCTTCAGATGGCACCCCAGTTGGGAAACACTGCCTTAGGAAACCTGACAACATCTTAAAAAGTTTTTTGATAAACATTTGGCACATCTCCTTTGAGGAGCTAGTATCGACATAATAGTAGTGGTGTCCCATTTGTTATGGGAATATTTTGACCCCTACCCCTTGCTACTCTGTTTCAAGGGGGAAGGGGTAGGCGAAGGGGTATAACATTTAATTGAAATTGGGCCTTAGTTTGGATTCCTTTTGTAGCAATCGTGAACAATGCAAGGGTTCATTTGCTGGGTTCATATGAACCCAATTTCCCTCTACCACCATTTGAAGTGGACTCAGGGCCAATTTGTTAGCGTACACCCAAAGAAAACCGTTTTCACACCAACCAAACTCTGTCATTTAAGGACCCATAAGGACATTAAACTGGTCCAACTTGTTAATCAGCTGTAAGAGCACCGTGGCAAAGTCTAACTACCAGCAAAAAGACATCATGAACCGGAAAACAGCTTGACCACCTTGACCTGGTTGTCCAGTAGGTGAAACTAGTAGGTGTATGGGCTCTCACCAAGATGTGGGCCTTGTAGGTGTAAGTCTCCTCGCGTTTCTTGGTGATCAGCAAAAGTTTGTCGAACAGGAAGAGTGTCCTCTCATTTTTCGCTCTCTGGATACGAAATGTTCCCTCGAGAACCAGCTCGCCATAGCCAATTAGATCAGGGCCCTTCCAGTTAGTCAGCAAACTCTGAATCTCCTGAGAGAGAGAAAGGAAGAGCAGGAGAGGAGGAGTGTTACTTTTCACGTACATGACTTTAGCCGACAGGCAAGTTGGGAATGACGTTTATATCTGATGAGTCTTAAACATAATGTTCTATTATCCGTTACCACACTCCCATAAAAAAGTGTGCACCCTGCAGCTATAAGCAACTTAAGGTAAGCTGGTTTTAACTGATCCAGGCTGGTCATTTATGGCCATTTTTCTATTCAAGGACATAGGCTTAATTTTTGATCAACTGGACTACTAGCTGGTGGTCTTGTGTGGTGCTGACATAGTAGACTAGGGGTGTCCAATCCTGCTTCAGGAGGGCCACTTTCCTACAGAGTTTAGGTCCAACATGCTCCAACACATCTGCCTGGAAGTTTAGTAATCCTGAAGACCCTGATTAGCTGGTTTAGGTGTGTTTAATGAAGGTTAAACCCTCAGGAAGATTGTCCTCCAGAGGTAGAGTAGGACACCTCAGTTATATAACCCCCTGTTTGTTTCTAGGACTGAGTTTCCCAAATGCATCACAGGCAAAAATGATAGAAACTATTGGCACCAAAGGTTTCAAGATCTACTTAGGCTTACAGCTCAGTGTGTATATGAGTGTGTGTAGGGCACACAAACCTGCAGCCTCACTGCATGCTCGTGTTTTCTCTTCATGTCATTGATGTGCCAGGCCACCCTTTGCATGGTGTCGATAGCCTCCTGTATCACGTCATACATCTCCGAATCCTTCTCCAGATGAGTGGCGATCTCCTGCAAGACCCAGTACATCTCTGAACTCAGATCAGTGCCGTGACCATCTCTATGTGTGCGTCTTTATGTACAGGTGTGCTACAGTGTGTGTGTAAAATAAGGTCCTTCTGTGTGTGTGTACTTACATGCAGTAGTAGATGGTACTTTAGGATCCTCTGGACAGGTTTAAGCAGGTAGGAGCCGAGAGGAAGGGAGTGTTTAAGACTTTCCTGGCGCTCTCGCAGAAACTTTGCCACCGTTTTGTTCCGCATGCACTCTGTTAAGACAGCAACGGACCTGCAGATGCACACAAACACATTGTCAATTAAAATGTTTCTTTTTTTATATCTACTCACAGACTTCAGCAGATATGCACAATACAATCCGGTCACACATATATTGATTATAAACATCTCTGACAACCAAAAAGTACATAATGCTATGTCCAAAATACACTTAAGTGCATTTAAAATGCAATGGCTAAAAACCACTTAAGTGCATTTAAAATGTCTGAATGACATTAGATACAAAATATAACTTCTAATCTACTGGTGTTTTGGTGATTGTATCGATATGTATGAAGTCAGTTCTGCTCACGTTCACACAGGTGTCCAGGTGTCCAATTTGGGTGTTTGCAAACATCGATGATGTTTTTTGTTGGCGGAGGCTACCTGGTGTTAGAAAATGACAGTTCTGCACTCTATGGAAGCCACACAATAAAACTGTAATTTTCGTATCAAATTTTGTAACACTTTACAATAAGGTTGTATTAGTTAACGTTAGTAAATGCATTAGTTAACATTAACTAACCATGAACAACACCTCTGTACAGCAATAGTTAATCTTTGTTAAAGTTAGTGAATACAAATCCAGCTGTTCATGGTTTGTTCATGTTAGTTCACAGTGCATTAACTAATGTTAACAAGATTTCAATAATGCATTCGTAAATGTTGAAATCAACATTAACAATGATAAATAAATGCTTTAAAAGTGCAGTTCATTATTAGTTCATGTTAACTAATGTAGTTAACTACTGAACCTTAATGTAAAGTTATACCGAAATATCGAAGTGCAAAGATAAACTTGATATTCTGTCTTTTCCCCCTCAGAATTGTGATATCAACTTGCAAGAAAAAAGTCAGAATTGTGAGATAGGCCTTAAAATGTTATGTTTAAATGTTACTTATAAAAAGCGTTATAGGTTTAAATATTATTTCATGTTGTAACTGTAAAGCTATGATGCTCCTATGAACTACATATGTGAATATTATGTAGATCTATTGTTTACATCAAATCCGTGCTTTAAGAGTGGACTAATCATTGCAGGTTTTATCAGTCCGTCTTTTGGCTTGCAAACATAAATGTCTGCGTTTAGCTTCACAGAGTGCCTTCGACGACGATATTTTATAAATATGACTTTTTTTTTGGTTTTGCATTCCGAATCTGAAATCCAATGGCACAAAAAGACATTTTTTCTCTTATTCTGTGGATTTTGCCCATTTTCCTTCACTTGTTATCACTGTTTTTCTGCAACCCCAAAATGTGCGCAGCTGCAAATGCCATAACTGTGACGTCAGCTCCAAATTGGTCTATATCACTTTTATCATTTAAAACCCAACAAACTTCTTTTTGTGAAATGTTTTTCTAGAAATGTATTAACTATCTTACACTTGGTTTGATGCTATTTAATGCAGTTACATTCAGACATTTTTAAAAGTGGGATAGTTTACCCAATAATGAAAATTCTGTCAACATTTACTCACCCTCATGTTGTTGGAAAACTGTATAACTTTATGACTTTAATTGTGCAGACTGTATATTTTTCCCTATACTGATTTTCATTGAATGTTTTTCTTTTTTTTTCAAAAAGAAAACCATTATACATGTTTGGAACAACATGACGTGAGTAACACGCACACACACACACACACACACACACACACACACACACACACACACACACACACACACACACACACACACACACACACACACACACACACACACACACAGGTATACACGGTTGAGAGAGTAAGGCCGGGCCCCTCTGTTAAAACACAGATTTTACAGTTTATTGGATATGCTGCCACGCCTCACAAAGCACTGGGACAGATAGATGTGTGTGTGTTTGTGTGTGTATGTGTGTGCATTCCAGCATCCTGCGCACAGACTTCACATTGTCCTAATGAGAAATATGACCCGAGTATCGCTGAGATACAGCTATTGCTTTCAGGAGTGTTACTACTGTGTGTGTGTGTGTGTGTGTGTGTGTGTGTGTGTGAGAGAGAGAGAGAGAGTATGCCATATGACCTTGGTTAGGGTCAACAGCTGTGTGAGGGTGTGGAGAGAGGGTCTCCATGGCCCAGACAAGAATCCATTCATTCACACGCACACACACACACACACACACACACACACACACACACACACACACACACACACACACACACACACACACACACACACACACACACACACACACACACACACACACACACACACACACACACACATGTTTGTTTTTGTGAAATGTGGGGACATTCCATAGGCGTAATGCATTTTATACTGTACAAACCGTATTTTCTATCCCCTACACTGCCCCTGCCCCTAAACCTACCCATCACAGGAGACTGCAGTTTACTTTCTGTGAAAAAAATCTAATCCTGTGTGATTTATAAGCATTTTGAAAAGTGAGGACATGGGGAACGTCCTCATATTTCACCCTCTTTTGTAATACCTATGTCATACCCAGGTCATTATACACATTTGTGTCCTGATATTTCACAAAAACATGCCCACACACACACACACACACACACACACACACACACACACACACACACACACACACACACACACACACACACACACACACACACACACACACACACACACACACACACACACAGTTCTGGGAGTATTTGCAAATGATGACTAACCTTTATCAAGAGGACTGACCAATAAGCACACACCTATTGCTTTACTGTAAAAGGTGGGAATCTGCAATTGTGGCTTTAAAGAGCTTTTTTTCAATCTGATTTAACTGGTAACACTTTATAATAACTACACGCTAAGAAGCATTAGTTAAGCATTAGTAAATAGTCAATTAATCATTTATAAAGCATTAGTAGACATTAGTAAGCGGTTTATAACTACAGTTGTAAATGCTTTGTTCTTGATTTATAAGCATATCTATGTAGCATTAGTAAATGATCAATTCATCATTTATAAAGCATTAGTAAGCAGTTAATAAATACAGTTGTAAATGCTTTGTTCTTGATTTATAAGCATATCTATAATGCGTTTAATATTTGTATTTTCATACTGTATTAATGATCAATTTATCATTTCTAAATTAAGTATTTGATTATTTACAAACCAGTTATTTAGGAGTTGTCAGCGGTTCATAAGATCATTTAGAAAGTGTAAGTAAGTGATTAATAAACTATCTAAATGTACATTTGTACATCTTATTATTTAGACATATAGTAAGGTATATATGTGTGAGGGTGTGGAGAGAGGGTCTCCATGGCCCAGACAAGAATCCATTCATTCACACGCACACACAAACACACACACACACACACACACACACACACACACACACACACACACACACACACACACACACACACACACACACACACACACACACACACACACACACACACACACACACACACACACATACACACACACACACACACACACACACACACACACACACACACACACACACACACATGTTTGTTTTTGTGAAATGTGGGGACATTCCATAGGCGTAATGGTTTTAATACCATACAAACCGTATTTTCTATCCCCCTACACTGCCCCTGCCCCTAAACCTACCCATCACAGGAGACTGCGCAGTTTACTTTCTGTGAAAAAACCTCATCCTATGTGTGTTTTATAAGCATTTTGAAAAGTGAGGACATGGGGAACGTCCTCATATTTCACCCTCTTTTTGTAATACCTATGTCATTATACACATTTGTGTCCTGATATTTCACAAAAACATGCCCACACACACACACACACACACACACACACACACACACACACACACACACACACACACACACACACACACACACACACACACACACACCTTGCAGCATCTGATGCAACTACTACTGTGAGTCATTAATTTCTCTTAACATCAGAAATAGGACTCGTGACAGCACGTGCTGCACCAGTGTGTGTGTCTGCATCTGTGTGTTTGATAAAAATGAAAAGAAAAGTGGGTGTGTGATATTTTTTTTTTTAGGGAAAGGTGTTATATATCAATGCTTTTGTTGAACTTTTGTCATATTTCAGGCTTATGAATAGATTCAAATCTCTGCACACATACATACACCCAAAGGCAATATATTTGACATATACTCACATTAATCTCCATTCTCCAATAACCTTTATTTAAGGCCTCAACACTGTTCAGCTACAAAAACAGTGACTTACTCTTTATATTTCCCTCTCTGATTCTCACTTGCTCACCTATTCACACACCAAAACAAATGTTTGTGAAGTTGACCCAATGCAGCTCGCTTGCCAAGCACTTTAACATCGACTGATACATTATCCTCATGCATTATCTTTCTCTACTGATTACATTCACTTAAGTCATAAATTACTGTATTTACTTGCAAAGACATGGTCACATTGACACATAGGTATGTTTGTTTAACCGTTCAAGCCCAATTAGTCTGCAAAAAGCCCTCTGTTTAGTTCAATGGCTTCATATAGTTCAATGGCTTCACTGCTTACTGCACTTCAATTGTTTAAAAACACTTGCTTTAAACCATTGAAGGTTTAATATATCAATGCACTTTGTTAAAGGCACTTGTTAAAATCACTTGTTTTTAAACCACAATAGTTAAAAAATGCAGGTAAACGATGCACTTTTGTGACCACTTACCACCGCAACGTCACGTGAGCGTTACCGCGAAATCTCAAAATCTCAACCGGTTGACACATTTTTACTGGTTAATCATGTCTACCGGTATATCGCCCACCCCTATAAGCTATAGATTGTACTGCATGTCAGCTTATTTTGCTCAAGAGCATGATCTATTTCAATCCACATACTAATAAGAAATTATTTGTTTGTGACTATAACTTTGCGATGCTGCTTAAGGCACTGGTGTGCTTTATAGAAACTGAAGTTGATATACTTCAAGCGATATACTTCAAGCAAAACACAAGAACGAACTGGTGTGACGTCATGTAGAACACAATTAGGCCAAATTGAAGTTTGTTTGATGTTCAAAACAGCCGGTAAACACCCTTGAACTACCATTGGTCAGTGCCGATGATATAATAGGTAGGTGTGGCTCTGAGGCTCCGCCTTCTGTTCAATCCGTCGAGGTCAGACGACCACAAGTAAAAACATGAACACACTGGGGAGTTGCTTTATAGAAACTGAAGTTGTAATTCTAACTGAGAGTTTCACTGACACTGTTTTTTGTTTTTTTGTTTATAACTGTAAAGCTGCTTGCAATTGCAATATAACTCTAAAACAGAGGAAAGGTTGCAACACATATGTGATCCTGGACCACAAAACCAGTCATAAGGGTTTTTGATTGAATAAATAATCTTTCCATTGATGTTTGGTTTGTTAGGATTAGACAATATTTAGCTGAGAAAAAACTATTTGAAAATCTGGAATCTGAGGGTGCAAGAAAATCGAAATATTGAGAAAATCGCCTTTAAAGTTGTCTAAATGAAGTCCATGGCAATGCATATCACTACTAAAAATATTTTTTTATATATATTAACGGAATTAAATTTACAAAATATCTTCATGTAACATGATGTTTACTTAATATCCTAATGATTTTTGGCATAAAAGAAAAATCAATAATTGTGACCCATACAATGTACTGTTGGCTATTGCCACAAATATACTCGTGCCACTTATGACTGGCTTTGCGGCCCTGGGTCACATATTAACATATTCATCTAAACGCTGCTCTCATCGGTGTGGACGGCATAGGAATGTGTTCGCTAGCAGTAAATCTCTGGTCAATAAAAAAGTGAATATATTGGGGTCTTTATAAATGTTCTTTGCTACTATGTTTTCAGGAAACTGTGATTTTCAGAAAAATATGATGGTAATGATGCAACTTGCACCTATAGTTGGCTAACTATGCTTTGGGAAGCACACCCTTGGTCATATTGGCAGCCACCATAATTGTAGTCCTCCTCTTTAAGGGTAAAATATGTGCAAAATGTTAGTTGGTGCACTTTTAGATGTAATAGACAAAGGGCCAGATTGGACAGGTGATAGAGAGAGAGAGTCAGACAGGGGGTTTCCCTCAGGGGTGAACATATAGAAACAGACTCCTAGACTCCAGTGGTGTTATGCACATGCACACACACTGCATATAATATGACCACACAATCTCACATGTCTCACATTCCATACAGACACACACATACACAGGCATCCGAGAGAGACATTGCTCTTGAAGTCTTATAAAGCTCTATATCGAGTGAAAGATGTTGACACACAAACCACAGGAAGTGAACTACAACCACAAACCACAGGACATATTTCTTACCTTGGATAATTTGTGCAGTACTGTGTGTATATGTGGAAGTCTTCACTCTGAAAAACAATAAGAAAATTAGGGTTGGTTACTCAAAGGAATATATGGTGGTCAGCCAAGGAAAATGACTAGATAGACATAATACCTTAATGAAAACTGATGCAGAAAGGTTTGTCTGATGGTAAAGGATACTTGTTTAATACTTTAAACGGTTAGTTTACTTAAAAATAAACATTCTGTCATCATTTACTCACCCACTTATTGTTCTAAACTTACATATAGAGCTCATCAAATATGGCGAACGGAAGCTCAACCATACTTGCTGGACGTGCTTGAGCTTTGTTCTTGCGTGCCAAGCAAGTTTGGCTGAGCTTCTATGTACCATATTTGCTGAGCTCTATGTTCGTTTATATCTAAATAAATTTTAAATTAGATGAACAAAAGCACACACAAAATGAAAGTGACTGACAAGAAGTATGTAATTACTAAGAATATAATATCAATACTTAACTCTTAAACTCTCAGGTCTTTAGTGACCTGGGATGTCATTCACTACCCTGCTAAAGGTAGTTTTTAAAGTTAGACATCAACCTTCTTAGTATTCCTAAATCAGTTCATTATAAACAATATACCAAGAAAACAATTATAAAAGAATGCCCATTTTCCTATTCATTTAAAAATTTTTTTTTTTAAAAAACTGTATAGGGTCGCTAAAGACTCGGTTGTACGAGTGTACGTATATTTATAACTAAAATTGAATCAACATAATTTGATGACTGAATAAGTGCAATTCATCTTTATTCCACAAGGTTACGATGTCTGATACACAATGATGAAGTGATGTTTCACTCATAGTTACCGCAGAAAACAAAAGAATAGGAAGAATCATCACCAAAACTCGAAATGGCTCTGATTTACTGCAGAGCAAGAACTGAACACAGTCAAATATTAATACGGTCACTTGATGGTGGATCTGGCGAAGAAGCTGTCAGAGATCAAAATGTTGATTTTGAAAAGGCTGAAAATTATAGTTTTGAAAATATATTTGAGATGGCAAATATGAGGCAGATGCTGAATGTACTGGGAAATGAGCTCTGACGAGGACAGTTATGATAAAAGATCTGAACACTTACAAGCTCCAGAAGGTAACAAAATCTACTTTATTGTATTCTTCTGACTGTTACTCTAATATCAGGAGTTTTAAATTATTGCGACAGATAGAAATCAATCCGTGTTAGATATAGATCCGAGTCACTAAAGACCCGTATATGTAATAATGATTGGCGAAACATTCATGCATTTAATGGTTAAAGAGAGCACACTTTCATGACTGTTTTTAAACATACTTTGTACTAATTTACTTACTTTAAAGAGGTCCTATTATGGGTTTTCACTTTTTTAACTTAGTGTGTGTGTAATGTTGTTGTTTGAACATAAAAAAGATCTGCAAGCTTACAAAGCTCAAAGCCACTTCAAAGGGAGATATTTTATTTAACAGAATCCACTTTCCAAGAACTATACCGAATGTCTTGCTTGAACTACAACACATCTTTTTTCCAGATCTTGTGATTTCACAGTGTTACTAAATAATTTAAAATCATTATGTTTTAATAATCTTCTGTTTTAAAGGTGCCCTAGAATGAAAAAATTAATTAACCTTCTCATAGTGAAATAACAAGAGTTCAACACATGGACATCACATATAGTAAGTTTCAAACACCATTGCCTCCTCCTTCATATGTAAATCTTGTTTGTGAAAAACACCACAGAAAAATAGGACAATCTCAACATATAGCCATCAATGACGCAATCGATGGGGTCATTAATATGTACGAACCCCAACATTTGCATATGCCAGCACATGTTCAATGTCAGGCGGAACTGCAGCCGAATCATTGGGAGTTCTGCAGGTGAACATGCGGATATAATCGGATACTGCAACAATTCAAAATTGTTCGTTTGCTCGGCCTATTTAACCGCTTAACATCTAAAACTGAAAAAAGGGGCAATTCCAACTATATTGCTGCAAGCAGTAAGTAGTGTTTTCATCCACTTGTTGACTATCTGATTAAATTGAAAGTTTCTTAGAGAGACGGTATTGTCTAGATAACGCAAGATGCTAGTACAGTAACAATAGGAAACTCCAAGTACCTTACATAACTAGTCACTGCGTACATTGTGACTATATAAACATGCAATATCGTTTTTACGAAAAAAGACGAGTCTAAAATGTTTAGTTTAAAAAAAAAAAAAAAAAAAACTTGAACAAAAAGCACTGGTTTTGGTTTTGTCTGGGGAAAAAGAGGAGTTTCGAGTCTTCGTGCTTGCGGTTGCCAGAGTTCAGTAATTTAATCCCCCAATCAGAGCTTTTCTGTGAAAAGAACACGTAACAGTGTTTTACCTAAACGTGCAATCTCTCTCGCGCGTGCGGTGATCTGAAAACACCAATAAACAAGTAAGCTTCATTTGAGCGGTCTCCATTTGAGATGTTCTGCTTAAAGTGTCATTCAGTCGGTCTGTGTTCTTCCAGAAGTCAGGACTCATGAGCCGGTTGTGCTGTTTGTGATTGTGTTATGCTGGGTACACACCAAAAGATTTTTACATCTTATAAGATTTTCAAAATGTGATAGACCACAAACATGAGGACAAATAATCCTAGATTTAACCGTTTTGCTCCTAGTGTGTGCTGTACCATGATGTGACAAAGACAGCACACCACACACAAAAAGATTTTCTACCAGAGTCCCGACTGTAAACACAGGAAATCACGCAAAATCTCACGAGACTGGTTTTTATAAAGTAATGAAAATGTCCTGGTTTTCATTATATTCCATTGGGCCATTAAATTGACCGGCACCGCTGCAAAATTTTCACATGATTAGTAATATCAAGACACAACAGCCAAAGTCATCTTGGAATAAACACAAATTTTGTCTGCTTACTATAGGGTGATAATAATCTTATTTTATTTTCGCTTCCAATGATTATACAAAAGAAGATATGATGTAAAACTATTATAAACTATATCCGCGTGTCTAGCGCAAATTCCTTCCCTCCTCAGCGCGCGCTGTCATTTCTCCCTAAACATAAACTTAACGTCAGACTCAGCACAATGTGTGATTGTTGTCAAATGCAGTCTCTACTTTGGCTAAATTGCAGGACGTGTTTGATCAAATTAAAAGAACTATAATCCGAGCAATAGACGGTGTTTCCAAGGTGTGTGTGTGTGTGTGTGTGTGCGCGCGCGACTTGCACATATGCTTCTTGTGCGCGATTAAACCATCAAATAGGCTACACAACATAGCCTATATATCAAAATGACTGGCTTTGAGCGTATTCACTTAAACACAGTTTATGAGAAATCATGAATGATTAGAGTTGCATTCGGACTTAAAGGGCAGCATCTAATAAACCTGCCATTAATGTGAATCAAACAACAAAAAAAAAGAGAAAATTACTCGCAGCTCTTGCATGAATAACTTTAGTTTTAATAAGTAATAATAATTAATCTATCAACAGTGAAAACTATGCAATGTTATTTTACATTTCATTACTTGACTTCACAAGATTATTTCTTTCTTTCTTTTTTTTTTTTTTAGATTTTTAAAGTTTCTTTGATTAATAAAAAGTTAAAAAGAAAGTAATGTAATATTTAACAATATTAAGCTATTGTTTTGTTCTGTATTTTTGATTAGGCTAAATAAATGCAGGCTTGATATGCATAAGAGACTTCTTGCAAAAACACAAAATATTAACCAAACTTTAATACACACACACACACACACACACACACACACACACACACACACACACACACACACACACACACACACACACACACACACACACACACACACACACACACACACACACACACACACACACACACACACACACACATGTTTGTTTTTGTGAAATGTGGGACATTCCATAGGCGTAATGCATTTTATACTGTACAAACTGTATTTTCTATCCCCCTACACTGCCCCTGCCCCTAAACCTACCCATCACAGGAGACTGTGCAGTTTACTTTCTGTGAAAAAACCTCATCCTGTGTGATTTATAAGCATTTTGAAAAGTGAGGACATGGGGAACGTCCTCATATTTCACCCTCTTTTTGTAATACCTATGTCATACCCATGTCATTATACACATTTGTGTCCTGATATTTCACAAAAACATGCCCACACACACACACACACACACACACACATGTTGTGTTTCCATGTTTTATGGGGACATTCCATAGGCCTAATGCATTTTATACTGTACAAACCGTATTTTCTATCCCCCTACACTGCCCCTGCCCCTAAACCTACCCATCACAGGAGACATGCTGCATTTTTACTTTTTCAAAAAACATCACTTAGTGTGATTTATAAGATGTTTTCCTCATGGAGACCAAAAAATGTCCCCACAAGGACAAAAATTTGGATATTGCCATCTTTGTGGAGACATTTTGTCCCCATACCGTAGGGATTACCAGTCCACACACACACACACACACACACACACACACACACACACACACACACACACACACACACACACACACACACACACACACACACACACACACAAACACACACACACACACACGTTTGTTTTGTGAAATGTGAGGACATTCCATAGGGTAATGCATTTTATACTGTACAAACCGTATTTTCTATCCCCTACACTGCCCCTGCCCTAAACCTACCCATCACAGGAGACTGCAGTTTACTTTCTGTGAAAAAACCTCATCCTGTGTGATTTATAAGCATTTTGAAAAGTGAGGACATGGGGAACGTGCTCATATTTCACCCTCTTTTTGTAATAGCTATGTCATACCCATGTCATTATACACATTTGTGTCCTGATATTTCACAAAAACATGCCCACACACACACACACACACACACACACACACACACACGCGCGCGTTGTTTTTCCATGTTTTATGGGGACATTCCATAGGCGTAATGCATTTTATACTGTAGATTTTGTCCCCATACCGTAGGGATTACCAGTCAACACACACACACACACACACACACACACACACACACACACACACACACACACACACACACACACACACACACACACACACACACACACACACACACACACACACACGCGCGTTGTGTTTCCATGTTTTATGGGGACATTCCATAGGCGTAATGCATTTTATACTGTACATTTTGTCCCCATACCGTAGGGATTACCAGTCCACACACACACACACACACACACACACACACACACACACACACACACACACACACACACACACACATGTTGTGTTTCCATGTTTTATGGGCGTAATGCATCTTATACTGTACAAACCGTATTTTCTATCCCCCTACACTGCCCCTGCCCCTAAACCTACCCATCACAGGAAACATGCTGCATTTTTACTTTTTCCAAAAACATCACTTAGTGTGATTTATGACCTGTTTTCCTCATGGGGACCAAAAAATGTCCCCACAAGGACAAGGATTTTTGGATATTGCCATCTTTGTGGGGACATTTTGTCCCCATACCGTAGGGATTACCAGTCCACACACACACACACACACACACACATAGGCCTACTACATATATATGACGGCATATGGAGACGGCGGGAACATGGTCTGTACATGTTACACTTTATGCTGCGCCGACCACGCTTCTGTATTCCCTCAGTGTGCTTTCTGATTTGATATTATTGCGTTTCATGTGAGTATGCGCGCGTTTGTCCTCGGGGTTCCCCCCACACATCAGGATTTCTGATCGCAACAGTTAACTGGTCCCATTGACTTCCATAGTAAGAAAACATATATATACTATGGAGGTCAATGGGACCAGTTAACTGTTTGGTTACTGACATTCTTCAAAATATCTTGCTTTGTGTGCAGCAGAAGAAATTCATACAGGCTTGAAACAAATTGAGGGTGAGTATATGATGACAGAATTTTCATTTTAAAGTGATCTCTTTAAGCGCACATTTTAATGCACATCGAACAAAATCAGCACAATGGACAGCTCTCTGATCAATGAACGACAACGCTTTTTGTTCACGTAGCGCATAACACATAACAGTCAACTGCATTGAAGGCATGTTATCAGATCAAAAAGATTTGCATTACAATTTTTTTTCAAAATCATACATTCAGATTTAAACAATAAACAAAATGCACCATTCATGTCATTTGCACGTGTCATTCACGTCATTTGAATTTTAATTTTGAACTTTGAATAACCGCCCATATCAGTGGGAACAATGAGGACGCGCTTTTGACGCGCAGAGGTGTTCGATGCTGTTCACGCAACCCATTCAAATGCGCAGTGATGACCGGTTGGACAGAATTAAGAGGCAGCCCTGTCTTCTCCGCAACATCCTCCAGGGTTGGGAACATTTCCACAGAACCTCGTTCAACACGAGCACACCACAAGTCCAGTTTTTTCCTGAACCCAGACACTTGGTCGTGTGCCGAAAAGACGTGGCACTCTTTGCCCTGGAGCGAGGTGTTGAGGGAGTTGATCCTATCAAAGATGTCGGAAAGATAGGCCAACATAGCAAGCCAGTTCATGTCTGCCAGATGTTTTGCCAGTGGGGAGTTAATCTCGGTGAGGAAGAGGAGGACTTCTTCGCGCAAATCGCACAGCCTGGTGAGGACTTTGCCCCGAGAGAGCCACCTGACCTCGGAGTGCAGGAGCAGCTGCTGAAAGTTAGCGCCCATCTCATTGCAGAGAATTGAGAACAGACGGGGCGTTTAAGGCACGCGATTTAATTAAGTTCACCATTTTGACAGCCTCATCAAGAACTGCGCGCAATTCTTGGGGCATCCTTTTTGTTGCTAAAGCCTGACGATGGATAATGCAGTGCTTCCAGACAGCCGCAGGGGCAACTGCCTGCACCTGTTTTACGAGACCGCTGTGACGGCCAGTCATTGCTCTTGCTCCATCAGTGCATATCCCACAACACCGGCCCCAGTCAAGGCAATTTGACTCGTAAAAGTTATTCAAGGCCTTGAAAAGTTCGTCAGCTGTTGTGCGGGCGGGTAGAGGAACGCAAAAAAAAAAATCTTCCTGCACACTGAGGTCTTTAATAAAGTGAACGTACACCATCAGTTGAGCACAGTTTGCGACGTCAGTGGACTCATCCAGCTGAATGGAGTGAAAGGGGCTTTCACGAACACAGTCCAGGACCTGCTCTTTGACATCACAAGCCATGTCTGATATTCGTCGCTGGATGGTATTGTCAGACATAGGGATAACGTCAAGTTTAGCAGCAGCTGCTTCTCCCAGTATTACTGAACATATATCTCTAGCTGCAGGGAGTAGCAATGTTTCGCCGATGTTGTGTGGTTTGCCTGCCTTCGCTATACGTGGCGCGACGCGATCTGATGCTTCTGTCGCCTTGATGTTAACAGTGCCAAGCGACTGTATTATTGTTTTTGTGACTGCAAATCACGCTTCCTCTCAAAAAACTCAACGGGCTTGTTCACTAAATTTGTGTGTTTGGTTTCAATGTGACGCCGAAGTTTGCATGGTCTCATGCTATCATTTGCCAGCACCTCCTTGCAGACCACACACTGCGGCAGAGGTGCAGCCTCGGACCCCGAACAGGTGAATCCCAACTTTAAGTATTCAGGATCATATTTCCTACGTTTTTTGCTGGGTCCTGTCTCCTCCCTTAACGCTGACTTCTGTTGACTTGGGACAAGGAAACGATGCATTTTTTAAAGCTAATACACGCAGAGTTAAAGATATCACTAGAGATGTATGAATTCACAACTTTCCCGAGAACATTTCAAATGGTCGCTATGGCAACGTAGAACAACAATCCAATAACAAACTTCCGGTTTACGTTAGCCTGAATTACTGCTATCAGTTCGATTTCGACAGTTATATACAGTGAATTGTTAATGTACCGTGGTTGTTTTTGTTAAAGCTTAATAAAATTTTTTAAATAAGGCATAAACTGAGTTTCGATTAATTTATAATAAAAAATTAAAGAGATCGCTATATTTGCTTCTTATTTATTAAATCCAGGCAATTTGTTGAATAAACATTTATTACAATTAAGATACAATTTATACAAAACGAAATTCACTGTTTAAACTAAAGAAAGTCTTTCTACAAAACGAAACTTAATGAAGTGGTCAATCATGTCTGACCCACTCCATGTCCTCGATGCATCCTATCTTACTCATGGTGTTCACTTTTCATAATCAACATATAGATGGAAAAAAATAACATATAATATTTTAACATATGAAACTAAATGCGCTTATTTAATGGCTACAACACATAGGCTATTAGGCACATTCAAGTTAATTCTCCAATTAATTTTAAAATGATTGAAAAAAATAAACATAGCCTACCCCTTAAAAAAATAATTGTATTGCAGTTTTTTCTAAGTACAAGAAACACTCTTTCTGCGTAGTGGAGTGTTTGTGTTGAAAACAGGTGCCATTCATAAAATCCTTCAGTTTTCGAGTAGGCCTATTGTTTGAGCACCTGTGCACACGTTGAGCCAGAAGGAGCCATTGCTTAATCTGTCAGCATTACTACTTGTCAGTAATCAGTCCGCGAGTATCCCGCGTAGCTTTTACCCAGTATACCGCGACGCGAGTATATGGTTTATTTTTATTTTTTCTTCACGTCGCGCCTCCCCTGTGGTTCTTTGGCGCCTCGCCTCACCTATTGAAAACCGCTGGTATAGATGATATAAAAAATTGGATGATCAGTAATTTCCTGCAACTTAATTCAGAAAAAAATGAATTTTTAATCATTGGACAAAAAAGCTCCACAAGTAGTAACCTAGAATACTGTCTAACCCTCGATGGCTGCTCGTTACATCATCAGAAGAATGGCATCTACGCTAATGTTAGTGTCTCTGTTTTATCCCGAGGTCTACTGCAGTCAGCCGGATCCAGGCTGTATCCAGATCAGACGGTGGACCTGCACCCAGATGTGACCAACACATGACCCTGAAGTGTCTGCAGAGACCATGTCATTTAGACTCCCCCTTAAGCTGCCTCATCGACACCTCATCCTCAATAAACCTGTCTCCGGCATCCTCAATAAACCTGTCTCCGGCGTGATGACTCCGATTGTTTGAATAGTCCTAGTTAACAATTCTTTAAATCGATGTCATCCTCAAAACAACCCGTCTCCAGCGTGTTGCCGCGATCTTTCGAATATTACATTTTAGTAATTGTTTAATCAATACGGCATCCTCAATAAAAACCTGTCTCTGGCGTAATGACTCCGATATTTCAAATTTTTTATTTTTTATAATTTTTTAATCGATACATCATCCTCAATAAACCCGTCTCCGGCGTGTTGCCTCAGATCTTTCGAATATTCAGATCGATTATGACCTCTGACCTTTAAAATAATAACTTTAATAATAATGTCGCTGTTTGTTAATTGGCCAGAGGAGAACTGGCACCCCGACTGAGCCTGGTTTCTCCCAAGGTTTATTTTTCTCCATTAGGTCTCCTGATGGGGTTTTGGTTTCCTTGCCACTGTCGCCTCTGGCTTTGCTTGCTCAGTTGGGGAAAAAACTATTTTTCAAATATATTTCAAAATAAATCTAATTATTAAACTAAATTAACCATATAGACCAAATTACTTATCTAATTACTGATCTAAAGCCAACGCTATCTCACGACCAATTCGTACATATTTTACGAGGTGGCTATTTCGTACAAATTTGTACGACCTCACTCGTACAAATTAAATGCGTTTTGCCTAAACCCCAGTGATGGGTAGGTTTAGGGGCGGGGTTGAGGTAGGTCATTCGTATGAATTCATACGAATTTGCCAACTAAATCAAATATATGCGATTTAGTAAAAATCGTATAAATTAAATCTGAGTGGTCGTCAAATTAAATGCGAATTAGCCACCTCATAAAATATGTACGAATTGCCATGAGATCGGGTTGTCTAAAGCCCACATTGTTACTGTATGATAATCAAAATATATTCTGTTGCATATATTATTTTTCTGTTTAACACTGTGAAGCTGCTTTGAAACAATCTGCATTGTTAAAAGCGCTATATAAATAAAGTTGACTTGACTTGACTTGACTTTAGAACCATCAAATAATCGGGACAGAGCTAAGATTGTCGGAAGGGGGGAAATCGTCCCAAAATAAGCCCGATTATCTTTTGGTGTGTACCCAGCATTAGCTGAACAACTGCACTTGTGTGAGCTGCTGAAATAAGCCAATCAGAGCAGAGCTTATTATTAATATTCATGACCCTTCCAAATAAGGCAAAAACCGTGCATTACATCCTGGGCACAATTTCTAGGGTTGTAAATGGACCTGTAAAACTGTATCTGGACAATTTTTGCCCTTAAATAAGCCACACACACTCTATATAGATATCAGAGAACAATTTAAAATATTGTTTCAAATCATTCTATGGCACCTTTAATCATATTTTGAAAGTACTTGATTATATTTTTAGCTATAGTGTGTAATTCAATATGACATTTAAACTGAATATATTTTAAATGTACTAAATTGCAACCTCATCATTAGTAATGTGTGTAAACTTTACACTTAAAAGACAAAATAATTATGAAATTACATATATGTCCTTAAGTCCAACTTAAGTGGGTCCAAAAAAACAGATAATTGCATTAAATATAAATTCAAACTAAAATACATATTCATTTAAATGCAATTAAGTGTCCCAAAACATTACATTCTGTTTGTACTTTGTTTCATCAGTGTTATTTCTAGTACTTTTCATTAATGTATGCTAATGTATTTCTTTTTAACAAGGCTCCTCATTTAGATGGCTATGTCAGTGTTTGTTTGTCTGTTATTGCACGTAAGCTTGCTTGCTCTGAAAGGTCACATCAGGATGGTGCGTTACACCACAAGGGCCACAGGGCCAGCTCACACACACACATGGCGGTCGCAGTGACTGTAATAAGAGTCCTGATGTTGTGTTTACAGTAATGCTAGATGTCAATGTGCTCTGATTAAATCTCACTCTTCTCCTCCTTCATCTGAAGTCTTTTGCTCTCTTATTCCGCCTATATGAACTTCAAAGAACTTGGAAAAGTACAGAGAGTCTGAGTATCAAAGAGCCATTTATCCTCTTCCTCTAATATCCCGTCTCTCACAGCCCCCGCCGGCTTTCACATCTGCCCTCTCGCTCAACACACACACACACACACACACACACACACACACACACACACACACACACACACACACACACACACACACACACACACACACACACACACACACACACACACACACACACACACACACACACACACACACACACACACACACACATATTTGTTTTGTGAAATGTGGGGACATTCCATAGGCGTAATGCATTTTATACTGCACAAACCGTATTTTCTATCCCCCTACACTGCCCCTGCCCCTAAACCTACCCATCACAGGAGACTGCGCAGTTTACTTTCTGTGAAAAACAACTCATCCTGTGTGATTTATAAGCATTTTGAAAAGTGAGGACATGGGGAACGTCCTCATATTTCACCTCTTTTGTAATACCTGTGTCATACCCATGTCATTATACACATTTGTGTCCTGATATTTCACAAAAACATGCACACACACACACACACACACACACAAACACACACACACACATGTTGTGTTTCCATGTTTTATGGGGACATTCCATAGGCGTAATGTATTTTATACTGTACAAACCGTATTTTCTATCCCCCTACACTGCCCCTGCCCCTAAACCTACCCATCACAGGAGACATGCTGCATTTTTACTTTTTCAAAAAACATCACTTAGTGTGATTTATGACCTGTTTTCCTCATGGGGACCAAAAAATGTCCCCACAAGGACAAGGATTTTGGATATTGCCATCTTTGTGGGGACATTTTGTCCCCATACCGTATGGATTACCAGTCCACACACACACACACACACACACACACACACACACACACACACACACACACACACACACACACACACACACACACACACACACACACCACACACACACACACACACACACACACACACACACACACACACACACAGGTATCTTTATTAATATATGTCTGCACAAATGCTGTGATCCACAAAAACACACTCAGTGGAAGGTTCTCCATCAGAAAATGTTTTCTAAAGTCCGAAACCACAACTAGATGTGTGCTTACTGTTTGATAATGCTTGTTGTCTTCATGTCATATACATGTACAATATTAATTTAATGGTCAACTTAGTTTCGTGTCAGAGCTGTTACTATAACACTGCATTGACCAATCAGCACCCAGGACACGACACTCTTTGTTGTAGTTTTTTTAGGGTTGTATATGCTTCTGTCTGAACTGCAAAAAGCAGGTGGAGGATCCTTACTGTTCTCAGAGAAATACACTGAGTCAGCATTTGTCCTTAACACAGAGAGAGAAAAAGGCAGTGTTCTCTGGAAATCTTTGATAGGAATCAGATGTAATAAAACCCCACACTTTTACTGGAATCCTGAAGCTCCTTTGTGATATCAATAGCACATAACTGAGTAATGCCTTTAAACAAATACAAACACACACACACACACACACACACACACACACACACACACACACACACACACACACACACACACACACACACACACACACACACACACACACACACACACACACACAGTTCTGCAAATGATGACTAACCTTTATCAAGAGGACTGACCAATAAGCACACACCTATTGCTTTACTGTAAAAGGTGGGAATCTGCAATTGTGGCTTTAAAGAGCTTTTTCAATCTGATTGAACACATTATAGATATGCTTATAAATCAAGAACAAAGCATTTACAACTGTATTTATAAACTGCTTACTAATGCTTTATAAATGATGAATTGATAATTTACTAATGCTACATAGATATGCTTATAAATCAAGAACAAAGCATTTACAACTGTAGTTATAAACCGCTTACTAATGTCTACTAATGCTTTATAAATGAGGAATTGACTATTTACTAATGCCTAACTAATGCGTCATAGCGTGTAGTTATTATAAAGTGTTACCATTTAACTTATAAAGTGCTGTAAATTAATGTGTTATGTTGATTCAGCGATATTCAATAATATTTATGACACCAGTTAATTTAGATGAAAACTAAAACTATTAAAAATTGGTATTTTAATAAAAAATAAAATAAAAAAGATATTAGACGAAACACTTAATAAACTTAAACTTAATAAACTTAAATGAACATTAGAAATATTGGCTTGTTGGCAAATAAGTTTACACTGAAACTATAGACATATTTAAAAATAAAAATTAATAAGGCTCATAAAATTTAAAATTAAAAAATAATAATTGATTGATGACATTTAAATTAATCATTTGATACAATGCACTTATTGTGTACATACATGTTTTTACATTGTACTTGCATTTTCAAAATGACCTGCATGTGATTACATCTGTAATTAATTTCTGTAGTTACATTTATAATTACACTGTTGACACTTCCCTTACACCTAACCCTACCCCTAAACTTACCCACACCACCACACCTGTCCCTAACTTTACCCTTAAACTTACCCATACCACCACACCAGTCCCTATCTTTACCCTTAAACTCACCCATACCCCACACCCGTCCCTAACTTTACCCTTAAACTTACCCATACCACCACACCCGTCCCTAACTTTACCCTTAAACTCACCCATACCACCACACCTGTCCCTAACTTTACCCTTAAACTCACCCATACCACCACACCTGTCCCTAACTTTACCCTTAAACTTACCCATACCACCACACCTGTCCCTAACTTTACCCTTAAACTTACACATACCACCACACCTGTCCCTAACTTTACCTTTAAACTTACACATACCACCACACCTGTTTCTAACTTTATCCTTAAACTTACCCATAAACTTACCCATACCACCACACCTGTCCATTATTTTACCCTTAAACTGACCCATACCACCACACCTGTCCATAACTTTACCCTTAAACTTACCCATACCACTACATCCGTCCCTAACTTTACCCTTAAACTGACCCATACCACCACACCTGTCCCTAACTTTATCCTTAAACTTACCCATAAACTTACCCATACCACCACACCTGTCCATAACTTTAACCTTAAACTTACCCATACCACTACACCCGTCCCTAACTTTACCCTTAAACTTACCCAGAACTCCACACGCATCTCTAACTTTATCCTTAAACTTACCCATACCACCACACCTGTCCCTAACTTTACCCTTAAACTGGGTCCACCTCATGCTCTCTACATTAAGTGGAAACACGTTCCACTTCGGGCTGTACACCCTCCTGGTGGAAGGAGCCCTGGAGCTGAGCAAGGACTCGATAACATCTGCTGACCGTCCAGCCTCTAGGTACTGGGCTCCCTCAGGGGCCCGACCCAGAGATCCCAAATCTCTGGGCAGGGGAGACATATTGTGCCCCGTGCCTCAGACAGCAGATCCCTCCTCGGCGGGACCTGCCACGGAAGACCGTCTAGCAGTGCTATAATGTCCGAGAACCATACCCGGGTCGGCCTGCAGGGTGGTACTGAGAGTAGGCTGATCCCTTCTTGGCTGACCCGCTCCAAGACTCCCGTGAGCAGAGTGATCAGGGGATATGCATACAGACGCAGCCTCGGGCGCGTCTGAACCATGGCATCCAACCCCAGCGGGGCTGGATGCATGAGAGAAAAACCCCTCGCACATGGCCTCCACCACCTCTGGGTGGAGTCGCAACTCCCCGGGCCTCAGCCCCTGCCTCAACAGGATGTCTGCTCCCTGATCTTGGACCCCCGGGACGTACATTACCCTGATGGACAACAGTTTCCCTTGGGACCGCAGGAGGATCTGATGCGCCAGTCTACACAGAGGGCGCGACCTCAGACCCCCCTGCCGATTGAGGTACGATATGACAGCGGTGTTGTCTGTTCGTACCAGGACATGGTGACCACGGAGGTCCGGGAAAAAGCTCCTGAGAGCTTTGTAGACCGCCATCATCTCCCGGCAATTTATGTGCCAGGAGGAATGGACGGCCCTCCCATGGGCCTCGGCGGCCGTCCATGACTACGCCCCAGCCAGTGAGGAGGCATCCGTTGAAAGCGGTCTTCCGGCAAGCGTGATGCTCCCAACACTGCCCCTGGGACAGAAACCAAGGTTTCTTCCATATGACTAGGAGCGAAGGCATCTGCGCGTTACCCTGATCATACAGACGGTTTTCCCCTCGAGGAAAACCCCTGATTCCCAGCCACCACTGTAAGGGTCTCGTGCAGCAGGCCAAGAGATATTCTGTTGGGCGCGGCCGCAATGAGCCCCAGCAGTCCTTAAAACTGCTTCACAGTGATGCTGTGGCCTAGCTTCACTTTAGAGACCACCGCCCGTATAGACTCGTCGTGCGGGAGACAATTGTGCCCACAATGTAGAGAATCCCATCGACTCCCAGGAACACTGTTCTCTGAGAAGGCGTCAACACGCTACTGCGTGTAGAGTCTCAACCCCAAGCACTGAGAGCAGCCAAGGGACGACACCTCAATGCCGAACTGCTGCTACCACAGAGGAAGGGCTAGGCTGTATGGGCCGAACCCGATGTTGTGCGCTTTGCCCCCAAGCGAACCTCAGGAACTTCCTGTGACACAGAAGGATGGATACAGGGAAGCATGCATCCTCTTTAGACCCGTCATGACAGACCAGTCCTCAGACTGGATCTGAATCACAACGGAGGAACTGTAAGCATCTTGAATCTGAATCTCCTCAGAGAACGATTGAAGTACCTCAGATCTAAAGTTGGGCGCGAACTCGCCATCCTTCTTAGGAACTATGAAGTACCGGCTGTAGAACCCGGACTCCCTGTCTGGCGGAGGAGCACCTTCTGTGGCCTCCTTTCCAGCGAGAGTGGACTTCCTGTTCCATTACCGGAACCTGCCCAGGGACCACTGCCGTCCAGACCACCCCACTGAACTTCGGGGGAAGGTAACTGAACTGCAGTCTGTATCCCCTTTTCTACAGTATGCAGGGCCCACACAGATATATTCGGAGGCATAACCATGAGCCAAGATAATCTGCTAAGGAACCAGCCTCTCGAGGCCGGCCTCGGGTGTCAACCGAGCCTCCTCCCGACCCCCTTGCGGCTAACCGGCAGGGTGAAATCGAGGAAGATTTTGGTGTGCGTCTGCGTTTGCTGGACTGCCGCAAGTCTTGCTAGAGGCGGCTGGTGCAGCACGCGTCGCGAAAGCGATGTGGCCCGAAGCATACTTGATGGCGGGAGCACAGCATCGATTCCGAAAAACTCCACAGGAGGCGACCTCGATCGCTCCTACCGGGAGAGGGCTGGCCAGCAGGGCCTCATCTAAGGAGCAGCTTTACAGGGCCGCAACACTAGGCGGACACTGGGAATAGCAATTGCCTGAAACTGATGTGTCCGCAGGCCACAAGGCGGCGCGACATCAACTTCAGGAGGCTCCACCTTAGATGAATATCCAGACAAGTCAAACACGCTTAGGTGACATAATTAAATTATCCAACTTATTAAAGTCAGATAACATGACACTCAAGCCGTTAAGCCAACCAGTATCCCATGCACACCGATCGCGTGTGTTCACCTTAATAGCAGACCCATAACCTGCGCGCTGCCTCGGCAATCGTGAGATCGAGTCTTGCATATAAGAAGTGGCGAGCTCGTTATAACCGACTGCCCGATGCTGAGCACGTCTAATTCCCCAGAATCAGACCGTTCAAGCATCGGGTCCTCCGCCCCGGGGGAAGAAGCCGCATCGCGGGCTTCCACGCGGAAAAAGGAGAACATCTGAACTGACAGACAAAGACTGGGAAGATGCCTCAGCAGTCCCAAGTCTCGCTGACATGTCCATCCGTGAGCCCCATGACCGGCCTCGCCGCACCGCCTCGGCGAATGCGGGACCGATCCACGGGGCTCACGAGGCTAACCGACCTCATTGAACACGGCCAGCCGCAAGCGAAGCACCCTGGCGGCAGCTTATCTGTCGCCGCGGGCGGCTTCTCGCCGCCCTAGCGTGCTGCACGCCAGGCACTGTACCAAGCATATGTGTCCGTGCCCGACCTATAACTGGGACACTGGTGCACACAACGCTAGTATTGCCCGCCCGGAGTCGCCAACTTTATATATATATATTCTTTTTTGTGACAAACAACACCAAATAGACAGACAGTTTGAAACACAGAGCGCTATGCTGAAGAGCGATAACTGCCGTTACTATGCGCCGGCTCCCCTTATGTATCTTCCGGGTATGCCGTCACAGCTACGTCATGATGCAACACCAATCAGGATTGGGATAGTTTCATTCATACTTCAGACACGCTGTTGCTTAGGGAGTGTCCCCAAATTTGTCGTTCCGCGCAGTGTGAGTTCCCTCAAAAGGGAACCACGGAAACCAGTTCCATTCCAGCAGCTGTTAATTAGAGCTATAAAACAACGAACATGTCCTCAAATGTGTGTTATTACGCCAGTCACTAATTATAACACAAAATAGGCATTTAATAGTGTTGATTCTTGTTTATGTGTGTGAACATGTGATAGCTTTGAGCACGGCAGAGTGAGCATTCGTCATAATTTCTCCACTTGTTTTTCACGAAAGAAAGAAAGTCTTAAATATGTAATGGTGACTTTTGAGTGAACTAACCTTTAATTTTTGCCTGTGTGAAGAAGAAAAATACCACAAATAAAAGAAAAGAGCTTTACCTTGGCTACGAAACACTTCGCAATGGCAACTGGGTTGGCGTTACATCTCTCCAGGTCATGAAGCAGGTCACTAAAACACACACACACACACACACACACACACACACACACACACACACACACACACACACACATCATAAGTCATTACTCACATCCAGCCGGACTGAGCCATTATGAAGCTAACTATTTAAAATCTCTTCCAGTTGTGTGCTGCATTGTAGGCCATGAGCTGTAAAGGAAATACCCACTTCCATGAATTGAACAGCATTGTGAATGTGTGGTCACTTCGGCATTGCAGTCATATGAAGCAACACTGAGTGAGTGTGTGTGGGCTGAATTTGGTGTGAGTCTGGAAAAATGTGCAGGTGTGTATGTGTGTGGTCCAAAGTGAGAGGAACTGAGGGAAGAGATGACGGGAAAAACAAAAGACAGTCTAAAACAGAGGATCTTCCCTCAAGAGGACACTTTCTGTGGCACAAAGGCCCTACTAAAACATGCCATGTTGCTCTTTTTTTGGCAAATGGTCAGTAAAGGGAGATGTTTAACCTTCAGGGAATATAATAGACAACCTAAGGAGGGAAAAATAAATATGAGCTGTTTTATTATCTTAACTTTCATTAATATGAAGAACTTGAAGTTACCGAGATGTGGGACATTGTCTAGATACAGTTCTAATAATCTAAAACTAGTAGTTCTACCAATACACATTAAATAAACATCAGAATAAAACAGACCAAATTAAATTTATCTTAATATATCACTCACTAGATATTAGTTGTTTTGGGATATAATGTTGAGTTTTAGTTATTGATAAACATACATGCAGTTACTATAGTAATAACTATAAATGTATGCATAATTACAAGCAACTAACCCTAAACCAAACCCTAACCCTAATCATAACACTAAGTGCATGCATTAATAAATATTACTAAGCACTTATTTGAGTAAATACAATACACCTTAAATAAAGGGTTACACTTTATTTCAAGGTGTCTGTTATACATTTAAGTACTGCGTAATATTGAGTTAATGCATACATAGTAATTACTTTAGGGTTGGGATTAGGGTTTGGTTTAGGGTTAGTTGCATAAAATTATGCATAACATACTGTTATTACTACAGTAACTGCATGTAACATATGTAACAAGGACACTGTAAAATAAAGTGTTACCCTGCTTTTAATTGTTGGACACAATGAGAACTGCTGTGGAACAGGCCAAATCACAGTATTAAGTTGGTATGATAGTTTAATTGTATGTTACAGAATAGTTAATCTAAAAATTGTGTGCATTTTTAAAAACCTAATATTTTATGGAAAGTGGCAAACACCTGTTACACTTCTCTAAATGAATGCTTGTGTCACTGAAGCTAGTAGGATGTTTCTGTGTACCTGTTAAAACGGTAGATGTCCCGGATATTTCCAAATAAAGAATTCCTCTCTTCATCTCCCAACAGCAGAAGAGACTGGTTGCTGATGCAGTCCAGGTAGTCCTGTAGAGAAACAGATGAAAGGATGAATAATCTCATCAGTTGTCATGTGAGATGGGCAGCACGCCTGGCATCAAACGGGGTCCTGGCCCCGACTGGCTTTGAGTTCTTTAGGGTTTGCCGTATTTGGACAGACAGACCTGCTTGAACTCTCACATCTGACATTAACATGCACATCAGTAGATTAGCTATGTCCGCAAGTTATGTAAAGCACTTAGGGAGCGACACTTTGATGCACATATAAGCATCAAAGAATGGTATTTGCCATATCCATTAAGCACATTATACATAAAGACACCTTTTGAATGATCTGTGGGAATCTTCTTACGGAAATGTACCTTAAACATTTTTATTCAAAGTTTTCTGATATAAAACGGCGTACCATATGCACGCCAAAACTCATTTTGGCGTATACATTCTACAAGATTGCACACTCGTACTATTTATACGCATTTTCGTGAGATCGGGCTCAATAAATCATAACTTGGGGTTTCTGAGTAAACAAGGCATAGTATGTAAATAATACAGATTACTAGTTAATTAAGTTAAGACATTAAGTAAAGTTAACTAAAACGTGTTAGTTAGAATCACTGTTGGACTTAACAGTGTAGAAGAGTTTCTAGTGGGTTTTTGGAGTTACCATCATGGTGACAAGTGGCGCTGCTTGGTTTGGGAGCCGGTAAGTTAGCAAGTTGGCATTTTCTTTATTAGTTTGATATAGCTAGCAAAATATTTCTTAACTTAAAAAAGTTTAACTTTTATAAATTAGGTTTACAGTGAAATAAATAACTTATTTAACTAGCAAGAACTCAAAAAAGTTAATGAACTAAATATTTTATGTTAATTGCTATCAGAATGTATGAGTTTGCTAACTCATTAAACTCAAAACTTGATAGTTAGAGGTAGCCCATCTTATCAACCCAATCTCACAGCAATTCGTATGTATTCTATGAGTTTTGCAAAATCGTATATTTGAAGAGTTGTCCAATTCTTATGATTTTTGTACTAACCCTGCCCTAAACCTAGCCTTCACTTTGGTTAAGACAAATCAAATGAATTCATACGAGGCCATTCGTACGAATTGGTCATGAGATAGAATTGAATTTATGCGGAATTACAGTGTAACTAACTTAACTTTTGTACTAACTGAAAGGTTGTGAAAACTGTTGAAATGTTCCCAGAGGCAGAATCTTGAAAACTGTTTTGTATAAATATACTTTAACCCATAAAATATTTTGTTATGACTTCCAAGGCTGAAGCATTGCCTGAGCATTACAGTGCATGAATATTTTCATAATAACATGAGCCAACTGGATTAAAGAAGGTGTCAGCATGACTTATATGTAAAATAGTAAGCAATAGCTGCTTTGTTTGCAGTTTGTATAGCAGTCGTAGTTTCGGTTTCTCTTTTTGAATGATGAATATAGTCTACTGATATAGATAGTTATTTCCAGAACGAATGTGCTAGTTGACAGTCGCACAGCCGGCTTTCGCCGCCACTCGCTCTTTTAAGACGGCTTGGTGTGTCACAGCCTTAAGGATGGAGGAACAAATTATATAAACTACAGAATCCCCCAGTGAGCTTTCACAAAAATATAAGCAAACAAAGCATGTCAGATTCTGTATTTATGCTGTGTCTTCTACTCCGCCCTACATGTGAATGTCTCTCTTGTTGGCTGAAAGATGAGATAAGTGATTCTTTCACTCTGATAGAAATCTTTACCTGAACCCCCTCAGGCAGTGTAAAATAAGCATTCTGTGTCTACTCTAAAACACACCCTGTGTCAACACCCTGCTCACACATAAACACAGACGTACAGCTTGTGTCATTTTCAAAACTGAAAAATAATATGATAGCATTACTCCTGGAAGAAAAAAACAATTCAACTTATGTTAATTTCAGTTTTAGTCATTTTAGTATTCAAACTTATTTTGCCATGGCAAAATCTAAAATTGTATTATATATACTTTAAAGTTTTAGTTAACAATAGCAGCTTACAAGCCATAACATTTTCATGACATTTTAAAGTTTGGTCTCAGATTTACTGCGAGAATCATTGCAAGAAATTATGCTCACATTTTTACATTTTTTGCAAAAAAGGGTGCACAATGGATATAAAACACGGTAAAAAAAAATTTAAACCAGGGTATATGTGAATTCTAGGGGGTCCATCATGGTTCTGCACGGGCCCACCAATTATTGTTGGATCTAATTTTAAGTTAAATTCAACCAAAGCTAAAATTCTGCTAAATGTTTCAGTATACCTCACTCATTGACATAAGTAAATTAAAGGTGATGCTAATGCTATTTCATGCATTCTGACTTATTTACACTGGTAAAGAGTTGTATTCTCATGCTAAACATGGCCAAAATGTAAAAAAAAAAAAAACTAGTTGGATGTATGACAGAGTATTTTTGTGCCAAATACACTCCTTCAGGATTCAAATAAGTTTCATAAAGTTTTTTTTTCCGCATATGGCCCTGTATGACATCATAAAGGGTGGAATTCCTTGTATGGGCACTTCTGAGCATGCACTCATACACATACACACACACACATCAAGCAGAGCGAGAGCATCAACGAGCCAAGTTTGGATTACAGAAGCTGTCGGTGGCATTGCCATTGTGTTTTTAGACCACAAAATCAACAATGTCAACAAGTGTGTTTCTGGTTGTGAGGGAAAGATATATATATATATATTTACAGTATTGTTCAAAATAATAGCAGTACAATGTGACTAACCAGAATAATCAAGGCTTTTAGTATATTTTTTATTGCTACGTGGCAAACAAGTTACCAGTAGGTTCAGTAGATTCTCAGAAAACAAACAAGACCCAGCATTCATGATATGCACGCTCTTAAGGCTGTGCAATTGGGGTATTAGTTGAAAGGGGTGTGTTAAAAAAATAGCAGTGGTTACCTTTGACTGTACAAACTCAAAACTATTTTGTACAAACATTTTTTTCTGGGATTAAGCAATCCTGTGAATCACTAAACTAATATTTAGTTGTATGACCACAGTTTTTAAAACTGCTTGACATCTGTGTGGCATGGAGTCAACCAACTTGTGGCATCTCTCAGCTGTTATTCCACTCCATGATTCTTTAACAACATTCCACAATTCATTCACATTTCTTGGTTTTGCTTCAGAAACAGCATTTTTGATATCACCCCACAAGTTCTCAATTGGATTTAGGTCTGGATATTGGGCTGGCCACTCCATAACATTAATTTTGTTGGTTTGGAACCAAGACTTTGCCCGTTTACTAGTGTGTTTTGGGTCATTGTCTTGTTGAAACAACCATTTCAAGGGCATGTCCTCTTCAGCATAGGGCAACATGACCTCTTCAAGTATTTTAACATATGCAAACTGATCCATGATCCCTGGTATGCGATAAATAGGCCCAACACCATAGTAGGAGAAACATGACTATATCATGATGCTTGCACCTCCATGCTTCACTGTCTTCACTGTGTACTGTGGCTTGAATTCAGAGTTTGGGGGTCGTCTCAAACTGCCTGTGGCCCTTGGACCCAAAAAGAACAATTTTACTCTCAGTCCACAAAATGTTCCTCCATTTCTCTTTAGGCCAGTTGATGTGTTCTTTGGCAAATTGTAACCTCTTCTGCACATGCCTTTTTTTTAACAGAGGGACTTTGCGGGGGATTCTTGAAAATAGATTAGCTTCACACAGACGTCTTCTAACTGTCACAGTACTTACAGGTAACTCCAGACTGTCTTTGATCATCCTGGAGGTGATCATTGGCTGAGCCTTTGCCATTCTGGTTATTCTTCTATCCATTTTGATGGTTGTCTTCCGCTTTCTTCCACGCCTCTCTGGTTTTGCTCTCCATTTTAAGGCATTGGAAATCATTTTAGCTGAACAGCCTATCATTTTTGCACCTCTTTATAGGTTTTCCTCTCCAATCAACTTTTTAATCAAAGTACGCTGTTCTTCTGAACAATGTCTTGAACGACCCATTTTCCTCAGCTTTCAAATGCATGTTCAACAAGTGTTGGCTTCATCCTTAAATATGGGCCACCTGATCCACACCTGTTTCTTCACAAAATTGATGACCTCAGTGATTGAATGCCACACTGCTATTTTTTGAACACACCCCTTTCAACTAATTCAACTAATTGCCCAATTGCACAGCCTTAAGAGCGTGCATATCATGAATGCTGGGTCTCATTTGTTTTCTGAGAATCTACTGAACCTACTGGTAACTTGTTTGCCACGTAGCAATAAAAAATATACTAAAAACCTTGATTATTCTGGTTAGTCACATTGTACTGCTATTATTTTGAACAATACTGTATATATATATATATATATATATATATATATATATATATATATATATATATATATATATATATATATATATATATATATATATATATAAATATATATATATATATATATATATATATATATATATATATATATATATATATATATATATATATATATATATATATATATATATATGAGAACATGTTTCCTTCAGAGCTTTACGCTACACACACTCGCATGTTTTCAGTTGTCTCATGTGTTTCTTTTAAAGTTGTTTTCTGAACCTACTTTCCTCTCCTTTATCTGTCCTCTCCATCCATCCTGCCTGCTTTCCTTTAATTCCATTCTCTCCTCGAACCATCTATCATTCTCTTAGTGCCAGGGGGCCTGTGAATGTGTATGTGTAGAGGAGTAGGTGGGGAAGGGGGTTGCGACCAAGAAAGAGTCAGAAAATCAGGGCAAGGGTGAGAGGAAGAGTTTAGCATTCATCTCCTCGTTCTCTGGGTCAAATGACAGCCATGTGCACTTTACATTTGACAGCTATATAAATCATACACAAAGAAACACACACACACACACACACACACACACACACACACACACACACACACACACACACACACACACACACGCCTCCAGTACTCTTGCTTTATAGGCAGTCGTAGCCTGATGGTTAAGGACAAAGGTTCAAGGTTTGATCCCAAGTATGGGAAATCTACACACTGGACAATCACTACCATTTGTATCTGTGAGCAAGGTACTTGTAATGGACAGTTCACCCAAAACTAAATGTTATGTCTTCATTTACTCACCATCCCATCATTAAAAAATCTGCATCTTTATCAAGATGTTTCAAACCAGGTTATGTCAGTGACCATTTGGAAGAGAGTTTGAGTCCAAAATCTCTGTGTCTATATCCATGCTAGTAAGTGCTAAACGTAAAAGTCGAGAATGGCTGGAATATAACACATACTCTGTACTTAACCTATCATATGCACACTGCTTGTTTGGATGCAGTCAGTTTTGTCCACAAAGGATGAGGTAATTTGATTGGATGTCATGTTTTTGACCTTTTACGGCACTACCATTTTCCTGTTTTTACATTGAATGCGGCATTTTGTCTGTTAGAAACACATGATTGGATTTAATGTTATGGTGGGGTAGAATTAAATGAATGGCAAAACTCACTATTTTGTCACCTCAGTCACCTCACGTACCCCATTTTGCGAACCACTGCTATATAGTTGGCAAAAAAGAGTATGTGACAAGAAGTATGTCCAAATTCACAGTACTCATATAAAAGAGTAGATGAAAAGTACCTGTATGATCTACTTCTGTGAGATTCTGAAGTGTGCATACGATGGACACTTTACTATCCCATGAGGCCATGGGAGAGGATTTGTGAACGGAAGTGAAGCGACGCAACTGACACTGTTAGGTCACATGATAATGACAACATGGCGAATGTGACCATACTAAAACATAAAAAAAAATGAAATATGTTTCAGATATTTAGGAAACATGCTGAGTTTACATACCCGTTTCTCACCACTAATTATTCTACTTTGAAATGTGTGTTCCGTGTCGGAATGTCTGTTTTCGCCTGTGCAATACCACACAGTGCCAATTTACCCAACAGTATTTCAAGAGCAGTATTTCAGCCAGATGCCATAAATATAAGGTATTGCAGCAGCCATGGAAGCCAGAAAACAAAGTGGGTCAGAGATCGCAGATTATACCCAACCTAAAAGGGGCGGAGGAAACAACTCTCTAAAATATTTTGAAGTGCAGTAACCATTTCAACCACTAGCTGTCAATAATACATACTGCACCTTTAATGGTCGCGTAGTAAGTTTCAAACCAAATGTAGTAACTACTATACAGTATGCGATTTCAGAAGTAGTGATAATGCTCAAGAATCTTTGTGTTTTTCATACCTGGACTATACTGCGAAGGTCTTGGACGTAGGTTTTTTCTGTTTCAATAATTTCCTCCACCACTCGGTCCACATACTGCACTTTACGTCCTTCTGGTGACTGAATATCTGCATCCCCCTGTTTGGTCGGTGTAGGTGTTTGTCTTTCTGTCTCCTCCTCCTCCTCCAGCTGTCGGGCAGGCACCAGCTCCAATCGGATGGCTCCAGACTCATGATCCCGCTCAGGAGTGGAGCCTAATACCGGCCGACCCCCCAGAGAGCAGTGACTGTCACGGGAGGAGGCAGACGAAGACGTGGAGCCGTAGCTCACTGGCCGATCGTTGCAGTTTGTGGAGTCCATGCTGCGTGAGGAGCAATATCTTAGGGCAGAGTTTCTGATGGGACCTCCCACCTGGCTCAGGACCGCCCCTCCAACAGGGACCTCCGGGAGTGGCGGTAAAACATCAGTGGAGAATGGATAATCTTCTGAAAGATAAAAAGTCCAAGTGGTTAGACGATTTTGAAGAAAATTGCAATATGCCATATGTTTTTAAATAATGTGATACTGTGAAAAATCAATTAAATTATATGTTTAAATTATATAACCAACACACAAATTTCACATTCTTTCTGGAAAAAGAAAGCATCATTACAACCTCAGAAAGTAAACAGCAATATTTACTGTAGCATTGCATAAAAAGTGACGCACATTACAAAAACCCACACAAAAACTACAACCCAAAAACCCACTGCAATTACATATTCAGTTCCCACAGAGTTAGATCTCAAGAGGGAACTTACACAAAAACATCCTGAAAAAACCCACATCAATCTCTAGCATTCCTGTGTGGTAATCACCGCGAACATACACACTCAAAACGGTTTGAGGTTGTTCTTCAGACAAAAGTGCTCTGACAGTTGAGGAGAAAGCTAAACTTTAACCTTCTTTTAGATACTAGTAGCTATAACTATTCTTAGTCTCACTGTCCCATTATCAGTGTTGGGGAAAATTATGTATGCATTACAATATTGCGTTCCCTTAAAAAGCAACTAATTGCGTAACTTTTTCAGAAAATAAATGTGTTACTTTTGCATTACTTTTTATTATCTGAGATTTTCTGATATTGGAGGTATTCTGATTTTTCATTTCACTAATTTTATTCATTTCGAGGAATACTGAATCTTTTTTTTTTTGCAAGAGATGAGTAAATGCATGCTCACATTTAGTCTAGAATTACAATAACCATAATGTTCACACTCAACGCCTCTGCACTCACTCACGATTTCACTCAACGTGTGGACAGAAGAGTTGTCAGTCAATAAATGGAAAAACAAAGAACTTGCGTTACTTATTTGAAAAAGTAACAAAAAAATTTTGTAGTAAATTTAAAAGTAATGTAAAAACTAGTTACTTTACTAGTTACTTGACAAAAGTAATCTGATTACGTAACTTGAGTTGTGTTACCCCCAACACTGTCCGTTATCTCAGAAATGTAACACCAATAATAAGAACATAGAACAAAACACTAAAAAAATTTTTTATAATTTTTTTAAATAATTTTTTTATTTACTAAAAAAAAAAGTTGTGAGTGGGAACTTGGTGCTTTTATGTGCTTGCTAATGTTTTTAGCATAATGCTTTGTGATTACCAGGGTATTTTGGGTGGTTGCTAGAGAGGGACTCAAATGGAGACTAAACGTCATTGGGGGTGACTAGAGGGTGGACTTGGGACAGTAAGCAACGCCCTAGAAATCACTTAAAAGACCCTAGCAACCGCATAACAACCCTTACAACATAGCATTGTGGTGGAAAGTAGCATGTCAAGCACCATTTTCTTCAGAAAATGTTCAAACTCTTGTGTTTATTTTATTGAACTGTATGAGCTTTTACTGCTAGGTAGACTGTTTGCATGTGTATCTGAAGTTGGGCATGATTCAGTTGTGTATTAAAACAGCAGTTGACAGGCACTTACCACATCACTTCAAGTGAATTGCCATGGGAACACACACACACACACACACACACACACACACACACACACACACACACACACACACACACACACACACACACACACACACACACACACACACACACACACACACACACACACACACACACACACACACACACACAGAGCCTTTCATACAATAGAAAGGCCAGCACTGAAAGAGAGAGGCTTTAATGAGCAGATTAACGTGTAATGGAGACATTTTACTCTGTGGGTTAAATGAAAGAGAGCTCTGTGTGACCGTACGTGTGCAAGTGTGTGTGTGTATGTGAGAGCGTATGTGTGTGTGTGACTGTGTGTGTGCAAGTCTGTATGTGCACATGCACGTGTGGTTATGGACTCTCTATTCTCGGACTCACTAACAAAACACCGTAAGACCATCCAGACGCACCCACTCCACACACACTAGCACAGGTGTGCACACACAATCAGCTCAGAGTAACATAGTAATTTTTACACTCTGTTGACACAATAGGTAGATTACGACAGTGGAAAGGGGTAATATATACATAAGGGACAAAGTGAAGTGTTGAATTACAATATTTCATACAACTTGCACCAAATTACATCATGGAAGCCAGTCAAATGCAACAAGTAATCGTTTTCTCACAACAAAACCATATAAAGGGATTCCAGGGAATTTAAGACTTTCTTTTTGTCTTGCAGTCAAACACATGTCTCCTTTTCAGTTGCCAGTTATGAATAATCACTGTCATTACTCACTCAACATGGAGCCATCTATATTATCTAGGGCTCCAGAAAAAAGCCACATGATTGGCTCTTGATTGCCTGAGCAAACTTCTGACTGGTTAATTCCTGTGCATGCCAAACTCACACACTGACCCACTTTCACTAGACAATCAAGCACAAAATGAGATGCGGCCACTAGCAAACACATTCTGAAGTAAAAACACATGGTTTTGTGTTGCATGATTACTTCAGTTTGAACTATTGGAATATGTCTGCATATGTTAAAGCCTTTTCATGCATCAGGTTCACTGCTGATTGTGTGTTTTGATGGGTGGGGTCATGTTCAAGTAAAACTTCTGTGGGTGTGTTTGTACACTGTTCATGCATGAGTTTGTCTGTTGTATCCTGTGCTTTTCTTAGTCTACCTTTTAACTGCACTTGCATACAATATAATATTAATTAAATAAAAGTTTGTTTAAGTGTAATGTACTTAAAGAGAGCACACTCAACTCATGACTATGTTTGGTTTTACTTTATTTTAAGCTGTCCTTGTTACATTGTGTACTTATAATTCTACATTTAAGAACTGAGTAATAATAATGAACAAAATGTACTTACTATAGGGTTATGGTTATGATTTGGTTTAGTGTAAATTACATGTAGTTATGCATAATTTATAGTTATTACTAACATAAGTACAAGGACAGTAGGACACTGTTACCCTAAATTTTTTAACACAATTTTTAGAAAAAGTGCACGTTGTAGTACTGTCTACATTTTAGACTACATTTTAAAGTACATTTTAAATAATTATGTTTTAATCATCTTTTGTCATGTTTTAAAGAAGTACACTTATTTTGAGGTGTTGATTAACATACTAAGGCATATGTTAAGTACTTGATTATAATTTTAATTGCGGTGTGATTTGATATTATATTTAAAGTTAATATATTTTAAATGTACAAAATTGTCACTTAATTACAAGTCAGTATATATATATATATATATATATATATATATATATATATATATATATATATATATATATATATATATATATATATATATATATATATATATATATATATATATATATCAACCAATCACATGGCAGTTGCTTCAATGCATTTAGGGGTGTGGTCCTCGTCAAGACAATCTCCTGAACTCCAAACTCAATGTCAGAATGGGAAAGAAAGGTGATTTAAGCAATTTTGAGCGTGGCATAGTTGTTGGTGCCAGACGGGCCGGTCTGAGTATTTCACAATCTGCTCAGTTACTGGGATTTTCACGCACAACCATTTCTATGGTTTACAAAGAATGGCTTGAAAAGGGAAAAACATCCAGTATGCGGCAGTCCTGTGGGCGAAAATGTCTTGTTGATGCTAGAGGTCAGAGGAGAATGGGCCGACTGATTCAAGCTGATAGAAGAGCAACTTTGATTGAAATAACCACTCGTTACAACCAAGGTATGCAGCAAAACATTTGTGAAGCCACAACATTGAGGCGGATGGGCTACAACAGCAGAAGACCCCACCGGGTACCATTCATCTCCACTACAAATTGGAAAAAGAGGCTACAATTTGAACGAGCTCACCAAAATTGGACAGTTGAAGACTGGAAAAATGTTGCCTGGTCTGATGAGTCTCGATTTCTGTTGAGACATTCAGATGGTACAGTCAGAAATTGGCGTAAACAGAATGAGAACATGGATCCATCATGCCTTGTTACCACTGTGCAGGCTGGTAGTGGTGGTGTAGTGGTGTGGGGGATGTTTTCTTGGCACACTTTAGGCCTCTTAGTGCCAATTGGGCATCGTTTGAATGCCATAAATATGTATGTACACAATTTAATTCTTAATTCATAGTCGTTAAAGATCCAACAGGTCAAGTGTCAAGTAACACAAGACGCAGAGTTTGATCAGTTGCCATTGACCATTAGACAAACAGCCAATGATTATTCATCATTGTCAACGTCAGTGTAACTGAAAACATATGAGACACTGATTCTAACAAGATACAACAAATATGTTTTGCAATCAACCACTAAGGCATCATGACACAAATTAAAATAGTTCAGTACAATTACTTATGATGTTCAGTTTCAGTTTGAAATCAATGAAGCAAACTATAGTTTTTTTTTTTGAAGCGCTAATGACAACTACCTGAACCAGCTATGTAGAATGGGCCAGCTGCATAAACATAGCCACTATGCTAATACAGGGAAGTCAAGAGGTAGTTCTTACTTTTCGGATTTCAAATTAAACCAACCTATCTTTTAATGTATCTGAGCTATGACCAGTCATAAAAATTAGATGACTAACTTGTAAGTGTCCAAGTAGTTTATGCACCCCTTTCTGCTTCCAACAGCCTAGGACTTTTACCAGCTCATTATAAACATATAATACATACTAATGTCTGCTGTAGTTCATATACAGGTCCTTCTAAAAAAATTATTGTGCATATTGTGATAAAAGTTCATTATTTTCCATAATGTAATGATAAAAATGTATTATATATTTTAGATTCATTGCACACCAACTGAAATATTTCAGGTCTTTTATTGTTTTAATACTGATGATTTTGGCATACAGCTCATGAAAACCCAAAATTCTCAAAAAATTTGCATATTTAATCCGACCAATAAAAGAAAAGTGTTTTTAACACAAAACAAAGTCACCCTTCAAAGAATTATGTTCAGTTATGCACTCAATACTTGGTCGGGAATCCTTTTGCAGAAAGGACTGCTTCAATGCGGCGTGGCATGGAGGCAATCAGCCTGTGGCACTGCTGAGGTGTTATGGAGGCCCAGGATGCTTCGATAGTGGCCTTAAGCTCATCCAGAGTGTTGGGTCTTGCGTCTCTCAAATTTCTCTTCACAATATCCCACAGATTCTCTAAGGGGTTCAGGTCAGGAGAGTTGGCAGGCCAATTGAGCACAGTAATACCATGGTCAGTAAACCATTTACCGGTGGTTTTGGCACTGTGAGCAGGTGCCAGGTCGTGCTGAAAAAACGAAATCTTCATCTCCATAAAGCTTTTCATCAGATGGAAGCATGAAGTGCTCTCCTGTTCTCCTGATAGATAGCTGCATTGACCCTGCCCTTGATAAAACACAGTGGACCAACACCAGCAGCTGACATGGCACCCCAGACCATCACTGACTGTGGGTACTTGACACTGGACTTCAGGCATTTTGGCATTTCCTTCTCCCCAGTCTTCCTCCAGGCTCTGGCACCTTGATTTCCGAATTACATGTAAAATTTGAGCGACAGTCCAGTGCTGTTTTTCTTTAGCCTAGGTCAGGCGCTTCTGCCGCTGTTTCTGGTTCAAAAGTGGCTTGACCTGGGGAATGCGGCACCTGTAGCCCATTTCCTGCACACGCCTGTGCACGATGCGGCTCTGGATGTTTCTACTCCAGACTCAGTCCACTGCTTCCGCAGGTCCCCCAAGGTCTGGAATCGGTCCTTCTCCACAATCTTCCTCAGGGTCCGATCACCTCTTCTTGAGTTTTTAAAAGCCTCAGGAATCTTTTGCAGATGTTTAGAGTTAATTAGTTGATTCAGATGATTAGGTTAATAGCTCGTTTAGACAACCTTTTCATGATATGCTAATTTTTTTGAGCTGTATGCCACAAATCATCAGTATTAAAACAATAAAAGACCTGAAATATTTCAGTTGGTGTGCAATGAATCTAAAATATATTAAAGTTTAATTTTTATCATTACATTATGGAAAATAATGAACTTTTATCACAATATGCAATTTTTTTGAGAAGGACCTGTATATTTAACTTCACTGTATTTTTGCTATGTCTGACATGGTGAAGTTTTAAAAATCAGGTCAGGAGCAAATCTCGCAATGAGGTCACAGACAAAAAGAGCTTAAATCCCGGGTTATTAGACAAACATTTTTAATAAACTAAGTAGGGTTGCATTAGCCTGTGATTTTACCTTGATTAACTTGACCTGATACACTGTGCTTGTACAGTGATAGTATTATAACATTCGTCCCGTTTTTGGCTTCTAGCAGGTGAGGAGACTGATAGCAGAAGAGGTGGGATGCATGGGGCGGCGTGACCCCAATCTCATGAAACTGAACTAGAAAACGCTGCTGTTCTGTGTTGCTTATAAGCTACAACAGTGGATTTGTTTTTCGGTTAATAATTTTAATAAAAGTAGTTTTGTCAGACGGCCCATTGAGAAAAGGTGAAGTACTCCCATTCCACTCCAAATTATTTGCTGTCATTCCTAATAAGTGGCAAAACCATGAAAGACCAATACCAAACCAAACCAAAACATGCCAAATGGAATCAAAACATAAAAAATGGAATCAAAACATGCCAAATTAATTCAATGGTTTGTCATGTTGGGGTTGAATAAAGTAAAGAAGCAGTTCTTTTAATGAAAACAAACTCAAACTCACTTCTCAGGAATACAAAAAAACACAAAAAACACATAGAACAGAACAACCACTCATAATAGACGAGATCTGACAAAAAAAATAACTGGAAAATGAGCGCTAGAGAGAAACACAAAGGACTAAATGAGGTAATTAACAAGACACAGGTAAGACGCATGATGGCAACTCAAAACCATGGCAACAGAAGAATACAGGAAACGCAAAACACAGATCAAACGTGACAGAGTTATCATGTTCTTTAGGGTTCTCTTTTGTGAAGAAAAAGTAGCAGAAGAGTAGGCAAGCTTTAGGTCAATTCTAGCACCACTCCTATTCAACCTGTACATGCTGCCACTGAGCCAAATAATGAGAGAGAACCAAATGGCTTACCACAGCTATGCTGACGACACCCAGATCTACTTAGCACTATCACCTAATGACTATAGCCCCATTGACTCCCTGTGCAAATGCATTGATGAAGTTAACAGTTGGATGAGCCAAAACTATCTCCAGTTAAACAAAAACAAAACTGAAATCATTACATTTGGAAACAAAGATGAAATTCTCAAGGTGAACGCATATCTTGAGACAAAAGGTCTAATAACAAAAAATCAAGTCAGGAATCTTGGTGTGATTTTGGAGTCAGACCTGAGTTTCAATAGTCATGTCAAAGCAATAACTAAATCAGCTTACTATCATCTGAAAAATATTGCAAGAATTAGATGCTTTGTTTCCAGGCAAGACTTAGAGAAACTCGTTCACGCTTTCATCACCAGCAGGGTGGACTATTGTAATGGTCTTCTAACCGGCCTTCCCAAAAAGACCATTAGACAGCTGCAGCTCATACAGAACGCTGCGTCCAGGATTCTGAGCAGAACAAGAAAATATGACCATATCACGCCAGTACTCAGGTATTTACACTGGCTTCCAGTTACATTTAGGATCGATTTTAAAGTATTATTACTTGTTTATAAATCACTTAATAGCCTAGGACCTCAATACATTGCAGATATGCTGATTAAATACAAACCCATCAGATCACTCAGATCATCAGGATCAAGTCAGCTAGAAATACCAAGAGTTCACTCAAAGCAAGGAGAGTCTGCGTTCAGCTATTGTGCCAGCCGTAGCTGGAACCAGCTTCCAGAAGAGATCAGATGTGCTCCAACAGTAGCCACATTCAAATCTAGACTCAAAACACATCTGTTCAGCTGTGCCTTTACTGAATGAGCACTGTGCCACTGTACGTCCAGACTCAAAACACATCTGTCCAGCTGTGCATTTACTGAATGAGCACTGTACCACTGTACGTCCAGACTCAAAACACATCTGTTCAGCTGTGCATTTACTGAATGAGCACTGTACCACTGTACGTCCGACTGATTGCACCTATTCTAATCTATGCATCATCTTAATTTTTATTTTTATTTTATTTTTATTTTTTTATCTATATATACTGTAATCTATATATACTTTTTAAATATCTTTACAACTATATATTTCTATTGTCTTCTTATTTTAAAAATTTACAACTGTTTTAATTATCCTGTTTTTATTTTTAAGTCTTACACGTGGTATTCTTAATTCTTATCACTATTTTAATTTCATTTTCCATGTAAAGCACTTTGAATTGCCATTGTGTATGAAATGTGCTATATAAATAAACTTGCCTTGCCTTGCCTTAGGACATACTACTTTGTCATCTTTAACGGATGCTCTGTTGCTTAGTTACGTGAATCATATCACCGTTTAAACGGCCCTGTCAATCATCTTAACATCACAGTTAAAATCCTCAATATTTAATTAAATTTTCTACCGTATCAGAGAGGAATGTTGCAGCACGTTGATCTGGCAGGTGTGGGTATTTCATGTCGAGACTCTCCTCATGTGTTTGCAATTTGAATATAATGATGCATTTAAACGTTTATGACCAAACCTATCATTACAAAAGTTCACAATGCTGTTGCAGATTAAAATGGGTACATAATGGATAACATTATTGAATAAATATGTTTTCGTCAGTTTATCTAAACCTTTATCTAAACCTCTCTAATTAACCGCCAGACTCGCACATCCTGTGTTTCTGTGTTTGTAGTTCTAATCAAATCCTCGTTCAACGCACTATGGGTTGTATGCAATATTAGCCATTAGAGTGTGCAAAAGTAGACCATCCAGGTATCTTTTACTAATTTCAACATACTACAACTTTATCAAACCGATCACCTTTCACACGGACCTGCGAAAACTGTAGTATCATGCCAAGCCAGTAGGTAGCGATGTCACTTTGTAAAGACAAAGACACTACGCACCTATAGTTTAAACAAGTAATATACATGTGCATGACGTCACCGTTTTCACAAATTCACGTTTTTGTAGTTTACACTGAGATCATAACGGTATTGATCATTCAAAACATTCACTCGTTCTCGTTTTTAGGCCCCCAAAACACTGTTGTTGTGTAAATGCATGGTCCAAACTAATAAAAAAAACGCCTTCGTTTTTTGTTGAAAATGGTGTCGTGGAAACAGCCCCTCAGGGTGCTTTCACACTTGGCTCGATTGCCTGATCTGAGCCAAGCTTAACTTGAAATTTAGCTTGAAGTTAAAAATGTAAGACATTTGCTCCCATCTCTAAAACATTTTCCATTTCAGTTTGTGTAATGATCTTTGAAGCTTTGGGCTTTTGTCATGATATAAATGATTACTTTATTATATACACACAGTTTGAGCTCATTCAAACTAATCACTGAACAACATTGAGAAACATAGACAGTAGCTCGTGCTTGTTTATGTGTGTTCCAGAGAAACTCCAACTATCACATGACTGGAACTACTTTTGTTTGTCTATGTTGCACTCTTTTACCCACACCGTCAGTGTCAGTGATACACCCTGTAAAAAAAAAACAGCTGCTCATGCCTTTGCAACCTTACACACACACACACACACACACACACACACACACACACACACACACATGTTGTGTTTCCATGTTTTATGGGGACATTCTATAGGCGTAATGCATTTTATACTGTACAAACCGTATTTTCTATCCTCACACTGCCCTGCCCTAAACCTACCCATCACAGGAGACATGCTGCATTTTTACTTTTTCAAAAAACATCACTTAGTGTGATTTATAAGATGTTTTCCTCATGGGGACCAAAAAAATGTCCCCACAAGGACAAAAATTTGGATATTGCCATCTTTGTGGGGACATTTTGTCCCCATACCGTAGGGATTACCAGTCCACACACACACACACACACACACACACACACACACACACACACACATGTTGTGTTTCCATGTTTTATGGGGACATTCCATAGGCGTAATGCATTTTATACTGTACAAACCATATTTTCTATCCCCCTACACTGCCCCTGCCCCTAAACCTACCCATCACAGGAGACATGCTGCATTTTTACTTTTTCAAAAAACATCACTTAGTGTGATTTATAAGATGTTTTCCTCATGGGGACCAAAAAAATGTCCCCACAAGGACAAAAATTTGGATATTGCCATCTTTGTGGGGACATTTTGTCCCCATACCGTAGGGATTACCAGTCCACACACACACACACACACACACACACACACACACACACACACACACACACACACACACAAACGCACGCAACAAACACAAGCATGGCGTGTGCTGTTGAACTTCAAAGGCTAAGCTCAGAGGTAACCAGAAACCAAGCAATGGTTTATGTGCGTGTGTGTGTGTGTGTGTGTGTGTGTAATAAATATAAAGACATTTGTATAAGATCATGTTCACTTTGATCATTGCAACCAAACACATTAGAGCACGAAGACTTTGGTTTGTTTAGCAGAGGATTTGGGGTTTCACCAGCTTAAATTACAGCTAAATCTGATATCCACTGTTTTTTTTTTTTAAATATACTGACCCTTTGATCTGTGCAAGTGTAGTGATATAGTATATAAGGTATAGTAACATATCTGTTGCTACACAGTTGCTAGGACATTGGGTGATCTAAGTGGTTGCTAGAGTGTTCTGGGTGGTTGCTAGGGTGTTGCTAAGGCATTACTAGATGGTTTCTAGGTTGTTCTAGGTGATTGCTGGAAAATTGAAAGGTAGGTTCTGAATGGTTTTTATTGGATGTTAGGGGGTTGCTAGAGGGTTGTCAAGGTGTTCTGGGTGATTGCTAGGACAGTGCTAGGTGATTGATAGGGTATTGTTTTATGGTTGTTATGTGTTCAAAAGGGTGTGTTGACATCAAATTGTTAAGTGGCTTCTAGGGTGTTATAGGTTGTTGCTTACAGGTAAAAAAGAAACACACCTTAATTCTCTATGATTTTCTGGCCCAGTTTCCTATAATAACAGTTAATATAACAACTATATTATATTATATATCTTTACCGCAATTATGGACGTTATTTGTCATGTCTGTGTGGATTTATTAAGTTATTTGCTGAAGTCTTATGAAGCTCTATGTAGGTAGGTCTTCATTGCTCACATTGTGACTCAGAGGTAAAATCAGAAGGTGGGAAGCTGGACTCAATTTCCCACTCTCTTCATATCACGATGCTGGCTTAGACACACACACGACACACACACACACACACACACACACACACACACACACACACACACACACACACACACACACACACACACACACACACACACACACACACACACACACACACACACACACACACACACACACACACACACACACACACACACACACATGTTGTGTTTCCATGTTTATGGGGACATTCCATAGGCGTAATGCATTTTATACTGTACAAACCGTATTTTCTATCCCCCTACACTGCCCCTGCCCCTAAACCTACCCATCACAGGAGACATGCTGCATTTTTACTTTTTCAAAAACATCACTTAGTGTGATTTATAAGATGTTTTCCTCATGGGGACCAAAAAAATGTCCCCACAAGGACAAAAATTTGGATATTGCCATCTTTGTGGGGACATTTTGTCCCCATACCGTAGGGATTACCAGTCCACACACACACACACACACACACACACACACACACACACACACACGTTGTGTTTCCATGTTTTATAGGGACATTCCATAGGCGTAATGCATTTTATACTGTACAAACCGTATTTTCTATCCCCGTACACTGCCCCTGCCCCTAAACCTACCCATCACAGGAAACATTCTGCATTTTTACATTTTCAAAAAACATCACTTAGTGTGATTTATAAGATGTTTTCCTCATGGGGACCAAAAAATGTCCCCACAAGGACAAGGATTTTGGATATTGCCATCTTTGTGGGGACATTTTGTCCCCATACCGTAGGGATTACCAGTCCACACACACACGCACGCACACACACACACACACACACACACACACACACACACACACATATCCATTCCTCCCAAATGAACGGTAGATGGAGGATGAAGAACTAGGGGGGGAGAGAGTAACTAGGGGGGTTTAAGGCGGATTAAGCCTCCTGTCTGCCCCCCTCTGAGCGCTACTGCTGGGAGACTCAAACATGACATAATTCAGAGGAGACTAAAGGACAAAGACCTCTCTCACACACACACACACACACTTACACTCTCTGCCTCGCTCTCGTCTGCTCATCAGACAGACAAGATCAAATAGTTCCCCCCAACAGCCCTCTTCAGATGAATGGTGCACGTTTTACAGTTGCACACACATTCAGAGGGTTGAAGGAGTTCAGGCCGGGCGGCCTTTGAATGCAAGGCTTTTATAGTGTACTGGAGGGAGAAAGAGATTTCGAGTCCCCAACTTAAGCCGTGCATGTGTGTGTTTATATATAGCTAGATGTCAATAAAGGTTTTAAATACAGACTTTGAGCTGAAGTCCATCCAGCTGTGAGCTAAGCTGTACAGTTGAGCGTTTCTGAGGCTTGTACGTCCCATTTAAACCTATTTTTATTCTATCTTTACTCAAAACACACTAGTGGTCAACCAGTAAGGGGTTTTCTATGGCTGATATCATGGTGACTTATATAATGCAGATATAAATACACAGAAAATTATAATTAATTCACAGTAAACAAGATGTCTATCACACACATACACTATCCATTAGTTCTAAATTAAATGTCAAACGAACAGTAAAACTCACACAAAGAACTAAACTTAATTTTTAGATCAATAGACAGACAGACATGGATGGATGGATGGATGGATGGATGGATGGATAGATAGATAGATAGATATATAGATAGATATATAGATAGATATATAGATGATGGATGGATGGATGGACAGATGGGTGGACGTATGGATAGACAATGATAGATAGATCTCTGTGCTGAGATGTATTACGTTAAGGTTAAGGTCATATTCAGAATCAACTCTAACCCTAATTGTGAACAAAAGTAATATTGACACTAGCCATAGCAACATTAATGGAAAAAAAAACTAAACAAACATGTATTTCCACCAAGAATGCACAGTTTCACAGAGATATACAGTATGCACACAGTGAAATAGTGTCCGTGAGCTGTAGTCTGACAGGCTGTGTGCATTTCCGCCCTGTCATTATGCACAGTAAGCAGTTCTTTATAGCATACATAATCATTCCCAAACAGACACTCATAAACATGTCAAATAATGGTTGCCTATCAGATATGTAAATCAGATGTACGTATCTAAATTGAGCAAATAATAAATTATGTTATTTATTGTATATTCTTGCTAAAATGTAGGTCTACATGAGTATTTCTCTGACCAGTGAACTGTGCTCCAGTGCAAACTATTGCAGGAACTGAAATTAGAAGCTTGCGAGAACATCAAGCATTAAATGTATTAAAGATGGTTGACTGCAGATGATTTCTGAATGGTCCATTTAGCAAATTCATATAAAATTCTGCCTTCATATGTGATGTGACGTAACAAATTTACCTGCACCATTCTGATTTTTAGTGGCTTACTCAAAAAATAAAAATTCTGTTACTCATTTACGATCCAATATTATTTCCTTTCATATGACATTTGGGAGCTTGAGAAGAGGGGGAGCTTATCAGTGAACTTCGGTCTTCACACAAAGATATAATATGGCTCTTGTAATAACACATAAATTATATGGACTACTTTTATAGTGCTTTTATGGTGCCTACTAAGTTTTCCTTTTGTGTTTGTGAAAGGAAAAAATCTGAGGTCGGAACATCAAGAAAACAATGACAGAATTTTTTCCTTTAATTATCAGTAGCACTTGGTTACATGCATGCATGTTTTTTTGCTCTAAGCCTTGTCTATCCGCTCAGACTGATAAAGTCAATATTCAGTCTGAAGAACTCATTATCCTATGTGGCCTCAAATAAGTTCAAATAAGTAAAATTCAATTCCACATAATGCGTCACTGACAGACTATCATTAAATATTTAATGTTATATTGCATACGTACACTATAATGCTAAAGGTTTTGGGAATTGCCTGACTTTACATGCACATTAAATTTAATGATATCCTATTCTTAATCCGTAGGGTTTCATATGGAGTTGCAGCTATAACAGCTTCAACTCTTTTGGGAAGGCTTTCCGCAAGGTTTAGTAGTGTGTTTATGGGAATTTTTTACTATTCTTCTAGAAGCTCATTTGTGAGGTCAGGCACTGATGTTGGACGAGAAGGGCTGGCTCGCAGTCTCCGCTCTAATTCATCCCAAAGGTGTTCTATCAGGTTGAAGTCAGGACTCTGTGCAGGCCTGTCAAGTTTCTCCACACCAAACTTGTGCATCCATGTCTTTATGGACCTTGCTTTGTATACTGGTGCGCAGTCATGTTGGAACAGGAAGGAGCCATTCTCAAACTGTTCCCACAAATTTGGGAGCAGGAAATTGTCCAAAATGCCTTGGTATGTTGAAGCATTAAGAGTTCCTTTCACTTGAACTAAGGGGCCAAGCCCAACCCCTGAAAAACAACCCCACACCATAATCCCCCCTCGAAACAAACTTTACACTTGTCACAATGCAGTCAGGCAGGTAGCGTTCTCCTGGCAACCGCCAAACCCAGACTCGTCCATTGGATTGCCAGACAGAGAAGCTTGATTGGTCACTCCAGAGAACACTGAGTCTCCACTGCTCTCCATTGTCCATTGGCGTGCTTTACACCACTGCATCCCACGCTTCCATTGCACTTGGTGATGTAAGGCTTGGATTAGGCATGTGCCGGTATCAATTTTTCATGTTGCGATTAATTGCTGAAGCTTTTATCACGGTATACGGTATTATCACGATATTGAAATACGTTGCAAAAAAAAGTGTTGTAATAGTATAACAGGTTTAAGAACTCTTTTTGTAATAACAAAAATAACTCTGAATGTTTAAATACAATAATACAATGCACCAAAAATATATAAATTTTAAGTGCAAAAGAATTAGGCTATAAAGAACAACAGGTAACATTAACTAAGATTGAGCAATAGCTACATTTGTTACAGAAAGTTTTTTTTAAAGTTAGTTAAGAAATACAACTGTTTGGTAATAATGGATTAACATGTTAACTAATGAAGCCTTATGTCTCAAAGTTTTACTAAACAATAACAAATAATCAGAAATGTCTAATCATTAGGGCATGCTGTAGTCCAAATTTAAAATATAAAAACGTTTAAGTTTGAAAATAAATAGCCTGTTAAGTCTTAAAGTATTAAGTATTTGGTGCTGTGATGAACAACATTGAAATTACTAAAAATGAATGGCTGTTTGGAGCATTTGAAAAACTTCACTAGCGCAATTGCTTTGTTTGCGGGGTTTCCGGGGTAACCGCTGCATTCTGCAGTTCCATCAGCGCCCTCTGCTGTCATTGAAAGTGCACTTCATTCAGCGCAGCGTCTCCTTCACTCGTTCAGCCACGTGCTTGTCATGCACTTAGGGCTTATTTACATCTGAGCGTGTGTCCCTTTGACGCAGAATACAGCTGTGTTGAGCATTTTATACGGTTGATGGGCAAAGTATTCTTTAATGCATTATAAAATAATTTATTTGTTAATAAATTATTATTTACGGTATTTCGAAGTGCCCACGATAACAATATTGTGCATATTCATTATCGTGATATATCGCATTACCGAATATCGGCACATGTCTAGCTTGGATGCAGCTGCTCGACCATGGAAACTCATTCTATGAAGCTCTTTAAGCACTGTTTGGAGGTCTGTAGATTCCGCGCACTGTGCGCCTCAGCATGTGCTGACCCCACTCTGTGATTTTACATGGCCTACCACTTCATGGAGTTGCTGTTGTTCCCAATTGCTTCCACTTTTTTATAATACCACTAACAGTTGACCGTGGAATATTTTGTAGTGAGAAAATTTCACAAATGGACACGATACCACGCTTGAATTCACTGAGCTCCTGAGTGCGACCCATTCTTTCGCAAATATTTGTAGAAGCGTCTGCAAGCCTAGGTGCTTGATTTTATACACCTATGGCCATGGAAGTGATTGGAACACCTGAAATCAATAATTTGGAGGGCTGTTCCAATACTTAATATAGCAATATAGGGTATGTTTAAAATTATGTACCACGCAGTCCATTTTCAGGCTCAAACATTGGCATTTGTGTGTATTCATTATAAGTGAATCCTAGAGCGTAAAACATATGCAAAGCAAACACAAAAGTTTCACACTGTCACGTTTGCTTTAAGAGATCTCTGATCACTGGACATGAAAAGAATCAGACATATGCGCAAAATCAGACAACGCTCTCATGGTCTTGATATCTCCATGACAATGTGTGTTTTGCAGCCAAGAGCTGCGTGTCCATAACCAACGGGATTAATTCTCTAAGCACGAGAGCAGCACACACACTCGTGCAAGCAACAGAGGGTCTATTCTGGTCTCTAAAACATGTTGGAACGCCACCACGACTTCTGGAGCTGGAATGTCTGTAACGGATTCGTAACACGCCGAAAATATTCCCAAACTTCTCCTCTTCTTCCGACCCTGAGAAAAATCTGGTCTTATCTCTCAATCGAACAAAATGACTCAGAGTAATCATCTCTATAAATAGCTCTTCTTCACTGCCCATTTCCTGCAATCAAACTGGACCTTTATCTCTCAAAAGTCATCAGGCCAATCAAAGATCTGATAGAATGTTCTCAAAGTTGGGCATTCTAACTCAGAACATTCATTCTAACTCATCATCACTTCATTTACTATGTAAAACTGTGATGCAAAGTAGAAAGAAAGAGTTATTTTATACTTTTTCTCCATACGTTTTACTTGCAGACAGATACTCTATCTACTATAACACATCATAGACTACTATAACACATCAAAGAATGGGAAAAGACAAAACAGCCTGACTGCAGTCCAAGGAAAATCTTAAATATCAATTTATCAACCACAAAAACTATTCCATACGGGAGAGAGACATATGCATTCATGCTCTTGATGGATGGCTGATCATAGATCAGACTTTCTCTAATGATCTATGCAGTCATCTGCATAGCGCTGCTGTCCGGTATGACATCTGAACTGTGTTTGCCCTGTCTGGAGGATCAGGGTCTTTTATGTATGTGCTTCTATTCCCAGACAGCAGCAATGTGATATCATTAATAGGGATGCACCGAAATCAAAATTCTTGGCCGAAACCGAAAACCGAAAAAGAGGAAACCAAGGCCAAAACCAAACACCGAAATAAATTATGCCAATTATGAGTACCATTACATTTATGGCTATGACTGTGTAACTTTTCTAAAAATCAAGGCATTGCAATTGCATAAATTAATATTAAAGTTTCAAATAATAAATTCATTACAAATTATGCAAATATTTATTTAGCACATTGCAACAATGTACAGTATAAAATAAAATTCTAACTAAAATTTTTTATCTTGACCCCACTCATGTGTACATTAAATAATAATGTACAGGCAAACTGGCCTGCAGAAAGGTACAGCAATTTAATAAAGTAATCAAATATAAAATAACTGCATATCTAACTGTTTAAATTAAAGATTAATCCTTATTAAACTTACAAAAGCTATTCAATCAAGAGCAGTGAGTGATGTCCTTGTCTTTTGTTGACATTAAACAGACCGCAGTAAAGGCTACTGCCCCTTTAAGACCTAATGCATGGATATCCGTCGTCTTTCTCGACTGTATACAGTTCACTTAAGACATAACGTTATACAGACTATGTCTGCAAGGATACTCATGAAGATGGACATGTTGACATACTTTGTGTGTGAGTTTGTCCATTTAAGTGCAAGACTAGAAAGAGAACTCAATATTTGCGCGCTGTGAGACGAGTGCGCGCTTTCGGATGAGTGCACGAGACAGATCTTCTCACAGCGCGTGAGTTCTCATTCCCGTCTTCTGGCTCTACACCCGGTGATGACGGAGAAAACGACTGGTCATATTCGAACATACGTCAGCACTCGCATGCATTGAACAAAGTTTACAAAGAGAGACCGTTTTTGATCACGTTTTTCTTTTATTATCGCTATTATTGTACTGTATCACTGAGGAGCTGTATCCATCAACAGAAAAATAAACAAAGCATTATTTTCAAGTTACAACCCATATTACCGTATAGATCCGTCATCAGATGTCAGATGAACCACATATGTCCACACCGCAGACATGTTGCGTGTTTAGACCGTTTAGACATGCACGTGCAGGTCGCGGTTTCTGTTTGCGTCATCACAACATTTCGGCCTTATTGTTTCGGTGATAACAGTATTGGACGAAAACCGAAAATGCCCTTTTGGGCCATTTTCGGCTGAAAATTTTCGGTGGCCGAATATTCGGTGCATCCCTAATCATTAACATGTATGATTCACTTTTTTGCCTCTCTCGGATAAAATAACACACACATGCTTTATTACACGTGTATAACACAGACAATGTGGTAATTACACATTTATAAAAATCAATTACTGACAGGTCGGTAAGAGGTTGTCTTAGAGGACTGAATGCATTAAAAGAATAGAATGTGACAAAGGGACTTATCCTGCATGAATGAACATACTAACACACACACACACACACACACACACACACACACACACACACACACACACACACACACACACACACACACACACACACACACACACACACACACACACACACACACACACACACACACACACACACACACACACACACACATATATAAGGGGTGAATGTCTGCCTGTGACCCACTGCCCCAGTGCTACCCACAGATTACATTTTACTGAGATGGATTTGCTTCAGAGAAACCTAAACCTGAAATTTATATACGGCACAAATTTATAACTCCAGCACAAAGAATGTAAATGAACAGACTTCGACAACTTCCTGATTTTCGGTAAACTGCACCTTTAGAGGTAAAACAGCTTGTCACTGATGCAGTGACAAGCTTAACAGGACATCTTTGCACTAAATCTACCCCTTAGAGTTGCAATATGTACCCTTAAAGTAGGTAACAGGGTAGGTGAGGGAGGTTAGGGGTAGATGAGGTACAGAGTTGTCCCTTTAACCCTTAAATGCATGAATGTTTTGCTAATCATTATTACATATTCGGGTCTTTAGCGATCCAGATCTTTATCTAACACGGATTGATCTCTACCTGTTGTGATAATAAAACTCTCCTGATATTAGAGTGACAATTACAGAAGAATACAATAAAGCATATTTTGTTACCTTTTGGACGTTGGAAGGGTTCAGTTTGAGCAAATGTTTTATACCATCATCACTGTCAGCTCATTTCCCAGTACATTCAGCATCAGACTCATATTCACCATCTCAAACATATTCTCAAAACTATCATTTTCAACATCTTCAAAATCAACATTTTGATCTCTGACAGCTTCTTCATCAGATCCACCATCAAGAGACAGTAATATTTGATTGCGTTCAGTTCTTGCTCTGCAGTAAATCAGAGCCATTTCAAGTTTTGCTGTTGATTCTTCCTATTCTTTTGTTTTCTACTATGAGTGAAACATCACTTCATCATTGTGTATCAGACATCGTCACCTTGTGGAATAAAGGTCAATTGCACTTATTCAGTCATCAAAGATTCAATTATTATAATTATAATTAAAACACTTACACTGTTACACACCTCAGGCCATTAGTAACCCTATAACATTTTTACAAAAAATGAATGGGAAAACAGGCATTCATTTATAATTCTATTATTTTGTTCGTTATATTATTTGTAGTGAATTGATTGAGGAATACTAAGAAGGTTGATTTCTAACTTAAAAAAATGAATGAGGAGTAGGGTAGTGAATGACGTCCCGAGTCACTAAAGACCCGAGGTATAAGTTTAAAAGTTAATGGTACTGGCCTAGTGACAAGCTGTTGTATCCCTAAAGGTAAATTTTTTGCTGTAAAAACTTTTGAAAATGTTGAATGTGAAATAGCTAACGTGAAGTTCTATATAAGGGAGGGTAAAACCTCCAAGGACGACTGCTTTTTTGCACTTTTGAAACAAGTAATTGTTATCTGCAAATAAGTTCTGACAGGTTTTCAATTAATTCTTCTATGCCATCTTTCAAACACATGCTTCAAACTCTTTCTCGCTGTCTCCAGCTGGGTCGTGTCCCGGGGGGTGTATTACTTTAGGGACAGATGTCCTGAGGGGGTGCTGGTATTGTCTAAAGCAGACTCTAAACTGTTATTATCCCCCCCAAAAAGCCTCAACCCATGGGGGACTAATTTAGGTCAGGGGTGGGGGAGAGTGACAGATAGCCAGAGGTTTCCTCACAACATCAACAGGATAATCAAAACATACACTTACTTAATACAGTACACATATCTACACTGAAAGAAAAAAAATGGAGTAGGATTTATCTTTTCTTTCAGAAATAAGTAGTACATTGTACCAATAATTACAAAGACATGGCAAGTAACACATTGAATAAAACATGACATTTTGAAGTAAAATTAACTTAAGTTATAATGGCTTCAAACTAACCCAAACCTTCCTTCACTTTTGATGAGGTATTCAAATAAAGGTTTTGTCTGATTTGGCTAATGTCTGGAGACAATTTGTACCCAAAGTACAAGTAAACCACCCCACACACACACACACACATGTTGTGTTTCCATGTTTTGTGGGGACATTCCATAGGCGTAAAGCATTTTATACTGTACAAACCGTATTTTCTATCCCCCTACACTGCCCACACACACACACACACACACACACACACACACACACACACACACACACACAGGTTCATATCTTTGTGGGGACTCACGATAGTTATAATGTTTTTTATACCGTACAAACTGTACATTCTATCCCCCTACACTGCCCCTGCCCCTACCGATCACAGGAAACATTCTGCATTTTTACTTTCTCAATAAACTCATCCTGTGTGATTTATAAGCCTTTTGAAAAGTGGGGACTGGCTGGTTGATTTGCTCCCCACAATGTAATATAAACAAGGACACACACACACACACACACACACACACACACACACACACACACACACACACACACACACACACACACACACACACACACACACACACACACACACACACACACACACACACACACACACACACACACACACACACACACACACACCAGTATGTTTAGTTAAACAGAGAGTGCCTTAACGGCAGGACTCAGGCAGTTTACACACACCAGCTCTGAAGCTCTGACAAGGGCTGATCAAGAGCTGAACTTTGAAGAGTTGATATGACATTACAAGTCATAAAGACACAAAAGTGACACACCAAAATAATAACAGTAACGACAAAGACTATAATCTGTTTATAATGCTTATTGAAAGAGTGATATCTTACCCGTAGGCATTGCAGCTCGATCCAGATTTGATTACATATCCACTTAGTATTCCAGACCAGTGCCACACACACAAAACTCCTTTAATCCTTCAATTCACTTTACATTCTCCCTGAGACACACAGGATTGCTCCGTCTGTGTGAGTGATACTGAGAGTATCTGCACACACACACACACACACGCACACATTCAGTAAATCCTTGTTTCACACACTCATAGGCTCTGAGCTGCACTGCAACGGTCTTGATGGTCTGCCTCTCACTCACACATTTGAGCAATTCTAGATTCTCTTCCCAAATCTCCTTCCCTGTGGCTCCTCCCTCTCCCACTGCAACAAATTAGCAGCCCAGACTTCCACAGAATGCCTCTCTCTCGCTCTCTCGCTCTCTCTCTCTCCCTCCCTCTCTCTCTTGCTTTCTCTTTTGACTTTCTGTGAGCTCCGGGAAATTTCTTTTTACTTTATGTCATGTGCCTTATTTTAAGTATTCGTATTTTGGCACAGCAAAAGTTTTACATCATCATGTTGTATCATCATTCCAAACATTAGTGAGTCTGTATGATACTGTATCATTTTGGATGGGAATTGTAAAATATTCCTTTCATAAAGTCTTTAATTGTTTTCTGTGACAGCTCACACTGACAGCTAAATAACTGCAAAGCATTTTTGGCTCTGATGAAGTCTATGGTCAAATTTAAAAGTAAAATGGGACCTCACTAGTGACCGATGTAGAACACACTACATGCTGTATAGGCAACTCTTTGCATTATACAAATGGTACTACACTGTAAAAAAAAAAAAAAAGGTTAATAAGTTATGACAACATGTTTTACATTGCTTTAAAGGTGCAGTGTGTAATATTTATGTGGATCTATTGACAGAAATGCTATATAATATACATAACTATGTTTTCAGAACCAATGTTTTTATTAGCTTAGAATGAACCATTTCTATCTACATACACAACGGGTCCCCTTACAGCGAAGTCACCATTTTGCACCGGCATGTTTCTACAGTAGCCCTGAATAGACAAACTTCTCTACAGAGCACTAGCTACTCTCTGCAGTCTCAGATGACGGCATCTTTGTCCTGTGTCGGCCATCGTAGCTTCTCTATCTGCTTCGAAAGGGAGGGGTGAGCGCTAATATTTACACAGTGCATCTTTAACACATTTTTAAAAAAATTTTTTTAAATAATTTATACAAGATTCAACTCATTCTTTTTATTGAAGCTGAAATTACTTAAACATCCAAGTTTCTATCAAAAAATATCATGATTGAATGAATTATCTTGCTTAGTGCACCAAGATACCTTGTTTCTTTTAGCTTAGATACCTTGTTTCTTTTAGCTTGTCCCTTTTAAAAAAAAGTAAGATTAATTGTTTTGAATATACAATATTAAAAAACTGTACTTGCAGATAATATTAATGAAGTAAAAGGCAACTTAAGCGTTAATTAAAGAGAGTACACTTTTATGATTGTTTCTTAACTAATGTATTTAGGGTATATGCACTTTTTAATGTTGTTTTAAGTTTTACTTTAAAATGTACTTAAAGTGTACTTACTTAAGTGTGTCAAAAAAACACTGACATACGTGATACGTGACGTCACGTAATACGCAATTACGTTGGAAAGGTCACGCTTGTCATAGGCGGAAGTATCGAATCAGTGTTTACTAATGTGTGGAAGGAGGATTCAAAATCGTCCGACATCGTTGTTTTACTTTTTAACTCCCTTTTTTGTAAACGGCATTTGACTTGATATGTGCACGGTCAACAATGACTCAGTACTTCCACAGAATCACAGAATGGAGCAAGGTGAACATTTGTGCTTATAAAACTTAAAATTAAAAAAATAAAACATTTAAATAAGCGATCATTTTGTAAGAAAAGACCCTTATTCATCGTCTGGTATCGTCTGGTATCGTTTTGAAGCTGCCCCGAAACTGTCATTTGGACCTTGAACCTTTTGGGGTCCATTGAAGTCCATAATATGAAGAAAAATCCTGGAATGTTTTCATCAAAAACATTCATTCCTTTTCGACTGAAGAAAGAAAGACATGGACATCTTAAATTATCAGCAAATATTTATTTAAAAGTGAACTAATCCTTTAAGTATATTCCTTTAAAGAAAAAAAAATTTTTTTAAAGTAAACTTCTTTTTCACAATGTATTCTGGGATTGTCTTCTCTACAAAGAATACTTAAGGCAAAAGAAAGCATAAAAATGTAATACTTTCGCATTAGGAGTACAGTTTAAAATGGACTGCCCAGGTGAGAAAGAAAGAGAGAGAATTATAGCACACTATTTATTACTGCGTTAGTCAGCTTGTCCACAACCGGCTGACCCTCTTATGCACACACACGTTCTTTGAAACAGTAGCAGGGGGTTCAGGCCTGATCAATAGCTGAGAACAGCCCCACATAAAGACCTCCAGCTCCCCCCGTTCTCATAGGAGCTTCAGCTGAAGCAAACAAAATACCACAGTCACTTCATCAAACACCATCAGCCAAGGAGATTCACGTCTGTCCACTAATGAGCCTGATTAAATCATACATCTTTCACTTATTTGAGTTCATTCATTATATCTAATTATCTAGAAATGTGTATATTCTGTCCCCTAACCCTCACTTTCTGCATTTTTAGATAAAAAAAAAAAAAAAGACTACGATTATTGCCATCTTAGTGGAAGCAAAGTGACAGCGTTTTTCTCAGCTTGAATGCAGAGAAAAACACAAAAACACATCTAAAATGGGAAGTAGCTGTGCGACTGATTACAGAAATAAATTCAACAAGAAACTGGAGCTATCTTTTTACAGACTGCCAGAAGCTACAGAAAAGTGAAGCAAATGGATCGTTGCAGTTTGCAGAAACAACTTGACTCCAGGCAGCGGAACGTAGATTTGCAGTTATCGTTTTGTGTTATATATGTTGCATCAATTAAATATTTACATTTTTGTCTGCTTTTATAAAAAACAAACAAAAAACAAACAAAAAAAACATTATGATGAGCCATGTGCTCTACAAAGGGGGATGGTTAGATAATATTAGACAAACCATTTTTTCCCCTTACAAAGCAAGTTTAGATAGATAGTTATGTACAGCTCTTCATAATACACATCTTTTACCAGCAGTTTTATTAAAAAAAAAAAAAAAAATCATAGTGTTATGTCTATAATGCTTTAGTTGAAGTTTAAGGGATGGGCGATATGACGATATATATAACAATGAAATAAGTAGGGCCGGGACTCGATTAAAAAAATTAATCTAATTAATTAGAGGCTTTGTAATTAATGAATCGAAATTAATCGCATTTTAATTGCATATAAATATTTGACCTGAGAACGGTGAGAAGTAATTTTTTTCACATGGATTTTTAGGATACCATTGAACGCTGTGCAAAAATAAGTTAAAATTGTTATCTATTTTTTGCGTAATTAATCTTAATTAACACGTTAAAGTCACGCAATTAATTAATCTTAATTATCGCGTTAAAGTCCCGGCCCTAGAAATAAGCAATCTTTTTTTTTTGTGTTGTTTATCAGATAAGACGTTCACAGGCTTTGATTCATGTATTTCCCCAGCATTGGAATCAGTTACATATAGATGTCACAAAATGTCAATGGACCACTGGTTCTTTGGCGAGTTGTGAGGATCACTGTCAAGTCCAGCTACCTTTAATTTAAGCAGATAATTGTTTGTTTTGCTCCTGTTTTCACAGTTTCCCTAACTAAAGCCAGTCATGGTCCACGCTGTTTTGCCAATGAAATGACCCGTAGCAGATCTAGACAGGTGGAGCTGGGGGAGGTGGAGGGGTTCTGAGAGAAGACACAAACCCAAACTATTTAATGTCTCAAAAGCAAAAGGAAATGACAGATCTTATGATTATGCAGCAAAATCTTTCTCTATTGCCTAAGAGAGAAGTACCTGTTTTTGATGGAGATCCACTGTCCTATCAGTCTTTCGTTCATGCTTTTAAATATCTGATTGAAGACAAGATTAGCAGCAGTCAGGATAGACTCTACTTTCTTGAACTGTTCACTACTGGCCAGGCCAGAGATCTTGTTCGTAGCTGTCTGCACATGGAGGCTCGCAGAGGATATACTGAAGCTCAGCAACTTTTAAAGAAACATTTCGGCAATGAAAGGAAGCTAGCAAATGCTTACATTTCTAAGAGGGGCAGCAGCTTTGTTACGACAGTGACACAAAGCTGATGAGCTGACCAGCAGAGAGGCATCTAAAGTGCAGCAGCAAGCAGGCACCAATCATGTTGCTGTTTTGACCTCATGTAGTTTTTGCCAAGGTAACCACGCATTAACTGACTGCAAAACATTAAAATCAGAATCCCAAGACAAAAAGGTTGGATATCTCAAGAGGAATGGTCACTGCTTCGTATGCTTAAAAAAGAGTCACATGAGCAAAGATTGCAATAAGAAAATGGCTTGCCAGATATGTCAACAAAAACATCCTACACTGCTCCACATCGACAATGGAAATTCAAAGAAGCAGATTTGGCCAAACCCAAACTTCACAGAACCAAAAGGAATGCCAGTCAATAGTGCACTAGTATCAGCTGATCGTGCAACAGGGACCAGTAGGGAATGTGCACTAGCAATCGTGCCAGTCCAAATTAAAGTTTCTAAAGGCAGTCAGATCATTAAAACCTATGCCTTTCTTGATCCAGGCAGTTCGGCGACGTTCTGCACTGAGAATCTAATGAATCAGTTGAATGCCAAAGGACGCAGAACTGAAATTCTTCTGAAAACAATGGGGCAAGAGAGACCTGTTAAGGGTTATGAGCTCACAGGACTAGAAGTAGGTAGCATCAATGGAGGTGTATACATAGATCTGCCTAAAGTATACACTCAACCCAAGATCCCTGTGTCAAAAGATAATGTTCTCACTTACAATTATCTTGAAAAATGGCCTTATTTGAAAGAAATACAACTGAAAAGAATCAATGCTGATATTGAAATCTTGATTGGAATTAATGTTCCAAAAGCTATGGAACCGTGGAAAATAGTGAACAGTCAAGGAAATGGACCATATGCAGTCAAGACTTTGCTAGGGTGGGTGATTAATGGCCCACTCAATTCTTGTCCCTCCATGGACAATACTGGATTCACAAGTTCACACTTACATATAATATATAGAGTACATTTAATTGCGTATTTGGCGTGCTGTCCGAAGGGACGGCTTCGAGCTCGGACTACGGCCCGAACCCAGAGTACCCCCCGTATGTAAGTGGTTTTGAACTTAAAAAGGAAAAAGAGCAAAATGTGGAGCAGGGGTGGTGGAGGGATGCTGAAAAACTGTCAATGCAAGGGAGGTAAGAAGGCTGTGTGTCTATATACACCTCCTTTGTTGATAAGCTGAGTACTTTCCACCTGTGTTAATTATCTGACATGTTCCTCCCGATACTTGTTTAGTCAAACAGCATTTAATGTCAGTGATGGCCAATCACTGAGCAACCTCTATGGAGAATCTTCAAGACCTGCTTATCAGGCAGTATAATCATGACTTTCCTGAAAAGGATTGTGAGGAGAAAAGAGAAATGTCAGCTGAAGACAAAATATTCATGAACATAGCAACGACTTCATTGAAACTCAAAAATGGGCATTACCACTTACCTCTTCCGTTTCATGATAAAAATGCAACCTTGCCAAGCATTGCCAACTTTGCCTTAAAGCAAACAGGAATTGATAATTCTGAACGATACCGTCATTGATACAATTAATCATAGTTTGTACGTCGATGATTGTCTCAAATCTGTGGCTTCCGTGGAAGAAGCTATCAAGCTCATTAAAGACCTCAGGGAAGCATGCACCCTAGGAGCATTTACTTTGAGTAAATGGGTGAGCAACAGCTTTGAGGTCCTTGAGACCATTCCAGAAAGTTGCAGAGCCCCTCTTGTGAAACAGCTGGACTTGGACAGAGAAAAACCTCCTCTTGAGAGGGCACTCGGAATCCAGTGGAATATCCAAAAGGATGAGCCCCCACCAGACAAACAATCCTTTCTGTGGTCAATTCCATCTATGACCCACTAGGTTTCCTATCCCCATTTGTTCTCAAAGCTAAGCAAATCCTACATAGGCTCTGCCATGAGAAGTATGGGTGGGATGAAATAATCTCAAATGAAAAGATGAGACCATGGCAAAGATGGCTTGCAGAGTTAGACCAGCTGAGCAGATTTGAAGTAGACAGGTGCATGAAGCCTGAAAGTTTTGGTGTTGTAAAGACTGCCGAATTACATCACTTTTGTGATGCGAGCGAGTTGGGGTATGGGACGGTAAGTTACCTCAAACTTACAAACAGTGTCAAACATGTTCACGTCACCTTTGTACTGGGAAAAGCCAGAGTAGTCCCACTGAAACAGATGACCATTCCTAGACTTGAGCTTGCAGCCGCAACCCTGGCTGTAATGGTGTAATGATACGATGAAGGCCGGATTCAGATGCAAGTAAAATGTCTTTATTACGACAACAGCACAGACGATGACACCACGCAAGAGGTAAGTCCAGAGCACAGATGACTCGGTAGCACAGGGACGCTGCAGACAGCCCAGATCTCCGACGCGAGAAGGCAGACGGTGGAGAAGACGAGGACGAACAGGCAGGACACAGGCAACGGCAGTGAACACACAGGAACATGGGGAACATCCAACAACGCTCTGACAAAGACAAGGAGAAAACAGGGAGACTAAATAGGGAGTGCTGATGAGCTGCAGCTGGAGCACTGATCAGCTGCGGCAGGTGTTCGATCAGCAGCCAAGCAGTGGCTCCGCCCCCTTCACAGACACACCACAAATACACACACACCCACACACCAGGATGAGACAGTGAATTCATGAACCGTGACAGTACCCCTCCCCCTAGGAGTGTCTCCTGACGCTCCCAGGAGGGCCTACCTGTTGATTGTAATCATCAATAAGGGAGTGGTCCAGAATGTCCCTAGCAGGTACCCAACTTCTCTCCTCCGGACCGTAACCTTCCCAGTCTACCAGATACTGGAATCCCCCTCCGTCTCGAGTCCAGAATACGATTGAAGAAGAGGAAAAATAGGTAGAGAAGAGGAAGGGCGGATGAATTCAGAGGCTAGAGAATCAGAAATATATTTCTCCATGGCCTCCCTCTCAGGAGCAGAAAGAGAGTAAAGCTTGCCTCTAGGCGGAGACTTACCTGGGAGTAAATCTATAGCACAGTCATAGGGACGATGCGGAGGAAGAGAAGCAGCGCGGGACTTACTGAACACTTCCTTCAGGTCAAGATACTCCGAGGGCACGTTAGACAAATCCACTGCCTCACTCTGGAAAACAGAATGGGACACAGACGAACAAGCAGATACAAGACAAGACTCATAACATTTAGTGCTCCAGGATGACACGGAATTGTGTCCCCAGTCAACCCTGGGACAGTGCTGTATCAGCCAGGGATGACCGAGGACAACAGGGGCCAGGGGAGAGCCCAGTAGAAGAAATGAGATCTGTTCTGTGTGATTGCCAGATGTGATGAGTGTCAGGGGTCTAGTGATGAACGTGACGGGTGGAAGTTCTTGACCGTTAAGTGCACTGACAGATATGGTGTTCTTGAGAGGAGTGATGGGTAAATCCAGGGTTCGTGCCAAACATAAATCCATGAAGTTACCTTCTGCGCCGGAATCCAGCAGAGCTTCACAGGTGTGGGTCTGGGCCGCCCACAGCAGTCTAACCGGAAGGAGAGTAGATGATGATGTTCTATCCATGGAGATCCCGCCCGACAGTAGCCCTCCTCTTACCGTCGGGCGTGGTCTTTTAAAGGACAGTTGTGAATGAAGTGTCCCGCTCCACCACAGTACATACAAAGACCACGGGATCTCCGGTTCTCTCTCTCCTCCCGGGAAAGCCGAGCACGACCCACCTGCATGGGCTCAGGATCTGAAGCAGGGCTGACCGCATCCCGACCATTGGCCTGAGGGCATTCGACGTTCCCGGATTGAACCATCGTCCTGGATCGTTGTTCCAGACGAGCGTCCACCCTCAAAGCCAACTCTATGAGGCCATCAATCTTCTCCGGTAAGTCCAGAGTGAAGATCTCCTTCTGGATGCAGGAACATGTCCCACTGTGCCTCCTCGCTCCATTTGCACTCGCGGCTAGGGTAATGGAAGTCAATGGAATAATCAGAGACCGAGCGTTACCTTGGCGAAGTTCGGCAAGTTGGCGAGCTGCTTCCCTTCCCGTTACCGCTCGGTCGAACACCCTCTTCATCTCTTCTGCCAGTGCCTGGAACTAGGAGCAGCAGAGATGTTGGTTTTCCCACAACGCCGTCCCACACAGAGCCGCTCTCTCGGTGAGAAGCGTGAGCACCAACGCCACTTTAGATGCCTCCGTACTGAACGTCCGGGGCTGTAGGGCAAAGAACATAGAACATTTAGTTAAGAAAGCTCTACAGTAGTTGGTCTCACCCGCATAACCCTCAGGTGACGCTAGGCGTGGTTCGGGTTGGGGGGAATCAGCGGTGGGCTGGGCACAGTGGGACTCGCGAGTTGTTGCATGCGTTGGGTCAGCTCGGACACCTGAGCTACCAAGGTCTGAACTGCTCTTCCCGTGATGGTTAGGTTCTCCTCCTGCTGATCTTGTCGGGCGCTGCTGCATGAAAGAAACTCAGTCAGGTCCGTAGTACTCGCTGAATCCATCTCTGGTCAGAGCGTTCTGTAATGATACGATGAAGGCCGGATTCAGATGCAAGTAAAATGTCTTTTTTACGACAACAGCACAGACGATGACACCACGCAAGAGGTAAGTCCAGAGCACAGATGACTCGGTAGCACAGGGACGCTGCAGACAGCCCAGATCTCCGACGCGAGAAGGCAGACGGTGGAGAAGACGAGGACGAACAGGCAGGACACAGGCAACGGCAGGGAACACACAGGAACAGGCAGGAACATGGGGAACATCCAACAACGCTCTGACAAAGACAAGGAGAAAACAGGGAGACTAAATAGGGAGTGCTGATGAGCTGCAGCTGGAGCGCTGATCAGCTGCGGCAGGTGTTCGATCAGCAGCCAAGCAGTGGCTCTGCCCCCTTCACAGACACACCACAAATACACACACACCCACACACCAGGATGAGACAGTGAATTCATGAACCGTGACAAAAGGTGGACCGAATGTTGCAAAAGGAACTTCATATGGAACTGGAAGATTCTACTTTTTGGACAGACAGTACTGTAGTACTGAAGTACATCCATAACCAAACAAAACGATTTCATACTTATGTTGCCAACAGAATTGCAGTGATACATAGCCTCTCGCAAGTACATCAGTGGAGGCACGTATGTTCTGGAGACAACCCTGCAGATGACAGCTCACGTGGTCTACAGATTGAATCCCTCCTGAATTCCACCCGATGGCTGAACGGTCCTCACTTCCTGTCAAAGGAGAAATCCGAATGGCCTGAGGTACCAGAAGATCTCAGTTACATCTCACCAAACGACACAGAAGTAAGAAGGGAGATTTCTGTGAACTGCTTGAACCTGCAGAAAAACGCAACTACAAGAATAATTGGATATTTTTCTTCATGGAGAAAACTATTGAGAGCTATTGCATGGTGGCTAAGGCTCAAAGGACTCTTGATGCTTCGAAATCAGAAAGACAAAGGTCTTATTATAGATTCCAAGTGGAAAGTTGAGCAACAAGGATTAACTCCGGAGGATTTGGACGAAGCCGAGAAGTCCAACATTAGCTATGAACAACAGTGCTACTTTGACTCAGAGATCACACTCTTGAGAGAAGACAAACCCATCAAATTAAATAGCTCTATATACAAACTGGATCCTATCATTGATGAGGGCATTTTGAGGATTGGAGGAAGGCTAAGTAAAGCAGCCATGCCGGTGAGTCTGAAGAACCCAATTATCCTACCTAAAGATTCACTCATATCCAAACTGATCCTGCATGATATTCATCAAAATGTTGGACAATCAGGAAGAAATCACATGCTCTCAAGATTGGGTCAGAGGTTCTGGTTACCATCTGCCAATTCCTCTGCAAGAAAGATAATCAAGTCTTGTGTCTTTTGCAGACGAATACAGGCTAAAAGTGGAGAACAAAAAATGGCTGACCTACCAAAGGAATGTGTCGCTCCTGATCTACCACCTTTCTCACATGTCGGTATTGACTACTTTGGACCTATAGAAGTCAGAAGAGGTCGCTCTCATGTGAAGAGATGGGGAGTGATATTCACTTGCCTGGCGAGTCACACCAGTCACCTTGAAGTAGCAAGCACACTTGACACAAACTCTTGTATCAATGCTATTCGACGGTTTTTGTGTCGGAGAGGACCAATACTGACCATCAGGACTGATCGTGGCACCAATTTTGTATGTGCACAGAAGGAATTAGAAGCCACCTTGAACCAAATAGACCATCAAAAAATTCAAAATGCATTGCTGAGCGATCATGTCAGGTGGATATTTAATCCACCATTTGCAGCCCACTTCGGAGGAGTGTGGAAGAGGTTAATCAAGCTAGTAAAAAAAATACTGCTTTCTGTCCTAAAACAACAGACATTGGACGATGATACGTTACAAACAGCTCTGTGTGAAGTCGAATGCATTCTCAATGACCGGCCCATCACAACTGTATCTGGTGACACAAATGATCTCGAACCTCTAACACCAAATCACCTTCTGCAGTTGAAATCCAAACCCCTCTTGCCACCTGGACTAGAAAGCGATGTAAACAGGTGCAATACCTTGCAGACCTTTTCTGGCAACGATGGACCACTGAATATCTGTCATTGATGCAGCAACGACAAAAGTGGGTCAATACCAAGAGAAACTTCAAGGTAAATGACATATTAGTCATAGTAGACCATACAGCACCAAGAAACTCATGGCCCTTGGGTCGTGTGATGAAGACCCTGTCAGGGTCCAAAGGTCTTGTCCGCAGTGTCTTGGTGAAGACTAAATCTGCTGTTCTACAAAGACCTATCACCAAACTCTGCTTGCTTCTGGAAGCTGAAGAATCAGCTTAAGAGGCTCGGACCATGCAATGGCAGCATTCTATAGTCTGTTTGATACTTACGCTTTCACAAAAACTGACAAACCTGTACATACTATTGCGTGCTCACACACCACTGCATATTTTTACATTCATGGACTTTTCAATTTCGCACCACATTAACACCCATTGGACTTCTCATCTCCTTCCCTATGGATCATGCATCATGTACATAGACTTTGGGGGGGTTCTTTGGGATTGTATAAAACAATTTTTTTATATATATTGAATATATTGAAAATTATATTGAAAATATGGCAAGACTGTATTAGTTGTGTGTGTTTTGGCTCCGTTAAAATTATTGTTTGGTAATTGTTCTGCTTTAGGCATTAACAATTAGGGGCCAGCATGTTTGAGCCATATCTGAAATTTTGTGCACTACAGAAAGAAAAGATTCATGTTTAATTTATTTATTATATATTTTCTATGTTTAATACTTGGACTAACCTGTCCGCGTGATTTGACTGGCTCCTCCCCCTTGACGCGTCACTACGGCGCGAAAGTGCAGGTCTTAATAGTAAATGAGAATTGTTTGGTAGACAGGTTAGAGTGTGGAGAGCAACAGTTTCTTCAATCGCATGTTTGTTCACACAGATATTCCGTTTTCTTTGAAAGTTTAATTTTGTATTTTTGTTGGAAAGTAAACCGGAGATTGTATTCAATAAACCGCAACCTTTTGTAGTAATGAGTTCATCTCCGTGAGTGCTTTTATGGACTTGCGTATCAGGAGAGACTCAGGCTAAAGAAAATTAGCCTCTACAACTACAAATATTACATTTTTATTAACTTTATTTCCACATTTATTTTGGCCATTTTTTTTGGGGGGCAACTTTTTTATTTATATTGTGCAAAATATATTTAGCATTTTCCCAAAATGTATTTTAAGATTGGAAATCTGTTTGCATTTTGAAAGTTTAAACAAAATATATTTTTAATTTTTAAAAAAACCTGCGCTGTTTACAACATACATTTAGCAAATATTTGAAATACATCTTGGCCAGTTTTTTTTTTTTTAAAGGGATTAACTAACTAACTGACAAGCAAGCAAACAAATAAGAAAAGCAAACAAACTGACAAATGAACACACCAACAAACAAACAAAACTGAGTGATAAGTGAGTATTTGAAGGAGGGTATGAACAAGTCTTCAAGCCAACAAACAAGCAAACATCCCTATCACATCATTGTCTGTACTTCTCTCATGCGTCACATCGATGTCTGTGGTCAGCCGCTGCGGACAGTTAACCAAAGTTTGAGTAATGTTCAGGGTTTCACTGGATAATTAGTAAGTGTGAAGTAAACAGATTTGTGGCTTTGAGTTCATTCAGAATTGGCTTGAGTTAAAGAGACTAAGTCAGAAGTAGATAACAGAAGTACATGCTAGTACAAGTGACTCTAACACACCTTAAACACACACACACACACACACACACACACATACACACACACACACACACACACACACACACACACACACACACACACACACACACACACACACACACACACACACACACACACACACACACACACACACACACACACACTGCTATTTTACGCAAAATGATTGGCAGCTGTGAAAGTGATAATACCTTTTAATGAGCACTGGTGGAATGGACACACACGCACGCACGCACGCACGCACGCACGCACGCACTCACACACACACACACACACACACACACACACACACATGTTGTGTTTCCATGTTTTATGGGGACATTCCATAGGCGTAATGCATTTTATACTGTACAAACCGTATTTTCTATCCCCCTACACTGCCCCTGCCCCTAAACCTACCCATCACAGGAAACATTCTGCATTTTTACTTTTTCAAAAACATCACTTAGTGTGATTTATAAGATGTTTTCCTCATGGGGACCAAAAAAATGTCCCCACAAGGACAAAAATTTGGATATTGCCATCTTTGTGGGGACATTTTGTCCCCATACCGTAGGGATTACCAGTCCACACACACACACACACACACACACACACACACACACACACACACACACACACACACACACACACACACACACACTCACACTTCTGCTAGTTTTTCAGGGATTCCTTATCCTGTGCGAATTCAGCCAATCATATTACAGACGTCCTGTGTTAAAATTACATTACTCCATCTACCCTTATAAAACTAATCCCGTTAGAAAAGGGCCATGTTTGCTAGGATACTCGCCGAGACAGGCATGTAAGAACAATGATGTCAGACAAGCACAAAAAAACAAGAAAAGAGCTCAATTCAGTTTTCGTATGCTGTCTGAGACGCAGCTTTCTGGGTGCGCACTTCGAATGCGAGTAACGCTTTTGCATCTTCTTGCGCTTGACTGTTTAAATTGCCAAGGCTTAAACTTTCACAATGCAGAACTGGCCCATCAAACTTTCCCGAACTCTCCGTTTACGCTCATGTTTTTACAACATTGCATTGATAGGATTCATAAACTATTATCAGCCAACTGGCGATTGACACCATTTCATACACTTGCCAATGGTGATTTTTAAAAAAAAATTTTTTTTACTGCATTTGGCACTTGACAAGAGTTCATTTAAGGCCCTGGTTTTATGTGTGTCTTATGTGGTTATGTGAGTCTATATCCCTCTCTGCTCTAAGTTTTTAAACTTATTGTCTCTCCTTTGGACCCTGCATGTAGTCATATTTACTTTATGTAGCTAGTTACACATTTCTCTTATTAATTTTTGCATTTGTATTTAGCATGTAAATGTGCAAATTTGCCTGTGTAGGTACATAAAGTTTTGGTGATGTTTGTGTCTGAATGAGAAAATAGTTCATATAATTTGAAAGATGTCGTCACTGCATGCATTTTGAGCCAAAGCAATGATACATTGGCTTTTACATTGGCTTTTATTTAGCCCAAATAGGCTGCTGTTATGATCACTGAGTTTGGGAAAAGTGACCTAAAGAAATGGTTCTAGAAAAGTTTACTGTACATCTTTTGATCAATGCATGTGCTCTTACTGAATAAAAGTATTTATTAAAGAAAAAAAGGTTTATTGACCCCAAAACTTTGAACGGTAAAGATATTTGGAATGTGTTAAACAAGAAAGTACTATTAAAATGTTTCTACTTTATGTTTAATTCGATGTGCTAATGTGCTTAAAGTTGATTAGCAATTTCTTAGTGAAAAGTACTTTTTTCATTGAGAAATTAATTAAAATTATATTATAAAATATCGTACAAGTATTGTTAATTGTTAGTTCATGAAGCATTAACCAATTTTCACAAATGTAACATTATTGTATAGTTTCCCCATAATTATGTATTTTGTATTAATTTCTTGACTTTTTTACCGAATAGCATGATTCTGTTGCAGCAAACTTTTGTTGTTTCTCTGTTTTCACCTCATTCAATATCTGCAGCAGTGCTGTCATCTCCCCCTCTGTTGTAACATTAGCTTTGGTTATGTAATATGCAAAAACATTTTGAGTTATGTGCAAATGTCCAAACTATCCTTTTAAATAATGCAGTCCTTACGTTGTGCTGTTTATTATTTTATTATTACTGTATGTTTACACAAACATCTTTTTAATACAATATCTGGTGGTGCAAATAGTGTTGGATGGTATAGGGATGTCCTCAGTTAACACTAAACGTGTGTAAACTACACATGTAAGGATATAAAGGTGAATGGGTGCATGTGTGTTTGTGTGAAATCTCACCCTCTTCCTGTGTGTGGTGGTGGGGGGGAGGGGGGTTGTTCAGTTTGTTTGAGTGATCAGGGATTAGACTGCAACTTTGAAACTGTGAATGGGACTGGATTTGGGTGTGTGAGAGAGACTTTAATCCATCAATTCTAACTGACAACAAGCTCTTATAGCTCTCATAGCTGTTACAATGCAGTACACACACACACACACACACACACACACACACACACACTCCTGCAAAACCTTGTTGAACCACCTCAGTTTTCACCGACAGTAATCTGGATTTTTAATATGGTCAAATGTTTATGTATAAGTGTGTGTGTGTGTGTGTGGACTGGTAATGTCTAAAAACAAAATGTCCCCACAAAGATGGCAATATCCGAAATCCTTGTCCTTGTGGGGACATTTTTTGGTCCCCATGAGGAAAACAGGTCATAAATCACACTAAGTGATGTTGTTTGAGAAAGTAAAAATGCAGCATGTCTCCTGTGATGGGTAGGTTTAGGGGCAGGGGCAGTGTAGGGGGATAGAAAATACGGTTTGTAATGTATACAATGCATTACGCCTATGGAATGTCCCTATAAAACATGAAAACCCAACATGTGTGTGTGTGTGTGTGTGTGTGTGTGTGTGTGTGTGTGTGTGTGTGTGTGTGTGTGTGTGTGTGTGTGTGTGTGTGCGTGTGTGTGATGAGCTTCATGATTGAGCTGAGAGGCGGTCACTCTTTAATTTGGGTCACTGGATATGAATAGCCCTGCCGATTGAGGATAGTCAAACTAGTTACTGTGTATGTGTGTGTGTGTGTGTGTATGTGTATGTGTGTGTGTGTGTGTGGGGGGATGGGGGCAAGTGCTTTTGGCCTTCTTTTTGATCTGAATGGTAAGCAGAAAACACTTGAGGTTTGCCACAGACTTGTCCCACCCTGTACATGCTACCATTGGGAGATATCATTAGGAAGCATGGAGTTAGTTTTCACTGTTATTCTGATGATACTCAGCTCTATATTTCTTTGCACCCTGACAAAACTCATATAGCTGATATAAAAGCTGATATAAAAGTGGACGACTAGTAGTTTCCTACTTTTTAATTTCTGAAAAAACTGAGATTCTAATTATTGTACCTAAAACCTCTGCACATAGTAACCTAGAATACTGTCTAACACTTGATGACTGCTCTGTCAAGTCCTCGTCATCAGTTAGAAACATGGGTGTGCTCTTTGATACCATCTTTGATTCATTTGAAAGACACGTTTCTAGAATCTGTAAAACTGCAATCTTAAAAATATATATCTAAATTACGGCACATGCTTTCAATACAAAATGCTGAACAGTTAGTTCATGTGTTCATGACCTCAAGGCTAGATTATTATAATGCTTTACTGGGTGGTTGCCCTGCACGCTTAATAAACAAACTCCAGCTTGTCCAAAATGCAGCAGTTAGAGTTCTTACTAGAACCAGGAAGTATGACCATATTAACCCGGTTCTGTCAACACAGCATTTTTAAACGTGCTAGCCTATAGACTAAACAAGTAATACTAATGTACATGCCATCACCGTTCTCAAATATTCACCTTTTTTGATGTTTACACAAAGATGATAATCGTATCGTTTCAAAACTATTTCAAAACCTTGTTTTAAGGTTTGCATTCTCTAGCTCCCGAGTGCTGTTGCCGTGCGGATGAGCAGCCGGAACGCATTGAAAGTTTTCTATTTTGGTTGAAAATGGTGTCATGTAAGTGGCCCCAAAGTAAATAACAAATGATTTTGTACAATTGAAATGAATCAATCAAAAACTTACTTTAGCTGGACAATAACTAGAGCTGATGTACTTTTCTAGAGCTGATGTACAGCCAAAACAACCTCTCTTCCATTAGTTTCCTATTACCACTGTTAAGCTTACAATCTATATTGTAAAAAGCGCTATATAAAGGAAAGTTACTTGATTTGACTTGACTTGACTTGCACTACTCCTAATGTGTGGATGGGTTAAGTGCAGAGGACAAATTACGAATATGGGTTACCATACTTTGCCTTCACATTTACTTATTAAAGTAAAACACAAACAATGCAGATGGGATGTGGGGGGGGGTTGCCAGGAAGACAGCTGTTGTTATGACAACAGGTTTGGTCTGCAACGGCGATCTGAGGGGTGAGACGGCCCACACATCGTTAATAAATGAGTTGGTCCCTCACTCTCGTACTCTGTCACACTCCACCAAATGCAAATCTAAAGCAAATTTTCTCAGATACATCCTTGTAATAGAACACCTTACAGCAGGTGACTGTGTATGTATTCATCTTTTTGTTTGTCTTTGCATGACTGTGCTCAAGTGTGTGTGTGTGTGTGTGTGTGTGTGTGTGTGTGTGTGTGTGTGTGTGTGTGTGTGTTTGTGTAAATGTCAGATAATATTTTGATGATAAATGAAAGCCAACATCCATGACCCCAATCCCTAAAATATGTCAACAGAACCCACACACACACACGCACACACACACACACAGACAAATGAACATATGGATTTTAAAAAATCAGTAACACAAGTATATCGTATACAGTAAACTGTTCAATTGACTAAACTGTGCTAGTTTCATTTGTGTCTTGTGACACTTAATTTCTAAATTTCAACTCAAATCAATGTTTAATGGCAATTAATTTTGGTAGCCATGTAATAAGACGGATATTGTATGGGCAGTTTTGTGTTTTAAGGGGTCATTGTGAGTGTGTGTGCGTGTGCGTGTGTGTGTGTGTGTGTGTGTGTGTGTGTGTGTGTGTGTTGGAGGAAGTGCTGTTTGGCCTCAGATGATCATGCAGGGTGAGCAGTCAACAGGAGGAGGAAATGGTCTTCCTCTGACTGATATGGATGTGTGTACAGTATTTGTGTGTGCTGAAGAAGAAAGAAAAAATTGGTTGCACTTTATTTTACAGTATGTGCACTTTCAATGTACTTAGGGTTAAGGTTAGGTTTAGTGTTAGTACCTAAGTTATTACCCAGTTAGTGTCATTACTACAATAAGTACATAGTATGTAATGGCAAAATAAAGTGCTACTGAAAAATCTAAAAAAACATCACAGATCTAAAAATATAACAATAATTTGACACAGACTGTGTGTACATGTGCAGATCCACCAGGCAGCACATTCACACACTTATTTAATGATTTTAGCACATTTCCAGTATTTTAAGTAATAAGTAAAAGATATTTATCTATTTTGATCCTGTTCCCCATGTACATACTATGTACTTATTATAGTAATTGTAATTGGGTTATAACTATGTACTAACCCTGAACCTACACCTAAACCTAACCGTATCCCACATAGTTACCATTTATTACATATATATATATATATATAATTAGACTGGTTTTGTGAAACTCCAGAAAACACAACAACACAAAATCAGAACACAGACATTTCATGACAAAAAAAAAAATTCAATTAGATACGATATTAATAAAATCTTATTTTTAGAAAATTTACTTTTTTTTTTAAACATAATCCTCACTAAATGTATTATAGATATATGTTGTATCCAGTTGGATGTTCATAAATAGTTTTATGAAATAAGCTTTTTAAATTACATCTTAAAGCTCAATAATACTATAATGCATCTGCCTACACAGATAAAATACATAAATACTCCTACAGCTACACATATCAGTACAACATGGTCAAAGCAAGAACCTGATAAACATGCAAAGTTGATCTGTACAAGCATCATTACAGTAAAAAACAGTATTTGGTTGTCGTCGTTAAATATTGACTCTATAAAAATGTTGTTATCATTGTGAGTGAATAAATAGCAGCCATAAACTCACCTTTTAAACAGCTCTGCCACTGTTTCCTGCCCGTTGAGCTGATTCACACGGTTTTCTTGAGAGTAAAATCCTTTGTAAGTTTAATTCCATGTCCATGGGCTCAAGCAGTCTTGCTTGCTGTCAAACATACACACACAAAATGAGTCTGTGTCTCAAAGTCAGGCTGAGCGTCCACACCTCTATGAGATCAGAGAGAGAGAGAGAGAGAGAGAGAGAGAGAGAGAGAGAGAGAGAGAGAGAGAGAGAGAGAGAGTATGTATATATCTGATGATCTTTCTCCTGATGCACCATCATATCACAAGACACACATACAGTCCATCAAATTTAGTGGACGCAGTAACTGGATCACGGTTAATGCTGCGGGCAATGCAAAATGTAAAACATTCGTGGAACACAAGAAAGAGTTTGAGAGAAAGAAAGAAGTTAGAGAAAAGCAGAGGGGTTAAGAAAGCGAGAAAAGAGCCAAGGGCGAACTGTCCTCCTCTTTACACCCACATGCACACAATTGGGTCACTTTAAAGAGGCTACACATACAGAAATAGATCTGAAAACAGTCTGAGACTTCAGTTTTATACTAAAACACACACACACACACACCTAACATATTTATGACCTTATTCATGACAAAAGATACAATGCAGCATAAATAATAATAAATATCCTTGTAAAAATGCCATAAGCACATAGACACACCCGCACAGGTGCAACACTGTTTGAGTTTGTGTGAGACTCGGGTCACTGTGTGTTATTGTGAGGTCCCCCCTACATGGGAAACATAAAGCTAATTAAAGCTGTAAATTTATTTAAAACTTTTAACTAATTATGAGTTTCTGTGATTAATCACAGATATTTTTTTTCTAATGTATATTTACTATTTACACATTGAATTATTTCCAATACCAGTACATTTAGAGTAATTATACCCATCCAGAATATATTTGAATTTCAACATTTAAAGGGGTCCTATTATGCCCCTTTTTACAAGATGTAAAATACGTCTCTGATGTCCGCAGAGTGTGTATGTGAAGTTTTAACTCAAAATGCCCCACAGATTAGATCAGGCAAAATGCAGTTTTTGTGTATGTCTCTTTAAATGCAAATGAGCTGGTGCTCCCTGCCTGTTATTTTAAGAAGGGGTTGGAGCTTCAAGGGGTCATGCAACAACAACAACAACAACAACAACAACAGAACAAGTCAGAAACTAATGGTGTTCAGTTTGAACCGGACTCAGACAATAATGCCTACAGAGCCAGAGCCAGAGCCAGAGAATATCTGCTGCATGGAGATAGAACAGGTTTAGTTTAATGCCATCTTGCTTTTATCCACTATTAGTACAAGCATGTTGTAACAGACCCTGTGCGAATGATGGCCAAAACTTTATTAATGAATTTTATGAAGTTTATTGTTCATCACACAAAAGATGAAGCATCTGTTTTCACTCCAGAAGATCAATGTAAGAGCTGAATGCACAGTACAAGAAGTGCACCCCCTGAGCTTAATTTCCAGACTAAGCTATGCTGTTATCTTCTGTCTCCTCTCCCTAGACTCCAGTGATGAGTAAGCTCAATCAGCACAAGATTGTCGCGATTATGCACCTAGGAAAGTTAATAATGAGAAAACTGGTTCACTAGGGGAAGTTTAGCACAGCAAAATAGTCACAGCCAGCACTGCCACCACCAATCACACTTATATGCTAAACCCTTTATCTAATTAAGAGCCCTCTGTGATAAATTCTACACAGCAATGCACAGCAACATAAAGGTTGAGAACATATTAAGGAAATCAAAGATTTTTTGTTCCATCACAGATTAGCTCTCTCACTCAAAATAGATGACATTGTCTGGCAACTTGCTAATTTTACCCTCCACCAGCAGAAGTTAGCTGAGCAGATGGACACTAGGCCGGAGAGAGTGGGGTCGATTAGAAACAGTGCTTCACACTGCAACCCCCAAACCCTATGCCTGAGCTAATCAGACTTTACAAAGTTGACAGCGCAAGATAATATGGAGGCAAACTTGCATACATTTGAAGTGGTGGCCAAAGGCTGAATACTACTACCCTTTCTCACTCGGCAAGTGTATTGTGCCTACTACTCTCTAGTCCAACCCAAGAATTTAAGATCCTAGAACTACCAGGTGTGAAAGCCCCTTATGGTACTCTGAAGTAAGAGATCCTGGCAAGGTTGTGCCTTTCACTGGTGTGTGCGGATCAGCGTTTCTATGAATGGTTGTATGAAGCACACATCACAGCCAGGCAGCCCAATTATCACTGCATGAAGTCAAAAAATTTTTCACATTCAGTGTCACTAGAATCTTATCAAATCAGACCTGGTTAAAGTATGGTGTTTTAGTCAAAATATCATAGAAGGTGGCACAATGTTGCTGTCTACCATTTAGAAACTTTTAGATCATTTAGATTAAATGACTCAACTGTCCACTGATAACGCTACACAGGCTTGTTAAAACAAAAAAGCCACACATTTCAGATAAAAGCATGTGCAGGAAATGCATCATAATGTGACATCAGCTAAAATATAGCCACTAATGAATCCTTGGCCATTGTGGTGGTGGTGGGGGGTGGGGGCTTGGGGTCAAAGGTATCTTGTTCTGATTGGCTATGAGCCATTGAGTGACTCATTGATTACACATCAGAAAGACTCTCGAAAGCCAATCAGCAGTGAGCATGAGTGCGCTGTTTACAGGCCAGGTGACTACAGCAACAGCACGTTTACATTGCAACGGGAAGCCCCCTACTTCCTGCTCCAGATCCCAGGATATTGGGACATAAACAAGAAGTGATATCATCAAGGAGAGACCTCAGTCATATGGTAATTGATGGATATTGTAATAGTATCACATTGCTGTTCATTAAACACATGAACAGGAACTACACACACAGAGCACATAAAAAGCTCATTTCAGGCACAAAGGCAGAAATAGACAGTGGTCTTTAACACACTCTTATAAAAAATGGTGTGGGTAAGCCAGTATTGGGATCCCATATATTTTGTATTAGAAATAAAACCAGAGTCTCTAAAATACAACCCAAATATAACTTAAGTCAAAAGTATCACTGGGCACTGCAATGGAGATTCCTGGTTGGATTTTCTTTGACGTTTGCTTGTGCACAGAGATATTTAGATTAGATTTGAGATATTAGACAATGTAATTAATGTCTGTACAAAACGTCTCAGGTTACACATGTAACCGTGGTTCCCTGAAAAGGGGAACTAGATGCTGTGTCGCCTAGAGGATGCTATGGGGAACACCTCCGGCATGAATGGTGTTTGAAGCATGAGTCCAAACACGACAATGAACTTGACATTAGCAGGCAGCAGTCTATGACATCACTACTGGTGCAACCGTGAGTATAAAAGGGCTCCTGTGAAATACATCATACACTTCTTGTCTGAAGGAGATGTGCACAGGAATACCTGAAGCATGGCAAAGAGACGTAGCGTCTCGTTCCCCCTCTCAGGGAACCATGGTTACATGCGTAACCTGAGACATTCCCTTTCGAAAGGGAACTCAAGCTATTTCCCCTAGACGGTGCTATGGGGAACGAAAACCCACGCAGCAATGCTGAAGGGATGAGTGCCTTGATGGGCTGACACAAAGGATTCCCCATCCCTAAGGTACACACCAGCATTAGAATTAATTCACTGTGGCCAGAGCCTGAGCTATAAAACACCTTAAAGGCAAGCTCAAGAGCTTGGTATTTCTATGAACATCTTAGAGGGAATATTATCTTAGACTTTAGCTTCTCAAGACCGGAAGCCTCAACAGGATGACTCTAAAAGAGAGGAGGCCTATCTACGTTCTATATTCAGGCCAGCATCCAAGGAGGCGCAAATAGAGCCTAACACTCGGGACTTCTGTTCAGACAGCCACAAAGAATGGAGGCCAAGCAACGCTCACAGTTACCAAGAAGGCTTAGAAACCACTTAGCTTATGGCTGAGCTCATGGGACGGAGGCCTCAGCCCTATGTCCTATGCTTGTCAAGGAGGCTACATCATAGAGCCAGCAGCTTGACACCATATCAGGAGGAGCTCAGGGGAGTGGAGGCCTCTAACAGAATGACTCTCTCTCTTGAGAGAGTCATTCTGTAAAGAGAGAGTAAAGAGAGAGAGAGAGAGAGAGAGAGAGAGAGAGAGAGAGAGAGAGAGAGAGAGAGAGAGAGAGAGAGAGAGAGAGAGAGAGAGAGCCTAGCTAAATCCAATTCCTGTCAAGGAGGCTTCATAGAAGGCCTAGCAACTTGACACCAGTAAACAGATGGAGCTCAGGGGAGCGGAGGCCTAAACAGGAAGGCTCTCTATAGTGAGCAGAGGCCTGATGAAGCTCCCATCCCAGGAGTACCAATGAGGTTCACAGAGAGCCTAACTACCTAGCATACTGCCTATAGATTAACTCTGCATAGCTCTCTAAAGCGAGAGGCAGCCTAAAATCATACGAGAACAGACACAAATGCATAGCTATGAGTGCCTTAAACTCGAGTGCCAAACGCACTCGTGCAAACGCTAACTACTATCCCCCAGGAGAGAGCACAAAGGAAAAAGCTTGATACCTGTCTTATGTAGTCAGTCTTGTGAATGCATAATTCCTAGCCTATTCCAGTTTCTTCGAAGAGCTGACAGCATTCCAACCAAATACGCATCCCACATCACACAGCGCAAACTGAGCTTTTCATTGAGAAATCCTCACAGTGTGTGCATTTAGTTCCCTTAAGAGCTAAACGTGCATGCTCCTCATCCATGTACAAACAATCAGTCTCTTGAAGACAAGAAAGAAGATGACATATTTCACAGGTGCCCTTTTATACTCACGGTCACACCAGTGATAACATCATTGCCTGAAGCCTGTCAATGTCAAGTTCATTGTCGTGTTTAGACTCATGCTTCTTCAGACACCAGTCATGTCGGAGGTATCTCCCCATAGTGCCCTTTAGGGGACGCAGCACAACAATGCTAGTGTGTTGAGGCGTGTGGTTTAGGGTTGCTTACCTGAATAAGAAAAAAAAAATTGACATTAACAAATTCAAATGTATATGTTTGACGTCAGAAAGTTGTGGCTAGCCGTATGACAATACATTATCCTTTTTCAGGTGAGAATGAGTGAAAGTTACACTTTTTTCATAGTATAAATGTTTTATCTGTTTGTTCGTTTTCAAAACAAACTATGATAAGCAAATTATTGTATTGTTTTCTACATTATGAACAATGATGCATGTGGTTCAGGGCTCTGATCTTTCAGATAAAATATTTTGAAAATGAAAATTGTGAATACTTCATAATACACACAAGTCTCTCCCTGTCCCAACAAATCAGAAATGCAAAAACATGAAGAGAGAGAAACTCTGTAATTCATTTGGGCTTGGTTTTCTGCTTTCATTGTTGGCTGGACGACCAAAACCATTAAACAGGAGAGCACATGTCTGACTAATGAAGGGTTATCTGTGTCAAAACTGCTTTTAGACATGTATACACATTCACAAAGCAGTAACAGGGCCCAGATGTTTGTTGAGCTAAAAGTATGAATATCTCAGAACGTAAAGAATGTCTTGACACAGCAAACTGAGTGAGTGACAAACAGACAGCAGATGAACCAAATCAGACTTTATTTTACTGTCAAAAGACAAAAAAGACTAACATTTATCAACACTGACAACTTTTACATATGTAAAAGAAAATGTGAATGTGTTTACCTGTGCAAAAGTCGCCACAATGATGCTGTGGGTGGTTGTCAGGCCATTGCTAGATGGTTCCTACAGTGTTATAGATTATTTGTTAGGTGGTTAAATTAAGCATACTGAACATCCGACACTGGCCACACTGATTAGAGCAGCATTTAGATGATTATGTAAATGTGTGCTGCACATTTTCCTTTCAATAACAAAATGATAGTAGTGAGAAAACAGCAGTAAAGAAAGCATATGATCATAGCGACGTCGATATTTTTGCACCAGCTCTGCAATTTGGCACTCCAGTAAAGTCATGTCAAGTCTTGTTTTTATATACCACTTCATACAATGTATTGCTTTAAAGCAAGCAGCTTTAAGCTACAGTATCTCTTTGAGTTAGAATTACATCTTCAATGTACTAGAAAGACTTCTACTAGAAAGCAGCTCTCCGGTGTGTTTGTTTCTTCTAGTGGCCGTCTGACCTCGACAGACTGAACAGAAGAAATGAACCAGAGAAGATTTCCACATCAAAGAAGGCGGAGCCTCAGAACCACTCCTACCTATTATATAATGGCCACAGACCAATGGTAGTTCTAAGGTATTTACCAGCAGGAGCAGGACTTTTCTGGAAAGTTTGCTTTGGTCTGCTGTCGAACTCCTAGTTTTGGCCGAATATTTTTTTCTATATGACATCACACCAGTTCGTTCTTCCATTTAGCTTGAAGTATATTGGTTATCGGTATCGGTTAAGTATAAATTTTAGCCGCATCTAGCAGTGAGGTTTTCAGCCCTCCCTTTCGAAGCACATAGAGAAGCTACAGTGGCCGACACAGAACAAAGATGTCGTCGTCGGAGAGATCAGAGAGTGACTAGCGCTAGAGAAGTTTGTCCATTTAGGGCTACTGTAGAAATATGAAGGCGCAAAATGGTGACTTCACTGTAAGGGGACTAGCGGAGTATGTAGATAGAAATGGCTCATTCTAAGGTAATAAATACATAATGGTTCATTATATAAGGTCTTTATACACCACTGAAAGCATAGTTATGTATATTATATTGCATTTCTGTCAAAAGATACTCAAAAATAGTGATTATTTAGTAAGTATTGCCAAAAAACACAGGGCTTCTTCTTTCATAGGGTTTTGTTTCTAGACATTATCCAGTTTAACTGGTGGAGCTGTTTTCAGTATACATATTTGCTTACCCATGCTTTAGAGATCCAACGCATTTGTGACTGCAGGTTGAGTATAATTTACATCCTGGACTGTGTCCTGTAATACACAGATCAACATGGTGAACTGCTGCAGGCAGATCTGCTGTAGCACTGCATGCTGTGCAGACATGCAGAGTGTGTTTGTTTGTGTGTGTGTGTGTGTGTGTGTGTGTGTGTGTGTGTGTGTGTGTGTGTGTGTGACACACAGATGGTGAAACTGTGAGTCATCTTGCTGTTCTGCACATAAAACAGCCAATAATTCTAATTCTGATCTCATATTTCTTGTGTGTTTTGTTTCATTTGTGAGCAGTTGTTTTACAGAGCATGAAATCATCATCACTTTAATGTCACTTGTTGCTACAAGTTTCTTTCAGGAGAGATTTAAACAGTAGCATGACTACCAGCAGTGCAGGTGGATATTGTACTGGGGCCCACAGAACAAAACTGTTAAGACTCATAACAGTGTTGTAGATCATCAGTATAATATATCAGTGTTGTAGACCAGACTTAGAGACCTGAAGGGTCTGAAACATTCAGACAGTGTAAATATTCTTTTGGGTGAATGAAGCCTGGTTTCTCATTAGGGTCACTCGAACTTCCCCAGTGAATAAGTGGATCATATGCATGAGTCGACACAGACCACAAAAGGTGACTGTTCAAATGCTGTCCAAGCCCATGACAAGAAAATATTGCCTTGGAAATAATATTTAGTTGTTTTCAGTACACATCCTATATAATCATCATATTTACACTCAATTACAGTTAAACTGTGTTAGTTTAATACAATATTGCTAAGCCAGTTAGTTTAGTCACAGTGAAAGCACCCATGCCTTTGACATTTTAATTAAATGTAGTAACGTGTAAATTTATGCACTAAATCCAGCAGAAACTCTGGCACAATTGTCATGCTTTGAAACGCTCATGCTGCCAGACATTTTATACATTACATTTGCATACGGTTTAGAATTTCTCAAAATTTCTCAACCTAGTTACACCGCTGGATCTCAACAATATCTCAGGTTTACCAGATTGAGCAATAAAATTCCCCTCTGGGTGGGGAGTTCATTGTGGTATGACTTAAAAAAACAAAACAAAGTAATGAATGACTAATTACAATGGCTATAAAATTACAAACATGGTTCTGTTAGCTCTCGGCTCTAATGTTAGCAAGCTACACTAAAACTAAGGTACTGTAAACATACCACAGAAGAGAGTGGTCGACAACCATTACTAAACAAGTTCATGACCCAGGTGCTCCCAGCATTACCCTGAGTGGACAATCAACATATGAGAACAACATCAAGAAAAGTGACATTTAAAGTAAGAGTTTTTTGATGGACCCCTTTAGATATTCTGTTGACTAAGTAACATTGCATTTTAGAGTTGCACCTCATTAGTCAGAGTGCAGAGTTTATGTTATGGATTAGGGTTGAACCGATAGACGAAAGATTGATCCACCGCTATGGCTGACAGACATTACGATGTTGAGCCATTCATACTTTTAAGGAAATAATCCCTTCACAGGCTTCCGTTTAGGATGTTGGCAGCAAACGCCTTCTCGGATGCGTTCGTCCAGTAGATTGGTTTGCAGCGATCGACCTGAAGGACGCCTACTTCCTTGTCTCCTACCTCGACGTAGACCGTTCCTATAGGTTTGCTTCGAGGGGCGGACATTTCAGTACGCGGTCCTCCCATTCGGGCTAGCTCTGTCCCCTCGTGACTTCCTGAAGTCTGTCGAGGCAGCCCTTGCGCCACTCAGGCAGCACGGTGTTCGCGTCCTGAACTTCCTCGGCGACTTGCTCAGACTGAGTTACTCTCGAGAACAGGGAACGAACACAGAGTCCTAGTGCTCCAGCATTTAGCCCGACTGGGCCGACTGGGCCACATGACTATTAACTAATTCAAAATTAATTCAAAACCCATAACCACAATTACATATTACTTAATCAATTAGTTAATAGTCATGTGCCCCAACAAGTAAAGTCATAACATAATGACACATTTGTAAATCATTAGCTAATGATTAATTAAAGCAGACAACTGGAAGTTGAAATGCATGGCTTTGACCCGTTGTGGTAATTAACACATTAATTTACATTATTAATTCATAAAATATGTTATTAAGGAATTAATACATTATGACACATTTAACCAATAAAATGTAATGATTACTTAATCTATTAATCATGTCGAATCTTCATTAGTTGCTGATGCAGTAATCATTAATAAATGGGTAAGTTAACCATTAATAACACATTAACTCATCATTATCTGTGCATTAGTTAAGCATGAATTAATGCATATTAGTGCACCCTTATTGTAAAGTGTTACCCATTTTTGTTTTATTTAACATTTTATTATTGGAGGTTGCAATAGTATTGCATAGTTTGCATTTCTCAGATTTTATTAATTTTGAGGAATACAACTCTGCAATTACGATTTCTCTCAACATGAGGATGAGAGTTGATTGATGATTAACTTGTTACTTATTTGAAAAAGTAACTCAGATATTTTGCTGTAAATTTGTAATGTGTTACTTTACTAGTTACTTGAAAAAAGTAATCTGATTACATAACTCAAGTTACTTGTAAAAGGTTACCCCAACACTTATGAGCTCTAATATACCTCCGTCCTTCCACTTTTTACCCTTCGCAACTGTCTTGATAACATTGGGTATGCAAAATCTTTGAAGTGATTCCCTTGAGCGCAGAATTGTGACGAATCATGATCTACATTCTAGAGCAGGGTTCTTCAAATCTTGCCCTGGAGGGCCAATGCGCAGCAGAGTTTAGCTCTTACCCAAATCAAACACACCTGAACATGCTAATCAATGTCTTCAGGATCATTAGAAAATCACAGGGAGGTGAGTTTGATCAGGGTTGGAGCTAAACTCTGCAGCACATTGGCCCTCCAGGGCAAGATTTGAGGAACCCTGTTTTAGAGTGACATAAAAAAACACATGGATTCTGATTTGACTGTTCAGACTGAGATCGCATTGCAAAACAGCTGACCTGTATCTGATTTAGGACCACAAATGGAAGTGGCCCAAATCAGAATAGAAAAGATCAGATTCGATGTGGTTTGTGCCGTTTACACTGTCATGAGAATATGAGCATAGGAAAAAATTAACTTTCAGATTTGGCCCACATTTACCTGCAGTCTGAACATAGCCTTAGACCTGATGACATTTCTGTATCCTTAAGGCTTTTTGGATTATGTCTTTCATTTCCAAAAAGGTGATGATGACATTCACGTGGCACTCTCAGGCTAAACTAAACACGACCACACCCACACGTATCTTTAATAGGGTCTCAGTAACACACCTGCCTTTGAAACCAAATCTCAACAGAAAACTGTAACGTCCACCCTTATACAATACACACACACCTCTTTAGTCTGACACATACTGGCCCATCTCAGCTCCCAGTCTCCAAACGGCTCTGATCGTCAGATAGACTACTCGGCTTGTCTTTCGCCTCAAGTGTGTCATTAATATAGGACAGCTGAACCTTTAGCGACTAAATACAACCTATACAGCCTCTACTCTCTAAGCTCTCGTTCTCCTCGCCCCTCTTTCTCCCCATAACTCCCCAAGGTGCTGTCACAGAATACAGGAAACTAGGACGAAAGACAGGAGGAAAGAGAGTGTCAGTTCTAGAACCAGAGTAAGAGTGTTCTTCTTTCTGAGAAAATACAACTAAAATGTAACTAATTCACTCTGAAAGATAAACTAAACACACACACACACACACACACACACACACACACACACACACACACACACACACACACACACACACACACACACACACACACACACACACACACACACACACACACACACACACACACACACACACATTTGTTTTTGTGAAATGTGGGGACATTCCATAGGCGTAATGCATTTTATACTGTACAAACCGTATTTTCTATCCCCATACACTGCCCCTGCCCCTAAACCTACCCATCACAGGAGACTGCACAGTTTACGTTCTGTGAAAAAAACCTCATCCTGTGTGATTTATAAGCATTTTGAAAAGTGAGGACATGGGGAACGTCCTCATATTTCACCCTCTTTTTGTAATACCTATGTCATACCCATGTCATTATACACATTTGTGTCCTGATATTTCACAAAAACATGCCCCCACACACACACACACACACACACACACACACACACACACACACACACACACACACACACACACATGTTTGTTTTGTGAAATGTGGGGACATTCCATAGGCGTAATGCATTGTATACCGTACAAACCATATTTTCTATCCCCCTAAACTGCCCCTGCCCCTAAACCTACCCATCACAGGAGACTGCGCAGTTTACTTTCTGTGAACACTCTCTCTCTCTCTCTCTCTCTCTCTCTCTCTCTCTCTCTCTCTCTCTCTCTCTCTCTCTCTCTCTCTCTCTCTCTCTCTCAATACATATCTCCAGAGATCAACCTCTGCTTTTTTCAATCAATCAATCAATCAATCAATCAAACTTTATTTGTATAGCACCTTCCAACAACCAAAAGGAGGACCAATGTGCTTTACATTTAAAACAGAATAACATCTACAATATATAATATATTAATACATTAAGCAATAACCAAAGGAACAGTTACACAAAAATACAAATAAAAAAATTCAAAGTGACACAGTGCTACAGTATTGCCTTTTATAGTTACGCTGATGATATTCAGATTTATTTCACAGTTAAACCAAACTCAGCTTATCCTCTTGCTTCTGTTAACTCCTGCCTTGAAGAACTTAAATCCTGGATGACTGATAACTTCTTGCAGCTTAATACTGATAAAACTGAAATCCTGTTGATTGGCCCTAAATCACAAAATTTGCCACGTGATGACGTTTTTATTGACATTGATGGTGTCCAGATTACACCTTCAAAAACTGTGCGAAATCTGGGAGTATTGTTTGACTCCACGTTATCTTTCGACTCACATATTGGTCAAACAGTAAAGTCATGCTTTTTCCACCTGCAAAATATTGTTCGTATCCATCGATCCCTCAACTCTAATGATGCTGAAACTGTAATTCACGCTTTTATAACCTCCAGATTAGACTACTGTAACGCCTTATACAGCGGTTTACCAACTAAGGCTATACATCGCCTCCAAATGGTGCAAAACTCTGCTGCTCGAGCGCTAACATTTAATAAAAAATCTTTACACATCACTCCGATCCTCAACCAACTTCACTGGCTTCCCGTGGCCAGTCGCATCGAGTTTAAACTGTTAGTTTTAGTCTATAAAGCCAGTCACAGCCCTGCACCAAAATATCTTGCTGAGTTAGTCCAACCTTATGTTCCTGCCCGGACCCTCAGATCCAGCAATGAAAACCTGCTTGTCATCCCCAAGTTTAAACACTCTACTATGGGAGGAAGGGCTTTTAGTGTAATTGGCCCTAAATTATGGAATAAGCTGCCCGCGACTATCCGTAACGCACCTACTCTCCAGATTTTTAAAACCAAACTTAAAACTCATCTTTTTTCACCTTGCAGTAAATGATTATTTTTTTCTCACCGTCTCTGCCTTCAAATGATCTCACACCTCTTCATGTTATGCTACATGTCTAGCTACTGTTAATTGTTCTTTGACTCTATAACTTCTTTGTTTTTGTTAGAGTTATTTGTTGTACACCTGCTTGTTTATTTGCTATAATGAACAGGCTGCTTTTCTGATTGTAATTTATTGTACTCCATTGTGAAGCGACCTTGGGTTCTTGAAAGGCGCTATATAAAATAAACATATTATTATTATTATTATTAGTATGTTAAAGGCCAGTCTAAATAAATGCGTTTTTAACCTGGACTTGAACAGGGCCAGGTCTGTAAGAACACGCAGGTCTACAGGTAAAGTGTTCCAAAGTTTAGGAGCAGCAAAAGCAAATGAACGATCGCCCCACTGCTTGTACCGGGATCTCGGAACAACTAGCCTCATCTGGTCAGCCGACCGGAGGGCTCTGTTTTTTAACCAGGGGTGCATTTCCCAAAACCATTGTTAGTCAACTATGGTCACAAATTTCATCATTACTAACATAATTCATCCATCCATCGTTGCCCGAAACCATAGTTTCAACTATGCTCTCGATGCTGGTTTTGGTTTCCTTGCCAATGTCGCCTCTGGCTTGGCTTGCTCAGTTGGGGAAAAACTATTTTTCAAATATATTTCAAAATAAATCTAATTATTAAACTAAATTAACGATACAGACCAAATTAATGATCTAATTACTGATCTAAAGCCCACATTGTTACTGTATGATAATCAAAATATATTCTGTTGCATTATTTTTCTGTTTAACACTGTGAAGCTGCTTTGAAACAATCTGCATTGTTAAAAGCGCTATATAAATAAAGTTGACTTGACTTGACTTGACTAGAGTTGTTATAGTGCTGGTCTAGCTGTTGGATCAGAATAGTCATGCTGTTCCTGAGCAAAACTGAGCGGGTGTAGCTGGTCAACAGCACTCCTGCTTCCCATGCTGGAGACCAGCAAACCAGCAACCAGCATCCCATGCTGATCCCAACATGCAAAATATACCTAATACTGGTGACCAGCAAAGCTGGATATTTAGCAGGGACTATATGGTTATAAAAAAAAACTGTTTGAACGACCATGTTACTACAGTTAAAGGAAATGTTTGTGACTAGCTATAATTTTTCCATTGATGCAATGTACTATGGTAGTTAAGCATGGGAAACACACCCCAGGTCAGTTATTAAGCTAAAGGTCACTGACAGGTTAGCCTCAAGCCCAAAATATACTTCAGTTTTTACCGGGTATCCTTACAGTGCATGTTATGTAAATTTCATCATCAATATAGAACCTTTGCTCTGTATGGGCACAGCTAGCAATTTTTATTGATGTAGCAATTCTAACTGATGTAGACACAAAGGGCCAGATTTACTAAACAGGCAAATTCGCACGAGAACGCAATTACATAAAAGCGGCAATGGAAGTGGAAATTTCTGCATGTGATCTACTGGATGCAAAAATTAAAGAACAAAGATGCAGCTGGATCATTTCCATAATGACCAACACAATCTACCAAAAGCAGCGCAAATCAGCGTCTGGGTTAAGGCATGCTTTTCTGGGTGGTAAATAATGCCGCAAACACCAGTAAATTGACAAGCTCAAATCATCTTGCATGACTAATTTAAATACTCTCCTGCCATGAATGTTGCATCTTAAAGGGAAACTCCTACAAATGCATATGCATTTAAGGTCAGCCGCAAAAATAACCCTGTCCACACCTTTTTAACTCTTATTTATCACTGTGTCTTCAGTAATTCCTGACAGTAGTTTTTTAACAGCAAAAGAGTTAGTAAATCTGGCCCTAAGGGTACGTTTACACAGTTTTTCCTTTGCATTTTTTATGTACTGACAACAACGTTGTCAAAATTATCCCCATTCACACAGATCTGCAAAAATGGCAAAAAAAAAAAAAGATGTATTATGCTGCCAGTCCAGTAGTTGGCGATTTCACTTTGTAAAGAAACACTACGCGCCTATAGACTGAACATGTAATACGCATGACGTCATGTTTTCACAAATTCACATTTTTGTAGTTTACACGAGGATGATAACGGTATTTTTTTAAAAAAAACTTTCACATTGAAACTCATTTTTAAAAGCTTGCATTTTCAGGTCCTCAAAATGACACTGTTGTGTAAATGCACAGCCATAAAGCATAAGAAGTATTCCATTTTTAGTTCTAAACTGTGTCTTGTAAAAGGCCCCAAAGTGTTTCCGTCAAAACTGATGTATACTTTGGGCTTCAGCCACAGACACCAGCAGACCACCGAAGGTCCATTCACAGATTGTCCAATGCATATTAAACACAAGGAAGAAAAGAGCTGTCAGGATTTGGCAAGCTCTGATTGGCTAGTTAACACAAGCAAGAGCACCCTCAGTTGATACTGTAATAATAACAGAAACAGATTTGGCAAACGCTCCACCAAATATTTGCGTTGCTCTCTGGAGAACTTCAAATATATCTATTTACAACCATTTTTTTCAGTGGTGAGCAATGTAGCCACAGACATAGCTGTTGATCTCTTGAACGCAATGGTCAATCAGAGGTGAAGTCAAAATCCACTGCTTGAAACACTTTATTCAGTGCTGAGTTATGCAGGCCCGCGAAACCTCTTATTAACAAAAGAAGTGTACACAATGTAAGTAAGAGATGTATTGTGCATTGTTGCCAGCTTCATTGATTATAACAGAACTTTGTGAGATTGCGATGAACTGACAAAGCGTCAGTTTTAGTGATTTTAAAGGCAGCGGTCTTGGCTTGCTTTCGAGGCTACAGCCAATATAATCCATAGAATACTATTGTTTTTCATTCTGCTAAGTGGACTGACGGCCAATTGCATGGTGACTCATCTTAAATGTCTTACTGTACACTGCTATGGTGGAGCCGTACATCTGCACTTTACTAGAGCACCCTCAGTGATTTGATTCTGGAATCAGGCCTGGATCTCATTAGTGAAATTTTGCGGCCACTGGTCAATAGTGTAGTGATAACTACAGCTCTCACAGAAGTCACTTTCAAACCAATCAACTTTTTGTGGGGAAATTGGTCGTCCTCACGTGAAATGAGAGATTGCATGGATTCCTATTGAAATGACTGTGAATTTGCTGATGGTAAATGTGACCACACCTTAAAGATTGATTCACTTTTTATTGATTCACTAGACCATTTAAATCACAAAATCAGGCTGAAAAAAATGAGGTACTGCTAGACTCCTTTCAGCTGAGTGCCCTTAAAATTACTCCAATCTACCCCCCATATTCCACCACCTCTGACCTTGAAGCTCATGGTAATTCTGCCCTGAAAGCTTTTTCCAGTTTGTCAATAGAGAAAATAAGTGGGATGTTTACCCCCACAACCCCACACACACACACACACACTTGTCTGCTCTATTTTCATGTATTTGTTACAGTCTCTTTTTTCTCTCTTTTCATTTTGGCTCTGATAATCATTTCCTGCATGTTGTAAGAGGTCATCATTTCAGAAGCACTGCAGCTTTGTGTTTTATCAGTGTGTTCAGTGCTGATGTTATCAGTGACTGATAGCATTATTCTGTGTGTGTGTGTGTGTATGTGTATGTGTGGGTGTGTGTGTGTGTGTGTGTGTGTGGGCATGTTTTTGTGAAATATCAGGACACAAATGTGTATAATGACATGGGTATGACATAGGTATTACAAAAAGAGGATGAAATATGAGGACGTTCCCCATGTCCTCACTTTTCAAAATGCTTATAAATCACACAGGATGAGGTTTTTTTCACAGAATGTAAACTGCGCAGTCTCCTGTGATGGGTAGGTTTAGGGGCAGGGGCAGGGGCAGTGTAGGGGGATAGAAAATACGGTTTTGTGGTATAAAAACCATTACGCCTATGGAATGTCCCCACATTTCACAAAAACAAACATGTGTGTGTGTGTGTGTGTGTGTGTGTGTGTGTGTGTGTGTGTGTGTGTGTGTGTGTGTGTGTGTGTGTGTGTGTGTGTGTGTGTGTGTGTGTGTGTGTGTGAGTGTGTGCGTGTATGCGGTTTAAGGTTCGGTGGAAGCACTGTAACAGAGAGAGATTTATTTCTGGGTCTCTTATCTGAGCTGTATTTAAATCTTCAACCCTGTCTGCCAGCATATAGATCTTCACACGCACATACACAGAAGCACACACACATGCCCAATTTTATTACATTTAATCTTTGTTACTTCACATGCCAAACACCCGTTGAAAGGAGTGAAAGAGCCATAGCGTAAAGACAAAAAGGCCCATATGGTTTGTTTTGAATGTCTTTACAGGTCCAAATGCCTTCAAGCTTGAGCTTTGCAGCTGCACACACACACACACACACACACACACACACACACACACACACACACACACACACACACACACACACACACACACACACACACACACACACACACACACACACACACACACACACACACACACACATGGCTATTTATACGCAGTTTCCTTTTATTTATCCATTGCATTGTTTAGCGCACATCTGCTTTAGTCATGGAGCACAATGGACGGGGCCACACGACACAAAAGCAACGAGTCTACAAACACAGTTTGTTAAAATCAGACTAAAAACAGTTGTGATGCTGTACTGCAAGACAGATGTTAGCTCTCTGACAAAGTCTAGCACTTCCTACCTAGACAGCATTTTTAGGCACAATTCTGACACAAAGATCTCCCACAAGATATTCTAAGCCAAACTCTAATACCAGAATGTACTGCGATGAACAGAGGGGCATCAACACAAATACTTTAAACTCATTTTTATTTTACCCAATATTCCTGTGTGCTGTGTTTTGTGCTTACAAGAGTATCAGGTTGTCAACTTAGCTCAATGCTAACATAAAATTCTATTAAATTCATTGAGGCGTCTTTGCATTTTGTGTGAGAATCACAACTTGTTACTGCCTGTGTTCAAATGTTCTGGAATGTTCAAAATCAATAACTTTTGACGTTTTATTTCAGCTATGCTGAACTAAATGTTCACTAGGGCTCTCTCTCTCTTAATTGTGTTCTTCTCTGAGAAGAGGTCTGGTATTTGGAGCTGGAATAAACTGGAAATTTTGTGGAAGAAATGTTCAAAACCAAACATAAAAACGGTATCTAAAAAAGAACATACCATAGACCCTTTTTTGTTTTTATATAATAGCTAACCCCAACTTTAACACTACCAATACAAGTTTGAAATTGTGAAAGTTTTACATTATGTACCATGTAAGAACAAACAATGCGAACAGGTCTCGGCCCAGACTCACGCCATTGGTTTAGCCAGGCTACAATGTCAGGATGCTTATGATGGCTTTAAGCGCACCTGGGAAAATCATACCCCCGAGTTAGGTCGCATTTAATCTTTTTGCAGGTTTGACATGGGATGTAACTCATGGCGAGAGATTGCTCAAAACTGTGCATGCGTTGAATGCCTGTATACGCATTTGAGTCAAAAGAAGTATACCTTGTAAGGCTGTGCGTTCGACTGTGTGCGTAAAAAACAACGAAATACTTTCGTCTTTAGATATTCATTAGCCTAAACAAAACCAAAGAATTATATGGTGAACAATAGCCTCAAACAACTACATATGAATTTAAAAAGATTAAAAATGATTAAATCCCGTATTTATTCTTGGTACCAAAACTAAAAATGTTTAACTTTATTTTGATGGTCCCCTTTAGACATTCTTTTGAATATAAGTAATGTTGCAACTTACATGTCAACTAACTATCATTAGAGTATTAATTAATTATTAGTAGACTGATTGTTAGTTTTGGTTAGTAGAATAAATTGACATGTAGGTGCAATGTTATTTAAAAGTGCAGTATATAAGAATGACAGCTAGTGGTTGAAATGGGTACTGCAGTCAAAATTAAAAAAAGACTCGACACTCAGACTCGATGCTCACGCGGGTTGGCAGTTTGAGCTCACACTACAGGAGAGAGCACAATTGACAATGGAAGGTGAGGACACTTTCACACTGGAAGTTGATGAGTTCATTTATTGATTTATGATATGTTGATCACTGGCACTGTGTTTTCAATCAACTGGTAACCTGTAGTGTCAAAATATTATTGGATAAATTGAGAAACATGCGGTATCACACACAGCAAAACAAACAGACATTCTGACACATAAAGCACATTATGAACTCAGAATGTTTCCTAAATATCTGCAAACATAGTATGGTATTTTTATGCTTTACTACAGTTAAAATCTTTCATGCAGCACCTTTAAAGTCAACAAAATGTCTAAAGTGAACCATCAAAATAAAAAGTGTTACCAAAATACATATTTGTGTTACATAAAGCAAAGCAGAGTTATTAACTGTACACTTATCTATCAAATGTTCCATACATCATACCTTTAAAATGATTGAAATGCTAAAGCAATAACTAAATCAGCTTACTATCATCTGAAGAATATTGCAAGAATCAGATGCTTTGTTTCCAGGCAAGACTTAGAGAAACTCGTTCATGCTTTCATCACCAGCAGGGTGGACTATTGTAATGGTCTTCTCACCGGCCTTCCCAAAAAGACCATTAAACAGCTGCAGCTCATACAGAACGCTGCGGCCAGGATTCTGAGAACCAGAAAATATGACCATATCACGCCAGTCCTCAGATCTTTACATTGGCTTCCAGTTACATTTAGGATCGATTTTAAAGTATTATTACTTGTTTATAAATCACTTAATAGCCTAGGACCTCAATACATTGCAGATATGCTGATTAAATACAAACCCAACAGATCACTCAGATCATCAGGATCAAGTCAGTTAGAAATACCAAGAGTTCACTCAAAGCAAGGAGAGTCCGCGTTTAGCTATTATGCCAGCCGCAGCTGGAACCAGCTTCCAGAAGAGATCAGATGTGCTCCAACAGTAGCCACATTCAAATCCAGACTCAAAACACATCTGTTCAGCTGTGCCTTTACTGAATGAGCACTGCGCCACTGTACGTGCAGACTCAAAACACATCTGTCTAGCTGTGCATTTACTGAATGAGCACTGTACCACTGTACGTCCGACTGATTGCACCTAATCTAATCTATGCATCATCTTTATTATTTTTCTTATTTTATTTTTATCTATACATACTGTAATAATGTTATTCTTTTAATTATCTTTACAACTGTATATTTCTATTTCTTCTTATTTTAAGAATTTGAAGGGACTTGTAAAATATTGAGGGTATTGGATAAACCACAGCTGAGAGCTGACTCTGTGGGAGACAACTTCCGGAGGAAATTGTGAGATAAGTTTTCCAGGGGGAAAAGTAAAAGACCAGGCGAGGCCAGGTCGGACCGTGCTGAGAGCCGGTCTTAAAAGGATTACAGAGGAGGGTAGTCCGCCCGTCCATCTTGGGTGAAAGATAGGGTCTGAACGGAGCGCTAGGAAGATCCACAGAGACAGACTGCCAGAATGGGGAAGTCCCAGAGCAAGATCAAATATGAAACACCTGTGTTTTGCCAAATGTCTATTAACAACTGTTTTAATTATCCTGTTTTTATTTTTAATTCTTACACGTGTTATTCTTATTTCTTATCACTGTTTTAATTTCATTTTCTATGTAAAGCACTTTGAATTGCCATTGTGTATGAAATGTGCTATATAAATAAACTTGCCTTGCCTTGCCTTGCCTAAATTTAAAAAACACTCAAAACCATTATAATTCAAATCAGCATGCCCCTTCCATCACAACTCGGCAACCATTCTTCGTTCTATCATTCGTGAGCTCAGAACTTATAATTACTAATTTCTTACTCCACTTGAAGGGCTCATTAAACAAAGGGCTCAAAGTTTGGCTGGTAATAAAAGGGTAGCTGGTTAGTCTCAGTTATATCATCTAGCCTCGCAATTTTTTTCTCTTGTCTTGGCGCGTCAAACTTGTATATTTTAACACTGAAAAGGTGTAGAGTGAACTTGGCCTTGGTAACCCCCTCACCACACATTTAACAGATCAGATAAACTCCATGGGCATCTTTCTGTGTCAACCAAGATGGTGTTAAGACACTCTGTCTTGAACTTCAACACAAGGATTAAAATAGCCTTGTGTTCCCCGGGCTTCTGTCAGGATAAAGATGAGTTAAGGGGAGAACTGACAGGTTAAGCTCTTAAAAGCTTCCTCAGCAGGTGTCGGACGCAAACACACAGAGAGACACACACCAGTGGACCTTATCAGGATAGACAACATTGTATCAACAAAATTGTATCAACATCATATTTCACAAAAGAAAACGAGACTGTGAGGGTTGGCTTTTACGTGTCTCATTTCATGTTGAAAAGACTGTACTTCTATCCCCTTCTAGCCATAAATAAGGTACACACACACACACACACACACACACACACACACACACACACACACACACACACACACACACACACACACACACACACACACACACACATTCCAACCCTGAAATGTTGGCAATCCCTGTACGCCCTCATTTCCTGAATCTGAAAGGTCTCAAAATGGCTGACTGAACTGAAAACAAGATCAGTATCGCACACCCACAGAATGTTACATCCCAAAACGAGACAAAACATGGCTCTCTAAAACCTGTAGTGGATCTGAGACCTACTTTAAGACTGTAACAATGCCTAAAACACACACACAGACACACACACAGACACACACACGAACACACACGTGCAAATATTTGTCAAAAGCAGACAGTTAGTGGGGCCCTAGGGCATTCCTAAAACAGACAGCTATGAAAAACATACACACATTTAGATTGTAGAAAGCTGGTGCTGTTGCTGGGTACTGCTGAGGAAGGTTGTACAATTTTAGTTAGAGTACATTCTTTCCTCCCCAGAAAGGAAATGGCCATTTGTCATTGCCTCAAATAACAGTGTTTACTTCCTGTTGCCATCAGAGTTTTCTTTCTTTCTGAACGACAACTGGGAGGAAATCACTGAACAGAAACTGGAAGCCGGTTTTGTGATTTCACTATGAAATCCCTTTTTGGGAATCACCATATTTAAGTATAAAAGTAACACTTTATTTCAAAGGTCCACTTTAAACATTCTACTAATTATAAGTAAAGCCGCGTTTCCTCCGCAGGAACTTTCCCTAGGAACTAGGAAATTTGGGGTGGTACTCTGTGTGTTTCGACCACAGGAACCAGGGTCTAAATGAAGTTCTGGGTAAATATTTCCCCCTCCGAAAGTCCCTGCTCATGAGGTAGTACTTTTTCAAAGTTCAGGAACTTTCCGGGGGTGGGACTTATGCGCTGAACATGCTGATTGGTTGAGCTCACACAGCATTTTATTTCAACCTAAAAGTCTGTTGCGGTGCCTGCAGTAAGAGTTGTTTGCTATCCAAATCAACAGTGGAGTTTAAAAAATACAACCGATGGACCGACGACGAGGTACAGGCTTTATTAAGTGTATTTGTGGATGACGAAATCCAGTGGGAACTGAAAAGTTTGCGCAGTCCTACGTCACCGGATTAATCTTCACTGTACTTTTGTAAATGCAAACAGCAGCAGGTCTGGGGAAAAAAAATCCTGGGACAAATTGTTCCGGGTAATTTAGGTGGAAACAGGGCTTACATTTACAAGTACATGCCAACTAACTCTAAGGTCGCGTGTCCACCAAAGGCGCTCTGCTGAAAATGCTGTTGTCGCTTGAGAGCATTTGGCAGCGCAGTGTTTTCTTCAGTTGATACTCAGTTGATACTCTTGCTTGCTATGATACGCAATATCCGTGAAAGTGTTACTAGTTTCTCAGTTCACAGTTTGTTTCTGCATTGTTTCTAAATAAAAAGGTCTATACAATTTCACAAGTTCGCACTTACAAATAAGTCAGATAGAATAAATGGTGTGCATATTTGGCATGCTGTCCAAGGAGAGGGCTCTGAGTTCGGTATTTGGCCCAAACTCAGAGTACTCGCCCAATATCTCTGGTTAGGAAAGTAACCAGGAACATTGGTGAGTTGACTGGGTATTTATATGGTCCTCCACTTGTGCTGATTGGGTAGACATGTTGATTACTGATTGCTGACAGATAATTTGAACGTGCTCCTCCCGAACTTTGTCATGTAAAGGATTTGATCTGGCTCTTGTTTTAAATTATTTTGTTCCATTATTATGCTTCTTGTTGACGTACAAGCAGAATGTGACAGTTGCTCGGGTTTGTATTTGACCCACCCCTCCTCCACTGTAATTGGACGGCTGGGTAAAAAGTGACCGTGATAAACTCTGCGTTTTATCCAAAGTTGAACATTCTTCAACTCTCGGTGACCAGTAAAGAAGCGCTCAGCGCCTGAGCTTGAAATAGGAGTTCAATGCTTGAGCATGAATTAGATGCTTAGCGCCTCGTTAAGCTCCTGCCGTTTTAAAAATGTGGCGCTCCCATTGAAAACAATTGGAAAAATACACTTTGGTGGACACAGGGCCTAAGAGTATTGGAAGACTGTCTGCTTAATATCTATCTAACACTCTAACCCTAACCCTATCTATAAGTAACTTTGCAAGAACATATGAGTTGAATGAGTTGAAGTATTAGTTGAAATGTAGGTACAAAGTTACTTAGAAAGTTAGTAGAATGTCTAAAGTGGACCATCGAAAATAAAATGTTGCCAAAAAATACACATTACAAACATGGCAAGATTCACACCTGTACAGATGATGTTTGTCATTTTGCAAGAGATTATAATGTCATTTTCAAACTAAACAACTCCAGCTGAGTGGTGTGGATTCTTAATTATGTGAACAAGGTTAGAAAAAAGAACAAGCAAGCAAAAACTCCATTCTGACAACAGGTCTTTTAAAAGTGCATTTAATATGCCATGAAATTGGACATGGTGCACATGGTGGCTTAAACTCAACTGGTGTTCTGCCAAAACAAAACAAATATTGTTGTCTATGCCAATGTAAAGAAAAATTGATAAATGCTGCACTCCCACAAAAACATGTTTTTATATAATAGTAGGACTTTGGTTTTTCTTGTGCCCTAAATATCTAAAATTGTGGTTTTTATATTCTCTTAAAAATGTGCAGAGAAAGAAAATGTAGAAATGATAATTAACATAAAAATGCCAATGATGCCAAGGGAGCATGGAAGTCAGGAACGATTTGAACTATTACATATTTGCTCTTTTTCTCACATACTCAAATAATATTTGTGACCACTAAACTGTATCTTTAAGTGTGGGCCCAGCAACTGATTTCTTAGCTTTTTCATGCCTCTCATTTTTCTCCTTCTTTTCTTTTGCACATTTTTAGTGGTGAACAGGTGACTGACTGTACATTATCCCATACTAATCCACCCATTCTAAATTGTGCCATCAGGCTGAACACTGTACTTGTGTAGCAGGAGAGGTCCAGTTATGTAGGACCAGTTATGTTCCTGAATTACATCCCAAATGATGTGTATGTAACATCCAAATGAATGATTAAGAGTTGGATTCACAACTTACACAATCCAAAGGACTGGTAGGCATGCATGAGTAACTATTTTCAACTCTTCTCCCCAGTGACCCACAGGCATCAATCAATCATCATTTTTACCTATACACCGATCAGGCATAACATCATGACAGGTGAAGTGAATAGCAAATATCTCTTCATCACAGCACATGTTAGTGGGTGGGACATGTCCTCAAAGTTGGTGTGTTAGAAGCGAGTTTTGACAAGGGCCAAATTGTGATGGTTAGACAACTGGGTTAGAGCATCTCCAAAAATGTAGCTCTTGTGGGGTGTTCTGCAGTGGTCAGTATTCATCAAAAGGTGAAGGGACTCTCTATCCATTCAGGTTATTTGAATTAGTTGACATGTACTTGCAAAATTTCTAGTCAGTAGAATGTCTGATGGCGAACATCAAAATAAAGTGTTAGAAGATATTAAGCAGACAGTCTACTAATACTCTAATGACTGCTGCTAGTTGATATACATAGTTATAGACTGTCTATAAAATGAAATAAAAATTATAAAATAAAGTTACCAATTTTTGTAAATTGTCAGTGCCCACCAGGACACCATTGTTGAAACTGTGATGTATCATCATACTACAGTGAAATCAAACTGTAGAAATGTCTGAAGTTGACAGCCCATATATGCATGGCTGCACTTCAGTCTGTCCATCATTATCTTCGAACTTTGACCTTTGACATCACATCCCAGTCTCTTCTCTTGGCAGACAACAGACTCTGACTGACATATAAGGGTCATTTCATCCCTGTAACCTCTGACCTCCACACACATATCAGTGTACCCAGTATGTGCCCAACTCTGAAACCTCAACCCTGACCTCATGCGACTGTTGCAAATAATGGACAGGTTTGTTACTGAAGAACTCACACACTAGCAGAGGAACAGACTCTTGGCTGAGCAGGACAGGTACAAAATAGACACTGAGGTAAACATCGTAAATGCAGCTCTAAACATCTTCTAACCACAAGAAGCAAAAGTTCTAATCCATATTTAGCCCAGGATATATATGTAGTAACTCAGTGAACATCATCAAAACACTCTTACTGTGAAAACACATAACTCAACAGAATAAAAATATGGAAATGTGGAAGAATGGTTAGCTTACACATGGAACACACACACACACACACACACACACACACACACACACACACACACACACACACACACACACACATGTTGTGTTTCCATGTTTTATGGGGACATTCCATAGGCGTAATGCATTTTATACTGTACAAACCGTATTTTCTATCCCCCTACACTGCCCCTGCCCCTAAACCTACCCATCACAGGAGACATGCTGCATTTTTACTTTTTCAAAAAACATCACTTAGTGTGATTTATAAGATGTTTTCCTCATGGGGACCAAAAAAATGTCCCCACAAGGACAAAAATTTGGATATTGCCATCTTTGTGGGGACATTTTGTCCCCATACCGTAGGGATTACCAGTCCACACACACACACACACACACACACACACACACACACACACACACACACACACACACACACACACAAACACACACACAGGAATCCATGCACACAACCAAAATATAACATGGGTGAACAGGCCCTGGCCCGCTGTCACCGGATACAGTCTAACACATGAGATCCACACCTGTGTGTATTTCAGGAAGTAAGCACACGCACACTTAGATGTTGGGTTTTCATGTTTTATTATGGGGACACTAACACTACCCCCTAAACCTGTTTTCCTCATGGGGACCAACAATGTCAATGTCAACAAAGACATTAACGTAGGATTTACACCGAGTGTAAATAGCAAATAGATTCTATTTACACTCAGTGAAAATAACATATTTTCTTAGCGATAGATGATATTTACACTAAGTGCAGATAGCTGTAGATGCTATTTACTAAGTTGAATAGCATACTAAGATTATATATTTTCGATATAAGTTGTTATATTCAACACCATATAAAAGTAGCAGTTCTTTGCAATATGTGTAAATAGTAATTACATGTAATTTATACTTTTTGACAGATACATACTATTTACAACTCAGTGTTGTTGTACATTAAAAGGACGCAATAATAACATTGAGTGTAAATGATTATATTCATTAAAATTATTAAATGGATTCTGCCTGAATGGGACAATAAAAGCCCTCCCTACACCTACCACTAACCCTATCCAATAAAGGCTTTTATTATTATTAAACATTTCATTAGGCACTTTATTTCCACATTTAGAACATTTTCTTAATTTTTATTGAAATTAAATGCATTTCTGGTGTGATTTATGATGAAAAAAGAGTTAAGAACAAACTCTTGTTTGGTCCAACCAGGCATTGGGAGGCGGAGCTAGTGCGAATAGCACTTGCCAACAAGGCACGCTATTTGCGCTTAGTGTGAATAGACCTTCCGTTTAATTTAACAAGGTCAATTCAATGGGTAAATATAAAGGTATTTTCACCAAAGCCATGTAATGTATGTGGCAAGGAAAAAAAAGAAGAAGAAAACTTAAAGATAAAAAAATTATATCATACAGACCCCTGTAAATTCTCATGATTTGTGGAAGGTTGGGCCAGGACTCACTGGAAGAAGAGATTTCTTTTAACCTCATTGGGACCTTCCTGGAAAAATAAAGGATAATTAAAAACTGAATCTGTCTCTGAAAAAACATCAGATATTTCGGTATCACTTTACAATAAGGTTATATTAGTTAACATAAGTTAATGCATTAGTTATCATGTACTAACCATGAACAACACCTCTGTTCAGCATTAGTTAATCTTTGTTAACATTAGTTAATAAAAATACAACTGTTCATGGTTTGTTCATGTTAGTTCCCAGTGCATTAACTAATGCTAACAAGATTTTAATAATGTATTAGTAAATGTTGAAATTAACATTAACAAAGATAAATAAATGCTTTATAAGTGCAGTTCATTATTAGTTAATGTTAACTAATGTAGTTAACTAATTTTAACTTATGAACCTTATTGTAAAGTGTAACCGATATTTATTTTTATGGCATGAAAAAGCTTTTAAACTTTTAAAGCTTTTACGTCTTTATTTGTGTGTGTGTGTGTGTGTGTGTGTGTGTGTGTGGACTGGTAATCCCTACGGTATGGGGACAAAATGTCCCCACAAAGATGGCAATATCCAAATTTTTGTCCTTGTGGGGACATTTTTTGGTCCCCATGAGGAAAACATCTTATAAATCACACTAAGTGATGTTTTTGAAAAAGTAAAAATGCAGCATGTCTCATGTGATGGGTAGGTTTAGGGACTACACTGCGTAGGGGATAGAAAATACGGTTTGTACAGTATAAAATGCATTACGCCTATGGAATTTCCCATAAAACATGGAAACACAACATGTGTGTGTGTGTGTGTGTGTGTGTGTGTGTGTGTGTGTGTGTGTGTGTGTGTGTGTGTGTGTGAGAGAGAGAGAGAGAGAGAGCTAAATCAGATTGATGAGGTAATGATAGACAGCTGTTTTCATTGCCTTCCTGTTAAACTTTTCAACACACACACACACACACACACACACACACACACACACACACACACACACACACACACACACACACACACACACACACACACGTTGTGTTTCCATGTTTTATGGGGACATTCCATAGGCGTAATGCATTTTATACTGTTCAAACCGTATTTTCTATCCCCTACACTGCCCCTGCCCCTAAACCTACCCATCACAGGAGACATGCTGCATTTTACTTTTTCAAAAAAATCACTTAGTGTGATTTATAAGATGTTTTCCTCATGGGGACCAAAAAAATGTCCCCACAAGGACAAAAATTTGGATATTGCCATCTTTGTGGGGACATTTTGTCCCCATACCGTAGGGGATTACCAGTCCACACACACACACACACACACACACACACACACACACACACACACACACACACACACACACACACACACACACACACACACACACACACACACACACACACACACACACACACACACACACACACACACACACACACACACACACACACACACACACAGTAACCCTCACATATTAAGTTCATGTCAATTACACACAGACACCCATATTGAGTGCATTGAGTCCAAAATATACTAAATACCTGTAAATATACTATAGACCTCATTCATGAAACACAAGCACTATGAACTTCTGTGTAAATCATTTGTAAAAACCATTTATCCGTAAACTGATGCATACTACAGTTTTACGAAAGCAATTCATACTGCTTATGTGGGCTTTCGAAATCTGTTCCTGTACCTCAGACATGTCAATCAATCAATCAATCAACTTTATTTATATAGCGCTTTTACAATGACAATTGTTTCAAAGCAGCTTCACAGTGTTAAACAGGACAACATTGCAACAAAATTTGATTTGGCTAGTTTAATTTGGATAGTTTATAGAATTATATATGACCAAATTAATAAATTCTATTTGTATATTTAGTTGAGTAACTTGGATCATAATTTGAGTGTCCCCAACTGAGCAAGCCAAGCCAAAGGCGACAGCGGCAAGGAACCAAAACTCCATCAGGGCATGATGGAGAAAAATAAACCTTGGAGAAACCAGACTCAGTGGGTGCCAGTTCTCCTCTGGCCTATTATTAACAGTGTATAATTATTACTCTGGCAACCTTGCAGGTCATAAATCATATTAGATAGGAATATTCAAAATTTTGGATATCACGCAAGAGACGGGTTCATTTAGGATGGCGCGTCGATTACACAAGAATATGAATACTTGAAAAATCGGAGTTATTGCGCCGGAGACGGGTTAATTGAGGATGACGTGCCGGTGAGGCAAATTCAGAGGAGACACTAATGGACACGGTCTCAGCAGACACTCCAGGATGAGCTGGTCATGTCCAGATGCAGGTCCACCATCCGATCCGGACACGGCCTGGATCCGGCCGACTGCAGTAAACCTCGGGATAAACAGAGAGACTAACATTAGTGTGGATGCCACTCTTTTTATGATGTAACGCGTACATCAGGTGTTACAGGAAGTGTTCCCGGTTCCGGCTGACCTAGTTAATGCAGCCTAACAATCAGTCATTTGATTTGAATAAAGAAAGTTAAAAATGTTCTATTTGTATGCCATAGTAAAGAAATGCGTTTTTAGTCTAGATTTAAACTGACAGAGTGTGTCTGCTTCCCGAACAATGCTAGGAAGACTGTTCCAGAGTTTAGGTGCTAAATAGGAAAAGGATCGACCGCCTGCAGTTGATTTAGATATTCTAGGTATTTTCAACTGGCCAGAGTTTAGAGACCGCAATAGACATGATGGAGTATAATGCGTTAAGAGCTCGCTTAAGTACTGGGGAGCTAAACCATTTATTGCTTTATAAGTAATAAGCAAGATTTTAAAATGTATGCGATGTTTAATAGGGAGCCAGTGCAGTGTTGACAGAACTGGACTAATATGATCGTACTTCCTGGTTCTAGTAAGAACTCGAGCTGCTGCGTTTTGGACCAGCTGGAGTTTATTTATTAGGCGGGCAGGGCAACCACCCAGTAGAGCATTACAATAATCTAGCCTTGAGCTCATGAACGCATGTACTAATTGTTCAGCATTTTGCATTGAAAGCATGTGACGTAATTTAGATAGATGGTAGAATGCAGTTTTACAGATGCTAGAAACGAAATCCAAGCATACATACACAGAAAGCAGAAGAGTGAAAGTGGTGTTCCTGAGATTGACCTGATTCTGATGGCAACATTTTTTTCTTTCACACCCTGCCCTCAATATCTTCATAAACCAGCACTGCCCTCAGCGTCTGACGCCACGTGCCAAACACCCTCTGTGTTGATAATTTTCAGCTCTACGCTCCAGTAAATTTACATTAAGTTCCAATTAATTTCCATTTTATTATAATTTTAACTGTAGAGTGTAATTTGATGTTACATTTTATATTAAAATTGCAATGCTACACTGTTGGCGTAGTGTAAACAGTGCAGTGTTTCCTAGTTCTACGGCAGAGAAACTTGTGCGTATGCATCGTTGTGCTCACGTGAACAGCGTCGACCAATGGTAAGCCAGCGTTCTGGAAGTACTCCACTGTTTACACTACGTCAACAGCATAAGAGTCTGACACAGGATAGAAGAAATGGTTGGATAAAGTCTTTATTTATTTGTTTTTTTTGCACACAAAAAGTATTTTCATCGCTTCATAAAATTAAGGTTGAACCACTGGAGTCACATGGACAATTTTAACTATGCTTTTAACACCTTTCTGGACCTTGAAAGTGTTAATTAAAGTGCTGACTATTGGGGTTTAGAGAGCTCTTGGATTTTATCAAAAATATCTTTATTTGTGTTCCGAAGATGAACAAAGGTCTTATGGGTTTGGAACGACATGAGGGTGAGAAATTAATGACAGAATTTTCATTTTGGGGTGAACTAACCCTTTAAGCCTACCATCCTCTGAATTGCCCATCTTTCCAGATTCATTGTTACCTGGTCCTACCACTCCTGTGCTTTACTCCTTGGAGGAGGATACATGAGTGGCCACGTCCAGTCCTTAGACTGTGATGGACCAGGACCCCCCAGAGGTCTTTTGGATCGGCGCAGAATGTACGAAAAGCCACTGAATGCATCCTCACCCTTCTAAATTTCCCAACCACTGTCTCTACAGACATGCCAAAAAAGCTCAAAGGGGGCGAGACCGGCCCATCAAAGAGAAAGTTTAACTTTTTCTCCTTGATATCCACCAAGTTAAGCCACAAATGCCTCTCCATTGCCACCTTCGCCACCATTGATCCATTCAGGCATCATCACATATCCTCGCTCGCATACTACCTCCATATTCGATTAATTTGAATGCTGGAAAGATACAAGCTGGATATGGCCTTCTCTACCTCTGCATGAAGTTCGGTAAGAAACGGAAGACTCATAGAAGGCAGAGTTTTGGCCTGACAGGAACCACTCGTTGAGTCTGCCATGAAGATTTCCTGCCTCTTGCGCCTCCAAACCTGTTCTAATCTAGTCGTGGTGCGGGCCATCACATCCTTGTATGCGGACTTGCAGGCTCAGAGGGCTCACTACAAACAATATCTATTGGCACTCCTCAACCACATCCACCTCATCTGGCTGGATGGCACCAGCAGACGCTTGTCCCACATCCCTTGATAACGCGAACAGAGCTTCCTCATTCAGAATTTATCACAATGACCAGTTCTCAGCTTCCCCCGAGAACTGAATGATCATGTGTCCTCAGGTGTTAAATACCTGGGGAACAGCAGCACACACTTCCTGAAATGCTTGTTTGAGTCTTTATCAATAACAAAAGCCTTCACTGTGCACTTAAATGACTTAAATATACAAATAAATGACTCCTGAAGACAAAAAAGCTGATGACGTACATTGCTAGTTCCCTGTTATACTCACGTGCACTCCTGTAATGACGTCATAAGACTGTCATGTTTGCACACATGCTTAAAACACTGGCCACACTGATGGCGTTTCCCATTGTGCCAATCAAAGACGCAGTGTCTCGGCCCACTTTGAATGGGAACTAGGCACTTACTGGGCCAGATCAGAAGAGCTCTCAAGTCTCTATGATATTCTAATCCCTATATGGTTGAATAAGCAATAACAGTATAGTAATGACAATTAGGTAGCGTTAAATACAATGGAAATCAAAAAATATTTAACATTTTAACCAAGCCAGACTCTGGAAAGTAACAGAAAACTGGACAGAGATGAAGGGCAGATGTTTGGAGGAGAGTTTGGTTCATAGGCTAAAGATCTCGTGAAGACTGAAGTGTGTCTGTGGCTGCCAACACAGCGGACTTTCCCTGCGTTTCCTGTATGGTAACAAGGAAGAGTCATTCAGCTGGACAGGATGTGCATCTTCCTCTCTGTCATTGTATGGCAAAGATGCAACAGAATCCCACAAATCTGTGCCTCAAAAAAGACCCATTAACTGTTGATTATTGTGATGATTTCTCTGTGATGCTAATTAGAAATACAAAGACACAACAAAAGATAAAGGCAAAACTTAAAATAAAGTGTTACCCATAACTTTTCTCCCCATGTGTTCTACAGACATCATGTGTCTTGTTAAGAAGAAGTGAACTTTTATTAGCAGTCTCCTTTCGTTCCATCGCTCATTCATTCGAAAATCTGAAATCGATCTTTTAAAATGAATTGTTTGTGTGTCTAAATGTGTTCTCATGTATATACAGAATAATGCTTTGGTAGTGTAAAGTTTTGTACCATGTTAATAAACTTGAATATGAATCTGAGAGGGACAGAGAGAGGAAGTGGGTTTGTGTTGCTGAAAAGAAAAAAGATGAAGGCACATTTCTCTTTCTCCGTCTCTCTCTCTTCTGAAGCATGACCTCTCTGTGGGTAGTTTGTGAGAGACAGGTGAAAGGTCGTGACCTCTGCGTAAAGCTCTGCTGGGTGCTTGGAGGGTGTGGAAGAGGGTCACAGGTGAACCCCACAGGGTGAAACACAATGCTCACGCACTTCTCACATGCACTGCTCAGGAACATGTGAAAACAAGCCAATCATCACAGGAGAAGCTCAAATGACAACCAATCACAAATAGCTTAAAGCGTCCACAGGCCACATCAAAACATGTAGAGAGCTTTAGAAAAGGCTTTGTCTATTCTTCTGATTCTAATAGTCCAATGCAGCATTTGTAATAGATAAAATATCCTGTTGTGTTAAAGAGTAGTAAAGACACATTTAGTAGTTAACAGAACAGCAACCACAGTTGGCTAATTACTGTAGCTCTGGAAAAATCATGTTTCAATAAACATATGTAGTATGTAGCATGCAAAGTAATTGATGTGCTACACCTAGTAATGATATTGAGTATGGGCCAATACATATCAGAAGACAGGAACGACTACTGGAGAGAGGAGATGATGCAGCAGGTGAGAAATGTTGACAAAATTTTGTTTTGATTCAGCAAATTGTATTAATATAGAAAATGTATCTTTTAGTAGTTGGTTTCAATTAAATGAATAACAAGTATGAACAATTAATCTGTAACATTGATAATCAAAACAATTAACCAACTCTTCTATCGTTTCTTATAGGTTCAAGAATTCAACAGCTTGACAGCTTCAATTCAATTTGAAATTTCACAAAATGTAAAAATAAATAAAACTATAAAAAAAAAACTGTAATTTGTCCTTCTTTTACTTTGTGCAAAGCATTTTACAATATTATATCCCTCAACAAGATGTTATATTCAGTAACCCAAAAGAAATATATTGGACATTCAATTAAACTCAAAACACGGAATATGATTCAGAATACCTTGAAATAAATCACTTTCCCTTTCAAATTCAACAGTATTTCAACAATATGAGTTGAAAATGCACAAAACCATTAATTGATTCAATCGGACAAAGTTCATGGATCAAACAACTCAGTTGACCAAAGTTTGTGAATCAAATTAATCAGTTCACAGAGTCATTGAACTCCTTTGATCAGTTCAAGATAATTTATCCTTTTTGAAGCAAAAATATAAAATTAATTTGTTGAATAAAAGTCTTTCGTGTCCAAAAACAAGGAAAATTGGAACGTTAATGATCGTAAAGCACAGTTCAAAGTAGAAACAGGTCCAATGGGTAGCTCGCCACTGTGCACATTCAATCAAGTCCGATACACAGACGACACCTCCCCATAAGGATTAAATGTGGCACAGACCAGGAAACTCTCGGAGGAGATCACGTAGGAATAAACATAGAAACAGAAGAAAAAAAAAACAGCCAGGGAAATAACTTCTTGTATTCAAAGAAACAAGCTCATTTGCAACAATTGGATTCTCCGTATATAGGATTGAGTCAGCTTTTACTCCACAAATCCTCCATCGTCTTCTCACCCAGATGTCAACTTCATGTGGCCGCATCCATTCATAAATATGATCTTTTTGCTATATTTAATCTATTTCTCCTCTATATCAAAGCTCTTACGGAGGGTCTCGGAATACCGCTCTGCGCAGCTGCTTCGTCTCGCTCTCTCTCTGCCTCTGGTCTAAAACTGACAGTACAGCAGCGCCGGCGCAGCCTACGGGCGGGACTTATGAAAGTGATTCTAACATTGGCTCTTAGGAGAGTCAGTCACTGATTACCCGGGTTACGTTCTCCCTGTCATGAAGATATGCAGGTCCTGCAGCATCCATTAGGCTGCAAAATTACAGCAGGAGGATATCCACTATACATTTCCACAGACACATCTTCACTGGAGTAGGATGCTCAGTTTCTGTACTAATCACAGTTCTTGTTTCAGGAGGAACTTCTGCTGTCAGCACACCTCTTGCATGCCCCACAGGTCCGGAATCAGAGAGGATTCTGCTTTCAATACTTGGTAATTACATAGCAGTTCACAAGGTCACCTTTAGATTCAGAGTTCTCAGTCTCATTTTCAGACTCTCCTGTGCTAGGATTAGCTTGAGTTCTAGGCCTACAAGTACTCTTTGGTCTTATTGATTCCTCAGGTTTATCTTCTCGTAAGAAACCACAGGGCAGCAGCAAGTCACTATGCAATGTGCGAAGTGGCCCATCCTTGCTCTCGGGGCGAACAGTGTAAACGGGTAAGTCACCAGCCTTTTTGACCACAACGTAAACCTCTTGCTCCCACTTATCCGCCAACTTATGCTTCCCTCTCAGCCTGACATTCCTCACCAGAACACAGTCACCGACTTCAAGGAATGAGGCAACCACTCACTCATCGAATCTTTGCTTGTTGCGTCTTGCCACTTTTGAGGCGTTCTCAGTTGCTGCCCTATAACTTTCCTCCAAATGGTCCTTCAAACTCCTCACGTAACGTGAGTGAGACTGGGGTGACTCACCATCAAGTAAACCGAAAGCCAGATCAATTGGTAGCCGGGCTGCTTCCCGAACATCAACTCGTATGGCAAGAATCCGGTTGAATCATTACGTGTACATTTGAACGTGTGGACTAACGGCTTCACAAATTTCTTCCAGCAGGTCTTTTCTTTGTCACCCAGGGTTCCCAGCATCTGGAGCAGTGTCCTGTTAAAGTGTTCCACTGGGTTTCCCCTTGGGTGGTAAGGGGTCGTCCTTACTTTCCGGATGCCTGCTATGCTGCATAGCTCCTTGATCAGCTTTGACTCGAAGTCAGGCCCCTGATCACTGTGGAGTTTCTCCGGGAATCCGTAATGGACTAGAAAATGATCCCACAGGCATTTGGCCACAGTTTCAGCCTTCTGGTTCCTGGTGGGTATCGCTACAGCGTACCTGGTGAAATGATTGGTGATCACTAGAATATCTTTTGTATTACTCCGATCAGGCTCAAGCGACAAAAGTCCATGCAGACTAGCTCGAGAGGTCTGCTTGTCACTATATTCACCAGGGGTGCAGCTCGCTCAGGAGGGGTCTTCTGCCTCACACAGCGCTTTACAGGTCTTTATTTTCTTCTCCACAGTTGTCGCCATCCTTGGCCAGTAAAATCGGTACCTAACGGGTCCAGGCTCCTCTCGATTCCTAGATGGCCCATGTCATCATGCAGGCTTGTTAACACTATCTCTCGGAGGTCCACTGGCAATGCTAACTGATACAGCACACTTCCTCCATCTTGCTTCCTTCTGAATAACGTCCCGTTCTTGAATTCAAATCTGCTCCACTCTCTCAGCCATAAAGCTACTTCTATAGGCTCTACTTTCCCAACTGGCTTCTTACCAGACTCAAGATATTTAATAACTTCTTTAAGTTCTGGATCAGCTCTTTGTTTTTCCTTTAACTCCTCTTCAGACAGTCGGGGAAGAACTGTAAGACCATGACCGTTCTCTTGCTGGAACTCTTGGGGTATTTCACCAATGGCGAGAAACAGGGATTCAAACATGGTAGGCTGGAAGGATGAAAGGTCAGGATCATCACAGCTCTGATACACTTGGTGTCTCTCACAGAGAGCTTTCACTGCAGCTGTCAGAATTGTTGGTTGATCTGATTCAGCTAAATGGTGAAGGGTGAATTGTTTAATTCTTTCACACTCTTTTTGAGAGACAAAGTCATCCAGAGTCCTGTCATGAGGACGCCTTGAGAGTGCATCTGCGTCTAGGTTTCGCCTGCCAGCAAGATATTGGATCTTGAAATTAAATGTCGACAGGCTGGACAGCCACCTGTAGCTGGTCGCGTCGAGCTTCGCAGATGTCAGAATATAGGTGAGCGTGTTGCTGTCCGTTATTACAGTGATATCTCCTCCATACAGATAGTCACTGAACTTGGTCATAACTGTCCACTTGAGCGCGAGGAACTCTAATTTTGTGTGCGGGATATCTCGTTTCACTTTTGGTTAGACCTCTGCTGGCAAAGGCAATTCCTCTCATTCGACCCTCTTGTTCTTGATTAAGGGCATCCCCGAGTCCAGTGGTGCTCGCATCCGTAGTAAGCACATAGGGAAGGCTGGGATCTGCAAATCCGAGAACTGGGGCTGAAGTCAGCTTCTCTATGATCGTATTGAAAGCCTTCTGGCATTCCTGAGTCCATCAATCCCCAAAATACTCCTTGGGATCTCGATACGGAGTACTTTTCTTTGGGTCTCGCCTCTGGTTTTTCTGTAGAGAGTGGTAAACAACAGTAAGGTCGTTGAGAGATCTTGTTATCTTAGAGAAATCTTGAACAAACCTTCTGTATCCAGCAGTTTCTGGGCCTTGGCCAGGTCTTGAGGGCTTCAACTTTGGATGCATCAGTTTCAACACCGTTTTAAGACACTATATGGCCCAGATATCGGACTGATGTTTGGAAGAACTTGCACTTTTTAGGAGAAAGCTTCAGTCCATACTCCCTTAAGCGTTTTAGAAATTGGAGAAGCCGGGCTTCATGCTCCTCCAGAGTTTTAGAGAAGGCTATAAGATCATCAATGAAGACCAGTACTTCTCTTCTATTAAGATCTCCCATGCATCGCTCAATCAGCCGTTGAAATGTACTCGGCGCATTTGTGACTCCTTGTGGCATACGTTTGATGGACATATGAATGGACATATGAATGCTGTTCCCTTTCGAGGGAACTCACACTGCGTCGGAACGACGAATTTGGGGATGCTCCCTAAGCATCAGCAAATCTGAAGTCTGAATAAACACTAGTCCAATCCAATTGGCGTGCGTGAGGACGTCACTGTGATGGCGTACCCGGAAGTATAAAAGGGGAGCCGGCGCAACATGGCGGCAGTTATTGCTCTTCAGCATAGCGCTCTGTGTACATTGTCTGTCTATTTATTGTTGTATTGTTCAAAGTGTGAATGGCGACTCAAAGAGAGTTCAAGCAGTGTGTGCATCCGTGCCCTCGTTTCATCTCGGGCTCGGACACACACTCGCTTTGTGTAGAATGCCTGGGTGTTCAGCATGCCACAGCGGCTCTCGAGGGAGTGCCGCTTATGAGCATTGTGCCACAGCATGCCGCTTGTGAGCATTGTGAGAAGCTGACACTCAGGCTGCTTCGCTCTCGGCTGGCCGTGTTCGTTGAGGCCGGCCAGCCTCGTGAGCCCCGTGGTTCTGGACCCCGCAGCCGCTGAGGCGGCTCGGCGTCACAGATCATGGGGCTCACAAAGGGATCTGTCAGAGGGGTTTGGGACTTCTGAGGCACTTTCCCACTCCTCTTCTGGCAGTTCCGAGATCCTTCCGCCTCGTGTGGAAGCCCGCGCTGCGGCTTCTTCCCCCGGGGCAGAGAATCCGATGTTCGTCCTCTCTGGTTCTGAGGAATCAGAGGAGGTGGACATCGAGGCGGGTGGTGAAGTACCGGAAGTGTCGCCGCTTCATCCACCCGCCCAAGAGGAGCTGGTCGAGGTGTTGACCTGGGCGGTGGCCAAGTTAAACATCGATTGGCCACAGGAAAGGCAGGAAGTCCAGCCACGCAGTAGGCAGGATGACCGCTTTCTGACACGCCGGGCTCAAACACCTCGCCGGGGCTTGCCGTTCTTCCCTGATTTGCACAATGAGTTGTGCAAATCTTGGAAGAGGCCTTATTCAGCGCGTGTGTCCAATCCCCCAGTGTTGGATTATGCCAACGTGCTGGGGGCACGCGACGCTGGGTATGGGATGATGCCGCGGGTGGAAGATGCTCTCGCGAGCTATCTCTCGCCCGAATCGGCGTCATCCCTTAAAGCCCCGTTACTGCCCACCAAGCCCTGTAGGGACACATCTGCCTTGGTGGGCAGGGCTTATATGGCAGCTGGACGGGCTGGTAGTACCCTGGATACATTATAAATATTGCAGGCCTACCAGGCCGACCTCCTTAAAGAGCTAGATGAGGGCGAGGGTCCATCTCCGGAGGATATACTGGAGCTTAGGAAGGCTGCTGACTTGTCTCTCCGCGTCACCAAGGAGACGGCCCGTGCCATCGGCCGCTCCATGGCATCAATGGTGACTGTTGAGAGGCATCTGTGGCTTAATTTATCGGTGATGAAGGAGAAGGATAAAACCTTCCTCCTAGACTCCCCGATCTCGCCTTTTGGTCTGTTCGGCGACGCGATTACCACCGTCGTTGACAGATTTCAGGAGGCGAGGAAGCAGTCAGCGGCCTTCCGCCAGTATCTCCCTCGCCGCTCAAACCCTGGGAAGGCTGCCCCTTCAGCGCCTAAGGGCGATCTGAGGAACGTCCTTCAGGTGCAGAAGGCTGCCGGGAAGAAGTCCTAGCCACGGCAGGGCTTCTGAGAGCGGTCCCTCCCGCGAAGGGGCAACCGCGAACGCATGCTGCCCCAGCCGCCTCTGGAAAGACCTGCGGCTGGGCAGCCCACGCGTCCGCACACAGAGACTCGTTCCCAACTGCTTCCTGCCGGTCAGCCGCTTCAGGGGGTTGGGGACGAGGCTCGTGTAACACCCGACGCCAGGCTCGAGAGGCTGGTTCCCTTAGTAGATTATCTCGGTGCATGGAAATGCCTTCCGAGTATTTCTACATGGGTCCTGCGCACTGTAGAGAGCGGTTACAGACTGCAGTTCGGTCATCCTCCTCCAGGGTTCAGGGGGTTGAACTGGACCGCAGTGGGACCAGAGCGGGTTCGGTTAATGGAACTAGAAGTAAAATCCTTACTGGCGAAGGAAGCCATAGAGCGCGTTCCTCCGCTGGAGAGGGAGTCCGGGTTTTAAAGCCAGTACTTTATAGTTCCCAAAAAGGATGGAGGGTTGTGTCCGATTATAGATCTAAGGTATCTGAATCGGTCTCTGAGGAGGTTCAGATTCAAAATGCTCACTATTCCCATGATCGTGAGTCAGATCCAGTCCGAGGACTGGTTCGTCACGATAGATCTAAGGGACACATAAATCCATATCTCCATCCTTACGTGTCACAGGAAGTTCTTGAGGTTTGCTTACGGGGGCGAGGCGTACCAATATCGAGTGCTTCCCTTCGGCCTAGCCCTCTCCCCACGCACATTCACGAAGTGCATGGATGCAGCTCTGGCTCCAATGAGGCTTCAGGGCATCCGTGTGCTGAATTACATCGACGACTGGCTCATATTGGCCCAGTCGTACGAGATGGCAGTTTGGCATCGGCTGAGACTCAACACAAAAAGAGTGTGTTGACGCCGTCCCAGAGGACTACGTTCCTGGGGATTGTATGGGACTCGACAACGATGCGGGCACATTTGTCTCCCGCGCGAGTCGAGACCATACTGGCGATGGTCTCAGGAATAAGGGTAGGCCACAGCATATTTCAGAGAGTGCTGGGGCACATGGCAGCAGCGTCCAACGTGATACCTTTTGGCCTGCTACACATGAGACCCCTCCAGTGGTGGCTGAAAACCAAGGGGTTTTCCCCCAGAGGGAATCCTTTTCGTATGATCAGGGTAACGCGCAGATACAGCCGTTCCCTAGTCATATGGAAGAAACCTTGGTTTCTGTCCCAGGGGCCAGTGTTGGGAGCGTCCTGTTGCCGGAAATCCATTTCAACAGATGCCTCCCTCACTGGTTGGGGCGCGGTCATGGACGGCCACTTTGCGAGGGGCCCATGGGAGGGCCGTCATTCCTCCTGGCACATAAATTGCCTGGAGATGATGGCGGTCTACAAAGCTCTCAGGAGCTTTTTCCCCGACCTCCGGGAAACATGTCCTGGTACGGACAGACAATACGGTTTTCGTAGCGTACCTCAATCATCAGGGAGGGTTGAGGTCGCGCCCTCTGTGCAGACTGTTGAGGTCCTCCTGTGGTCCCAGGGGAAACTGTTGTCCATCAGGGCAATGTATGTCCCAGGGGTCCAAAATCAGGGAGCAGACATCCTGTCGAGGCAGGGGCTGAGGCCCGGGGAGTGGCGACTCCACCCAGAGGTTGTGGAGGCCATGTGCGAGAGGTTTGGCCCAGTGGAAGTGGACCTATTTGCGTCTCGAGAGACGTCCCACTGTCCACTGTGGTTTTCCCTCACATGGTTCAGACGTGGCCGAGGCTGCGTCTGTACGCATTTCCCCCGATTGCTCTGCTCCCGGGAGTCCTAGAGAGGGTCCATCGACAAGGGGTCAGCCTACTTCTGGTAGCACCCGTTGGCCGACTTGAGTATGGGTTCTCGGATAACATAACTCTGCTGGCAGGTCATCGGTGGCAGATTCCTCTGAGGAGGGATCTCCTGTCTCAGGCGACGGGCACAATATTTCACCCCCGGCCGGAGATTTGGAACCTTTGGGTCTGGCCCCTGAGAGGCTGGCCTGTCGGCGGAGGTGGTAGAGACCTTACTCAGTTCCAGGGCTCCGTCTACAAGGAGACTGTACAGCCTCAAGTGGAATGTACATTCCAGTGGAATGTATTTTCCACTTGGTGTAGGGAGCATGAGGTGGACCCAGTTAACTGCCCGGTGGCTTCAGTGCTGGAGTTCCTCCAAGATCGCTTCTCTGCGGGTCTAACCCCGTCAACACTCAAGGTGTACGTGGCTGCCATTGCGGCTTTCCACACTCCTATGGGTGATGGGCCTTTGGGTAGGCACCAGCTGGTTGTACAGTTCCTCCGTGGGGTTCGGAGGATGAGGCCTGTGGCTCAGTCCAGAGTTCCAACCTGGGATCTGGCGGTGGTTCTCGGAGGGCTGGCTGAGGCCCCCTTTGAGCCATTGGAGTCGGCTGAACCAAAGAACCTGACCCTTAAGGTGGCTTTTCTCCTCGCCATTACCTCTCTGAGGAGAGTGGGAGATCTCCAGGCCTTGGCGGTAACGCCGACTTGCCTGGAGTTTGCTCAGTGGAGTAAAGCCATCTTACACCCTAGGCCAGGCTACGTGCCTAAGGTCCCATCAAGGGTGGTCAGGTCTTTGGTTCTGCAGGCATTTCATCCTCCGCCTCACGTGACGGCGGAAGAAGGGAGGCTTCACCTGCTCTGCCCGGTTAGGGCACTCAGAGTATATTTGGAGAAGTCGGCACAGTGGAGGAGATCTCAACAACTTTTGGTGTGTTTCGGCTCACCCAAGAAGGGGTTGCCTGCGTCTACCCAGACAATCAGTAACTGGATTGTCCAGGCGATAACCATGGCTTATCAGGTGCGCAGTTTGCCTTCACCTATGGCCGTGAGGGCTCATTCCACCAGAGGCATGGCCTCTTCGGTGGCCCTCCTTTCTGGGGTCCCCTTGCAGGATATCTGCGAGGCGGCGGGGTGGGCTACCCCACACACCTTTATCAGGTTTTATAGTCTGCATCTCCCTGCGACGCCTGGCGCTAGGGTGCTCCAGTCCTAGCTGTGCCCGGTCTCCGGCTTCACACTAGGGCAGGCGCTACCCTCGGTGTGGCCTAGTGGGTACTCGTTCCCCAAATTCATCGTTCCGACGCAGTGTTAGTTCCCTCGAAAGGGAATGGCTCGGGTTATGTATATAAACCTTGTTCCCTGAGAAAGGGAACGAGCACTGCGTCGCCACACCTCGGCACGCCTGGAGCGCATGCTTCAGAGCAATAGCTGCCGCCATTTTGCACCGGCTCCCCTTTTATACCTCCGGGTACGCCGCCACAGTGACGTCATCATGCACGCCAATCGGATTGGACTAGTGTTTATTCAGACTTCAGATTTGCTGATGCTTAGGGAGCATCCCCAAATTCGTCGTTCCGACGCAGTGCTCGTTCCCTTTCTCAGGGAACAAGGGTTATATACATAACCCAAGCCGTTTTCTGTTTGTCAGCCTCTTCCATCTTGATCTGGTAGAAGCCTGATTTCAAGTTGAGGACTGAAAACCATTTGGAGCCAGTTAGAACTGAGAAGGCTTCCTCCAAACTTGGTAGAGCATACGCATCCTTTATGGTTTGGAAATTCAACTTCCCGAAGTCGATGCACAAGCGCACATCATTGTCCTTCTTACTTACTACTACTATCGGAGAAGCAAAGGGAGATTCTGATTCTCTGATGATGCCTGCATCAAGCAGTTCCTTGAGGTGCCTCCTTACTGCATCGACACCTTGGGGGTGGATAGGCCTAGCCCTCTGCTTGAAAGGTGTGTTATCACTGAGATTGATACAATGTTTTACCCTGTCATTGTGGCCATAATCCAGATCATGCAGCGCAAATACATCAGGCATGGAGTTCACTATATCGGTTATTCTCCATTTACATGAGTGGAATCACCGAAGTCAACGGAAATCTCTGCTTTCTTGGGATTCACATCCTTGTACACAGGATCATGCTTGGAGATTCCTCCCTAATCACATGTTGCAAGGCCCTTGCAGGGATCGTTAAATCAGTCTGAGTCTCATTCTTCAACACCACAGGTATCTGGACGTTACGCTTCAGAGGCAAAGAATGGAGACAACTCGCCACTAATAGTCCACCAGGTAAGGTAGATACAGCCAATGGCTCTACTGTCACCCAGGTCTCTGACAGTGGTCCGGCAATGTTGACATACCCGTCGAGAACTACTGTACTTCCAGCCGATACCACTTCAGGCATGCCTCCTTTCACCTTTACATGTCCCAAGACACTTGTTCCTTCTCTTCGTCATCTAACTTCCAGGACCCTTATTACAGCTTGATACCCATGGTAGCATGACTTGACCCCTAGGTGTTTTGGGGCCCTTCAGAAGTTTTTACATGCTCTGACACTTGTGCTTTTTTCAGTTTCTTATAAACACATTAATGGCAGAGGTGTAATTACACTGTATTCAACACAAACTGGGCTACCATAATATGAAACTAACATGCTTGTATTTTTGAGAGAATAATGTTTATGCATGTTTTTTGAAAAAACGAAAACTCTAAGTCAAAATAAAACCACCTCAAAACACACAATACATATGAGTCCACAAGACTTCTGACTAATGGGTGATGTTGCCTAGAGTTTTTGCTTCAAACTGATGTGAGAATCATTGAGCCTAATTATTCATATAAAGCAATATATTGATTTACATTTTGTAAGTCACTTTTTCTTTACAAAGACCATATGCGAAGAGATGTGACTGACCATGAATATATATGAGAATCACATCTGAGATAACAAACCGCATAATGAGCTGCATAATGAGCTGCATAATGAATGAGCTTTAGGTATGTGACTCTGAGAGAGGAACGGGACAAAGGAAATATACTGTGTTATAGTTTATTTAGAATGTTGTCAATAAAGCCACATTACAAAGGCCTATTATATTTTAAGTGTGCATAAGATTTGACTACACTGCAAAAAATATATTTTTTTAGTTAGTTTGACTAATGATTAATGATTCTTGGGATTTAAGAATCAATATCGGTTCGTAAAAATGAGAATCAATTAAAATCGTGAAATCAATACTTTAGCGAGGTAGACGAGCGAGAGACGTGGAAGGAGCGAGTGAGACCGGTGCATGATTTGAGAATGACGGGAGGGAGCTCAGAAGCATATAAGGATGAGTGATGCCAGTGAAGGACGAGAGAGGACCAGGCCACGACTTTACATTGTGTTTTGTTTACGTTTTGTATGAGTGTGCGTTAGGGGCTGCCTGCGCTTTTACGTTCAGTTTGTTTATTTATTTATTAAAATTTGTTAAATGCCGATTCCTGCCTCCTTCTTCCCTGAACAAATATTTTTTTTTATCCAGCCCTACTATTTATATTATAAACACTATTTGCATCTCAGTGTTGTTGTACATTAAACAGTATGCAATAACATAGATGTAGTGTAAATAGCCTCTGCCAACAAGGTGGACTATTTGCATTAAGTTTAAATATACTCTCCGATATTTAAATATATTTGCACATTTGTACTGATGAAGTTGCAATTTAGTTATATTAACTTTCAAATATCGAAAAACTCTTATAGTTTTTTAGTCTTATAGTCAGGTACTTCACATGTGCTTTAGTATAACAAATCAAAGAAGAGTACTTCTAAAAAGCATGACAAAATATTATTAAAAAGTTATTAATTAATATGTACTTTTAATTCATTATGTTTTTTTGCTTTTAAAACAACATAATGCAATGTGATTATGATTTCAAAGAGTAGGCCTATATGGTGAATTCAGGTTGATTGGGGAACTTTTCCCAGTCAATGGCAAACATTGTCTGAATCATTTGATTTTGTAAACTATCTGATACACACAATACTCAAATATAATTGAGTTTCGGCTCATTTATGAGACATGCGTGCAATGTGTCTGCTATATTTGCTTAGTATTCATTAAATAAGAAGAACATTTATTAAAACATTGATTAAACTTAAAATACAGTTTTTACAAAACAAAATTCAAAAATGTATATCAGTATGAAACAAAATAAGTTTTACTGGTACTATATTTAGCATCTGAGCAGAACAAAAGCTTTATTGATGTTTTACAATAAACACTTCATAATCTGTCCAAAACAGGCCAAATAAATCTTGTCTAAACAGTCATGCGTCTAAGACATTTTATATTGCAGCAGGATTCATATATAAACGGTCTTTTTGCAGTTTAATATTTACAAAGCCAAACATAATAAACTTACCATACCAAATCAGGGTTGCTTTTAGAAATAAACAGCTATTCATGAGGTAAATTATTCCAGGATAATTCCTCACAGCATTTAAAACCGAATACTGTAGTGTGTTTGTGTTTATTTGAGTTGATGTTGAGTTGATGTGGGCGTCGACTCTGCTCTCACATGGATCGCCTCAGTATTTGAATCTCAAAAGAACGCCCGTGGGCGTGGCGCGAATGACTGACATACCTCTCTTTTCAAACAGATTACATGAACACAGAATATTTGTTTTCAATTTGATTTGCATTATTTAAAGCTGAAGTTTTAAGGTTTCTTTAGACATATGTCTCATGTTTGTGTGATAAGTTTTCACTAAGTTAGAGATCATTTTCTGAAGAGAACCAGATCAGGCGTCTTTGACAGAGAGGCTGCAGATCGCGCATTTGCAAAAAGCACAACAATTTGTTTTTATTGTTAGGGTTAGTTAGGTACACAAAAAATAATAGAAACTTAACAGATTATAATGATGTATAACACTGAATGATAAAAATCAACAGAGTTACTTGAGTCTCTTTGGCACTGATAAGAAAAAAAGTGAGCCGATCACACCTCCAGGGCACGTCTCCTTGTACATAATTAGCATACAAGACATCCAGAGTATTGGTGCCAATGAGGATTTGAGGCACACGTGTCAAGTCCGGGACCACTAAAGCCAATGTCGGAACTTCTGCCTCCATTCCTAAAAACTCCTGAGGAAACTTCAGGGTTAACTTGACATATCCCAGGTAGGGAACAGCCTGTCCATTTGCTCCTTCAATTTCCAGCAGGTGATTTAGTGGCTGCATAGGATGTTGGAGCAGGTAACTGTTGTAGAAAGACAGAGGAATTGTCGTTACCTGAGATCCTGTGTCCAACAAGCAGTTCACTCTCTTCACTTTGACTTTAATTTGCGCTGTGCATTTCATTCCTATCAGTCCAGCTGTTAAATGAAAAGAATTTCCGACATTAGCATACCTGTTAAACACTTGTCGATGCTTAGGGCTTTGTTTCTTTCTCCCAGTCCCCATCCGCCCAGCGACAGAGATTGCTTTTAATTTAAAGGCACTCTGTGGTGGTTCTATTTTGGAGATCCCACTCAGCTTGTCTTTCTCTCAATTTACATCTTTTGTCTTCAACCCTAGGTGGATTCGGGAGATTCTCACAGTTGACAGCTAAGTGGCCATCCTCCCTATAGTGAAAGCAATACCATGGACAAGGCCGGCTGGTGCTCGCTTCTCCACAGTGTGACCTCCCATTACCCTTTCCATTGACTTCTTTGGCTTTGGATCTACTCAGACTGTTTCTCGGATGAGGGGATCTTTCAGGTTGGTTTCTCTGTGCACCAGAATTAGCGACTAGGATTTTTAGCTCTGCTATCTGTCCTTTCAACTCCTGAAGTTCACTTGCTTGAGCTCGTTCTTTCACATCCTGATTAGCAGCTGCTCTGATGGCCTCAACCTGGCTTTGAAGTGCAGCAATCTCTTTCTTTAGAGCATCAACTTCAAATGGTTCTGGACATTGAGTTTTACTCTTTTGCTTAAAGGCTTTCTGATTGGGAGTGTCAAGGGCTGGACAATCAGTAGTGTCCTCCAGTGTGCTACAGGAATAAGCAGTCTGTTGGTGTGCTGCTGTTCGCAGTTTAAATGGAACTGATGGATGCTTGTTCACACCCAAATGCTTCCTCATTCTTTCCTCCTTTGAGGTTTGCTTATCCTCAGCTGTGCGGATGAGTATTGCTAATTCAGCAAAAGGAGGTGGGTCTACTTTTCTCTTTTCAAGCTGCAGGTCGGCAATCAGGGCATTGTCCCAGCAGCCACGGCAGAACTGTCTCAACAGACAACGGTCTTGTTCACTCTCCGCAACACCGTCCCATCTGATGGTAGTACTCAAGATTACGTGCAATCTGTGGAGGTAGGCAGACAACTTTTCGCCAGGATTCTCTCTAGGGTGCTAATAAACTTGGCTGATAACTCATCTCTGTCCTCCACCAACCTGCAGACAGACTCCAGCAGCCTGAGGCACTCTGATGATAGGGCATTCAGGTTCACATGCTTAATAATGTCTGAAGCAGGTGGTAACAGGCTATCTAGAATTTTGCGCCTCTTGTGTGATTCAGGTAGGGATGGATCATTTAACAGATAATCAACACTTGCCCGCCAGATGTCAAAATCAGGCTCGTTGTTTGGACGAGGGCTCCTCCCAGAGAAAGCTTTCAGGCGGAATGAAGCATTGTGCGGGGACACAGGATCACTCGTCCTCACGATGTGTTCCATCACTATCCTCTGGATGCCTGGGGGATGTACAGAAGCCCTTGTGAAAAAAAAGTATGCTAAGTATACTTGCAGCCAGACTAATTTTCAGTATACTTGAAGTGTGTTAATGACTAGTTAACTTGAAGTGTGCTATTTTGAAACAACTAATTTTGTACTAAGTATATTTTAAATTGGAACAACTTTAAGTATACTTAGTACACTTTAAGTATAGGGCATTATTACATGCATGTGATATTAAATGTGCTTTATTTGTATTAAAAGTATATTTTATTTGTGTTAAGTATATATATATATATATATATATATATATATATATATATATATATATATATATATATATATATAGTAACAGAAAATGTAACAGACATAACTAATGAAGAGACATTTCGTTAACAAGCCCAACGGTTTTTATTAATGGTTTCACATGGTTTCAGCAAAGCAAACAAAATTAACAAAATTAAACAAAAAAATTTAACTAAACAAACTTAACTTACTATGTTTTTCATTAAATGAGCACTGGAAGATGTTCGAAAATATATTATTGAACTAATTCCACCTACCATCTCTATACATAAATATAAATTACACATTATATGCCATTTTCTGACGAGCTGCTGATTGTCACACTTGCGTCTGATGGCCGCTTACACATCATCATCAGAGACAGCTGACAGCAAACACTCGTGAAGAACAGCATCTGTTAACAGAATATACAAGAGATAAGGTCGGGTGCATATTCATACAACTTTTTATTCACGATTGGTTAAGTTACATTCGTCTTACTTATTAACTTAACGCTCACTTACTTACCTCCAAACAGCAGGACCTTTCTCCGGTTCTCATTAGGCCATTTTATTCCATAACAGTTTATCGTCACCATCAAGGTCAGGCTGCGATGTGACGTAATTGAACTGGTCGAAGAATGAGCCATGTACTTTCCGCTCTCAATGTTTTATTAAATAAATAATGTAAAGCAACATTGAACTTCACCTGCAAAACTGCAAACCTCCCTTGAGTGAATCAGCGACCCAGCGTCAGCCGGAAGAGTATCGTCAGCAGCTCTGCCTCTGATTGGCTGCAGGCATTGAGTAGCACAATCTGATTGGTCACAGACCAATTGAAGAGACATTTGAATTCCGATAAGACTCAACTACTCAACTCATATTTTCTTGCGTTGTATGTGTGCTCTTGGTTCAATATAGATGTGTGTGAACGATTGTAACATGATTCTTCTCTGCCACCACTGTAAACTTATTAAACATATTTACACTTAAATCACCACTAAAGTAGGGGTAATAGCATACACTGCATGTAAATGGGCTTTTAGTGCATTAGTCATAATTTAACACTTATTTATTCATGCTTAATTTGAACACTTAAGCATGAATAAATAACCTTAAACATTATTTAAATTTAAAAATACTACAGCTTAATGATATTAATTATGTATTTAGCAAAACATGCTTTTAGTGCATTGTAAATTTGTTACAATGACAATTTTGAGCATACTGTTTAAAATATACAAAAACATATTTTTTACATCTTGAAAGGTATGTTTCTAGCACTTGATCTAATTCAGTCAGTGTCTGAATTCCACTAACGATGACTGCATTTTGTACGTTGACACTTTCTCTTTCTACAAGATCCATTTCTATCAGATTCACTATATGTCTCAATGGTTAGTCACCTCAATTACTGCTACGTCCTCTCTCCTGGATGGAATTTCAGTCAGAAGGCTGCATATAAAGAGCATTACGCTGGTGACATGGTTGTAATGTCTGACAGAAATGGAAGAGATGGCAGGAGTAGAGCAGATCTAAGTGCAAGGAGTTTATTGAACAAAAAAAACAAACTAGAAACAAACAAACACTATGGTGGCCAAGAGAGAACATGCTGCAACTGGAGAAAACATGCAAATAGAAAAAACACAATCGAATTAAGAAAACATCAGTTTGACAACGTGCTGCAAAAGTTCACAACACAACCAAATACAGAAACAAGCTGCAAATACTCAAAACACAACCTAACAAATGGCTGACTGAGGTGGAGTTGATGGCGGTGGAGACTTAGACTAATGGAGGCCCAAACAGGAGCCAGGGGATCACCACACCAGGGCAAAGCTGGGGACCAAGATTTAATCTAATTCCACTAATAACTCCAATGAGGCGGACATGGCTTCTGGCTCCGTGGTGGGCATTCACTCTGGCTCCGTGGCGAGCATTGGCTGGCTGGCATTGGTTTTGGGTCTTTACACAGGGCAAACTAAGCAGACTAGAAACAGGTGTGCAACTAAATCAGTTAAGAGCAGAAAAGTGGGGAACAAATGAAACAGGAAAAGAACACAAGAAAACAAGGTGATACTGTCACGGGTACGTGCAAACAGGAAGACGAAGATAGGTAAGTGATCCAAACACAGTTAATAACAGGTAATTGAGAAAGCAGGCTGCTGCAACGACAATGGTGGTGCAGGCGACCCAGACCATGTCATTGCCATAGTAGGCCATCGTAGGTGGAGCCAGAGCATCCGAGTACTGGGGTGAACGGTGGTGAGACCAAGGACAGAGGCAATTTTGAAGGGAGGAAGGAGCCTGCTGCGGCCTTAAGGGAGAAGGGACAGAGCACAGCGGATGGCCCATATATCCTTGGCATAAATGGCGCAACAACTGACCAAGGGGGAACCAGTAAGACGAGGGAACCCGGTAAAGCCACTAGGCAGAGGGTCCCTGGAGGAGCTGAAAGTGGAAGGAGCTAGGACAAAGCCGAAAGGTTGACGGGGCGAGATGAAATGAGGGAAACAGAGATTGGAGGCGAAGCGCACATGCTGCAGATGGTTGCTCAACCTGCGGCTCGACATCCCGGCAGGGCATCTCCAGAGTCGATGCAGGGCAGCGATCTTCTAGCAGCAGCAGGGCTGGCTGAGCTCTGTGAAAGAGACGTCAGACGGGACAGTATGATGGTGAGTAGGGCACAGTCCACAGAAATCAAAGAGAAGAATAAATCAGAGTCCATATCATTAAATGTTGAGACAGATCATTTAAACAGCAATGGAGATGATACAGGGTGGGCGGGAAACGATTCCTCCTCAATGGTGTCCAGTAGCCAGTCCTCAGTTCCCGTTCCCTCGGCCGTTAATAATACGGGCTCACACCCCTGGTCAGACTCGCTTGGGGGATCAACTTCTGAGCGCTGTCCTTGGGCTATGGCTCACTAAACACAGGCTAAACAGGATGGTCCCTCAATGTCTGCGGGGGGCTCTTGCACATTCTTTGTGGTTGAAGGTGGTAACTTTGGCTCTGGCTGGGTTCTGAATCAGGGCCATAAGCTCTCTAGACACCTCGCGACGGCTTCCCTCTAACTCTGGGAGAAGAGACACAATGTCCGACAGCCATACTCGATCCCGCCAGAACGGGGCTATTAACAGCAGACGGACCCTGTCCCGGCGCGCTCTCTCCAGAACTTCTGTCAACAGTTCCTCGGCCACATCTGCACCATGGCATCCAACCCCAGTGGGGCTGGATGTGTGAGGGAATAAAACAGTGGACAGTGGGTAGTCTCTCGAGACGCGAACAGATCCACCTGAGCTCGCCCCAAGTGATTCCAGAGGAGCTCTACCACCATCCATCGTTAGCGTTAAGCGACCAAGGATCCTTCCATATAACCAAGGCATGAAGGCATCGCCGTGTGACCTTGATAATGCGAAATTGATTTCCCCTAGGGGAGAATCCCTTGGTTTTGAGCCACCACTGTAAGGGTCTCATGTACAGCAGGCCAAAAAGTATCACGTTGGACGCTGCTGCCATCAAACCCAGAAGTCTTTGAAACTGGTTTACACTGAGTGACTGACCTAACTTCACTTTGTTTACGGCTTCGAGGATCGAATGTACCCTAGCGGGCGATAGATGAGCCCTCATGGTATTTGAATCCCATACTACGCCTAGAAAGGTGGTTCTCTGAAGTGGAGATAACAGACTTTTCTTTGCGTTTAGCCTTAACCCCAACGATCTCATGTGAGCGAGAACAGCATCTCGATGCTGAACCGCCAGTTGTCTCGACTGTGCCAGAATGAGACAATCGTCTATATAATTCAGAACACGGATGCCCTAGAGTCTCAAAGGAGCCAGAGCTGCATCTACGCACTTCGTGAACGTGTGGGGAGATAAAGCTAGAATGGAAGATCCTGATGCTTTGTCCCCGAAAGTAAAACAGAGGAATCTCTTGTGTTGAGAAAGGATGGAGATGTGGAAGTACACGTCCTTTAAGTCTATTGTGACACACCAGTCCTCGGACCTGATTTGACACACAATCTGTTTCAGCATGAGCATCTTGAACTTTAGTTTATTTACAGTGTGATTTAACAAGATAGTCTGTACTTCTTGTTCTATAACCAGAGCCTGCTCTGGGCTGACCACCGTGGCTACCACCCCGTTGAACTTGGGCGTCCGTGACCTGAATTGAATTCTGTACCCGTTTTGTGCTGTCGGCAGGACCCAACCGGAGATATTTGGATATTTGGCTGAAGCCTTCCTGGAGATGATAACAGTCCTCAGATCTGCTCTACCCCGGGAAGACTTCGGCTAAAAGCACTGCCCTGACCCCCAGTCTCTCTGGGGGAGCTCGGGCGGCAACGCTCTCCTTCTGTTGTGCTCTGTACGAGGAAGATGCACTCGGCTGGGGCTGCTCTCGCTCCCAAACACATTACACAGAGCACATGTATATCCCCACCCTCGTGATGTAACGAGTGCAGGGAGTCTGAACTATTGATTTACCATTATATTTCTTTGAGAGACACACACACATTAAATAGACAAAACAATTTCACATAGAGTGCTTGTGAAGACACAGACGCTGATATTGTCTGGTTAATAATAATAATTGTATGTACGCTTATTTAACCCAGTGTTTCTCAAATTCTCTACCATTAAATGTATTATACTCCTATTTGATTTTAATACATTTTGAATTGAAAATGTTGAATTGAAAACTTCACTCCTATATTATTTAATTGCTCCTTCAACTCTTTCCTTTCAACATTATATTTCCTACAGTGCATTATTACATGTTCAACTGTTTCATTTAATTCACATACCTCACATAAACCCGTTGGATGCTTACTTATTAAGTGCATTGTACTATTTAATCTTGTGTGCCCCAATCTTAATCTTGTAATCATTGCATCAGCATCCGGGGGAATATAGGCTGCAGTTATAATGGTGGAAGTGAACTCCCACGGTAGATAAAACGGTCTACATTTAACCATGAGAAACTCAAGTTTAGCTGAACAATGACTCCCAACAATAGCAGAGTTTGTGCAACAAGCTTTGTTAATGAAAATGCACAATCCACCACCTCTGGTCTTACCGGAGCCATCTAATGTTCTATCCGCTCGGAGCGTGTGGCGTCCCGCTAGCTCAATAGCGGTGTCCGGTATTCCGCTGTTTAACCAGGTTTTCGTGAAGATTGTCCATAAAACTGTCGTAAATTCGCAAACCAATATCCAAAATCTCACCACGGGTGTACAATGTAAAGGCACAACTGCACGAACAGACCCGAGATGAGCAAGGAAAATACCACTAAATTGCTGGAGAGACCCCGAGCCTCGTGATGTACTCGCGCCGCCATCTTGGTATCAAAAAACATGAGATCATATTTCATTTAAATCCTCAGACTTAAATGCAGCCATAATCATCAGGCGATACTGTTTTATCAAACTATACGGACTCGTTAACCACACGTTGCCTCAGCAATGCAGAGGACTGATCCACGGGGCTCACAAGGCTGGCCGGCCTTCGAACACGGCCAGCCGCGAGCGAAGCACCCTGAGCGGCAGCTTATCACAATCGCCTCGAAAGGCGCCCCATCGGGCTGCACGCCTAGGCACTGGACACGAAGCATATGCCCGGCCCAGGGAGCGTGTGACCACCTTCACCGCCCAGAGGGCGGGATCAGTGGCGGCACGCAGCTCATTGAAGAGCCCTGGGTCGGCTCCACCCTCGTGCATGTGCAAAGGGGCGACCGCCTGCCCCGTCGCTCTACAGGACCACGCCACCGAAGTAGACAAGCCCTGAGGCTTCGGGAGGGTGCTTAGGATAGCCACGCCACGTCGAAGCACTCTGTGGACACCGCAGTCCGCAACAGAGTGCCCAACAGTGGGGGGGACCCCAGTGTACCCTAGGCCACGGCCCCATCGAGGGCAGAGAAAGCGGAGGAGGCCGAGCGGTCACGTGAAGCACGGGACTCCCCAGACCGCATGACCTCCTCATGCACCTCGGGGCGAAAGGCATTGGGGGCGGGGCCCAACAGCTGTCAGGTGCCATCCCCAAAAAACAATCGCGCAACCACGAGCACTCGTGACAGGGCGGAGTTCCACACCAGCCCGAGGCTCGCGGCTGCCCGAGATAACATGGCTGTCAACTTTGGGTCAGATCAGGCGGCGCTGACACACCCGGAGGCGGAGCACAGTCTAATCGTCATCCCTAAAGGACTCTAGCCCACCTTGGGATGCGGCGATCTAATCACACTGCTATCTGGAGTGTGAACTGAACGAACGAGGCGTCAGAGACGGGCCGCTGTTTCAGTCCAGCACTCGTGGGAAGCGATGTGCGAGAGGGGGGTGTGGCCCGAGGAATGAACGTCGGGGGTCTTAATACTACAGCACAGCCCTCAGGTCACCCTGGCCACCATCCAAAGTACCACCTCTCGCGGAGACGGTAGATTGGGGTGTGGCAGAGGGGACTCTCCTCCTCGGAGATCACTGAGTCTCGACCACAACATCGCGATGGTCACATTTCCGCAGTGGGAACATGACACATCCACAAACACTGCCCGAATGTGCTGAAGCCCAAACACATCGAGCAGTGAAAGTGCCCATAGACAGCAATGGATATCGATCGCACCCGGAAGTGCACGGGCGAACCGTCTTGAAAAAGACGTGCCACGCGCAAGCTCTTTCTGTGAGAGGAAACCTCGCAGTCAATGCCGAAGTGCCCAGGGAAACACACACCAGCTGTCAACAGACCACTGCGCAGATCAGCAGGCAGGAAGTATGCGATCACTGGAACGCGCCTTTACACCAACACCGACTGGAAAGCTGCTCGTCTCGAAGAAGCTGACAGAGTCTCAGAAGGCTGTAGGAGTGAAGAGGTAGGTTCTCTTGGCTCCGAAAGCAGAAACATAATGCGATGTTGCCACGTACCTCCTTATATACTCACACAGTGAGGCGGAGTTACGTATGCAAATTCCGCATGCCCCATGGCATTGGCACGCCATTGGGCGTTTTCTCTAAGCTCGAAGATGATAGGCTTCTAATCGAAACCCCCATTCGTTAGTCACTAACTTTCCGTCGTAGTGACTGAACGAAAGGGAACAGTTCTGCCATCTTGCAGACGGAGAGTAACCACCCACCATGAGTGAGTCAGAGTCTGATGAGGAATTGACAATGCCAACCATCGCCCCAGAGTTCGTCTGACCATGGGTGTGAGCAAGCGAAAGCAGAAACAGAAGGAATACTGGTGGATTTGGACACAGAGGTACTGCCTCTCACCCTATCCCACCCGGTCTTGTCACTCTATGTACGCCACAGACTTTTGGGACTTCTGCTTTACTAGGTCTCCAGTGCTAGCAACGTTGCTCTGTACCATCGGTTCTCTGTCTGCACCCTGGGATCCCTTGGCTCGGTCAGTCGTCACCATGATGTCGTCAGCCGCAGCAACACCTTGGCTCCTCCCTCTATCGACTCCGCCGTGGGCTGTCATAACTGCTGAAAGGCTTTAAAAAGTAATGCCAGATTGTCTGGTGGAAAACAAAGGACACTTTTTGCAGACGACGTCACGCTGAGTGAATCAACTAAGAATGGCTCTAATTTACATGTATTTCTTTCAGTTGCTTCTCCCCCCATCCTACTTGGCCCCCTCATGACGTGACTATCGGAAACCTATTCAAAATCTATTTGATCTAAAATTGAACAAATACTACACAGTATATTTGTGTTTGATATCATTGGAAATGTCTTAGTGCGACTGGTACAAATATATCATCTCCACAGAAGCAAACAAGAACATATTAAAGGTTTTAAGAGTTTAAAGAGATGTTGCATAGTATGGTAGGTGTGGCTTTCAACCATTTGGTCTTTTGTCAATACAGGTCTGAGACAGTGATTACATGTAAATTCCCTTCGTTAACATATGTTTCCATTTGAAAGAAGTGACTGTCTGGTCTGAGTACTTAAGGTGATGTAGCAGAAAGTTCAGGGCGCAATATTGTATTCAGATTCGCCCGTAACGTTGTGTGTCCAGCCAACGTTACGTAGCCTATGGAAAGTCAGGAACGCATCTCTCACTCTGTACTTCAGAGTATTTGATGTTATGTATTGAGGAATTGATTATGTAATTGGAATTATACATTTACCTGACTGTTGAATAAATTGTTACATTTTGATTTATTCTGACTTACTCTGGAATTATTAACGACCTCTATGAGGTCATGAATGGGTACTTTCCACAAAGGGTTAAACGGAATAATTAAATGTGTGTCTAACTATTAAACATAAATGACCAAATAACCAAATTGTCATTCTAATCTAAATTCTAAATTATGATAAAATGGAGTCAGATAAAGAGGAATTGGAATTAAATCCATTTTGCCCAGCTGAGAACAGCGAACGCGCAAATCCCTTCAACCGCTCTTCGCTGCCGCCATTGGAGCGATTTCAGCGGCCTTACACTGCCATGCTCTGGTTTCCATCTTCATCGCCGGGGTTTCGTCGTCCTCCTGTCCCCATTTCTCCACCACCATCTATCACCATCCCTTTGCCTGCTCCTGTCACCATCCCTTGTGTAATTTCTATATTTCCAGAACTTTTGAATTGCTACAGGTGAGTTTAATTACAAATAATTATACTAATATAATTATACTAATAATAAAAATACAGCTGTTCATGTTAGCTCACAGTGCATTAACTAATGTTAACAAGATTTTATTCATGCATTAGTAAATGTTGAAATTAACATTAACAAAGATAAATAAATGCTTTATAAATGCAGTTCATCATTAGTTCATGTTAACTAACGCATTAACTAATACAACCTTATTGTAAAGTGTTACCTATTTATTTATGTAATACTGTTTGGCAACACAAATGACACACTTCACATTTTAATAATGTGAAAAATGAAAACAAAAATTTGGTTTATGTAACCAATGACAACATATTTGACTACTTCTGAGTTATACAAAGTGCTTAAATCTCAAGAAAAATATTAAAAGTAAATAATATATAGTTAATAACAACACATGACTTTGAGCAGTTTTGTCTTTCTCTCTGATGTTTGATGGTATGTCAAGTATTTAGATCTACACTGCAGGGATTCATCCCTCTGCTGAGATTTTCCGTTCCAACACACAATCTGGATCTGTTTAAAGACATTGGTAAGTATTTGTATGTGTGCTGTTGAAAAGAAGCTGCAAACAGTGTATATGTTGCATATGTTTCGTAAGCACAGTAGCTATGTGAGGTGTCTAGACAAGACCTTTTGATTACAGGCCATCCACATCTTCAGCCATCCTGCAGAGCTTTCCCTGGAACATAATTCACTCAGCATGTTGCTTCTTTATAACTTATAATAGAGCTTATATAACACACACACACACACACACACACACACACACACACACACACACACACACACACACACACACACACACACACACACACACACACACACACACACACACAATAATTTGTTCTTCTAAACTTTCCCTATAAAGTTTTGCGCTTCAATTAGGGATCCTTCAAGATTTCCAACCCATGCTCATCGGAAAAACATGTCTTTAACTAAAAAATTTAAAAAACTCCAAAACGTACTAATACATAAAACTCACTGTGGTTTCCAGCTGAAATGAACACCGGTGACATACGTTTTTTTAAGGATACTGTAAAATAGTGTTTCCTTAATTTTTTTTAGGTCTATTTTATGAGTGAAAAAGTGTGTTTGTTGTGTCACAATCTTTGCTATTGTTATGGAAGAATGAGCTGATTGAAGTGTTTTGGTAGTTTCAATGCATTTTAAATGTAAAATGAATCAATGTGCCCAGTTGAAAATTGGTTTGGAGAACTGAGCGTAGAGTTTTGAAAGAAATTACCTAAGTATTGAGAAATGTGTAAATATTTTTTGCGATTGTAAAAAATAAAATAAAATAAAAAAACCTGTAAAACACTTGCAGAGTGTTATGGTAATCTGTGTAAACAGATTTGTGCCACCCTCCAACTCCATCCCAACAGATGTGAAGCCTGAACCCACCACAGACGCAGAGCACAAGCCTGCCACAATACCAGAGTTGACACCTGAGCCATATATTGCCGAAGCCTGACAAATCTGACCCTGCCTGTTTCGCCATCCTGCATCAAGCTTGTTTTATCACCCAACACCCAGTTATTGATGTTGTTGATATTCCTGCCATTCCTGAGAAGTCTGCTAAGGAGGCCGCTATTAATTGCATTGTCTTCACTGCCTCTCATCAGTCCTTGGTCAGTCGTCACTCTTCTGTCGCCATGGATTTAAAGGCCTTCATCTGAGATTTATCCCTCCACCCCTTTGGCTCCATTGGGCTCCGCTTTCACTCTGGCTCCACCTCAGTCCTCCAGCACCCTGGCCAAAATCTCATCTCATGCTCATCCCATCTGCTCCGTTTTGGTCTCCATGACAGCTCTGCCTGGGTCTCCATCATCACCAGCCTCGTCTCAGACGGTCATCCCAGTGGTTCTGCCTCCACAATGGCTCCTCCCTCCCTCAACCTCTCCATGGGCTTACATCCTGGGATTACTGCTGGGGGTTCCGCCCTGGCTTCTCCCACCTCTAACCCCTCCCTGGCTTCTGCCACTGTTTCCTCCTTGGCTCTTCATATTGTCTGCTCTGCCCTGGCTCCAGTGTTCATTCCTTATACCTGCTCTTCATCCCCCACCTAAGGCCCCTCCTGCCCTCCTCTATTTATGTTAATAGTTAATAAGGTGCACAGTCTCTCCTTATTGATGGGGCGGATACGTTCCGGGAAATCTTTGTCAGTTTCTGTTTTTGGGTGGGTTGGATTTGTGTTTGTGTTCGTGTTCGATGATTTGATTATAAGTTGCACCTGTTGTTCATTTTGTATTTAAGCCCTGTGTTTGTTCAGATCATTTGTCTGTTCTCATCTGATTTATCAGTTGTTCTGTTCCAGCCTTGTAGAAGAAATCCATCATTGCAATGTTGCTTTCCAAATGCGTTTCATCCTCAGTTTTCATTTGCCCACCTTATCGGTTAGATTTATTGGAAGGGTTGCATGTTATTTTAAACCATTAATCTTATAACGCCATTCATTTCTAAACCACCGCGTGGGTATATCAGGAAGAATGCTGGCAAGATCGCATTATGTTTCTGCTTCGGAGCCAAGAGCACACACACTCTTCACTCCTCAAAGTCTACTGAGACTCTGTCAGCTTCTTCGAGACGAGCAGACTTCCAGTTGGTGTTGGTGTTGGTGTTACGGCGCATTCCAGCGATCGCATACTTCCTGCCTGCTGATCTGTGGAGTGGTCTGCATCCAGCTGGTGTGTCTTTCCTCTCACTAAAAGAGCTCACACGTGGCACGTCCTTTTCAGAATGTCTCGCCCGTGTGCTTCTGGGTGCCTTCTGATGGGCACAATCACTGTCTGATGTGCTTGGGCTTATGGCACGCTCAGGCAGCGCTTGTGGATGAGTCATGTTCCCACTGTGGGAACATACCCATCTCGGTGTTATGGTCAAGACTCAGTGAACTCCATGCAGCCGCCGGAGTGAGAGTCCCCTCTGCCACACCCCAATCTGCGGTCTACACGAGAGGTGGCACTTTGGCTGGTGGCCAGGGAGATCTGAGGGTGACGGTGTGGAATAAAGCCCACATCCCCCTCTCATGCACTGAACCCACTGTCCACTCAAGCGAGTACATCAGGGCCGGCTTCTGCCATCCCGACTGTCTCGCTTGGTGACGGGGAAAACGAGATGTCGGTCGCCGCATCACAAGGTGGGCTGGAGTCCTCTGAGGATGATGATTCGGCTGTGCTGCCGCCTCCGGGTGGTGCAGCATTGCCCGAGTCTGACCCAGAGTTGACAGCCTTGCTTTCCCGGGCAGCCGCGAGTCTTGGGTTGGAGCGGAACCCTCCGCCCTGACCTGAGCGCTCAAGGCTGGACGATTGGTTTTTGGAGCCGGCTCGTGCGGACGCCCGTCCGTCCATCCCCCCAATACCTTTCTTCCCGGAGATGCATTAGGAGCTTGCACAGTTCTGGAAGTCCACAGCTGTGGTCCACAAGAGACACCTGTGGCTCAACCTGGCTGATATGCGTGACGACGAGCGGACCCTGTTCCTCGACGCTCCCATATCCCAGGCTGGGCTATTCCGAGGCGCGGTTGAGAGCTTCGCCCAATAGTTCTCAGCCGCCCCAAAAGCCGACTGAGGCTATTAAGCACATACTGCCCTGGTGGCCAGCTGCTGCCTCCACCCAGCCGCCCGCACAGTCAACTCAGCCTGCTCGCTGCCGAGGGCGCCCTCCAGCAGCTCCCACCCCTCGTGCGCCAACCCAGCAGCAGCCTTCACTGGGGCTGCGCCAAGGAAGCCGCAGGAAGGCGCCACAGTCCGCTCCAGCCCCGCAGCCCGTGAAGAAATGCCAGGCTAAGCGGCACTCCTGACACGGACAGCTCAGGGTTGGGCAGTTTTTTCCAGGAGATGGCAGGAGGGCCACTCCTTCCCCCGGTGGAGGGCCAGGGGAAAATATTTTGTTCAGCCCAATGTGGTTAAAAAAAGAACTGACAATCCCATCCTTGAGCAGCCAGAGATCGGTGATGACAGTGTGCGCCACCATCGGGTCCCGCCACACGCATCCCTCTCTGTCGCCAGCCTCCTCTCAGAGCAGACCTCAGTGGAACGCGTGTCCTTCCCTGGTCTCCTCTGTCAGAACACAGCCGTTAACCGTGCCCCCACACCGGAACGCTACGCCCGCTGGTGCAGTTCCTGGGAGCCTGGCTTCAGCTTCCAGGACTGTCCCGCTGGGTTGCGAGGACCATCAGGTTCGGCTACGCGATTCAGTTCACGCAGGCTCCTCCCCGCTTTTCGTTCGTCCGGCCGATTGGTTTACAGAGATCGACCTGAAGGACGCCTACTTCCATGTCTCCATCCTACCTCGACACAGACTGTTCTACGGTTTGCCTTTGAGGAGCGGGCATAACAGTACGCGGTTCAACCCTGCCCAGTGCAGAGGATCCCTTTTCTCGGTATGGGGATCGACTTGGTCGCCATGTACGCGCAGCACGACCATGTCATCAGGTTCCTGAGAGGAGCGAGGCCCTCTTGGGACCTCGCAGTAGTTTTAGGTGCTCTGCAGAGGGCTCCCTTTGAGCCACTGCGGTCAGTGGACCTTAAGTTCCTGTCAATGAAGACAGCACTCCTGATTGCTTTGGCCTCCATCAAGAAGGTAGGCGACCTGCAGGCATTTTCGGTTTGACGAAGCATGCCTGGAATTCGGGCAGATGTCCGCTGTCAGACATCTGCAGAGCTGCAGGCTGGGCGACACAGAACACATTCGCCAGATTCTACAATCTCCGAGTGGAGCCTGTGTCCGACTATGTACTCGCCTCTACAAATGGACTGGACTCAGGTGTCTTCGCTTGCTCACCACTCCACTCCACGGACTGGATACATGTGATATTTCCTCAGGTGAGCTTCCCGGAAGCCCTGAACTCCTCCAGCACGGTTGACACCGACACCAGTAAGTCAGCCCTTTCGAGCCCAGACCCTCGTGTCAGGCCAGGTGCCTCCGTGTGCATGGTTCCCCCTCTGGGCGACCCCCACATTTGTATTTCCACCGTAAGCCTCCTCGAGTTGGTGTCTTTCCCATGGCAAGCCTTGCCACCCCTGGGGTTAAAAATCCACCTTCGACTGGTACCCCTGAGTTCGTCCATATGCAGCCCTTAGCAGGTCATATGTGTATTCCTAAGTCCTCCCTACGGGTAGGCAGCTTGGCGCATACTTCCACCAGGAATATGCTTCCCAGTGTACCTTGGTATTCCTGTGTTAAGTGGGAGTCCTTCGTCCATACTAGTCTTACGACAGGGAACTCGCACTTACGCAGGGCACTGGAAGACAGCCCAGTGGCGTGATTATATTGGGACCCCCATTCGTTAGTCATTGACATTGCTCAAAGTAACTGAACGAAAGGGAACGTCTCGGTTATGTATGTAACCCTCGTTCCCTGAGGAGGGAACGGAGACGTAATGTCCCTCTGCCACATCCGCTGTACCGCTGAAACAGCCGGGAGTTCAGTTTTGGATCCTCAGCAGGTAACATAATGCCAGCGTTCTTCCTGATATACCCACGTGGTGGGGCAGAGTCCGCTATGCAAATTCTGCCTGCATTGGCACTGCCATTGGGCGCTTTCTAGATCTCGAAGTTGTTAGGCTTCTAAGCGAAACACCCATTCGTCAGTCACTGACGTTACGTCTCCGTTCCCTCCTCAGACGTTTTTTTGGCACAAAGCGCTTGTGCCGCTTCATAAAACTGAGTTTAAACCATTGGAGTCACATGGAGTACTTTAACAATATCTTTCCTATCATTCTGGGCCTTGAATCTGCAAATTGCGTTAGATCTCTATGGAGGGGCAGAAAGCTCTCGGATTATTTTTGACAAGGGATTTTTATTTAAATATATAAATTGACTGACTAATCTTATGTTTTCTCATCAAAAACACATTAAACTGCATATTAAACTGGGTTATAAGAACATTCAAACAATGTCAACATCAAATTCTAGTTAAATAATTTTTTATGTATGAGCTCCCATTTGCCTACAGTAGCTGCTGTGAGCTCTTCAGTCATGTTCTCATGTTGGACTGTGTCAGTATCTAATCAGCCACAGTGGTGTGGGGTTTGTCTTCATCTGCGCTCAAGTCTTTACTGCTCCTGCTGCAGCGGGACGCCGCTGATGAACAAGCCGTCTTTAAAAGCCCCTGAAAAGCTGCTATTGAGCGGGCTGGGCAGCTGCCAAGCTCTGTGGGCAGACTGCAGGACTACACACTAATAGAGGAGGGAATTTCACAGAGATCTGAGCGCTTTCACTAGGAAGAGGGCTATCGTTTTGGTTTCAAAACAACCTCCAGAAATTCAGATGTTTTTTTTTTTCCAAGAAAGTTTAAGTTTCAGAGTTTGGTAACGCTTTAGATTACGGCCCGGAAAGTACCACGTAATTAAAGTGAATTTACAGGGTAATTTTCGGTAATTATTGTGTAACTATAAAGTAAGGTGTAGGTATAAGGGAACAATATGTAATATTGGGAGAATAAAGGGGTAACTAGCCCGGAAAGTACTGCGTAAGGAAATCGTATTTACAGGGTAATTATTTTGTAATTATAGTGTAACTATAAAGTAAGTAGGTGTAGGTATAAGGGAACAATATGTAATATTGTGAGAATAAAGGGGTAACTAGCTCGGAAAGTACTGCGTAATGAAATCGAATTTACAGGGTAATTTTCGGTAATTATAGTGTAAATATAAAGTAAGTAGGTGTAGGTATAAGGGAACAATATGTAATATTGTGAGAATAAAGGGGTAACTAGCTCGGAAAGTACTGCGTAATGAAATTGAATTTACAGGGTAATTTTTTTGTAATTATACTGTAATGTTGTATGTGTTTAGGCAAAAAAACATGTCAAGTTTGGGGAATAAAGGGGTAACAACATGGAAAATTACAAATAAGTATACTGTAAGTATTTTATAACTAAGGCTAACTATTCTAATATTACATGGTACTTATGGCATACTATACATAACAACATGGAACATTACAAATAACTATACTGTAAGTATTGCATAATTGTATAAGTATTGACACTTCCAGATGAGAACACAAAAACATTTTTAAATGATGATGATGATGTAGTTACCCTGTAACTACGTGTAACAAGGGGGTAACAAGCACCACTTTAATTTACAGCCCGCAGATGATGTAGTTACCCTGTAACTACGTGTAACAAGGGGGTAACAAGCACCACTAATTTACAGCCCGCAGATGATGTAGTTACCCTGTAACTACGTGTAACAAGGGGGTAACAAGCACCACTTTAATTTACAGCCCGCAGATGATGTAGTTACCCTGTAACTACGTGTAAAAAGAGGGTATCTTTGCCAGTAATTAATTAATTTAGACTTACTTGCCTTGAAACATGTATATCAAATCATATAAATTATAGGCTACTGTATATAAGTAGTAAAATGCAAGTGTGTTTTATCGTGTTATATGAATATTTTATTTTCTGGGATCAGCTGAAAAGAGGTAAGCTTATTTTCCACTACATTTCACCGACTCCAATGCCTTTCAAACAGAATAGCAGACCAATTATCTGTAACACTCAGGTAAGTAACCTTGATTCTAAACCAAATCATAGCAAAAACCTTATGAATCTTACGACCTTACTAAAAAAAAACTTTTATATGACACTTATTATTACAAAAAAAGTTATGTAGTGGATGTGCTTTCTAAATTGCTCCCAAATTATTGTTTAGCATGCAATATCTCCATCATGTCAAGTTAAAACATATTTAAATAGTGCTTTAAACTATAGGCTACATATTGTTTGAAAGCAGCTTCACAGTAATAAACTAATATAAAAGTAATATTTAAAAATGTTTTTGTGTTCTCATCTGAAGTGTCAATACTTATACAACTATGCAATACTTACAGTATAGTTATTTGTAATTTTACATGTTGTTAGGTATGCCATAAGCATACTATACCTATGTGCATACTATACCTATGTGCTGGGATTTAGTCAGCTAAATCCCGGCACATAGAGACGCTTTCACCTAGATATTATCACATAGAGACTGTGTCTGTTCCCCGAATCAGTAAATACAAAAAACCATCAAAACCATTCAACAGTAAAAATTTAATTGATGTCCAACAAATAAACAACAGATATAATACGGATGAACAATTGATAAATCTCGGGTTGCTGAATATCTGATCCCTTTCGCCAAAAACGCTTATTGTTAATGATATGATTATAGATCATAACCTAGATGTGCTGTGTTTGACAGAAACCTGGCTAAAACCTGACGACTACATTACTTTAAATGAGTCCACTCCCTAAGAATATTGTTATAAACACGAGCCACGTCTGAAAGGAAAAGGGGGAGGTGTTGCTGTAATTTATAATGATATCTTCAGTATTACTCAGAAGTCTAGTTTCAAATATAATTCCTTTGAAGTTTTGGTGCTTTATGTAACGTTGTGTAGTGTAAATGATAAATCCCGTTTGACATTTGTGTTGGCTACTGTATACAGGCCACCAGGGCACAATACAGACTTTATCAAAGAATTTGCTGGTTTTCTATCAGAGTTAGTACTGGCTGCAGATAAAGTACTAATTGTTGGTGATTTTAATATCCATGTTGACAATGAAAAAGACGCATTGGGATTGGCATTTAAAGACATTCTAAACTCTATTGGAGTTAGACAACACGTATCGGGACCCACTCATCGCCTTAATCATACTTTAGATCTAATACTGTCACATGGACTAAATGTTGATACCATTAAAATTCTGCAGCAGAGGGATGACATCTCAGATCATTACCTAATATCATGTATACTTAATTTAGCTAAGGCTGCAAAGCCATCCTCGCTTCAAATATGGCAGGACTATAACCGCTGCGACTAAAGATTGCTTTGTACATAATCAGTTCCATCTCCTCAGCATTACAGATAGCCAAGAGGAACTTGATGTTGCAACAGAAACTACTGACTCTATCTTTACTAGCACTTTAGACATAGTTGCTCCTCGGCGCTTAAAGAAGATTAAAGCAAATAATCCAACGCCGTGGTACAACGAGCACACTCGGGCCCTTAAAACAGCAGCCAGAAAAATGGAGCGCAGCTGGAAGAAAACAAAACTGGAGGTTTTTCGCAATTTGTGGAAAGAGAGCATGATTGCATACAGAAAGGCAATAAAAACTGCTAGATCTGCTTATTTCTCAACTCTTTTAGAAGAAAACAAACACAACCCTAGGTATTTATTCGATACAGTGGCTAAATTAACAAAGGATAAAGCTTCAACTTCTGACGTTTGTAAACAACACAGCAGTAATGACTTTATGAACTTCTTTACTAGTAAGACTGATAACATTAGGAATAAAATTATAACCATGCAGCCGTCTACTACAGTATCACTTCAGACAGAACATTGTAGTGTCACTGAGGAAAAATTACACTCATTCACTGCTATAGGAGGAGAAGAATTGGCTAAACTTGTTAAATCATCAAAATCAGCAACATGTATGCTTGACCCTATACCGACTAGGCTATTAAAAGAGATGCTTCCAGAGGTCATAGATCCTCTGCTTAATATTATTAATTCATCCTTGACATTAGGATATGTACCAAAAACGTTTAATTTGGCTGTAATTAAACCACTTATTAAAAAAACGCAACTTGATCCTAAAGATTTAGTCAAATACAGACCAATCTCGAATCTACCGTTTCTATCAAAAATATTAGAAAAGGCTGTGTCTTCACAATTATGTTCCTTTTTAGAAAGAAATGGTATATGTGAGGATTTCCCAGTCAGGATTTAGACCGTATCATAGTACTGAGACTGCTCTAATTAGAGTTACAAATGATTTACTCTTATCATCTGATCGTGGTTGTATCTCTCTATTAGTGTTACTCGATCTTAGCGCTGCATTCGATACTATCGATCACAATATTCTTTTGAATAGACTCGAAAATTATGTTGGCATTAGTGGAACTGCATTGGCATGGTTTAAATCTTACTTATCTGACCGTTATCAGTTTGTAGCAGTAAATGAAGAGATGTCACACCGATCACAAGTTCAGTATGGAGTACTGCAAGGCTCAGTGTTAGGACCGTTGCTTTTCACCCTGTATATGCTACCACTGGGAGATATCATTAGGAAGCATGGCGTTAGTTTTCATTGTTATGCTGATGATACTCAGCTCTATATTTCTTCACGCCTGAAACTTACCAATTCACAAGATTAACGGAATGCATAGCTGATATAAAAAATTGGATGAATAGTAATTTCCTGCAACTTAATTCAGATAAAACTGAATTTTTAATTATTGGACAGAAAAGCTCCACAAGTAGTGCCCTAGAATACTGTCTAACCCTCGATGACTGCTCTGTCAAGCCCTGCGTCAGTGAGGAACCTGGGTGTGCTCTTTGATACCAATCTTTCGTTTGAAAGCCACGTTTCTAGCATATGTAAAACTGGATTCTACCATCTTAAAAATATATCTAAATTACATCACATGCTTTCAATGCAAAATGCTGAACAATTAGTACATGCGTTCATGAGCTCAAGGCTAGATTATTGTAATGCTCTACTGGGTGGTTGCCCTGCTCGCCTAATAAATAAACTCCAGCTGGTCCAAAACGCAGCAGCTCGAGTTCTTACTAGAACCAGGAAGTACGATCATATTAGTCCAGTTCTGTCAACACTGCACTGGCTCCCTATTAAACATCGCATACATTTTAAAATCTTGCTTATTACTTATAAAGCAATAAATGGTTTAGCTCCCCAGTACTTAAGCGAGCTCTTAACGCATTATACTCCATCACGTCTATTACGGTCTCTAAACTCTGGCCAGTTGAAAATACCTAGAATATCTAAATCAACTGCAGGCGGTCGATCCTTTTCCTATTTAGCACCTAAACTCTGGAACAGTCTTCCTAGCATTGTTCGGGAAGCAGACACACTCTGTCAGTTTAAATCTAGACTAAAAACGCATCTCTTTACTATGGCATACACATAGAACATTTTTAACTTTCTTTATTCAAATCAAATGACTGATTGTTAGGCTGCATTAACTAGGTCAGCCGGAACCGGGAACACTTCCCATAACACCTGATGTACTTGTTACATCATAAAAAGAGTGGCATCCACACTAATGTTAGTCTCTCTGTTTATCCCGAGGTTTACTGCAGTCGGCCGGATCCAGGCCGTGTCCGGATCGGATGGTGGACCTGCATCTGGACATGACCAGCTCATCCTGGAGTGTCTGCTGAGACCGTGTCCATTAGTGTCTCCTCTAAATTTGCCTCACCGGCACGTCATCCTCAATTAACCCATCTCCGGCGCAATATCTCCGATCTTTCAAGTATTCATATTCTTGTGTAATCGACACGCCATCCTAAATGAACCCGTCTCTTGCGTGATACCCAAAATTTCGAATATTCCTATCTAATATGATTTATGACCTGCAAGGTTGCCAGAGTAATAATTATACACTGTTAATAATAGGCCAGAGGAGAACTGGCACCCCGACTGAGTTTGGTTTCTCCCAAGGTTTGTTTTTCTCCATCATGCCCTGATGGAGTTTTGGTTCCTTGCCACTGTCGCCTTTGGCTTGGCTTGCTCAGTTGGGGACACTCAAATTATGATCCAAGTTACTCAACTAAATATACAAATAGAATTTATTAATTTGGTCATATATAATTCTATAAACTATCCAAATTAAACTAGCCAAATCAAATTTTGTTGCAATGTTGTCCTGTTTAACACTGTGAAGCTGCTTTGAAACAATCGTCATTGTAAAAGCGCTATATAAATAAAGTTGATTGATTGATTGATAAGTACCATGTAATATTAGAATAGTTAGCCCTTATTTATAAAATACTTACAGTATACTTATTTGTAATTTTCCATGTTGTTACCCCTTTATTCCCCAAACTTGACATGTTTTTTTGCCTAAACACATACAACATTACAGTATAATTACAAAAAAATTACCCTGTAAATTCGATTTCATTACGCAGTACTTTCCGGGCTAGTTACCCCTTTATTCTCACAGTATTACATATTGTTCCCTTATACCTACACCTACTTAATTTATAGTTACACTATAATTACAAAAAAATTACCCTGTAAATACGATTTCATTACGCAGTACTTTCCGGGCTAGTTACCCCTTTATTCTCCCAATATTACATATTGTTCCCTTATACCTACACCTTACTTTATAGTTACACTATAATTACCGAAAATTACCCTGTAAATTCACTTTAATTACGTGGTACTTTCCAGGCCGTAATCTAAAGCGTTACCCAGAGTTTTTCTATTCTCCCACAGCTTTACCAATACTATTAACCTTCTTATCTGCAATAATTGCAATAAAATTGTAGTTATGCTTGTTCAATTAAAATCTTGCCACTATGATGCTAGGCTGCTGTGGGTGGTTGCCATGGCCTATATACAGTTGTTCTGAGGGGGCCTGGATGACTGCTAACTTGACCAAGTCAAAACAGCACAGACAGATGGGCGGACAGACAGACAGTTGGACATTTGTATGGTCCTAGAGTCGCACTAGTGCTGTGAATCAGTGTCGTCACGGTCATGACTGTGTGCTGTGGTGATATAACCCACATTCTGATCACGATGTCTGTATGTAGGTCACAGCAAGCCAGGCAAATGTCATGAAGTGGGTTCATATCTGATTATGCCTCTTCAGAAGACAATGCAGATACTGAGATGGGATTGACAATGCAGATACTGGGTGAGAAATGAAGAAGTGTGAGGCAGAGAGAGAGAAATTAAGAGAGTGGGAGAGGATGTGTGTGAGTATGAAATGTTAAATATCAGAGCCAGAGTTTGTGCTACTGAATACAGTTTTTATTATTTTTATTTATTCTTTGCTGGGTATTTGATTTCAGGTAACTTTGTATAACCCACATTTTATATTTTAGCCAACTTCATGGGTACTTAATGTGCATACAAAATCATTTTAGATTGCCCAAATGTTTCACCAGCAAGCATATGGACAAACAGTTTTATAATGATCAGTGATGTGACTTTGTTAAAGTCGCAATGAAATGGATTAAGCGACAGGTCTTTTATTTTACTGTACATCTGAGTCTAACGGTTTATCAAAAAAGGAGAAAAAAAGTAAAGCAGGACTTGATTCTATGTATCAGTTGTTGATTGGGTGTTGAGAAGAGGGTGTGACTCGAAAGTGGAGGCAGATGAACACAAGCATGAAGGGGGTGGAGTTTAAACAAACTAAATGATTGGAGAAGTCCTGCATATGTCAGAAGTCTGTAATTTTCACTGGAAGATCCAGTTATGGCATTTTTATAAAAAAAATTAATAAATACATACTAAAAAAGAAACGTATGAATTTAAAAAAACATAGGGTAAATTTTCATTTCATGCTGATTTTAAGAGTGTGAATTCCCACCATGCATTCTAGCATTAATAATTATATGATTATTGTTTATATGTTGTGTATGTTGCTGTTGTTTGGTCCCCATTGTTTTTGTAATTTATGTGTCTGAATTTGAAATTTATTTATAAAATGCTGAGTAAAAACCACCCTACATTTGATCTTTCTGCGTATGTGTGATTCAGAGAACCTACAAACAAAAAACATGCGTACGCCTCTCTTCCAGATGTGAAATCTATAAATCGCAATTATGTTGCCTTATTGAGACAGTAAACCCCTCCCTTAACCTACCCCTAACCATAAAACTGATAAACACTTTATTATTAAACACACTGTATTTACACTTTCTAATTAATGTTATTATCATATAAAAGAGCATCAGTCAACGTCAAAATAATTTACTTGAGAATCACGAGCTGCAAGAATTGCTTAGATGTCCAAATACCTGCAGTCCTGACTCTCTCCCACAAAGAAAAGTGCGTACGTCTGCTCAGACCCTGCCGCTAAACACTTTTCCATGTCACAGACTGTTTGGTTTCACTTTATTTTGATGGTCCCTTTAACATATTCTGTTCAGTATAAGTAGCGTTGCACCTACATGTCCACTAAATATCATTAGAGTGTTAGTAGAGTTTCAGTAGACTGGTAGGGTTAGGGTTAGAATAAGGTGACTTGTAGTTGCAAAGTTATTAATAGTCAGTAGAATGTCTGTTGAAAGACCATTAGAATAAAATGTTAGTAGATATTAAGCAGACAGTCTACTAATACTCTAATGAGAGTTAGTTGACATGTTGGTGCAACGTTACTTATAGTCAACAGAATGTTCAAAAGGGACCATCAAAATAAAGTGTTACTGACTGTTTTTATAAATCTGAACATTGGTGTGGATGTATACATTTTGCAGTTATATGCAGTTATAGACAGATATATGGTGTGCATTGTAAAAGTCCTCACTGTCTTTAATTATATTTTAAAGAGCAGTCAGGATGTTCCTCTGTTGAAATCTATGGGATGTGAAGCCTCTGGATTTTATGAAGAACTAAATACAAAGAGATCTATTATTATAATTACAATTACACTTCCTTCTGTTTACAAAATAAATGCCATGAAAACAGCACAGAAATGCCCAGAGGAGCTGCTGGCAAATATCTTAAACTGTTACGTGATCTTAAACAACAACAAGCAAAAACATCTCAAAAATATTATTTGCAAATGCTTAAAAGAAGGAAGATCATATCAGACAACGAGTGTGTACTTGTTTATAACTTGACCTTTGTTACGATAAAATAAGGAAATAAAACAATACACAAACCTGTAGCCTTTTTCTTAAGCGAAACACAGATCTTTCATGAGCCTCACCACCCACTGAACAATAATGAAGTTTATTATGACAGTAGACACAACTGATATGAGATTAGATATGTGGACCGATGACTGATGGACCCAAGGGACTGGTCTTTATTCGCAGACTTTTCCCGGACTCTGCACTTACCGGCACTGAGAGTGATGTCATCCACATTAGGGAGCCGTGCAGGGTGTGTCTGTCAGAGACCTCAGAGAGACAGACAGGGAGAGACGCCAACAAAAGTACAACAACCTCCACGAGAGGAAAGAGATACAGAAGCAGCTTACTTTCTTTATCATTAGGTTTCAAGTATCATATTTGCCTCAGATGTTCTCCTAAAATTTTGTATAAGTCAAATGTTGACATACGGTAATGAGAGTTTAGATCATTTGGTATAAAGAGAATTTGATTAATTCACATTCACATTCACACCTGGTGTTTTAATCCACTTCTGTCCTGATTTTTTTGGGTGGGTAAATGTATGCACTTTTTCAGATCTTTCAATCTAATGGACAAAATAAGCTCATACAATTTACATATGAACGCAAAAGGAGACAACAGAAGACGGTCTGCTCTGACATACACCAGACCAGCCGAATGCTGTGAGTGTGAGTTAGAAATTAGGAATGGTGAGAGTACATTGTGCTTGGGACATTTTTCATCTTCAAACCAAACTGGGGTCTTCAGTTTAAAGTTTAAATCCTGTTTGGCTAGCGTGCATCCCATAATGTTTACGCATTAAGTCAGTCGGCGGAGAGTAGACGGTCTTTTGTGGCTGTTGCTTTTTCGACCACCTCTGGAAGTGGTCGATAGTGGATGTTTTAGACCCCTTTTACACCTGTATTAGCGTCGTCCACTTAGGATCCGATTTACCAAAATCTTAATACCAGGTGTAAACAGAGCCTTAAAGAGAAACGTTTTATTTTTTTCAGAAAAGTTATGTTTTTGGATAGCCGTTTAAAAAAAAAAAAATTATAGTCTTTGATGATCACTTACTGTTGAAGTAAAAAAAATCGGCCTCTATTCCCATAAACAGGGGACAGCCATTTGTAGTGGTGTACACAACCATTGTGGACATTATTCAGTGCACTCATTCAATCCCACAATGCACCACAATAACTATTGTACAACCAATGGAGCTTGAGTGATCGAATGGAATTCAAGCATAGTTTAGGCAGACCACTGATCGCTAAACAATATCAGCTGATTTGTTACTCCACCTACTCTAATCAACTATAGTATTTAAGCTCATTCAAACTCATGTTCCTCAGTCTGTTGCACAGACATTTACACCAACCTCCACCTCCTAGTATCTTCATTATTTAGTATTGGATTCTGTGTAGAACTCTGTTGTTATCATTGTATCTCTTTCTGTAATATGTGCTAAGAAACCTTTGGTTATTATGAGGGCTGGGGATTATGTTTCAAGAAAGTATCTCAAGCTGTCTAGTATGGCAGCTTGAGCACCTTTGAGCTTAAGCCTTTTGCCAAATCAAAGATTGTCATAAAATTTCATTATCAAAGTGGTCCTGACTGAAATGTATATTCAACGGGCTAGAGAATACCCAAAATGAGCCTCTGTCCTTTTAATCGTGAAAGTGCCCTTTTCGATCGCAATTTCAAATTTCTACCAGAGGCGATTTAACCAACAGCTTTGTGTCATATCAATAGTAACAAAGCACTAAGATCATTTCGATTTATTGGATGGGAGGCGCGCTACAATGTTCTGTTCATTCATCAACTGAAAACAGGATAGACTAATGATTCTTTGGATTTAAGAATCAATATCGGTTCATAAAAATGAGAATCAATTAAAATCGAGAAATCAATACTTTAGCGAGGTAGGCAAGCGAGAGACGTGGGAGGAGCGAGTGAGTCCGGTGCGTGATTTGAAAATGACGGGAGGGAGCTCAGAAGCATATAAGGACGAGTGATGCCAGTGAACGACGAGAGAGGACCAGGCCGGGACTTTACGTTGTGTTTTTTTTTTAGTTTTGTATGAGTGTGCGCGGCTGCCTGTACTTTTTCGTTCAGTTTGTTTATTTATTTATTAAAGTTTGTTAAATGCCACCTCCTTCTTCCCTGAACAAAAAAACGTATTACAAATATTTTTTTATCCAGCCCTACTATTTATATTATATTTGCACCTCAGTGTTGTTGTACATTAAACAGTATGCAATAACAGAGTGTAAATGACTATATTTATAGATGACTATATTTAGTGTAAATAGCCTCTGCCAACAAGGTGGACTATTTGCACTTAGTTTAAATAGACTCTCCGATATTTAAATATATTTACACATTTGTACTCATGAAGTTGCAATTATTTACATTAACTTTCAAATATCGAAAAACATAGGCCTACTTACATTTAATGATTTATAGTCTTATAGTCAGGTACTTCACATGTGCTTTAGTATAACAGCAGATCGAAGAAGAGTACTTCTAAAAAGCATGACAAAATATTATTAAAACATTATGAATTAAAATGTACTTCATTTGACATTAATGTGCACGTGTAGGTGCTGGTCATATAATTAGAATATCATCAAAAAGTGTATTTATTTCACTAATTCCATTCAAAAAGAGAAACTTGTATATTATATTCATTCATTACACATAGACTGATATATTTCAAATGTTTATTTATTTTAATTTTGATGATTCTAATTAACAACTAAGGAAAATCCCAATGGTCAATGGTCGTCTTTTGGACAACTGTCAAGTCAGCAGTCTTCCCCATGATTGTGTAGCCTACAGAACTAGACTGAGAGACCATTTAAAGGCCTTTGCAGGTGTTTTGAGTTAATTAGCTGATTAGAGTGTGGCACCAGGAGTCTTCAATATTGAACCTTTACACAATATTCAAATTTTCTGAGACTGAATTTGGGATTTTCCTTAGTTGTCCGTTATAATCATCAAAATTTAAAGAAATAAACATTTGAAATATATCATTCTGTGTGTAATGAATGAATATAATATACAAGTTTCACTTTTTGAATGGAATTAGTGAAATAAATCAACTTTTTTATATGACCAGCACCTGTATTTAAGTGGGTTAAGAAACAACGTGTATTATCTTGAAACTCATGTAAGTGGCCTTTTATTTCAGTAATATTATAGTATCTGCAAGTACAGATTTAAAAGATAAATATATTTTGAAGTACATTAGAAGTGCACATTCATTAAGCACTGTTCTTTTCACAAAGGTTCGGCTTAGTCAAACCATATACTGTACGTATAGGAAGCACGGGTTTCAGATGAGATCCAGTGTGTGTGAAAGTGTTAAAACGAGAGCTGGGATGAGTGTTTACATTAATCTTCTAATATGATGTCTCAGTTTTATTTTTGGTTATGGTTACATTTTGAGCCAGTGGCTGTAATTGTGGTGTGTAATCGTTGCAATATGTCATCAGTGAAACATTTCACCACATGAAAATCCTTTTTTAAATATTTATAGTAGTAATTATGTTTTAAATAAGATCAGATGTGTCATAAATGCTTTATTTAAATTAGGAAATGTAATTTTTAAATGAAAGATTTAAATGTAATAACTTGAACTCGGTGCACCTTTCTGATTCAACTATGAAACGTGATTACAGCACATATGACTTGCTGAGAGACACAGACACTTCACATTACATTAAAAGAGACACACAATTATGAGAGTCAGAGACGGCTGTAGTTAACAACCTCATCCAGACGTTGTTTTGTCTACTACTGCGTCTTAGAAAGACCTTGTCTTGTCTACCCAAGACAGCCAACTATATGCAACTATTCACTTTTTGCCAGACTTGCCAATGTTGTCTGAACTGAGAAAAGTTTTAAATGTTTTACTGTCTGTCCACAATTCCCTAGTGCTTCATTTGATCAATATTACAAATACTTCTATTCTATCCAAGCTTAAAGATGCACTGTCATTTTTTTTTTTTGTGCTAATAAATGTTTTACTCATAACATGTAACAGACTAATTTTTGCCTTCTAGAGAAAAACTGTTTTATTCTGCATGGTGCAGATCACCCATAATGGGTGCCACACCACTCTAGGATCACATGACCAGAGTATTAATATTAATAATAAAGGACCCACTTTATATTAGGTGTCCTTAACTACTATGTACTAACATTGTGTACATACATGTTTTTACATTGTGCTTACATTTTAAAAAATACCTGCATGTAATTACATCTGTAATTAATTTCTGTAGTTACATTTGTAATTACACAGTTGACACTTCCCTTACACCTAACCCTACCCTTAAACTGACCCATCCCATCACACCAGTCCCTAACCCTACCCATATCCCACCTCAATATCAGCAAAGGTGTTTTGCAACACAGTATGAACACAGTAAGTACATTGTACTTATTTTTTATGCAAGTACATAGTTGTTAAGGCCACCTAATATAAAGTGGGGCCATAATGAACAATAATAATATATTAACTATATATTTAGCAACTATCTATATTGATGCCCATTTTTTGGATTGCTATTTGGTCTAACATAGAACTAGTATGTACTGTAAATGTATAACTTTTGGGATGAAAAGTGATATATCTTTCTGAAACACAAACACTCTTTGTGGGTTCACACACACACACACACACACACACACACACACACACACACACACACACACACACACACACACACACACACACACACACACACACACACACACACACACACACACACACACACACACACACACACACAGGAAGTGGAGGAAATGCCACAGAGGTGTGTAATGACATCTCTGCTGTGTTTTTAAAAATGAGGAATATTCTGACGTGTTCGTTCCTGGAAGAAAACTCAAGACAATGGAGGCGTTTCAGGGACTTCAGATACAGTTGTGTTTCCATGTTTTATGGGGACATTCCATAGGCGTAATGCATTTTATACTGTACAAACCGTATTTTCTATCCCCTACACTGCCCCTGCCCCTAAACCTACCCATCACAGGAGACATGCTGCATTTTTACTTTTTCAAAAACATCACTTAGTGTGATTTATAAGATGTTTTCCTCATGGGGACCAAAAAATGTCCCCACAAGGACAATAATTTGGATATTGCCATCTTTGTGGGGACATTTTGTCCCCATACCGTAGGATTACCAGTCCACACATACACACACACACACACACACACACACACACACACACACACACACACACACACACACACACACACACACACACACACACACACACACACAGGAAGTGGAGGAAATGCCACAGAGGGTGTGTAATGACATCTCTGCTGTGTTTTTAAAAAATGAGGAATATTGACGTGTTCGTTCCTGGAAGAAAACTCAAGACAATGGAGGCGTTTCAGGGACTTCAGATACAGTGACACTGATATAGAGAAGAACTCCCGCTGGAGGGACTTTGTGCTTCAAATTTGCAGACCTTTTTTGGTCAACATTACATGATAAAGAAAGATGAACATGTAAAAAAGCATCATAGGTCCTCTTTAAATGTATTATTTTGCAACTTCATCATTACACATGTGTAACTACAAATACATAACACACAAGTTTCAATATAAGGACATTAAAGTGTAGTTTAGTTTGCCATAAATGCTTGTCAGAACATTCAGCAGTAACTTTAACCATATTCAAAAACAACAAAATAATAATGAAATTACACATAAAGAAGCATTTAAAGGGATAGATCACCAAAAAATGAAAATTATCCCTTGATTCACTCACCCTCAAGCCATCTTAGGTATATATGACATTCTTCTTTCAGATGAATACAATCTGAGTTATATAAAAAATGTCCTGGCTCTTCCAAGTTTTATAATGGCAGTGAATGTCTGTTTCTGTTTTGAAGCCAATAAAAGTGCATCTATTCATCATAAAAGTGCATCTATCCATAATCCATCATAAAAATAATCCACATGGCTCCTGGGGTTAATAAAAGCCTTCGGAAGCAAAGCAATGCTTGTATAAGAAAAATATTAATATTTAAAACTTTACAAACTGTAATCTCTTCCGCTCTTCCAGTGTATGACGGAGGACGCAGGCGTAGCGCAAGTTCCGTTGACAAACGCAGAAGTGCATAGGATAGAGCAAAACAAAACTTGGTTCTCGCGAGAACTAGTATATTCTCACCAGAGCGTCCTACGTTATCCGCTGTAACGCCAGTCTCTCATGAACGTGCGGACGACAGTTAGCAAAAGAGATTACAGTTTGTAAAGAATAAAGAATGTCATATACACCTAGGATGGCTTGAGGGTGAGTAAACCATGGGCTAATTTTCATTTTTGGGTGAACTAAAGGTGAACCTTTAAGTCCTACTTAAGTGGGTCAAAAAGTACTCTATAGTTCAGCTAATTGCATTTCATATAAATATAAAAAACTATAATACATTTTCATTTAATTGTAAAGAAGAATAGTCAGAAACATTACAATAATTTATCACTTGTTGTTTTTTTTGTAATGTGCTATTAAAGTGTGATTTTTTGTAATAGTATACTACATTGTATTTCTTTTTCACAAGGGTTACACCACAAAATATGCCTCTCTTGATGCAAGCAAAAGACATTGCAACACTTTTAGAAGCAAACATGACAAAACAATGTATATTGAACACAGAACACTCCTTTAAGATTATGATTTAAACACGTTTGGATGGTTTTAGAAGCAGAAGACATGCAGAGAGAGACCCATGAAATTACAGCTCAAAACGCCCGTGAATTATTTCGTGCACCTGTTATTAAAGCTTTCTTCAAGCAATTAGTTGCATAACACCTCGCTATCTTAATGGCTAATTCAACACACAAAAACCCATTCACACGCTGCTAATGCCACTTTAACATCTGTGTTCCTCACGTCATAGTTCAGTGCACACCAAGCCCTCTGACATCACGCTAGTTACCGACCTGCTGTGAAGCATGAAGAGTTTCTGTACACAAAACCCCTGTTTGATCACACAGGTGTTTGTGTGAGCCTTTATGAAGACTAAAAAGGGTCTTAGGTGAACCTAGACATTGAGTTAATCCCTGTTTCAGTGAAAGCATAATCACTGTTATTATCTTGTCACATTTTTAATGTAGCATAAAGCCAGACGAAAGGTCTTGAGACATCCTCTCACCTTCAGAATGTGTGTTATGTAACATATGATGACCATTATGGATTCATGAGGATATGCTTGAAGTAAACAATGACTGTTTAGATGTTTCAGGCAATGACTTGTAAGGCAGCGTAAGCGCATGAAGGCACCTCACGAAACGGACCGACTTCTGATTTCTGATTTCGGACCGACTTCTGAGGCAACATTAATCACTACAGTAACAATTTCTAGCTAGAAATGACATCAGAAGTGGAAAACATTGGATAAAAATGTTCATTTACACTCAAACTGACCAGCAACTGCAACTTTCAGACGCCATCTTTTTTTCTAGCTCAATTGTCACAGAATGGAACGCACAGGATTATGGGATATCAAAGGCAGTGAAGGATACATCTATGCTACCTTCAAAAATTGATCAGATGAAGGTATCTCAGAAGTCAGGAAGTGAAGCTATTGAATTCAAACTGGAAGTGTTTTCCATAATGCACTGTGAGGGTTTTGCCAATAGAATTCCTAGGTCTTACCAGAAGATGGTGCTCACAGCTGATTCATCCATCCATCCATTTTCCAAACCGCTGGTCCAATGTGGCTACAGCGTAATATCATACAGGTATAAATTATTTATGATTATTAAATTGTTGAATTGAGGTTTTTACAGTTTCCAAGATAAATCTTCTCATCTTAATACTGGAGCTGCCAGTTTGCTAAGTTGTTTGGAAGATTATTATCTGTGTGTCCTGAAAACAGACTAAAGTAATAAGCCCTGTAAAGTTGTGGTGGTGGTTTACAGTGAATTTGGAACAGATAAAGGGCATTACTAGACATGGAGAAGAGTTCTAGCTGTTCTAAATTTGCTGTAAATCATGGCTTCACAGAGCTTGTTACTTTTATAAAATAGTTATTCCACATACCTAGTTAATTCCGTCACAGGTGTATGCTTGAAGAGTAATTAACATCGGCTTCAAACGCTGCTCAACCAATCTGAGTCAAGGACCAGAACTACTACCTGGCCAAAAAAAAGTTGTTGTTTGGCTTTAAATAAGCAACTGCTTAAAAGTCAATGACTGGATCATTATTGCAGTGATTATGATGTTTCTAGCATGTGATATGTTTGGCAACAGTTCTTCTAACCCTAATTGATGAAGTTTGTAGCTTTTCATTTCTTAAAGGTGCCCTAGAATGAGTTGAAACAATATTTTAAATTGTTCTCTGATATCTACATAGAGGGTATGTGGCTTATTTAAGAGCAAATATTGCCCAGATAAGGTTTTACAGGTCCATTTACAACCCTAGAAATTGTCCAAAGAATTAAATAGTCTGTTTTTGAAGGGTCATTAATATTAATGTTGAGCTCTGCTCTGATTAGCTGTTTGAGTAGCTCACACAAGTGCAGTTGTTCAGCTAACACAATCGCCAACAGATCAAGCAACTTGTGAGTCCTGACAGAACAGAGAGGGACTGAATGACACTTTAAGCAGAAAATCTCAAATGAAGATTGCAGAAATGCAGCTTACTTGTTTGTCAGTGTTTTCAGATAATCCTCATGCACACGAGAGAGGTGGTTGCCAGATTGCACATGTTTAAGTAAAACGTCTCAGATACGTATGGTAACCCTCGTTCCCTGAAGGAGGGAACGGAGACGTACGTCAGACGTCACCGACGAATTGGGATCACTTCAGGGAGCCCCTATCAGCTTTGAGATATAGAGAACAAGCCAATAGGCCATTGGCGTGCGAGATTTGCATCTTGCGCTCCGCCCCGCACTGCGGGTATAAACAGGACGCGAGAGCAGCGCACAATTGTTTTTCACTGAGGAGCCGAACTAGTGACTCGGCCATGCAGTGATGGTACAGCAATTGTGGCGACGGGACATACGTCTCCGTTCCCTCCTTCAGGGAACAAGTGCTACCAAACGTAACAGAGACGTTCCCTTTCAGTCAGTCACGTTCAACGATGTACGACGAATTGGGATTCCTTTGGAAAACACCACAGTTACTACCACTTCCAGCACCCAGCAAAGAGCCCCTCAGACCCTGTCTGTACGGGTGGGGAAACGCACGCAGGGAGAGTCACTGCTGCTGTTCCGCAAGAACCACTCAGCAGACTATTGCTGGGAAAAGCGTGCCCAGAGGGGCCGCTGCGGAAGCCACATCATGCCCAGAGGGAGTTACCATGTGGAGAATACACGTATGGACTGGCCTTGGGCAGTACAACATACGGAAGTCCCAGGGGTGGCCCCGGCCTTGTAGGCGGGGAAAAACACTGCACTGATAAGGCAGAGTAAGCTCTGCCGAGGGAAAGACATGGGCTCGTGGAAAAATACACATATGGGACCACCGTGGGGGTCACAACATATGGAACCCAGCCTAACACAAGTTCCACCAATGCATACAAATGTTAGACCTGGCATCAGACGCTCCGCCATGTCCGACTGCCGTGGGTTGCGGAGGACTCGACAGGGTTCGCCATTCTGGGGCACTCAACTGGAGCAATAAGCGCACTTATCCATTCCAAGAAGAAGGGAATGGCCCAGCGAGCCGACACTTAGTACGGGCACTTAGGTGTTACTGACTATGGGAGGTAAGCACCCAGGAAGATACCAGCTCTACACGTAGGCTATAGAATCTAGCGAACGTGTTAGGTGTCGCCCAGCCCACAGCTCTACAAAATTTGTTAGCGAGGCGCCACGAGCCAGCACCCAGGAAGAAGCTACACCCCTGGTGGAGTGGGCTCTTAACCTGAGTGGGCAGGGCAAGCCTTGGGTTTCTTATGCCAGATGATGGCAACCACTATCCAGTGGGCCATCCTCATCCCCAGCCTTTCCCTTCCGTTGGCCTCCGTAACAGACGAAGAGCTGCTCTGAGGTCCCAAAGCTTTACGTTCTGTCCACGTAAGTCCGCAGGGTGCGGAGGGGGCAGAGAAAAGCTAGGGCTGCCTCCTCCGAAGGCAGCGCTTGCAGGCTCACCACCTGGTCCTGTAAGGGCACATATCCAGGCTAGGGTCTCAGGATTACATAAGAGTACCAGGCCCGAATTCCAGGCACGATTCGTCAACTTGAAAATGCCTGCAGGTCCCCTACCCTCTTGATAGAGGCCAATGCATGATAGAGGCCAATGCCTTCGGAGGCAGCATTTTAACTCTGCTGACTGCAGGGCTCAAAGGGCGCTCTCTGTAGTGCAGTTAACACCAGAGTTAAGTCCCAAGAGGGTATAGAGGGAGGGCGAGGCGGATTTAGTCTCCTCGCCCCCCTCAGGAACCTGACGATAAAATCATGCTCACCTAATAATATCTACCATGTCATGATTAGCAGCGATAGCGGCAACATAAACTGAGGGTGGAGGGAGACAGCCTTCGCTCCAGCCCGTCTTGTAGGAAGGAAAGCACAGAACTGATCGAACATCTTAGGGGATCTTCTTCAAGAAGAGCACCAAATCGACAAAAAGGTTCCACTTCAACGCAAGCTTTAGCGGAAGTGATGGTGTCTACCACCTAGAACCTCTGTGCCATAGGGTGCCCCGTCTCTGAGTCAGGAGGTCCTTACCCAGAGGAATGGGCCAAGGAGGTGCTGTCGCGAGGAGCACTAGTTCCGGGAACCAAGTCCGGTTGGGCCAATACAGAGCGACCAACAAGACTTGCTCCTCGTTCTCCCTGACATTGCACAGTGTCAGTGCAAGAAGGCTCACTGGGGGAATGCATATTTGCGTAGGCCCCGGGGCCAGCTGAGTGCCAGGGCATCCGAGCCAAGGGTCCCCCCAGTCAGAGAATAAAACAACTGGCAATGGGTCGTGTCCGGGCGGCAACAGGTCTACCTGTGCGGTCCCAAAGCGACTCCAGATCAGCTGGACCTCCTGGGGATGGAGTCTCCACTCTCCCGGGAGCCCTGGCTGTCATGAGCTCATTGGCTCCACGATTGAGCAGGCCCTGAATATGAATGGCACGAAGCGACCTCAGATGCTTCTGACTCCAGGAGGAGGAGATGGCAGACGAGTTGGAACATGCGACGGGAGCGCAGACCACCCTGTTTTTTTTTATGTACGCAACAGCCGCAGTGTGCAGAACGTGCTTGCCTAGTTGCGGTGTTTTGAAGTGGCCCAGCACAAGACGAACTGCAAACAACTCCAGGCAATGATATGCCATTGCAGTTGAGGCCTTGTCCACAGACCCGAAACTGCAAGCCCGTTTTACGTGGCCCCCCAGCCGGTAGATGAGGCATTTGCCTGGACACCTGTTCTAGAGGAACTCCTGCCCAAAGAAACGAAGGATCCAACCACGGGCTGAAGGTTTGGCGCCACCTCTGTGTTACTGAGACACGGAGTGAGCCGCACTGCCAAGCCCATCTCAGGACTCGGTCGAGTAGCCAGCGTTGAAGCGGTCTCATATGAAGCAATCCAAGCGGCGTTACTGCGGCTGTGGATGCCATATGCCCCAGGAGCCTCTGAAAGTGTTTCAGTAGTGCCGCTCTCCTGCATTTGGACGAATTCAAGCAGTTCAACACAGACTGGACACGCTCCTCTGTGAGGCGCACTGTCAGACCGACCGAGTCCAGCTCCATACGGAGAAAAGAGATCCTCTGCATGGGGCAGAGTATGCTCTTTTCTCTATTGACCTGAAACCCCAACTGGCTAAAGTGCCCAACGCTCTCTTATGGGAGCAATGGCCGCCTCCGCGACTTCCGTGAAGACAAAAAGACAGCCTGAAGGGTAAGACTTCGTACTGATATGCCCGTCCCTCAAACGCACCGCGAAGGAACAGTCTGCGTCGAGGGAGAAGCGAGACATGAAAGTACGCGTCCTTCAGGTCGATCGCTGCTAACCAATCTTGGGAACGAATGCACCTGAAGATGGCATGGATGAATGGCAAGATGAATGGCAGCCTGTGAAGTGACCAGTTCAAGAATCGCAGATCCAAGATTGGCCATAACCCACTGCCTTCCTTGGGTACATTGAAGTACGGGCTGTAGAACCCCGGACTTCATATCGGCTGGAGGGACCAGCTCTATCGCATCCTTGCCAGTAGGACTGCGATCTCCGCCTGAATCACAGGGGCATCCTCCTTCAACACGGAGGTGAAGTGAATACCCCTGAACTTGGGGGAGTGCTGGGCGGACTAAATCGAGACGGGCTGGGAGGCACTAGCTAAGCTCCCAGAGACCATGCAAGTGGGGTCAACGGTACCACAGACGTACCCGCAGTGGGACAGCGTAGCGGCGTGCAGGGACCCGACTTGGACGGCATGTCCAAGTGCGGTCTGAGTGTGCCGTGCAACACTGCCTGCTTCCGCTAAGGGGGTGTTCGAGTGAGGGAAGGCCGCTTGTGCGTTCCCACAGCCGGCACCTCCTGCTGGCGATTTGGAGAGGCACCAGAGGGTGACAAGGCATGGGAGCATCATACACTGCCAAGCACACTCTTCGATTGGAGGAGGGGCTGGGAGTAGCATGGCACACGGTCTGCCTCACCTCCTTCCTCAGCGGGGAACAAGAGCGGCAAGTCATAGCGTCGCACACTGTCGTCCTCGCACCCCTGAGAAGAGGGAAATGGAAGTGGCGAGGCGTTTTAGCGTCACACACTGCCATTCTCGCCATCTTGTGGGGAGGGGAATGAGAGCGGGAATGAGGGCTTTGTAGCGTCACATGCTGCCATTCTTGAACTCCCGAGACCCAGAGGTATTGGAACTGTTCTTGAATTACCAATGGTTTTCCACCCAGACCTCCTCTGGGGGAAGAGCAGCTCCTGACCAATCTGGGTCAATGGTGTTTCTGGACCAGGGTGGACCTCGTCTTGCCAAGGGCCAGGATGTGCGCAACTCAACCTTGGCTTAGAAGTACCCTTCGGCGGAGGTTCTGCCACCTCACCGATGAGGGTAGTGAGAGAGAGGAAAACTATATAGATTATGGCCTTTTTGGTGTTCCATATTTTGGCACCAAATAGTTTCACAATGCCAAAGACTTCCAATGCACATCCAGGAAGAGGCAAGGGGCGGGCATGGCGATTTACGCGTTGCACTACGCCTCAGCCACCCGGAAAAGCATGGCTGTCAAGTATGAATCTGATTCAGCATGAGCATCCACTATTATAGTGGGAATCTCAGCCTCATCTTCATTTTCAACACATAACAGCCCTCTCTCCAATGTAGCAATTTATATCTGTCCTCTGCTAGAGCCCCAAATGAAACGCTAGGTCCCTTTTTTTAAGGACCAGCAATCCCATCTGTAAGCTACCAGCAGGCATGTGAGATAGTGAGCGTGGCCGTGAGAAAGAGGCAAGATGAACAACGCACCGACGTGGTTATGCTCTCATGAGAGAACATAAACCACCCACAAACACAGTCTCAACATGCTTGCGATGTGCTAAAGGAGTGGGGGGCCCATGGAGATGTACTCGGCGGGGAAGCCTCACTGTAATCCTCAGGTCACCCAGGCTTATCAGCCAAAGTAGCCCCTTTTCTGGTGCACCAGAAAAGAAACTAGATCGAGGTATAAGCGAAGGGACTCAACCCCGTTTGAGGTTTCATAGTCTTGACCGCGCATCTGAAGTGGCCGAGCGACGTGCGCTGGGTTGCCGTGAGAACCTGCTCTGTTACCCGGCAGCTAGACGGCACACGGCACGCTGAGCACTCAAACCCTCACGAGGAAGGTGAAACGAACAGCGCGTCGACGTCATCACTTTCCCCTGAGAGAACATGGATCACCCACGAACACAGTCTCACATGTTTATGCGAGAGGGATCATGGCCGTCAGGACAGGAAACGACCGCATCCAGAAACGCACGGGTGGAATGACGTCTTGAAAAAGACGCAGTGTCACACCCGTGTTGCTCTTTTGTGAAGAAACGCTCTTGCAACAGTGCTGAAGCACCCAGGGGAAGACCGCGGCAGCACACAGGAGATAAGTGCAGAAAACGTTGTCGATAAACATTTTTCTTCATATTTTTGTTAACGAAACTGACACTAGTCAGAGCAAACTACATCCCCTGCACAGCCTGGAACATAACATTTATATCCACGATCTGCCGTTTTCACTGTATTGTCCTCATCTTTACAATACCTGCATAACTTCTGTTGATTCGGTGCAGGACCACATTAATACTGCCTGGCCTTGAACATGGGCTGGTTATATGCAAATTTGGGGAGGAATAAATATTAATGGTCCCGGCGGTTACGTCTCAGTCGGTGTTATGCTGGGCTTCGCCGTTTTTCAGTGGTCTTTTTCAAGCACAAGATTTACATATGAAGGAGGAAACAATGGTGTTTGAGGCTCATGGTATGTTAGTTCCATGTACAGAACTGTTATTATTCAACTATGCCAAGGTAAATACAGTTTTCCATTCTAGGGCACCTTTAAACAACCATGTAGTAAGACACATCATGGCCATATTCTAGGAGGACAATGTCAAGATTCATCAGCTCAACCTGAGAAAGAATGAAGAATAATTTTCACACATGAATTGGCACCTCTGAATCCAGACCTTACATTCATTGAAAGTCTTTGGGATGTGCTGGAAGAGATGTGGGATGTGTGCTACAAAACTGACAGTTTTTCTGACAGTTTGCTCTTCATTGACTATTTTATTATTTTTATTTAGTATTTTCTGTATTTAGGGTTATGTTTTTTTTTTTTTTTAATGCTTGTTTCCATAAACATTTCACATTATACACTGTCAGTATTGAAGAAAGATTGGCTTCCAGTGTTCACAAAACATGGAGCATCAAAATTTCACCGCATTTGTGTATGTCGACCTTCATCCCAGTACTTCCAGCACTAATAAATTAATGAATAAACAGTTTTATATTAAGAAAATAAGACACAGATGTTTTATATTTTAGATCAGCTGCTAAAAGCAATTTCTAGCATCAACTGAAAGAGAGTTTTGTTGTTGTTTCCTGGTTTTCCTTTGCTCTCAAATCAGAGGAAAACACAGACTTGACCTTAAATGTTGACATCACCCCATTCAACAGCAGGGAGGAATGAAACCGTGACTAATCCACCTCTTCTTCGGCTACTGTAACCTCTCTATTCCTTCATTTATCAGTGTTTCCCTTCTGACCTCACTCCTTACGCTGCCATTTCTCATCTGTTTTTCCCATCAGCTGAAGGGGGTTTCTCCTGTTCTCTGCATACATGTGGTGCCACAGAGGGGGAGATGTGTCTGTTATCTCCATCAGCACGGCTTCTATCTGACGCACAACACTTACTCATTCTCACAACATACCTTTGTTATAATCCCTTGTGTGGTTTTACATAAATTGGATATTATAGCTGTTTGTAGCATGTTCTCTCTGAAGACACGTTTAATCTCTTTCCTTTACCTCTTTCAGTTCTCCAAATGCGTTCTGACTCACTAAACATTCTAGAGGAATCAGGCAATAGGATACATCCATGATGTACAGCAGCAAGCTTGCCTTGGTAAAATTAATTGTTCAGAATCCCTTTTTTACACAAACAATCACCATTGGACCAAGAAGTAATATTTGCTCAACCAAACCTTTATTTACTAATCCACAAAATCCCAGGAAAGAGTGGTTGATGTTGGAATGAATTTGGTCAGTTAAAGGGCACCTAGTATTATGCAAAATTCACTTTTATAAGGTGTTTGAACATAAATGTGTGTTGGCAGTGTGTGTACACAATCCACCGTATAATGGTAAAAATCCACCCACTCATTTTTAATCCCCATAAATCATAAGCAGTGTCTCAGCACAAGCTGTTTCCAGATTCCTGCAGTGTGATGTCACACTGCAATGGCCCCACCCGCGAGTGTTGATAGACACCATATTAGACCCTGCCCTCAGAGAGATGTTTAAAAGAACTTATTAAAGAACACATAAAACAGAAATACAATAGTACCTGTTCCCAAAAAAGCATTAAAATGTTACCATGTCCAAAAAATACATGTAGTACCATGGTACCTGTTCAAAGAATTATGAAAATACTATAGCACACAGCCCAATTTTTTTTGTTACTTTTCTCTCATAACAGACCCTTTGCACAATTTATGTCTTCCTTTAGCGGGTTAAAGTGTGCTGTACAACTGAAGAAAGTACCTCTCCCTCCCTCCAAGCTTCTCTCTTTCACTGATCTGTGCATCCTCACAAGGTTTTGTGCTGGTAATCTCTAATATATCTGGTATCAGTTACATGCGACCTCCGGCAAGCAGTAAGAAATGTGATCATATTCAGCTTGGGTTTGTGTAATATCCCTCACTCTTCAGTCAATGCTGGGTCAGTGTAAATCCTAAAACAATTTTAAAAGGTAGTATTTCCTATAATTATGAATACATCAACAAAGTGAAGTTAGCAAGATTTAATTTATGAGTCAATTATAAAAGGTATAAGCAAGTTAATTCCTCCTTACACAAACACATTACTGTTTTCCTCATGGGGACCAAAAAATGTCCCTAAAGGACAAGGATTTTGGATACTGACATCTTCTTTGGTGACATTTTGTCCCCATAACATAGGGTTTATCTGAACCACACACACATCTCCAAAAACTTCCACCATTTATCATCGTTCTCTCTTTTAAATGTTGCCCTGCAGCCGTGTGTGTCAGAACCCCCTGATGATAGAACTAGATCTTTTTAAACTGGGTGAGTGCGTCACACACTCTGGGACAGGTTGTCCCACAGCCCGCCCCAGATTAGACCCAAGCTGCCGGCAGCGCTAAAGTTAGTGCCGTAATTAGCACACAGGCTAATTAGCCCAGAGACATGCAGAGCACACACACGCACACACACTTGACGACAGTGATGGGCAGCAGAAGTCTGATACACCACCTCCTTGTTTTCGTAACAGCAAAGCTGCTTTTACTTGTGTGATATTGCTTACATGAATTATATATAATGTTTAGCACAGCTGCGGCTCGTCCAAATATTCATCCAAAAACCGACCTCTATATACACTGAATAAATAATAAATTGTAAATGTATTCAGAATTCAGAAGTCGTGAAGTGAGCAGGATATATTCAAATGAAGCGCATGGATTCGACAGGCATGTATTCATGATACTAGGTGGGGTAGCCGGGCCCTCCCATTCTTTACAGCTCTCCTTTACAAATTTCCAATGTAAATATGTGGTAAAAAATGGAACTGCAGCATATTCTCATATAGAGCGATTAGGGCAGATTTCTGGCTGCCCCACCTGTTTTCACGTGACCTCACGTAAACCTTGCTACAGACCAAAACAATATCAGTCCACTTCAGCTATGTGTCTGCATCAGGTCAGTAACTAGTTGGCATGTCTGTTCTTCCTATGTGGTGTAGCGTATCAAATTAATGAAAGTATAAATCCTTTATTTTACTATCAAGTAGTTGCTTATTAGCATGCATATTACTAGTATAGTGGCTGTTTATTAGTACATAATCACATATTAATGCGTTATTCTGCATGACCATATTCTGCATCCCTTAACCCTACTCTATACCTAAACATATCCACTTCTGGTAGTAAGTACTATCAATAAGCAGTAATTACAAGTTTATTATAGAATAATAGTGAATATGTGTTCCAAAATCTAAAGTGTTACCAGGAAAAATATTTAGATATTTAATACAGCAGTCAGAAGAGAAATAAATGCCAAATTTTCCATTAGTCCCTCGGTCGTTGAGTAAAAACCAGCCTCAATTTACTGCCAAGGTAATATTACACAAAGTATTTTGTTATAAATGTATTTACTAGATTTACCTATACCTACTAGATTTACCTATTGTTTCCCTATGGAAAGCGCCACAACAGCTGAGTTATGAGGTTTTAGCAGTGCAGATGTTGGCAAGCTACTGTGTGCTGGGTAACAAGTGCAGTCGCAACGTTGTAACCTACCCAACCCCCCAAGCAAGCCATTTAAGTCTTTTCGTTTAAGTTCGCAAGGACAGAAAAAACAGTGCTCACAATGGGAATGGGTCACTTCATTCATCCCTTGACTTTTTCTCCTTTTTTAGAGATAACAAATTCAGAGTTAGGATTTATCCTTCCTCTTAGGTAGGAGAAAAAACATTGGGACCTGCTGTTTTTCCCCTGAATTACTTCAAGCAATCCAGCACTAACTGGGCGTATTCGTTTGTGAGACTGACTCCCTCCCGAGAAAAGAGATTCTCTCCCTCTGCACTGGGGAGAGCTTACTCTTTTTCTAGTTGACCTGAAGTCTCAATCCTCAGAGGTATCTGAGCACCAGGTCCTTTTGCACAAAATCTCAAGAGTCAGCTAGGATCAGCCAGTCGTCAGGATAATTGAGAATGTCGATGCCCACTTCCCTTAGCGCAGTGGTTCTTAAACATTTTTGGTCGCATCCCCCTTTTAAATCTTTAAAAAATCTAGCCACAATAGCAGTTTGTGATGCCATCCGCTAAAGAGGTGCTTTTCAACGGCAATTCACTTTTTTGTTGGGCTTGTTCAGATGGTGACAAAAAAGTCAATGATCTAAAGAAGAATATTCAGTGGGATTTGCATTCAGACCCGCTTATTCACGCACTTGAACGCCAATCCCTATTCACGCACTTGAACGCCTTTGCAACCGTTGTTTTCTTTTATTTATTTATTTTCAGCTGGACTCCTGCACCCCTGCAGTACCTGTGCACCCCACACTTTGAGAACCACTGCTTTAGAGGAGCAAGATCAGCATCTGCAACTTTTGTGAAGACGTAAGTTGAATCGAGACATTAAAGTATGCATCCTTTAGATCTTTTTGGCGAACGCCTTTGCAGGGTCCCATTCAAAACTCAAAAGACCTTTCTTTAGTACAATGAAGCAAGGGCTGTAAAATACAATACAATGTTTATTTATATAGCACAATTTAAAAACAACTGAAGTTGACCAAAATGCTGTACACATAATCCTGGCTGGATGGACAGGCTCCATTGTGTCATTCACCAAATGGGCTGCAATTTTCGCATGCAGGACAGGGGCATCTTTGTCTGCCACTGAGGTTAAGAGAACGCAGTTGAACCTGAGCTAGCGCCTGTCGAATTGGATTGCATAGCTGAGTCTGACTGTCCTGATGAGCCAGTCAGTCGTCATGTTGGGAGGCAGCACTGTGGGTGTAGTGGAACACCTAACTTGCTCCGTAAACCCCAACTGTAACCAGAGTGAACTTACTGGCCCTGGGCGGGAGCCTAGGATGATTCCACCAGGTGACAACATTCTGCGGTCATAAGTGCACATGCTCCACCTGGGGAACCCTGTGTACCCCCTGGCTGCCCCACCATTGTGAAGGCGGAAGAGTTTGTGAAGCGGGACCAGGCAGTGAAAGGTGCCTTCCAAGACTTTGTGAGCTCCTCATGCACATCCTGAAAGAAAGGCACTGGATACCAATCATCCAACCACGAACACTCGGCTTCCACAGGGCGGAATATTCCACTCCAGCCCGATGCTGGCAGCCCAGGCAAGCATGGCTGCCAACTCTATATCAAAGTCAGACTGAGCTAAAGACTGGCATCTGCCCACCCTCCAATGCTACAATCAACAGTTCATCCTCACCCGGAGCCACAAATGAGAAATTAGGCTCACCATTAAATGAGCCGCATGAATGACAGATAGGTAACTGTGGAAAAGCGAATCATAGTCTATAAAAAGGGTTATTTCTGAACTGCCTGAAATGAATCGTCAGTAATTCCAGTCTTACTTTGTGCACAAACCTATGTAGGTTTGTAACAAATCTGCATGATGCATGCCTATGGGCTGCCAGTAAACAATGTCTACTTTGACCCGCCCTCAAACACTGTAGTTGTTGCAGAGTCAAGTCAAGTCAACTTTATTTATATAGCGCTTTTAAACAATGCAGATTGTTTCAAAGCAGCTTCACAGTGTTAAACAGGAAAATAATAAAAATAATAAAACAGAATATATTTTGATTATCATACAGTGACAATGTGGGCTTTAGATCAGTAATTAGATCAGTAATTTGGTCTATATGGTTCATTTAGTTTAATAATTAGATTTATTTGGAAATTTATTTGAAAAATTGTATTTCCCCAACTGAGCAAGCCAAGCCAGAGGCGACAGTGGCAAGGAAACCAAAACCCCATCAGGTGACCTAATGGAGAAAAATAAACCTTGGGAGAAACCAGGCTCAGTCGGGGTGCCCGTTCTCCTCTGGCCAATTAACAAACAGCGTATTATTATTATTCTGGCAACAGGTAGGAGGTCATAGTAGATCTGAATATTCGAAAGATCCGAGGCAACACGCCGGAGACGGGTTTACTGAGGATGATGTATCGATTAAATAATTATTAAAAATAAATAATTTGAAATATCGGAGTCATTACGCCGGAGACAGGTTTTATTGAGGATGCCGTATTGATTAAACAATTACTAAAGTGTAATATTTGAAAGATTGGCGGCAACACGCTGGAGACGGGTTGTTTTGAGGATGACATATTGATTTAAAGAATTAATAACTAGTAATATTAAACAATCGGAATCATCACGCCGGAGACAGATTTATTGAGGATGCCGTGTCGATGAGGCAGCTTAAGGGGGAGTCTAAATGACACGGTCTCTGCAGACACTTCAGGGTCATGTGTTGGTCACATCTGGGTGCAGGGCCACCATCTGATAGGGATACAGCCTGGATCCGGCTGACTGCAATAGACGTGCCGTAATTGTGCCGTAATTTAGATATATTTTTAAGATGGTAGAATGCAGTTTTACAGATGCTAGAAACATGGCTTTCAAACGAAAGATATGGTATCAAAGAGCACACCCAGTTTCCTAACTGATGACGAGGACTTGACAGAGCAGCCATTGAGGGTTAGACAGTATTCTAGGATACTACTAGTGGAGCTTTTTTGTCCAATGATAAAAAATTCAGTTTTTTTCTGAATTAAGTTGCAGGACAGGGCTCCAGACTAACTTTTTTCACTAGGAGCACAGTGGCCCCCAACTGAAAAGTTTAAGGGCACAATCAGAAAATTTAGGGGCGCACAACGTAAATCAACATGCTAACCAAATCTACTAATTTCCACTGTATTACTAATAAATACTATGATATTAGATGCAGAAATTACAATGTGCTGTTTCAAACTCAGTGTCACATTTTATTCTGCACTTTTGAAGATGCAACAACAAGGTAAACTGACAGCACCATCGCTGTCATGACAGTACAAATGGTAAACAAAATACCATACTTTCAGAATAAAAAAAGTGCTTAGTAACAAAGTGCTTAGTAACCTTTCGGTCATTTCACAGTTACAAACAAGGCAAGACAAGTTTATTTATATAGCACATTTCATACACAATGGCAATTCAAAGTGCTTTACATAGAAAATGAAATTAAAACAGTGATAAGAAATAAGAATACCATGTGTCAGAATTAAAAATAAAAACAGGATAATTAACAGTTGTAAATAGAATTCTTAAAATAAGAAGAAATAGAAATGTACAGTTGTAAAGATAATTAAAAAGAATAAAATTATTACAGTATATATAGATAAAAATAAAATAAGAAAAATAATAAAGATGATGCATAGATTAGATTAGGTGCAATCAGTCGGACGTACAGTGGTACAGTGCTCATTCAGTAAATGCACAGCTGGACAGATGTGTTTTGAGTCTGGACGTACAGTGGCACAGTGCTCATTCAGTAAATGCACAGATGTACAGATGTGTTTTGAGCCTGGATTTGAATGTGGCTACTGTTGGAGCACATCTGATCTCTTCTGGAAGCTGGTTCCAACTGCGTCTGGCATAATAGCTAAACGCAGATTCTCCTCGCTTTGAGTGAACTCTTGGTATTTCTAACTGACTTGATCCTGATAATCTGAGTGATCTGTTGGGTTTGTATTTAATCAGCATATCTGCAATGTATTGAGGTCCTAAGCTATTAAGTGATTTATAAACAAGTAATAATATTTTAAAATTTATCCTAAATGTAACTGGAAGCCAGTGTAAAGACCTGAGGACTGGTGTGATATGGTCATATTTTCTGGTTCTGCTCAGAATCCTGGCTGCAGCGTTCTGTATGAGCTGTAGCGGTCTAATGATCTTTTTGGGAAGGCCGGTGAGAAGACCATTACAATAGTCCACCCTGCTGGTGATGAAAGCATACTTAAATGAAACAATAATTAAATGTATGTAAACATTAGGGGCACTGGCCAATAACATTCCACTAGAACATGTAGGCCTAAACAACTTGAGCCTTTACTCACTCCCCCTTAGAGCAGATCCTCCTGTGTTCCACTAGGAGGCTCAGAAGGCCAGCCCTTGTAATTAGGCCTCCTAGACCTTTTACCCTGACTGAACTATGTTTGTACAGCTTCCTTGGCATCAAACTCTTGTAAACTAGGTCCCTCCATGCTAATTCGAATCAAGTGTCTCCACAGTGTCTACATGCAGGGACCCCCTGACATCAGATTTAATCCTCTTCTGTGCAGAAAATCCCCTTTCACATATAGCAGAAGAGACCGGGAGGACCAGCATGATGTGAACAAGATGTTCTACAAAGAATGGATCATTAGTGTAGTTTTTTTATTTAATCAAAAAGTAAAAATTACTAACTTGACAAGGATATGATCATAATGGGGTACCTTGTAATCAGAGCAGAATGGCAACTTAGTTACCATCATCCCCCATAAGGCATGGTAAGACTTGTCTATGTAGTTCCTAAAAATGAATGTCTTCATGGATTGAAATTTACTCTCTAGCCAGATTGAAATCACAGCCATTTCTGAAAAGAGTGGCTGTGAAGATATACTTTTTATATCTTTATGATAATTTAAAAAGAGTCACTAACCTTGTTAAGACAGAGGAAAAGTGGTCTAGCAGGAAGTCCAGCTCCTCTGCACCATAGTCTGTCAGCTCTCGTTGCTCTGCTGGCCAGGAATCATGACTGAATATCTTGAATGACTTTACTGCCTTTGCTGATGCTGATGGAGACTCTTCATCTATCAAGGAATAGAAGTACAGAGTTGAGAGAAAAAGAAAAATGATGATAGCTTATCTTATTTTCAAAAATATTTCTTATTTTTAAAATATATAATTCTGTGCTTTCACTTACAAAGCAGACTGCTGAATCTTTGCTTTAAATGAAGCAAAGTGCAGTCGATGGTTGCTCTCACTGCTTGTTGTAGCTTAGGTGTGCTTGCCATGGAGAGTCCTTCCTTTCCCAGCCCAGCAGCTTCACCTTTGATGGTGATCCCCTGGGTTCAAAAAACATTAAATATTTAGACAAAAAAAAATCAACTCCAAATCTAAAATTTACTTTAAAAAAAACAAACAAAAAAAAAAACTGCTCACCTGAAACTTATACAAAAGGTGAGTCTTGTTGTCTTCTCTGGGCCTGAAGGTCTGCCAGTAATTCTGCCAGCCGACCACCTGGCTTGCATCTCACTGACATGGCCTCAATAGTTGCAAGGAGATTCTCAATCCCATTAACAGCCTGTAAAACATTTTCCTTGTGAAAAACTAGGGTTAAAGCTACATATTTCTTGATTACAATTATATTCTTTAACTATATTCTTCTTAACTTGTCAACATTACCTGAGGCAAAATAACATCATTTCTTTTGAGAAGAAAGCTGAATTTACTTATGGCCTCAATCAAGTCAGCCAAGAAGTGACAGAAACCCACAAAGCTTCCATCTTCCATCATCTTCTTGACCTGCAAGACAAAACCAATTACTAACCACTAACCACCAATATCAGTTATTGTATGCCTCCCAAATATGAAATCATTTTTAAATTAAATACAGACCTTCCTTGATCTTCCAGCAATATCAGCATTGGTGGATGATGCAGTCAAATGTTCCATGTGGTAATACACTGCTGTGAACTGGCCAGGGTTCTGGAGATGTTTATCCTTTCTCCAGGTTTTAGCAAGGTTTGGAGGGCCCGGTTCACATGTGGTAGCCAGCGTGTCACACTGACACTACCTGGTACATTTACACGAACACCCAACTCCTCTCCAAGTGCTCATAGACTCTCTCATAGACTTGCTGCTAAAGTGATATGTCTTCCAAACCATGTTGAGGAGATTGTAGACATGATCCACCATCGGAATTTTCCTTTGTAAAGATATCATTGCTTGCTCCAGTCTACAATTACAATGAATAAACTTAAAATTAAACATGCATTTTTTAGGTTACTACCCTATCTTTATTCTGAAGGTTCACATTTAACCTACCTATGTGGCATGCAATGAAAAGGGACAATAAAAGCCCCTGCCTCAGCTTGGAGAAGGGCTATTACCCCTCCTTTATGCCCGAGGTTGACAGCTGCACCATCAGCTCCCATGGAAACTGTCTTCTCTAACCACCCTGTTTCTGTCCCTAGATGATGAAAGGTGGCATCATATACACCCTAAAATGGTGGCATCATATACACCCTAAAATGGTGGCATCATATACACCCTAAAATGCAAGCACATGACAATGGTGTACAATTATGTCTTACACTGGACGAAAACACCAGTTTTTTCCCTCTGTCATCATCACACCTCACAGCTGAAGTATTGTGGCACCTTAAGTGATTATTTAAACTAATAAATATTTACAGTAAAGACAGCTAGCTAAAGAAGTTAGTAATAGGTCTAAACAAAATGTGAATTAAAACATACCTTGAGGCACAGCCATTACGGCACCTTAAGTGATTATTTAAACGTATATATATTCAAAGAAAAGACAGCTAAATAAGTTAGTGAAATAGGTCTAAACATAATTTGAATTAAACTTACCTTGAGCATGTGCATGTTTCACTTCAATGTGGCCAATCAAAATATTCATTGGTTTCCCTTCGTTTAGGATCCTTGTGTATATGATTTTGCATTCCTTTGTTGAAACGTCGGTGTCCCCATCGATCATAATTGATAAATACAGAGGATCCTTGATTTTCATGTAAGTTTTCCCCCTCAGAGTATCCGCAATTACTCCAACGAATTGTGCGCATGCTGTATCGTTGTTGTATGTTTCGTTAAGTTTTAAGCCATTCTTCCTTTGAAGGTCGAGCTGGCTTTTGTATTTGGTGAAGGGTAGTTCCTCTTTAGCAACGAAGTAGGCCGTGTTAAATTTCAACATCATCTCTGCCTCATCTGTGCTCTGATTTACAGTCATTTGTCTTCTAAAAGCAACCGGCAGTGGCGTTGCTTTTTGATTTATAAACATGTCACGGCATACTCGATGCTTTAGGGTGATATTGTGTTTAATCAGTGTATTGTGTTTAAACTGCGAAGTGCCTATATTATCTGCAAACTTTGTGTTCCCCGCAGTTCTGGGGTAGCTGCTGCAGTATTCGTTGTTCATATAGTTCGACTGCTTATAATACCTCAGCCAGCTGAATTCTTTCAGCCAGTCTTCTCGAAAATGGTGAGTGCAGGCTTTTTTCGCCACACCAACCTCTGACTCTGCATCATCATCCGACGGTGACCCTGTCAACTCTGGCACTGGTAACTAGCCGCAGGTCGGAAGAACGAATCAATAGTTTGCTTGCTCATAGCTCAGACGCACACACATATCAGGTTGTGATGATATTTGTCTCAGTTTCCTTCCCACAGATGTTTACTGCGCTTGATTATCTTTAGGCCCCTCCCCCTCCACACATTTTAGCCACTTACAGTGGTCATTCCCTATTCTTCTCACACGCATTGGCCGCCTCACAGACAGGCATTACTCAATGAGACGCGAGTGTGTGCTCGCGTCTCATGAGTATGTGTGCAAGTGTGTGTTTGCGTGCGTGTGCACTCGCGTCTCATTGATTTCATTGCTTATTTCATTGATCATTGACGTGCCCCTTCCACGTTTAATGTATAAAAAAATACGGAGGGTGGGGGAGGCAAATTTACTGGTCGCAAATATGCGACTGGATGTAAAATTTGGTCGCAGTCTGGAGCCCTGCAGGAAATTACTGCTAATTTTTTATATCATCTATACATTCCGTTAATCTTGTGAATTGGTTAGTTTCTTCAGGGTGTGAAGAAATATAGAGCTGACTATCATCAGCATAACAATGAAAACTAATGCCATGCTTCCTAATGATATCTCCCAGTGGTAGCATGTACAGGGTGAAGAGCAACGGTCCTAGCACTGAGCCCTGCGGTACTCCATACTGAACTTGTGATCGGTGTGACGTCTCTTCATTTACTGCTACATACTGATAATGGTCAGATAGGTATGATTTAAACCATGCCAATGCAGGTCCACTAATGCCTACATAATTTTCGAGTCTATTCAAAAGAATGTTGTGGTCGATAGTGTCGAATTCAGAGCTAAGATCGAGTAACACTAACAAAGAGATACAAACACGATCGGATGATAAGAGTAAATCATTTGTAACTCTGATGAGAGCAGTCTCAGTACTATGATACGGTCTAAATCCTGACTGAAAATCCTCACAGATACCATTTCTTTCTAAAAAGGAACATAATTGTGAAGACATTGCCTTCCAGAGGCCTGGAAGAGTTGAGTTTGTGTTGTCAAAATGTTGAGCAGATGCCGTTTTCTGCACTGCGAATCAACTTAGCATTAGAGGTGGAGATTGCAATGCAAAAGAACTTTTAAAAGAACTCTTAATTACAAAAGAAGCTTGCTGCTTAAGCCGCAACACTGGTAACATCACCTGCCTACCGCGGCACCTCCCCCACCGTCGTTTTGATATTTTATAGTACAACCCCAAATCAGAAAAAGTTGGAACAGTATGGAAAACGCAAAAAAAAGAAGAAGTGATTTCTACATTTACTTTGACTTGTATTTCATTGCAGACAATATGAACAAAACATATTTCATGTTTTGTCCGGTCAACTTCATGTCATTTGTAAATATGCATCCTTTCCTGTCATTCAGACCTGCAACACATTTAAAAAAAAGTTGGGACAGTAAAGCATTTACCACTTTGTAATGTTGCCACTTGCCATTCCTTTTCACAACACTTAAAAGACGTTTAGGGACTGAAGACACCAAGTGATGAAGTGTTTCAGGTGTAATTTTTTCCCATTCTTCCTGCAAACAAGTCTTAAGGTGGGCAACAGTACGGGGTCTTCCTCCCCAAAAATATCTGAAATACTGATTCATCTGACCACAGTACACGTTTCCACTGTGTGATGGTCCATCCCAGATGCCTCTGAGCCCAGAGAAGTCGACGGCGCTTCTGGACACTGTTAACATAGGGCTTCCTTTTGGCACAGTACAGTTTTAACAGGCATTTGTGGATGTAACTACGTATTGTGGTACTTGACAAAGGTTTGCCAAAGTAGTCCTGAGCCCATGTGGTGATATCGTTTATAGATAAATGACAATTCTTGATGCAGTGCCGCCTGAGGGATCAGAGATCACGGTTGTTCAGCTTAGGCTTGCGCCCTTGTCCTTTACGCACTGAAATTCCTCCAGATTCCTTGAATCTTTTAATTATGTTATGCACTGTTGAATGTGAAATATCCAAATATCTTCCTATCTTTCTTTGAGGAACATTGTTTTTAAACATTTCAATAATTTTCTCACATATTTGTTGGCAAACTGGCGATCCTCGGCCCATCTTTGCTCCTAAAGGATTAGACCTTTCTTGGATGCTGCTTTTGTACCAAATCATAATTACAATCACCTGTTGACATCACCTGTTTCAAATCACATCATTATTTAACCATTTTACCTCATTACTAGCCCTAAATTGCTCCTGTCCCAACTTTTTTTGAAATGTGTTGCAGGTCTTATTGATAGGAAAGGATGCATATTTACAAAGGACATGAAGTTGACCAGACAAAACATGAAATATTTTGTGTTCATATTGTCTGCAATGAAATACAAGTCAAAGTAAATTTAGAAATCACTACTTTCTTTTTTTATTTGCATTTCAATTGGACAAAGATCCAAAACCATATCTGAATCATATCAGCCATGTGTCATCCAGCTGTCCTCTACTGACCTCACCATCTCATCTTCTTGTCCCTCATACCTGCCGTACTCTCATTTTTAAACTGACTGATGCTTGAGTTCAATTATCTCTCTTTCTCTGTAGTAACTAAAATAGCCACGTTCCCACACGCTCTCTTAATGGTGCCACTCAGCTGAAACATATCCAACAGATGAAGGGAAAAGGAGACTGAACGAATCTCAAAACAAGAGCCCGGGGAAATGTGTGCGATGGTAATCAAGACCACAGCCAAAGAATGCAGAGTGAAAAAAATCAAACAATTACGACTCTGTTGGTCAGTAGGAAACTGACTCAGGTGCAATCAGCCCTCATTCACACATTAAATAGAGCTCTTTGTGGGTTCACACACACACACACACACACACACACACACACACACACACACACACACACACACACACACACACACACACACACACACACACACACACACACACAGTATCGTGCGGTATCTCTTAGCATCAGAGTATCAAGTGAATGAATGCACCTCACACATTCTCTCTGAATCATTGCAGGTTACATATAAAAGAACACAGTGAGAACACATTGAGGCATCAGGTAACAGCGCTCACTAATATGCAAAAACCTTGGCCAACAATAAGCATGCACACTTATTTCAAACTCTCTGAAGATGAGTGTGGAGGAATCTCATGACTCGCAAATCCCTGACAATAATAGAAGCTCATGCCTCGTTTTTCCATGCACACATACGTGTTTCTGAATAGATGTGGCAGTAACAGATGGAGCTCTATAAATAAAAGAAGAGTGTGTGGCCTATAAAGTGAGTAGCCATGTGGGGAGGAGCAGAGGAGAGTACCTGGTCTGGTCTCCAGATCACCCAGGAGGCCACAGGCCTCTAGAAGAATCATAGATCACACAAGATGACTTTTTCCTGTGTCCTCTTGGTTGAAGCTATAGCTGGGTGAGAATAATTTCTTCAGACATCATGTGTCTGTGTAATAGTGCACACAAATATGTACATTTGTACAAATATGTATGCAAGTGTGATGGTAAAAATCTGTGCATAGGTTTGTGTGTAGGTCATGGGGTCAGATGATTATGGTTTGATTATTTCCGAAAGATGGGCTTTTTTATGGGCGGTAAAGTTAAAAGTTCTAAAAAGCTGCGATGAGTGACAGGACATTTTTATTGGTTGCTTGATTTAGGTTTCTGTGGCATTGTGATGGGTAGCCCCGCCCACAATTAAATCTCATTGGTCCTGCACTATTTATCTATATGTAAATATCAAATGCATATTCATTTACTGTACGATGTCACAGCATTTTTGCTTTTAGCTTAGACAAATCTGTAACCACAAACTTGAAAGAGTTGAAGAGTTGATTCTCATGCTAAACATGGCCAAAATTTCCAAACAAACTAGTTGGATGTATGACGAAGTATTTCTTCGAATAAGTTTTGGAAAGTCTTATTTGAGTATGGCCCTGTATGACATCATAATGGGCGGAATTCCTTGTATGGGCACTTTTCCCGGATGAGTGTGAGCACACACACACACTCTCTCACACACACACACACACACACACACACACACACACACACACACACACACACACACACACACACACACACACACACACACACACACACACACACACAAGTATACAATGGTACACTACAGTGATGCGCGGTTTGATCCAAAATTAGCGGGTGCCTGTGGTCACCCGCGGCGATGATGAATGAACGATGATGACCAAAGTGCTGGCTTTGTACTTCATGTGTACTTCTTGTGATGCTATTTACACATTTGATAACCACAAAACTGGCACGACCAACATGGCGTGTCACAAGTGCGGCCCCGGGAAGCCATCACAGTGGAATAGAGTGTCAGGCCAACCCAGGCCACAAACTAAAGATGCCTTTATGTGCCCTGACCACACAAAAATTCCTCTTCAAGTGAAGAGTAAATTTGTGGATTATTGCGTGGACTTTTGTTGCACAGACCTGCGCCCCTTTGATATTGTTTCAGGGGAATGTTTTGCGAAAGTATCACAGGGTCTCATCAACATTGGAGCACTTATGGCTCAGTCGACGCAAATGGACTGCTTCCTTGTAGGCAGACAGTCTGTGATCGAGCTAAAAAAAAACAGGAGAAAGAAGCCTTATCCGAGGTTCTGAAGTCAGTGGTGCATGACAATGGAGGGGTTGCAATAACGACTGATATGTGGACTGATGATTTTAACAGAAGGTCCTACACTGTCTTGACGTGCCATTATATCACAGAGGATTAGAAGCTGGCAAGCTGTGTTATTTGCGCAGTGGAATTCGATTGCACATTGCCCAAAACAGCAATCAACATCCACGAACAGATTAATGAGCAGCTGTGTTCTTACGGGAGTGACCAGGGCTCTAACATTAAAGCTGCCCTAAAAAACTATCACTGGATACCATGTGCAGCCCATGTTCTGAACACAATTCTGAAACAAACGTTCAGTGGATCTGACATTGAGGAGGTAACGGAGAGGATTGACACGAACAAGGGCATTGTCAAATATCTTAAAAAAGCCAGTGCAAGCACAGCTCTCCCACATGGCTTAGTCCAAGAGTGTGATTCTCGTTGGAATAGCACAACAGACATGCTCAAATCTGTGAGCAAGCAATACACAAAATCTCCACAGAATCATCGGCAACCTCATATTGTCACGGTTCACAAATTCATTGTCTCATTCTGTCTGTGTTGTGTGGTGTTGTTGGAGGCGTGGTCACTGATTACCCACTACCTGATCACTCTCACCTGCTTCACCTTATTACCTGGCCTATTTATGCGTTTGTTTCACTAAGCCTTGTTGTCAGACCTGACTACTTCACTCCGGTTCCTGGATCCCAATGACCGTGTCTACCCTTGCCTCCCTGCTTTACGGATTGTGCACCCAGGATTCTGCAGTTTTCCTACAGTGACTCTGCTGCTTCTTGCCTTCAGTGACTTTCTGATTTATTATAGTGTGTTTTGAGAGTAAATAAACACTATTATTCGCTATTGGATCCTTCCATTCTTTCTGCTAGCACACGCGACACATATACCCTGTGTCTTTTGAAGCCACGGACTCTCCTGAGACTTCAAGCATTACAGCACCACGGACATCTACAGGCGAGGGTAAGTGGCTGCGTTATTAATGATGAAAGGTATATTTCAATTTAATGCTGGTAAATGACATTATTAACAATTGCTATTTTATCTTCCATAGACGTCACTAACGAAATTCAGAGAGAGAAATGACCTAGAGTGGACTTCACTGAATGGGCCGATGATGCCACTGACATGGGCCTAACGATCGAGTTGAAGCAGTACCGTGCTGCACACTTTACCCTGGATGACTGTGACGAGGACCAGTTGCTTGAATTCTGGGAGAGGCACCCACCTTCCCGAGGCTTTGTGCATTGACAAGGAGGATCCTCTGCGTTCCAGCATCAAGTGCAGCCAGTGAGCGCACATTCAGCTCTGCAGGTTGTGTCATAGAGGCGAGAAGAAACCGTCTCAACCTGTTGATTCAATATTATTTCTACACAGCACGAGGAAAGCTAAAAATAAGTAGCCTAATCTTCTGTTTTAGGCCATCAACCCTTTTTAGCCCTTTTAAGCCCAAGTTAGTCTTACAGTATTTGATTTAGGTTCCTGTGTTAGTTTTATGAATATATTTGTGTAGGCTAAACAATGCCTATTTTATTTTCGTATACAAATGCATATTTTGCATTTATCTTGTATTAGGCTACTTTTCTTTTTTTTTTTTTACAAACAAGTGGCACCCTTTAGCCTTCTTTTTAAGCCCAGGTTAAGTTTACTGTGTGTTTCAGGTTTCAGTTTTACTTTCATGGGTATTTGTGAACATTTATTTATGGATATTGTAGCCTCAGTCTTTGGCTTAGCCTACCTGTTTTTGTTCGTATAAAATGCGTTAATAAAGACTTTATTAATATTTTCTATGCCTGCATTTTGTGCTTGTGAGAGCTTCAATTGGGCATCCACGTGGCGAAATAGCCTAAGCCTACTAATACAAGTGGGAAATCCTTATTTACCTTTTGAATGTTGAGCATTATTAACTTTTGAATAAATGCTTACGCAGGACAAAATGCCCGATTTCCCAACACGTTGAACTGAGCAATGCCATTGTTCCATTTTAATAGGCTATTTTAAACGCATTTAGCTCAGTAATGTCAGTTTTATGTATTTTCTGAGAGGGGGCAGGATTTTTGTTGTCAGGCGAGAGATGCACACTTCGATTAGACTGGATAAACACATGCAGCATCTTTATTGTTAAAAAAATGAAACAAAATAAATGAATAAATCAAGCCTTTATTACTTAACACTAGGATATATCATACAGCATTCTTTCACACTTTTTCAAAAGTGGGCCTTCACTCAGTTGACCTGCTGATGAATTCTTCAAGCAGGGTCGAAACATAAACATCGCATTCATAAATAATATGTATTTAGACAGCTGAAATGGAAAATGATGGGCCGCCTCAAGAACTGCCTGCTCTCGCCGGTGCACCTCTGAGCGCACCACATCAGGGCTTGAAACATTTCTCTCCTCCACAGGCTGGATTAATGGATATTATAGGCCAGGGAGGCTGATGGGGACATGAGGGGGCACCCCTAGTTCCTACGTCTATGGCCCAATGACGCTATGATGAGCATTTACTATTTTTAAAAAATGTGGGTCAGGAAGCGTATCGGGTACAACATTTTATTTTTTGCGGTCCGAGTTGCAGGCGGATTAGTTGAAAACGTCGGTCGGGTGCGGGTTGTTTATACATTGACCAACGCATCACTGGTACACTACCATTCAAAAGTTTGGAAAGAAGTCTCTTATACTGCACAACTTTATTTGATCAAAAACACAGTAAAAACAGTAATGTGAAAAATATTACAATTAAAAAGTTTTAAGATCCGTTTTACAGTTTTCTATTGCCATATATGCTCAAATGTAATTTATTCCTGTGATCATTACTCCAGTCTTCAGTGTCACATGATCCTTCAGAAATCATTCTAATATGATGATCAAAAAACATTTATGATTATTATCAGTTTTGAAAACAGTTGTGCTGCTTCATATTTTTACCATATTTTCTTTCCTGACTATGTGCTAAGGTCAGTATGATGTTCACTTCTGTGTCTGATCTGATCATGGTTGTATAAGCTGCTCTCCATTAGCCTGTAGGGACTTTCCAACCTCAGCACAACCAACCCACTATTCTGCATTTCCTTTATCTCTCTCGTCACGGTTTGCTGTGGTCCGGTCATCTCCAGCGTGACCCCACCATAGCACTCAGCAGAGAAACATGCTCTCTTCAGGGCGAGTTAGTTCCTCCTCGAGCCCAGATTTCGAGTCAAAGTTTCAGGCTTGACACACACAATGCCGGCTTTCACCATCTGACTTCACGCATGATCGCAACATCTCAATGACGCCTTCGGCAGGATAATCTACAACCTCGCACACACACACAGACATCTGTTGGAATGACATTCACACACATTCATGCAAACACAGCAGTGGCATTCAAATGAATTAATATAAAAGAGCTGCAGTGCTGCATATGGCATTTGAGACAGCTTGCTGCTGCCCCCTTTTGGCTCTCGGTGGAAAGGTTTATCAAAGTCTATGAGATAAACATAAAGTTACCTGTTTTGTTGGGTAATTTTGCAGCATGAATGGTTTTGCTGTCAGTACTTTTTTTTCCTTTTTAAATATACTTTAAATATGTAATCTTTGTGATGAAGGATGGACCCAAGTAATAGTTAGAGACCAGAATATTAAAGAGACTTATGGATGGATTTAGACTTGTGTCAGTAAGAACCGCCTAACAACCAGAAAGAACACCCTTGCAAAATGCAATTCAAGAAGAAAAACACTTTCAACCGGAGAGGCTCACACTGAACTTAACATTAAAGGACAACTCCGGTGAAAAAAGAACCTAGGGGTAATTAACACATGGTTACCGAGTAGATCGGTACTCGGAGCCATCTTGGAATCTCATAAGGTCCGTTGTTTTCGGAAGAAAGCACTGAACGCAACAGAGAAAATAAATATATAAATAAATAAAAATTCACTAACTTAATTCCTATCTATCAGCTCACTTAGCACAGTGTGCGTGGCTCGACTCGTCAAGACTGTTTTCCAAGATGGCTCCTGTCTGTATACGCGTAATGTACTGTCTTTATAAAATATCGTCTTATTAAACAGTTTGTACACTTACAAAGTTCTCAATGCTTCGGTTTGCATGTAGGGAGCCTCATTATGCTACTGTGTTAGTGTGAGGCAATTTTGAGCATTGTTAGTGGTATTAACTGGCGATTTAATTGTACTTATTCTGTGCCCCATATACTAGCGTTATAAGCGAATCTGTTTTTAGAGATAAAACTCTTTACATTCGATTTTCATGAAAACGCACCCCAGAAAAGGATCTGCTCAGTAACCATGTGTTAATTAACCCTAGGTTCATTTTTCACCGGAGTTGTCCTTTAAGAACACATCTAAACAAGTTCAAATTAATTTGAACTATGCAAAATTCCACCATTTTTCACCCCAAATCAGGTTGGAAAAAGCAAAAGATTCTGCAGATTCCGTCTGAATGGCTACATTTCGGTCAGTATCCATGTCATAACAACAATACTTCACCCAAGGGCTGTTTCTGCTGCAGTTTCATTCTTGTCTCATTGACATAAATGCCTAGGCGCTGTCTATACTTCATTTGTACATTCCTGAGGGAAATAACACACAGTCACCATCAACAATACACTTATTTGTGTCCAAACATACATGAAAGAGAGCAGGGCTGCTGTTCTTATATCAGAATAATGACAGCAACAGGGTTATTTCATTTTCATAATACCGTGTTTGATCAGATGCCAGAGAACAATGTTTCCAAGGCTCAACGGAAATGTTGGGCAATGCTTTATGCTTCAAAACTCATGTGACATTACACAGACCAGTCGGGGTGACCATGCTGACCCCTGTCCACCGGCAAAAGCTCTAACAGTGGGCACGTGAGCGTCAGAACTGGACCACAGAGCAATGGAAGAAGGTGGCCTGCTCTGATGAATCACATTTTATTTTTTACATCACGTGGATGGCCGTGGTAAGCATCTGCGTTGCTTACCTGGGGAACACATGGCACCAGGATGCACTTTGGGAAGAAGGCAAGCTGGCAGAGGCAGTGTGATGCTTTGGGCAATGTTCTGCTGGGAAACCTTGGGTCCTGCCATCCATGTGGATGTTACTTTGACAGGTACCACCTACCTAAGCATTGTTGCAGACCATGTTCACCCTTTCATGGAAACGGTATTCCCTGGTGGCTGTGGCCTCTTTCAGCAGGATAATGCACTCTGCCACAAAGCACAAATGGCTCAGGAAATGTTTGAGGAGCACAACAACGAGTTTGAGGTGTTGATTTGGCCTCAATCTCAATCCAATCGAGCATCTGTGGGATGTGCTGAACAAAGAAGTCCGATCCATGGAGGCCCCACCTCACAACTTACAGGACTTAAAGGATCTGCTAATATCTTGATGCCAGATATATATATATATATATATATATATATATATATATATATATATATATATATATATATATATATATATACCAACTCAAACATTTGAACAATAGTGTAACAATGTTATGTAACAAATGTGGAGCTGTTGTTCTCTAAATTGTGTGTGGAAATGCGAGAGATATGCATGGATGAGACTCTAGAGTGATTATTCATCCATCTGTGCCCTAATGTGTATGCAATTTAAAAAGCTCCAACCTTTAAACTGACAAAACTCTGAGACCATTTTTTATTTTACAGCTTGAACCAATGACCAAACTTTAATTTACTCCTGTAATCATGCAGGTCATGAGTCTTGTGTCTAATGGCCTGATCTGATACAGCTGTGATCTGCGGTCATGGCCTTTAGTATGGTAAACAGTTTTGAGCTGATAAATTAAACCCATATGATGAAGAGGAGCCATCTAGCGGTGATTACAACATTTGCTTTAACCTAGTAATAATCTCAGTGTAAAGCTCAAAAACATTCTAGCGCAGGTCACATCTTTAAAGAGCTCGCGTCATGAAGAATCAAACGATTACTTGATCTTTTGAGTAAAGAGTTTATTGTGATATGAAAACAGCTCAAAATTTCCTCCTCCTTCTTCTCAAAAAAAAAAAACTTGTTCTGAATTTCCAAAATGTTCTGAGGTCAGACACATGAATACATAAATATTACATATTCCTCACTGAGGTAATAAAGAGGAAGCAGGACAGACGCGATTATTCTGAAAAAATAACAGACTAAAAGGTCAAATGCTGTCAAAGCCTGTGTGTAGCACCTACTGCTCTGCAGATCCGTAATTTCAGTCTGATCTCAATAATGTGAGTCACATTTGAGCAAAGTGCCCTATTATGCTATTTTAAAAGCTCCTAATTTTGTTTGGGTGTTTTGATGCATTACCCCTTTTCTCACAGTTTCTGAAAACGTTTGTTAAAAGATTCATTCCCTCCAAACCCGAACTTTCCACAAGCCTGTTCTGCACTGATTGGTCAGATGGCCCAGTCTGTTGTGATTGGTCTACTCTGCTCTGATTGGTCACATGGCCCAGTCTGTTGTGATTGGTCTACTCTACTCTGATTGGTCAGATGGCCCAGTCTGTTGTGATTGGTCTACTCTACCCTGATTGGTCAGATACCTCAGTCTGTTGTGATTGGGCTGAAATAGTCATTTTAGAAGACAATTACTTTATTTATTGTGGACTTTGCAGACAAAAGGGAATATTTAAAAAAAAAGCATTATAGGGGATTTTGATCCTTGGAAAAAGAGGTGGCGAACACCCAACAAGACCCAACAAGTCCCAACCAAACAGAGCTGATAACAGCTGACAGATCTGATAGATCCGTGTCTGTCTGTCTGAGGCAGACAAATACATCAGTCACACATAGTGATAACATCTCTGCAGTGCTGAAGTCTCTTGAAAGATTTACAATTTCACATGCAAAGCATAGAAGAGTTAAAAGCATCTGCAATGATTATTCTGTAACAACAATATTGCGTAATGTGCAATTCCCACACTTCTCAATAATGAACTGGTTCTGTTTAGTAGTGTGCTTACCTCAGCTTGAACCAGTACAAGTAAAATATAAAAATATTCTATGAAGCATTAAACTGTAAAGAACATATTCAGTTGATATGTTATCTTACTATCAAAATAAAATAGATTGTTTTCATGGAAAGTGCAATATGACCTAGACATGTTCTTGGTGGTTTTTGTGAGATTCACCCTAAAAGAACAATCCCAAAAAACGTAGCAGGCTAGTGTAATAAAAATGGTTTTAAAACATTTCATACATTTCAATTCAGTAAAAGCAAGAAAAACATACAGAATAAGAGTTTTTTTAAGAATAAATAAGAGAACTAGTATTAGTAGACGCAGTTTTAAAACACACTGACAAGCACAGGAGCACTACAAAAATCTAAAATGTATATAAAAAAAGACATTAATTTCATATGATGATTGCTCTGCTGGGATCTAGTGAGCACAGACCAGGGAGGCGATGTAGACCCAAACGGAGAGCACGTTACTGGGATACGGGTGCACGTGGACCGCCAGGGCAAACTCTACGTTTGGCGCTTCGGCCTTATGAACCCCTGTGCTGTGAACGGCTTCAATGATTGGCCGAATCTCTGAGAAAGGAAGGTGCAGGGGAAACCCAGATATCTGAAACAGAACAATTAACATGTATGATTATATATCATCACAATGAGCATGTCTGGCCCTTATACTCAGAACAGTGTTGGCTAAACAACTATGTTGCTGAGGATTCTGACGAGCGAGTTGATGGTTCTGGAAATATGCTGATGACTAGTTTTATTAAATAGGCCTATATTTGTATTAAAACATGGAATAAACCTGAATTTTACTATGGTTCATTGAGCATGCAGATGGAGTTTATAAGACTGGTTTATGTAGATCATATCAGTGTTTGTGCATCAACGTCTGTAATGTGTGCTGTAGGTGCAAATGATCTAGGGTACTCAATATTGGTCAGTCGTATCTGACATGAAGGACCAGCGAAAGTTTTTTTGAACCGGTTCATTGAAACAAACTGTTCGAAAGAACCTGTTTCGAGGAAATGAATTGGACTTCCCATCACTAGACAACATTAGACACTGAACAAGGGAAACACTGGGGTATAAATATGCAGGATAACAAGAGGCTAACTAGAAACAGGTGAGGATAATCAATCACTTTGGCAACAAACAAGGGCTATTAGAGTTGTTCCGATTCCGATACTAGTATCGGAAATATCACTGATACCACAACAAATTCTAGCATCGGTATGGGCGAGTACTTGAACTCATGTACCGAATCGGATACCATTTTCTTAAACAAGACCCATGGTTATTATGACCGCGAGCTTAGCGCCTAACCGCTGTATGGCTCTTCTTCAGCCGCAGCTGAGTTCAGTCGTGTTAATCTAAGCGCTGGGCTCCAATTTATACTCATGTCTGTGAATATTAAACTGCAAAATACTATTTAAATATTACTCCTGCAAATTCTGAGTGGATGACGGGCGCGCACATACCTGCATACATACACACACTCACGCGTGCGTGACAGTCGCTGTCTGTAGTCTCTGCCATGTGTCACTATATGATGTATATAAACCGTCACTTAATGAGAATTTACCGTTTCATTTGAGAAAACTGATAGACCCGTCAAAATAAAAGTTTGGTTTCACGTTTAGAAATTGACAGAATATATAAGGCTACTGTTGTACAGTAGATTTAGCTACATCTCTATGTAATAATAATAATTATGCCCAGATGGTTACTTATTTTTCACTTGTTTTGTTGTAAAGAGATTGTTTTCTAATTAATATATATATATTTTTTATATTCCTAGATTTATATTCCTAGTTTTTTATTCAGTTATATTGTAATACTAAAATACCTTGTTCAGTTTGTGGTGTTAGATTTGTGGCTGCATTTGAAGTTATTTTTCTCTTAAGAAAAATAAATAATATTACTGTCAAATGTATGTCAGATAATAAAAATACTGTAATAAATACAGTAGTTCATTGTATTTATTTATTCATGTTTTATTAAGGGATAAGTCTGAAGGAATTCTAGGAATTCTGTTGTATACAGCTGTATACAGATACACACCCAGGTATCGGATCAGTACTCGGTATCGGCCGATACCCTGAGCACAGGTATTAGAATCGGTATCAGGAAGGGAAAAACGGTATCGGAACATCTCTAGTAGCTATAGAAACCAGGGCTTAAAAACAAACAAAATAATTAAATCGTTCACTCTGAGCAGAATCAGTATTTTAATGTTTCTGTTCATGTGTTCCTTTGGTAACATTATCATTCCAAAATTGGTTTGATTAGAAAAATACCAGTTAATAATGTTTTTTTTTTTTTAAATGCCTATACTTTATACCAGAGCTTGAATTGAACTAAGAGCTTGTGACCTCACAACTCCAGCGGATCCTAAAACCGTCAGCAAAACCTCCACCCGCCTCAATTGTGAATGAAGCACTGCAATAATCATGCTGTCTAATCAGCAACTTGATATGCCACACCTGTGGGGTGGATGGATTATCTCGGCAAAGGAGAAGTGCTCACTAACACAGATTTAGACAGATTTGTGAACAGTATTTGAGAGAAATAGGTCTTTGGGTACATACAAAAAAGTCTTATATCTTTGAGTTCAGCTCATGAAAAAAAAAAGTTGCATTTATTATGTTGTTCAGTGTATTAAAAGATTAAGATTATTAAAAATAACTACATTAACCGTTATAACCTGTAAGCTGATAAAAACTCAATGCGATGCACTTTGATATTGACATTCACTGGTGAAACTCCATTTGAGTTTGATTTTGGACACGCTCAAGTGTCTAAGCATATGAAGCCACAATACTAACTTTGAAAACAGGGTGTTTAATCATTTGAAAAAAAATAAATAAAAATTAACTGATTAATGGTCATTTCAAATAAGCATTTCTGAACCATTCAACGTTTTTGATTATGTTCCTTTCCGAACAAAATTTTGTTTGTTTCTGGTTTTTGTTTTCATTCCTTGAACCGTTCAGATCGTGTAATTTCTAGCAGAGCACTCACCCTGTATTCTCCCAGAAGGCTTTGCAGCTCGAGGCGGTGTTCCTCAGCCACCTCCCGTCCTCCACTCTGCTCTAATTTTGGCAGGAAATGTCGTAGCGTAGAGATGCAGTAGCGGTTCCAGCGTGTGGGGTGACGGGGACGCCAGTCCATGATCTTCTCCCTCAAAACCTTCTCTATCCTACATCACAGGGGCACAGAAGTTTACTGCATGAATCTGATTTCATAACATGCCCTAAAATATGTGTAACTACAGTGGATATGAACAGTCTAGACACCCCTATAAAAAGCTGATTATTGTGATGTAAAATATCAGAACTTCTGCACGTTTAATGTAAAAATGACTACCTATAACCTAACTGAATAAGTGTGCACACCCCCGAACTGGTGTGTGTCTGAAAAACAAGACCTTTACAACTAACCTGTCTTGTAACTCCACAGCAGCTGCTCTGTCCGTGCGTCTGTACACTAGTCCCTCCGGCTGAAAAACATTACTCAAAATCAATTCTGACAGCACAATTTGTGACCCTGTTAAATGGAGGCCTGTGAATGTGGGAGCCGTCCTCACCTGCACACTAGAGAGGCCCGGATCAGGGAATGCTCGTGAGAAAAACGGTTTCCAGAGCTTTGGCTTTGAGACATCAAAACTCATTCTCACGGGTGCAGCGTATGGCTGGATATTCAACCAAACCTGAGACACAAGGACACAAATATACAAATAATCATACATCATTTTTTTTTAAAAATCACATAAAAGCCAAAACACACTGTAAACAACTTCAGTGCAGCTTTGACAGAAATGGCATTTTTGTGCAAACCGGTCAAAAGTTTGTAAAAAATGTTATTGAAAGAAGTCTCTTCTGTATGGAAGCTTGTTCCACACAAAATAAAACATCTTTTTAATTTAATTGATAAAAAATACAGTAAAAAGAGTAATATTATGAAATATTACTAGAATTTAAAATAACCATTTTCTATTGTAATATATTGAAAATTTGTATGTATTCCTGTGATCATTTCTGATTATTATCAATGTTTAAAACAGTTGTGGAAACACTGAAACATTTGTAACATTATAAAAGTCTGTACTGCGATTTTCTACAAAATCTTTCTTTCAAGCGACACAATTCAGATCCAGATTTCCTTTTTCTTTTAGCCATTTAACTGAAAACAGAGAGTGGCTACTATATATTTTTCAACCAATATATAGATAAGGGAAATTAACACTACACTTCACATTGTCTAATGAAATTTGAGCTTTTTGTGTCATATTGCGAGCGGTTGATGTATTATACATGACAAACAGACATTGATTAATTAATATTTTGGAATGTGAGGATTTTAATCAAGTTAATTTCTTTTGTAAACAGACTGTGGTCACAATTATGAGTATGCAACTACTGACATAAACCTTCTATTTTACTCCTAGTATTTTAATTTTACAGTGAGCAGAATAATTATTAAAAAAAAAAGAGTGAACAGTGGTTAGCAAGCCTGCGGTGTCAGAATGCACATCTGTCAGTCAAGTCCGAATCAAGGAGCAAACCCGTAGCAGCGACGTCAGACTGTCTGATGGCAGATACGTAAACATAAACAGGAATTTTATGACTTTTGAGCGATTTTTTAATGTTGGGTACACATGGTCATTTTAATTATAATTCAAATGCATTTTGTTTTATTCACCACTCTATTATTGTTGATAATTTCTGAGGAGCATTTTAACAGGAGTGTTATTTGGTTTTACTAACGTTGTCTGAGTTGATCAGGCAGCCGATGGTCTGTAGGGGGCAGAATATGTCATACTGTCCATAGTGCTGCCCAGTACTGGGATTCCAGATCAGATAGCGGTTCTGCTCATACGTCAACACGTACGCTGTGGCACCCTGAAACATTGAAACAAACCCATGCAGGCATAAAACAAAAACACATGTCCATCTACATTGATTTATGTTGTCATAGTCTCACAAATACAAGGCCCTGTTTACATCTGGTATTAAACGTTTTGAGCTTATCCGCTTTCGAGCACTTCCAGAGGTAGTGGAAAACACAATAGACCGGATTGCTTTTGTAGTGTAAACGATCATGTGGGCAAATGTATTTGAACAGTCACAACAGACCTTCTACTCTCTGCCTACTGACCTAATGCATAAACATTATGGGATGCGCGCTAGCCAGACGGGATTTAACCTTTGTCGGCTGAAGACCCGAGTTTGGTTTGAAGATGAAAAACGTCTGTCATGGCCAGCTCGCAAGCCGCGACAAAGAAGGACATGACACGTGAGTGATATGCAAAAAGGAACAACATTTATTAAAGTAAGAGTAATAAAGAAAGAGAAAAGACCAAAAGGAAACAAAACAATAACTAGGACAACGACAAAATGGCACGAGGGGTGAGCGCCCTTCACGACTGAAGGGAGCTGCTATAATTTGCCGGCATCAGCTCTTGCACAGGTGTAACCCATAAGTCATGATGTCACTCACTCTAACTCAAACCTACGAAAAAAGAGACAAAGAACAACCAAATCCACACAATATGACCCATACTGGGGTCGTAACACGTCTCAAGCACAATGTTCTCTCCCCATTCCTGATTTCTAACACACACTCATAGCGTTCGGCTGGTCTGGTGTCTGTCAGAGCAAAAATTAATGCCACGTATGTTTTTCCATCGTTTGCAATCATATGTAAATAGCTTGAGCTTATTTCGTCCATTAGATCGAAAGATCTGAAAAAGCCCATACATTTACCCACCCATAGACCCTCCCCTTGAAGAAATCAAGACAGAAGTGGTTGACAGTGGACAAAAGAGACCAGGAGTGAACGGGAATGTGTCTCCCTTGTCTAATTGTGAACTGATCCACCAAAACACATCTTAATACCAGGAGTAAACAGGGACAGAGATGAGAAAGATGTGGTTTTCCACCAATTCTTTCAGATGTGGTAACATTAGCAAAATTCCACACGAGGATAAAAGATTTTCACACACAGATTTCACATCAGGTTCAAGTGGGTCATGCCAATGTGCCACACTGCGCAAAATTTTGTGGGCAAAAAAGGTCCATGTCTATTGTCTATAGTGTATTGATGTATGAAGCACAGCACACAAGTGACTGTGGTTCAAACCAAGCAGCTTTCTGTTGGTCATTGTGGCAAAAAGACGAACTTGAACCTGATGGAACCTGTGGAAATCCTTCATCCTCACGTGACATTCATGATGGTGTGAATTCCTTTTGAAAGTACTGGATTTCACCTGTGTAAATTAGCAAATTAGCTGAGTGGCCTGTGACTTACCTCAGGAATGGCGGTGCCTATGATCAGCCACGCCCTTTTCCCCATAGATAGGAAGTAGTTACAGAGCAGCACAGCATGCTCCTCCTCATCTCCAGCTAGCAATGTTAGGAATTGCTAAAAACAGCACAAATCAAACAACAAGCATATATATGACACAAACTCAAAGAACAGAATCAAATGATGAGAAGAAACCCCTCACGTCACACGTGCTCCATAAGTCGCAGACTCCCGCGAATGACACGCTGTCAGGAAGAGAAGGAATGAGCGCCACATATCGCGCCACTAACTCCTGAGGAGAGACAGAACAGGAGGATGAACAGAATTTCAACAGAGAACACAGTGACACAGAGAGAATGTGTGTGCGGACGGACCACGGTCTCCTGAGGACTGTTGGGGAAAGCGTCCAGCAGCTCCTGCGGGGGATTCAGAGGCCGGATGAAGCGCGTGACGAAGACGGTTTTACCGTTGATGTCGATGACGGTGGTGAGACAGGGCCGGTCGGGGAAACGCCGACTCGCCTCCTTCTCAAAAACTTCGCTCGCTATCAGCAAACGCTCAACTTCCTGAGTGTCAAACTGAGAGGAGAGAGAGGTCAGAGGTCATTTAGCACAATGATTTTACACTCATCTGGGAGTTATTTTTTTAGTTTCTCTTATATTAACGAATTTGAGCATAATGCTGCCAATCTTAGATACATACACTACCATTTTGGGTCTGTACAAATTTTTTTTATGTTTTTGAAAGAAATGCTCACCAACCAAAAATACAGTAAAAACAGTAATACTGTGAAATATTATTACAATTTAAAATAAATATTTTCTATGGCAGGTTGTTTTTAGCCAAGGAATTGTTTTTAATTTTCTTTTATATCACAATTCTGACATTATATCACACAAATCTGACTTTATATCACAATTCTGACTTTCGCAATTCTGACTTTTCTGACAATTTTCACAATTGTGTTTATATTTCACAATTCTGCCTTTTTTCTCACAATTGCGAGTTTATATCGCACAATCACAAGAAAAAAAGTCAGATTTATTCAGTGGCGGAGACAAGCTTCTATAGTTTTCCATTCTAATATATTGTAAAATGTAATTTATTCCTGTGATCAAAGCTGAATTTTCTGCATCATTACACGATCCTTCAGGAATCACATGATCCTGCTCAAGCAGCATTTCTTCTTATTATAAATATGTTTAAAACAGTTGTGCTGCTTCTATATTTGTGTGGAAACCATCATAAATTTTTTCAGGATTTTATGATGAATAGAAAGTTCAGAAAAGAACAGCATTTATTTGAAACAGAAATCTTTTGCAACATTATAAACATGTTTACTATGACATCGCTGCTGAATACAACTTTTCATTTATTGAGAAAAAAAATCTTACTGACCTTAAACTTTTCAATGGTAGTGTATAAACAAGTACATTTGACAAATCTGATCTAAACAGAACTCTAAACACACAACACTTACAGAGATCTTCTGGGTTCAGCTACAAGCATTACAAGTAAAGCTCTATGATGCTCACATATGCTGTCAATTACGAAAGAAAATAATTTTCATTTTTCTCCATTAGAGAAAACAAACAAATCAATATAATGCTCTGACTTACCAGTCTATGGCGTAAGACATTCTGAAATGTTTCAAATAGAAATGTGCAGCTTGTGTATTTGTTAAAGCACTTCTATTAATTTATCCACGGCAAATGTTTTTTTTTGAGCTGTAAAGTTTTTTAAATTGTCCTTTTAGCGACAGGACTACAGTTCCAGGTTCCTGTGGATTTTCCTCCACGTAAACAGTCCCTTTTGAAATAGTTGTGCATATCATGAGAAAATCTCCCATTATTCTGGCATTTACTGGCATTATAACTTTACACAGACAAGGCTACTAATACATTTTATCACACTGATGTTATATTAACACAGATAATGTTTAAATGTTTTGGTCACACTCCAAAAACAGTGTGTATTTTATTGTAATTGAGAAATAAGTTTAATTATTTCCTGTGTTGCCAATTCACAGATGCTGTACTTGTACTGGTCCCAGAATACTCCTTAATAAAACTAGGATATCTGCGATATCAGACTCCAAATCTGTTACCTTTACTTCCTTCATCTTTTAAAAGCAGTCCAAAGACAAGAAAGAACAGAAAGAGAGAAAATCAATACTGAAAAAAATTATACAAATCTTACTTTACTTCTAAAAGCTGCTTAAGATAAGAGTTAACATATGCTCCTTTGTATCGTCACATAGCACATGATGATTTGTCAGATTTGGCTCCTGTACCTTCTCTCTGATGGTGTCTCCAGGCACCAGTTGGGGTTCAATGGTGATGAAGAGGCTGAGGAAGGTTCCTTCGCTCAAGCTGCGGATGGTGTCATATCCACCTTCACTGGCCAAACTTCGCTCCTTACTGTATCCCAGCAGCACTGGAGGAGTGGACACCTTAAACGTCCCATCAATCTAAACATACAACGTATAAATTCAACTAAACCAGACCATGATCAATCAAACCTGGATATTTTCAGCTTTACTGAAATAAAACAGCCAATCAAATTTAAGAGTGTGTTCAAACTTGTAGTTCTCTTGAACACTGAACCTAAAGATACAAAACAACAACAGTTTTTATTATGTATATTTCACTTACAAAACCTCCAAAACAATGTAATGGGATAAATGTGTATGTGCGTAGCCTACATATGATGGTATGAAAACTTGTGAAGAGCTTATTAAATATGTAAAGAAGTCAAAACAGCGTCAGGCACAGATGAACAACACCATTGGAATCACTTTCAGAAAGATTTTTTCCAGCTGATGACTAATAAAAACATTGACAGCCAATCAGAATCCATCTTGCTAAAGCATTTAAAGCGGCAGACAAGCACGTGCTTAGAATAAAAAGAGCATTATCGTCTGCTGGTGTGGGCGCAAATATAGTCATCTTTATAGTTATCTTCATAGTGAACCGGCTTTTATGCAAATTACCTGTACTAACAGAGCAATCGCACCAGAGTTTATTTGAATCCAACCAAACATGCCATGTGTGAACAAACCCAAAACGAGATGATAAATTAAATGAGAGAGCTGTGTTTGTAGAAGTGTTTAGTGTCTTGCCCGAGACTGCAGGTAGATGGTGCTGAAGGGAATCTTGATGGAGCCGAGCCAGTGCCGCTCTATACGGGTGTGAATAGTGTTTCCTCGCTCCCTCTCGTCCTGAAGGAGTTAAGTCATGTCATTATCGCGTCATGAAGATTAAAATGACTGTGGGAATGGCACATCTGAATGTTTCTCACCTCCGTCACATCATACAGATCCTCATCGAAAATGTTGATGAAGACCTCATCTCTGACCGACTGCAGACTGGTGGAGCTGTAGTCTCCGTTTGGAGCACTGAGATCAACGCAAAACAGCTGGTTCACATGATAATACGAAAACTGAGGAAATAACACTTCTGACTAAAAACCTAGTGAACTGCCTACCAAACAAGCATTTTAAAGTCCCACTGTAGTGCCTTGAAACACAGCATTATTCAGTGTGGAAGTCAGAGTGGGACATATCAAACAGCTCCTTTCCTTTTTTTAAATAGCCAATAGCGTTTAGTTTATAACACAGTTCGGCCAGAGCCGTTGAGCTCAGCAAAGCTGCAGTTTCCTCCTAATCTCTAACCGTTTCTCATCATAATCTCCCTCATATCTTTTTAAAATACACCATCTGTGTAGAATTCACATTCACTGCTGTTCGAGTGACACTAACGTGAAACCAGACATAATTTGCCCCAATGGAAAGCATATTTACACAGTCTGAATCGTTCCCTATGCCCTATAGAAAACAGTAAATGTGTAAACAAATGACAGATTTCAGCCGCAGTGCCAAAGTCTGTTAGTAATGTAGGGGGCGGGGCTTCAGATTCTAAAGAGCATTTGATTGGACAGAAATTCTGATGAGAATCTGAAGTGTAGAGTGATGTCATACTTATTGGCGGAAGTGAGAGACTATAAGTTTTGAATGCATTTATTATCTAAAATGTGTTTTGAAGAAGACAGTTAACAGTGAGGCTAACATATTCATACTAAAAGCCTAAAAACTTTAAGTGCACTCCAAATATGAAGGCTGTTAGGCAGCGACATTATGTGGCCTTCTAAGACACCTCTTTTTTGGCCAAATTGTTTCATTGCTCAATGAAAAAAAGGAACTCGAAAATGTGAAAAGAGAAATAAATCTTATTCATGTAAAAAAAAAAATGTTTAAATCTTTGTTTCATTCAATACTGGAAAATATCAATAAAAAATGTGTTAAGAGAAATAATAAATATTATTGTAAATTTATTTTACAAATATGTGTGCTTCATTCAATTCCAGACAATAAAGAGTATTATCAGAGTATCGTTTCATTAGTTTAGCAATGTGCTATTTGTGTGTCACTCTGAGCCTCTAAGTACAATGTTTCAAATGAGCCACTTATGAGGTTTCTTTTTAGTCAGGAGACTGCCTTAGAACACAACAAGCAGTTCACTAGGTTTGAGAACAGCACAGCAGTGACATGTTGATGTGATGAAACACTGGCTTTAAAATCCTTATGCTGTAGGTTCTAGCCTGACCTGAATGGCAGAACAATCTCCTCGTTCCAGCAGGGGTTTGGACCCTCGGCGGTAGACGTCTGAAGCACTGAGCGCTGGAAAGACACCTCCACAAATGGCCTGATCAGAGGCTAAAGCACACACACACACACACACACACACACACACACAAATAAACACAGTTATAGTTAAAGGCGCAGTAGGTGATTTCTGTGAGACCCTGTGGGAAAACATGTAAACCAACCCTGAATATGAAAATATGATGTTTATACATAGTCCAGGCTGAGTAAATAGGAGAATACAGAAGGAGGCATATCCACCCATGATGGGGAAAAGAGAGAGTGAGCAAGCTGGACATTTGTAGAAAGACTATAGAAAGAGAGATGGCTGAGATATTATCAAAGTGGAAAAATATCAGTTTGGAAGAGCTTTAGGACCCGCGTTAATATTAGAAAAGCTTTCCTATGCTGGAGAGTTCAGAGAGCAGGAAGGACTGAAAACGGACACAGAGGTTCCTTTATTTTTGCTCGATACATGAGTAACATTGGTTTTGGTACCAAGATATGCTGTTGTTGCTGAATCACAGTTGATTCATCCATACTTATGTGAACTGTCTGATGCGGCAGCATTAGGTGGTTGTCTGTGTTGCATAGCTAATAGCCTAATAATACTCATCGATCTAGCCTATGTGACGTGGTTGTGTATGATTTGGCAATAAGGGGCAGCCTATTCGTTTGAGAAAAAAGGGCACCTCCCTACATTTTTTAAATATGCTTAAAAATGATCGGGAGGTGCTCGATAACATGCTCGGCTCGGCTCATAATTCCTCTTCACACTGTGAGCCACAACCATTCGAGCATCTCCAGAGTGAGAAAAATTGGCTTAAGGTACAGGTGTGGCACAGTGATACCGTCATGCTGTTACCTGTCCGAAGGTCCACTCACTGCCGTGTTGGGGTGTTTGGGATGACACAGGAGCTGCAAATGATCGTCCAGATTTAGCCGACACAGGGGGTTTGCTGAAAATACAACAAACAATCCATGAGTGAACGCTGTCATTTAGTGTCTTGTTATTGGTCAACTCTCCTGGGTGTGCACAGGTACCTGGCATGAAGTCTGCGGACAGGGATGTCGTATCCTCTGATGATGTTGACCAGGAGTTTGATGTCTCCATCGGAGAGGTTCTGAGCCGTCACCTTCTTCCTCTCCTTCCTGCGAGGCTTCAGGGGCCGTTTGGGCTCGGCCAGTTTGAACAGGTTCCAGCCCAGGACTCTGAAAGAGCATCCGCTGAGAGTCAGTGTGGAGATATCCCATAACACACTGCAATATTAGTGAGGGATCTGAGCATTCAGCTTGAACAATAGACATTGACACAAAGGACTTTATCAGCCTAACATAGTTTACTTGTTTTAACGTCACTACTTCTATCCTGAACACACACAAATCTACTAACAGATGCTGATGTTGAACACACAACATGTTATATAACAGATCAGCCCTTGAATTTGATTGGTTGAGCGGCATTCCAAGAGTGCTGATAAGAAAGTCCAACAACAGTAGTTTTTTCATTGTTTGTATCCCTCCACTTGTCCGAGTTCGGACATTCCTGATAGACTGTCAGTCTTCACATTAGTGATGAGGATTATTCAGTCACTTTTTCTGCTGTTGACAGAATCATAATCTATCAACTTCTATTTGTTTTTCAAAATTAGCATAAAAAATGTAAGAAAAGTCAAATTGTTTCTGAGAGTTAGGAAATGCTATAAAGGAAAGGTTGTGGAAAGGCCTTATATGGAGACAATCTAGGCGTGTTTTATGCAAATTACTAACATGGGACATGTGAGCACTCTTTGAAAATATTCAAAATTCACTAACATTACGAGTTTAAGAATACATTCATGCACTGTAAACCCTAACAATTAAAATAATTAATTGGTTTGGGTAGAGCCAACTCAAATTAAACAAATTAGTTCAAACAAATGAACTTTTATGAGCATTTATAACTTTTTTTTTCCATTAGTAATCTGAATTGTTTCAGTGTTTTGAGTTTTATGAACTGATTTCTTTTCATTTAGACTAACTTAAATTTGACCGAAACTGGGCTGGGATTTCCATTTCCAGCATGCTTTACCATGACACTCAAAAGGGGCCAAATGCCAAAATGAAGTTTTATATTATGATTTGTTGTGCAAGATTATCATTAAGTGGGATATTTAGTAGTTTAATAATTTAATGTTTTATGCTAGTTTAGAAGAGTTTCTGTTATGTAGTTATAGGGTTTCCATAACGGTGATGAGTAAATCATGAGCTTAGTTTGAGAACAGATTTATGTTAAATGTATTATATTGTTGTATTCATTCAGCAAGTGGTATGGTAATGCTACCAAAATATTGTCTAACCAAGCTAATTTATTGAATTAGCTAGTTAAAGCTAGGCAAGTTTCCACTAATACAAATTTGAGATTACATTATATTTTTAAGTTACATGTATGAATTAGCTAACCCAAATATATCAAGTTCAGAGCGATTAAAATCTGCAAGTTCTGCTTATTTAAACTTTAAAAGGGTACTTCAGCGCCAGGAAGATTAATGTGTATTTAATCTTGGTCACTTATGTAGTAAAAATGTGAAAATATTTTTGAACTTGGTGCCTTCTAGACTGAGAAAAGCCAGAAAATGTATTTTTGGCTCATGTGGATGAAAAACAACAACTCCCAGAATGCACTCTACAAGGCCACTCCAAAAGCCACTGCTACTGGTTTCCTGGATCACTTTCCCAAGGCAACACCGCCCCTACCATTTGATTTTCATAGTAATAAAATCGTTTAGTTCAGTTAAGAGAACAGACACTACAAATAAAAACTGAACGTGTCTGTTCAATAATGTGAGTGAGCCGAACGAGAGTCACAGCAAAAATGCAACAGGATCAGATTCGATCAATCATTTGAATATACTACCTGATTGCAAACTTATTCAGGTTTACAGTGTGTGTTTATACACATGTTGTAAATCACGCAGAAATGTGTTGAGCAAAGTTTATTAGTGACTCTTTTTGCAGGTAACATTATTAAGCCAGTAGATAGCGACTCTTTATTAGAGAGTCAATTGAATCAATCACTTATCTATTTCATTCAGAAATACTGATTCATTCTGGAATTAAATAAGTGACTAGGTCTCATTCACTAACTGCATACGGCTTGTGCAGGACGTGTCTGAATCCACTTTTGCTATTTTAACGACGGGAAAAAAGTTTGACGTGCCCGGCGCATGGTCCAAAAAGGCTGTCCCTAGTCTCTTAATGAGTCACGGGTGTCTTTTGGGCATAATGTGCAAAAAACAATCAGAGTATCATCTCCCATTCCCTTTAAAAGCCAGTTACACTCACACCATGGTGGATTTACTATTTACATGGCGCGATTTGCAAGCAGAAAGAATGAACGCTCCAGAGATGAATCTTAAATTTTTAATTTTTAATGTTGTGTATGTTTATGTGCTGCTGCGTGTCACTGTGTGTTTAATAATCAGAGCAGTGTTTCCCACACATAGACTAATTCATGGCGGTGCGCCACATAATCAACACCGGCCATGACATATTGCGTATGGCGGCATTTTAATGCCATTAATAACCTAGCGCACAACTGATGCTTCCGCGCACAGTAAATCCACTCCCATGAGAGAATAACAGATGTTCACGCGAGGAAACAGCAGCCTGCAAGCTCCTTTTAAACCTGCGCGCGCATGACATCTCTGCACTCAAATCAAGCCCTTGCGAGCGTGTCATTTCCCACACTCGCGCTCAATCTTCTATTTTGCTCAGACGAAAACTCGTGGGGCGGGACTTTACTTATTTCATTGTAAACTGAAATGTCATTGGTTAATTTTGTGTTTCAAAGTCAGTTGTGATTGGACGCCTGATTAGACATGGCTTCATCAATGAACCAGATGCAAGTGAGTTTATTCATTTACTGACTGATTGCTTGCATTATCAATATAATATGTCCTTTCCAGAACTTTATTTATTGTTTTTATGGAGCTGTAGCTACTGGGGGAAAAATGAAAACACTGTTATATTTGTTGTAGTTCAGTGCTACATTACCACTATACTTCCACTAAAAATTATACCAGTATTATATCAGTTCTGAGAACTTCAGAAATGTGAAAAGTGTCCATTAAATAGTTGTATTGTTATTTTATTTTTTTAAATAACAATATTATGTTCAGATGTGGTCAGGTGTGCTGTGCACAGTATGAGTACACCTGACCACATCTGAACATATTATTAAACAAAAAAACGAATGTGTCCTACATATAAAGAATAATTTCAAAATTGGGTGTCAGAGGGGTATGATCATTCATGCTGTGTACTGTAACTGCAACCTTTCAACTGGGTAAAAACCTGAAACCCAAGTGCTGAAAATCCTGATGGGGTTTTGGTTTCCTTGCCACTGTCGCCTCTGGCTTGGCTTGCTCAGTTGGGGAAAAACTATTTTTCAAATACATTTCAAAATAAATCTAACTATTAAACTAAATTAACCATTTAGACCAAATTACTGATCTAAAGCCTACATTGTCACTGTATGATAATCGAAATATATTCTGTTGCATTATTTTTCTGTTTAACACTGTGAAGCTGCTTTAAAACAATCTGCATTGTTAAAAGCGCTATATAAATAAAGTTGACTTGACTTGACTGAAACCCTTTTATATGTATTTAATGGAAAATATATTAACCACTGAAAAACTGACAAAAAAATGATAACAAAAAGCTTACACAACAACTCTTGCTTACTGATATGAACAAGTGATTTATCTTTCATCCAAAGCCACATGAAGCAATTTTGAATTTAGATTCATAGTTACAACTATTTAATGGACACTTTAATGGATTTACCTACTAGGTGCCTGTATGGCTCGTTAATACAATATACATGTATCTAGTCTAGTTGCTCAAAGTATTGCAGATCATAACTGCTTCCTTATTTTTAGGTTTTGTATTTTAATATGTATTTAGACATGATCAAACACTAGATTTCTTTAAATGTGAAATTTGAAAACGTTATTAACTGACATCCTAATATTTTGAATGATACTTATATAGGCACACACACGTGGATATTGATGAAAGCAAGCAAATATAATTTTTAAATAGTGCTAAAAAGGCAAACTTATTTTCCCTTATATGTACAGTAGGCTATATACATATGAATTGATACTGATAGCCAATCACCAACGCCACCCCCCCCGCCGGCCGCCTGCCCACCACCACAAATTGGTTCCTATTCTGTGGGAAATACTGCAGAGTGTATGTGCGTTGTGCACCGAATGGAGTTTTGGTTTAACACTGTCGACTCTAGCTTGGCTTGCTCAGTTGAGGACAAAAATTTTCAACTAAATATCCAAATGAATCTAATTAGTAAACTATAATTAACTATATAAACTAAATTACTGATCTGCCCACATTTTCACTGTATGATAACCGAAATGAGCTATCCGACATCACCGTTTTCTCAGGAGCGGCTATACAGCCGAATTAAATTCTGTTGCATTATTTTCCTGTTTAACACTATGAAGCTGCTTTGAAAAAATCTGCATTGTAAAAAGCACTATTTAAATAAAGCTGACTTGACTTGACTATAGGCACATATTACTAACGTGCCCTTTAAATAATTAAAAAAAAAGACTGCGTTTTCAGTTCCTCAAAATAGCAACACGGCAAAATTGCGCCAATGTGTATGCTAGGCCTCTAATTCGTTTAGGAATGAATCACCACGACTGTGTGTTAATTCTGCACTGATGTCTTTTGGAATGCCAAAGTAACTGACAATATTGTGTCTAAAATGCAAGGTTTATGTAAAGCAATATCATACTCGCAATCATGCTGTTGTTCTAAATGTTACTATGACTGTTAAAGCTAAAGCAGAGAAAGATTATCTTTCAGTCTGTTCCCTACAGAAAGCTTTAATAATTTGATAAAGTTGGTTGATGTATGATTCACACACACACACACACGCACACGCACACGCACACACACACGCACACACACACGCACGCACACACACACACGCACACACACACACACACACACACACACACTTCGGTGTGGGACTGGACTCTCTAACATACTTAACACTGACTAATTCTACAGAAAATGGCATCTTGTAAACACACAGATCTGAGGGGAGGAACACAAGGAAAATAAAGCAATACAGAAGACTGAAAAAATAACAGAAAAATCCTCAGAACATACCCAGCACCTGGACCACTGAATATACAAACATACAGGAGAAAAAAAGAGAAATAAAAAACAAGAACTGTCAAATAAAGATCACTTTATACAGGTCTAAGAGTAGATAAAACCTCACGCTCTGCAGTCTGTGCTCAAACCTGAACATACCATAAACTGCCATCAAACATGTTTAATCTTCCATATAATCATCATCAAATAGTTATTTAATTAACTGGATTTAGCTTAAAAGAAAGTGTCAGCATTTGTTACTGGGTGAGTACGTGTACTGAACCATATCTGAATATGAAATCTATAGGACTGGGCGGAGCCTTAAAGATGAGTACGCCTATATTTAAAGTCTGCAGAAGTAAATAAGATCAACAATAAGAGCCGTTTACCCGATGCTGGGAACCTCGTCCTCCGAAACCACATCAGACAGGATGAAATGATGCTTCGCTATAAGGGAACGATTAATGACTGACTCCCGAACCTGATACAGAGAGACAAACAGAGAATTTGAGAGAGAATTTGATTTTAAGGGCCCTTTGCCGACCAATCCATAAACACCACATTTATCCTATACATAACTCACATTAATGTCCACTGTCCTTACATAATTAAAACATGAAGTAAAAAAGGAAAAGTTAGGTGAGCCAGGTGAGATTTTTTTTATTTTAAAAAAATTATACTTTTATTCTGCAAGGATGCATTCAATTAATAAAAAATGACAGTTAAGACATTTATAAAGATTTCTATTTGAAATAAATGCTGTTTTTTCACTCCATTAAATAATCTTTTGAAGAATCTTTTGAATTTGTTTGAACGGAGAATGGACCCTAGGAATGAAAGAAAGCAAAATAACTCCATAGCTCAGTTTCAGTCATCACTCACTCTTTGCAGATATTTGGCCACGAGGGCTCGATGTGAATCAATGTGCTCTTTTGTATCGATGATCTCGCTCTCCTTTAGTCTCTTCTCGTAATCCTGAAACAAAATCATGACACAAATCCACCTGTTTATTTTAACATATGTTCAATTAACATATGGACGAATTACAGGTACATACGTCCTCAATAGATAAGACTGTCATTGCACTGCAGATGCTGGAAACCTATATTGACTGTACATGACTTGCCATGACATCTACTCGACACTAGGTGTTGCTACAATACAACCGAATTCTCCATTGTTTTATGGTTTCTTTTCAATCTTTCAATGCAACGTTCAACTCTTGCCAGGACGGTCTTAATTTTTTTTTAAATATGTTTTTCAAACACTATCTCCTTGAAGTCCTTGGCCATTCATCTAGTCTGGACAATCTTAGAACACAAACCACTTCAAATTCTGTTGCATTATTTTCCTGTTTAACACTGTGAAGCTGCTTTGAAACAATCTGCATTGTAAAAAGTGCTATATAAATATAGGTGACTTGACTTCACCACTTCACAGACTGTTCAGCATGTCTGTAATAACACTGTCAGACACAGGGAGTTTTCAGGTTAAATGATCTCACCTGGAACACTTTTTCGGATATCTCCCTCTCCATGGAGGGGACGCATTTAAAGTGCCGGAACTCTGCCACCTCGTGACTCCGTAACCTCAGGAGACGGAAGCGACGGGAACGATTTAGCTCCTCATCGGTCAGGAAATTAAACTCCTCCTGAAGCTGCTCCAGACGAAAGTATTCAGGAACGCCACATCTCCACCACTCACCACCTACAGAGACAAAGGGCCTTATTTTAAAGATCTGAGCACATGGTCTGAAGCGTATGGTGCAAGTCAATCAATCAATCAACTTTATTTATATAGCGCTTTTACAATGACGATTGTTTCAAAGCAGCTTCACAGTGTTAAACAGGACAACATTGCAACAAAATTTGATTTGGCTAGTTTAATTTGGATAGTTTATAGAATTATATATGACCAAATTAATAAATTCTATTTGTATATTTAGTTGAGTAACTTGGATCAAGTGCACTTAGGGCGTGTTTGAATCCACATTTGCTAGTTTAACAACAGTAAAAACGGCAAGCACACCAGGCACATGGTTCAAAAGGGTTGTACATAGTCTTTTAATGAGTCACGGGTGTGTCCAACAATGTGCTTGAACATGTAAGCGCCTGTAAATGCAGACTACTGTGATTGGCTGCTGTGAGACTTCAGTGTAAACACCCTCTGCTGTGATTGGCTGCTGTGAGACTTCAGTGTAAACGCCTACTGCTGTGATTGGCTGCTGTGAGACTTCCGTGTAAACGCCCACTGCTGTGATTGGCTGCTGTGAGACGTAAAAGACTACAAAGATTTCTTATATTCTTGCACCCTCTATAGGCCATGGTCAGCGACTAGTCAACGTCAAGCTTAAGCATGACAACTATTCTGTGCAACCTCAACTTGTGACTCACAAAGGTGCATTCAAGAGTTTGAGAGAATTATGGGAAATGTACCGAGAGTAGTTGCATGATGGAGGCATTGTTGGGGTCGTTGGGGTCGAGGCGAGACTCAGCTGCCCACTTCCCCAATTTTTTCATGTCATTCAGGCCAGATGCCCCGATACAGGCTATAGCGTCCATCTTCCCAATACCACTGGAGAGAGAGAAAACAGTCCATTTTATCTAGCACAACTCTGAAAACAACCCACTAATGGAGGCCTGGATCTCTATTTGGCTTTCTGACCTGTACATGCCCCCTCCAGGCTGATTGGATGGGGGAGCGAGGGGGACATCATCTTCCCCTATAGCCCATGACACACAGCAGGAAAGCTTCCCTGATAACAACAGGGTCTGTGTGTGAGTGCCGTCAGCCTCGAAAGAGAACGGAACCCCTACCACAAAGGAGATATAAAACAACCTGAAGGCTGCATCATTTCACTTTCTATAATTTGAGACAGCCCTTGTTTCCGGGGGCATCACTGTGACACACAGAGTGTGTTTAGGTAGGTTTTTAAGAGTGATTACCACTGCCGACACCCTCGTGGTTGAAAGTGACTTTCTGGTTGCTGCTAAACTCCATCTCTTCAGATGGTGCACTGCCGGTCAGGACAGAAGATTCTGGAACCGGCACAAACACCTCAGCCAGCTGGGTGGGAGATGAGCCGACACTCTCAAACACCTGCAAAGTCAACATCCAGAACGTCTCAAACACATACAGACAAATGACAGTGGAATTGTGCATATACACACAACCCAACCATACCTGCAGTTTGATGCTTTCTGGCCAGTTAACTATCTTCAGGTTGAAGATCTGACCAAAGTGGACTCTGAAATCCATGTTGAGGGCTCGATTGTCTGTTCTGGAAACTTCTTTATTGTTGTACAGGACCTTGATGAAGAGGGCACGTTTGGCCACGTCCTCTCTACGAGCAAACTCGGCACTAGACAAGACACAAACAAAAACTTGTTAACATTAAGTTTCTGGAAAAAGTATTTACTCTGGCATAAGTGACTGTAAACAATAAGTGCTAAGTGGTTTCTGGAATATAACAGGAAGCTGCCAGGGCATTGCTCTTTTATTGTAAAGGTGTTTTAGGTGGTTATTTGGATTTTTTTGCCCAATTTTTGTCCACAAGGTTCATTCATATCCATAGGTCAACCATGGCGATTTCTGTGGTCGTGGCTCACAATACAGTGAGCGAGGTTTAAAGATGGCCATTGTCGCTGTCTTGTGAACAAAGATAGCCTGCAATCATTTTCTGACAGTGTCATCATCATCTCACAGTGTGTTTACTAATGTTTACTTTAAATGCAGCATAAAATGGCGTACTGATCAATGCGACATGCCGCTAAAACTACAAACCCAATTCCAAAAAGGTTGGGACACTGTACAATTTGTGAATAAAAAAGGAATGCAATAATTTACAAATCTCACAAACGTAATTTTATTCACAATAGAATATAGATAACATATCAAATGTTGAAAGTGAGACATTTTGAAATGTCATGCCAAATATTGTCACATTTTGGATTTCATGAGAGCTACACATTCCAAAAAAGTTGAGACAGGTAGCAATAACAGGCCGAAAAAGTTAAATGTACATATAAGGAACAGCTGGAGGACCAATTTGTAACTTGGTTAATAGTGTAGGAATTGTGGGAGCAGACACAAATTAATCTTCCAGATGATTCGTTCAAACATAAGTCCACACAAAACCCAACTCAACATTCCAGAGCCCCGGTTAATGGCTGGGCCCCTCTCTGCCCATAACAGTGGAAAAAGGTTTGCTAAATTTTGATTGGATCTTGTTGGACTAACTAACACACACAAACTGTTTAATGCCATCATATAAAGATATGGGGACAACAACCAGACACCTCTTAGGGGCCAAGAAGACTACCTGTGGTACCAAGCCCAGGAAGAACAGGACTTCTTATTGGTCCACAGGTTTCTGTCCTTCACCCATCTAGAAACTAATCCCTAATGTCCAGGGTGACTGTGAGGGCCATTTTAGTACAGTGAACTCATTGTCATGTTCAGGAAACCAATTTGAAATGATTCGAGCTTTGAGACATGGTGCATTATCCTGCTGGAAGTAGCCATCAGAGGATGGGTACATGGTGGTCATAAAGGGATGGACATCAGAAACAATGCTCAGGTAGGCCATGGCATTTAATCGATGCCCAATTGGCACTAAGGGGCCTAAAGTGTGCCAAGAAAACATCCCCCACACCATTACAACACCACCAGCAGCCTGCACAGGGGTAACAAGGCATGATGGATCCATGTTCTCATTCTGTTTACAAAAATTCTGACTCTACCATCTGAATGTCTCAACAGAAATCGAGACTCATCAGACCAGGCAACATTTTTCCATTCAAATTGTAGCCTCTTTTTCCTATTTGTAGTGGAGATGAGTGGTACCCGGTGGGGTCTTCTGTTGATGTAGCCCATTCGCCTCAAGGTTGTGCGTGTTGTGGCTTCAAATCAAGTCAAGTCAAGTCAACTTTATTTTTATAGCGCTTTAACAATGCAGATTGTTTCAAAGCAGCTTCACAGTGTTAAACAGAAAAATAATGCAACAGAATATATTTTGATTATCATACAGTAACAATGTGGGCTTTAGATCAGTAATTAGATAAGTCATTTGGTCTATATGGTTAATTTAGTTTAATAATAAGATTTATTTTGAAATATATTTGAAAAATAGTTTTTTCCCCAACTGAGCAAGCCAAGCCAGAGGCGACAGTGGCAAGGAAACCAAAACCCCATCAGGAGACCTAATGGAGAAAAATAAACCTTGGGAGAAACCAGGCTCAGTCAGGGTGCCAGTTCTCCTCTGGCCAATTAACAAACAGCGTATTATTATTATTAAAGTTATTATTTTAAAGGTCAGAGGTCATAATCGATCTGAATATTCGAAAGATCTGAGGCAACACGCCGGAGACAGGTTTTTATTGAGGATGCCGTATTGATTAAACAATTACTAAAATGTAATATTCGAAATATCGGTGGCAACACGCTGGAGACGGCTTGTTTTAAAGATGACATCGATTTAAAGAATTGTTAACTAGGACTATTCAAACAACCGGAGTCATCACGCCGGAGACAGGTTTATTGAGGATGCCGTGTCGATGAGGCAGCTTAAGGGGGAGTCTAAATGACATGGTCTCTGCAGACACTTCAGGGTCATGTGTTGGTCACATCTGGGTGCAGGTCCACCATCTGATCCGGACACGGCCTGGATCCGGCTGACTGCAGTAGACCTCGGGATAAAACAGAGACACTAACATTAGCGTAGATGCCATTCTTCTGATGATGTAACGAGTACATCAGGTGTTATGGGAAGTGTTCCCGGTTCCGGCTGACCTAGATAATGCAGCCTAATAATCATTTAATTGAAAAAGTGTTTTATGTGTATGCCATAGAAAAGAGATGTGTTTTAAGTCTAGATTTAAACTGACAGAGTGTGTCTGCTTCCCGAACAATGCTAGGAAGACTGTTCCAGAGTTTAGGTGCTACATAGGAAAAGGATCGACGACCTGCAGTTGATTTTTATATTCTAGGTATTATCAGCAGGTCAGAGTTTAGAGACCGCAGTAGACGTGATGGAATATAATGTGTTAAGAGCTCACTCAAGTACTTGGGAGCTAAACCATTTAGTGCTTCACAAATGCTTTGCTGCACACCTCGGTTGTAACGAGTGATTATTTCAGTCAAAGTTGCTCTTCTATCAGCTTTAATCAGTTGGCCCATTCTCCTCTGACTTCTAGCATCAACAAGGCATTTTCGCCCACAGCACTGACGCATACTGGATGTTTTTCCCTTTTCACACCATTCTTTGTAAACCCTAGAAATGGTTGTGAGTGAAAATCCCAGTAACTGAGTAGATTGTGAAATACTCAGACCGCTCCGTCTGTCACCAACAACCATGCTACGATCAAAATTGCTTAAATGACCTTTCTTTCCCATTCTGACATTCAGTTTGGAGTTTAGGAGATTGTCTTGACCAGGACCACACCCCTAAATGTATTGAAGCAACTACCATGTGATTGGTTGATTATATATATATTATATATATATATATATATATATATATATATATATATATATATATATATATATACACACAGACACACACACATATATATATATATATATATATATATATATATGAATCTGTCATTAATGTGGTAGATATATTTATATATATATATATATATATATATATATATATATATATATATATATATATATATGAATCTGTCATTAATGTAGTAGATATATATATATATATATATATATATATATATATATATATATATATATATATATATATATATATCGCAGCAAGTAGGACCATGAGATCGGGCCAGGGGCGAGTGGTAATGAGTGCCAGCTGCGCGCCACACTGGTCTTGCCTCATTATGACGGGAGAATAAAAGGAGGAGCGACGACAGTGCAAGACGAGAGAGGACCAGGCCTGGAATTTACGTTGTGTTTTGTTTACGTTTTATTATGCGTGACCCATTTCGTGGTATCTTTATGTTTGTTTGTTTATATTTAAAAAAAAATTTGATTTAATTTTGTCTAGAATGGTCATGGTCTTATAATAAGAAATCATTTTATTTACTCTCTGCTTAAAGCAGGAACGTAAGAGACCACAGAGATAAGAGTAATTTATGGTCAGGGGTGGCGAAACAGACACCTCTGAACCAAACAAGAAATGTAATTGGTCAGAAATCCTCCAGGAGGATGGACAGATATCTGAGTTTAAAATCTTAGAACACAAACAAAGTTTTGAATTCAGTTTTGTTTAGTTGAAGAAAGAGTTGGAGAACGGATGATCAGACGATCGTGGCAGACCAGAGAAAATGGGTTAAATTAATTCAAGCCATCTAGAACTCTCACTTTCCTTTTTTTTTAGTTTATTTTCTTTCCGTGAGTCTCGTGTTCTAAGTTAAGCTACTGGTACTTCAGCGCTGGGAAGATGAATCTGTCATTAATGTAGTAGATATATGAAATTATTTTTGAATTTGGTGCCTTCGAGACTGAGAAAACACAGAAAATCATTTTCAGTTCATGTCTTTTGAAGCTTAACTTTCATAGGAATTCATTTGAAAAGTTGAAACACTCACTTTGCTCTCCACCACACCGTTTACATGAATCCCTGCAGCTGCCCGAGCCGAGTGCTGTGAGTGCGATGTTGAAAACATGTGAAAATAGCACCTCCTGCTGGCTGTAGTCTTTAGCCTCTGGACAAAAACTCCTCCGATGATGCAAAATGACGATATGTGCGCCATCGGAGGAATTTTTCCAGAAATAAAATACATAATTCTCTCGTCTCAGGGTCATATGAGGGGGAAAGTACGATAATTCGAATATACTCCTGGGTTTCTACTGATCCAATAGCTTAATGCTAATCGCTGAAGTAACCCTTTAAGTTTTGCAGCAAAGTGTCTCTCGACAAATCTCCAGTGAGCATGCTTCAACTTTAAACAGCCACGAGACCTTTTCATCCAGTAGCCAACACGCCACGTGATTGGCTTCCCAAGACGTCCATCAAAGACACGACAAGAACTTTCGCAAATCTCAAAGAACCGGGAAACCCCTCTCCAGCCAGGACCGAAAAGGGAATCCCCATTCAATGATGACACACGCTACAAACATAACTAAATGCATATATTGCTAGAAACTTGGGACTTCATCCTTCTCTCTCTTAAAACTCACTCTTTCCTCACTTTCCTCCTTTCTGCAACATGTGTGTGTGTGGGTGTGTTAGATACTAGTTTTACGTGTTAATCAATAAAGTTTTATTTGTAATAAAAGATAAGTGTTCTTGTGATATGTGCTTACGAAATTTACTTGAACTGCTGATATAAGTAACCTGGCTATTAAATAGCGTTTTACTATTCTGTGGATATTAATATCCGCTGCAGAGTTGATAGTTATGGCCTGTTCAAATGAATGCTGGACGAGTCATTTGCTCGGTCGTAAAAATAGACTCCTGCTAAATTACCTATAAATTAATTAATTCATTAATTTGAGCTAAATAGACCTGTTTCCCTTATTCAGAGTTCCTATTTACATATTATTATTACTACAATAGGATCACCAATTCCCACAATGCTGCGGCAAAAAAATAGTGGAGCAATATCCAAAAGTTTATCATCATCTACAGTGCATAATATCATCCAAAGATTCAGAAAATCTGGAACAATCTCTGTGCATAAGGGTCAAGGCCGTAAAACCATACTGGATGCTCGTGATCTTCGGGCCCTTAGATGGCACCATCTCATACAGGAATGCTACTGAAATGAAAATCACAACATGGGCTCAGGAATACTTCCAAAAAATTGTCGGTGAACACAATCCACCGTGCCATTCGCTGTTACCGGCTAAAACTCTATAGGTCAAAAAAGAAGTCATATCTAAACATTATCCAGAAGCGCAGGCGTTTTTTTTTTCTGGGCCAAGGCTCATTAAAAATGCACTGTGGCAAAGTGGAAAACTGTTCTGTGGTCAGACGAATCAAAATTTGAAGTTATTTTTAGAAAACTGGAATGCTATGTCATTCGGACTAAAGAGAACAAGGACAACCCAAGTTCTTTTTAGCGCTCAGTTCAGAAGCCTGCATCTCTGATGGTATGGGGTTGCATGAGTGCGTGTGGCATGGGCAGCTTACACATCTGGAAAGGCACCATCAATGCTGAAAGATATATCCAAGATCTAGAACAACATATGCTCCCATCCAAATGTTGTCTCTTTCAGGGAAGACATTGCATTTTCCAACATGACAATGCCAGACCACATACTGCATCAATTACAACATCATGGCTGCGTAGAATAATTCCAGATCTTTCACCCATAGAAAACATTTGGTGCATCATAAAGAGGAAGATGTGACAAAGAAGACCTAAGACAGTAGAGTAACTAGAAGCCTGTATTAGAAAAGAATGGGACAACGTTCCTATTCCTAAACGTAAGCAACTGACTCCTCAGTCCCCAGACGTTATAAAAAGAAGAGGGGATGCCACACCGTGGTAAACATGGCCTGGTCCCAACTTTTTTGAGATGTGTTTATGCCATGGAATTTAAAATCAACTTCTTTAAAGCAGCACTAGGTAACTTTTGCTCGCGGGCTCCCCCTACAGTTGGGAAACAGTATTGTCCTCTACTACTGTCGTAAAGTAAACTGTCATCCTACATCAGGGGATGCGCACGTGCATTTGTTGACATGACAACCAGGATAGCCCTGAACACTGCAGGAGGAGTTCACATGCAGGTGTTTTGCTTGCGTCGCGTGTGAAATGCCTTCATCCCAGGTACAGTGGCATATGTTTCAGCATGTCATATGAATATAATTTCATGGTTTTTTTGGGGGTTTTTTTCAAACGCCAAGTTTTACAAGCCAGCGTCATTATAGTAGTCTAGTCTATTGGTTACAGTTTTACAGAATCTATATGATACTTCAATTCAATGTTTGAGTGGTAGGTAATAACCATATATCGTCAATATTATAATATCAAGCTACCATAGATGAATTTGCAAATTTGAAAAATCGATTTGCATTATAGCTTGAGGCAAGACAAATAAACAGCATCGGTCGGGCACCCCTCCTCCTCCTTTAGCTCACGCCAACGAGCAAACGCTGGCCCAATGTTGATCCTCGTCCTGCCGTTAATACGATCACTTTCTCGTTTCCAGTTTTTGCATTCCTCCGACAAAACCTTTGCTTTCTTCTTTTTCTGTGCTGCCTCGGCCATGACTGTAGCATTCGGCAAACAAAGGATAGCTGGATTTGCACGTCCAATTTTAAGGAAGTGGGGGTGATGGTGGAAGTGACGTATATGCCGTAAAGCAGTCGAATTTTGTAGTTCTTTTTTTTCTCGGGTTACTACCTGAAACCCGAAGTTTAAAAGTACGATTAAAAACGATACAGACCCCGTCAGGCTATGGCAGACGTGTCATTCAACCTATTGTAAGTCGATGTATCATCACAAGAGTCTTGCAAATATATTATGAAGGCTGAAAAGTTACCTAGTGCTGCTTTAAAATAAAAATGTTCCCTTAAAATTATAAATTTTCTCAGTTTAATCATTTAATGTCATCTATGTTGTATTCTGAAGAAAATATTGAAACTCGAAACTTCCACATCATTGCATTCTGTTTTTATTCACAATTTGTAAAGTCTCCTAACTTTTTTGGGAATCGGGTTTGTACTTACCTCAAGCTCCATTTGCAAAACTAGCATGCCAAGCCTATTTTCCCTAGCAATGACCGTGTCCATATTCTCCTCTTGCGCATCCTCCTCTTTTTTCAGCGCACAAAAAAACACAATTTCCCAAGTGCGATTCATCTTGCTTTATTTGTTTAGCACTAGCTCAAGCTGATGATGTTTTATTCTTCTATACTAACTCGCAAAAGTAGAGCGGTGAAATGGAAAAACATGTTCTGTGTGAACCGACCCGCATTTATTTTGTCTGAGGTAAGTGTATCAGTGTGCATGTGTGTGTGTGTGTTCATTCACCGTGGACACTGCTCATTGGGTGTGACGGGCCCGGAGACGGTAAGTTCTGGAATCAGAACCGGTTCTCCAGGTTTCCTGCGGATCCTGGCAGCCTTCTCCCGCACTTGCTCTTCCAGGGTGCCCATGTCTGGTTTCTCTGGAGGATCTGGCTTCTCTGGCTCCTCGCCCATCTCCACCTCACTTTCCTCATCATCCTCCTCTTCTTCTTCTTCTTCTTCCTGCTGTCTTTTCTTTTTCTGCTTTTTCTTTAAGGCTTTCTGAGAGAATCAGATGCATGTTGTCAACATCTCCTCTCAATCTGGTTTCAAACAGGGTTTTGAATGCATAAACAGTAGGTTGTTTTTCTTTCCCTTTTTCATGCCGAGAGCCAGGTTTAGTTATTCAAAAATCAGTTCATTTTTTTCTAAAAACCTCAAGACTACATTTGGATTTACTTAAAATGTTTCTCAAAGGGGTAGAAGTACACTTACCTTAAAGGATTATTAGGAACACCATACTAATACTGTGTTTGACCCCCTTTCGCCTTCAGAACTGCCTTAAAGCTACACTGTGTGATATTTTCCCTCATCTAGCGGTGAAAAGATATATGACCATCCAGTGAATATTGGTTTCTGTTCCTCTCAATTCCAATTTCGTTTGAAATCCTACGGTGGCCGATTTACATGGCTTCCAGTTCGACCTCGTCCATGAGTGTTCCTTCAGTTGATGAGGTTAATTTTGAAAACGATTATAATTTGCAGTTATTTAATTTGTCAGTTAACATGTAGGTTATGACATCTATGTAAAATGAATAATAGTTTTACGTTTTCGTTATTTTTTTACCATTTCATTGCTAACATCAGCTATCAGGTTCCCAGACGAATGCAAGCAAATCTTAGTAAAGTGACTTTTATCAGTGCTATCATTATTCTGTATATTGTACGAAATCACTAGCGTGATGCAAAGTTTACATTGTAGGCTATATCAGTCTCAAGCAATCCCCCTCTTCACATTCGACACAGTGTCATCGAGTGTTAAAACGCGAAAGGCGAAGCTTGAATTTACGGGTATGTCCCTCTTTGGTTCATGTACTTTCAAGATGGAGGGGCAACATGGCGACGCGCATTCAAACCCCTCACCCGTATGTATTTTCAATGGCATATTATAAACTTACGAGAATACTTTATTACTTGAAAGAAGTAAATATACATTAATGAACACATATTTTTGAAAGAACTAATTGTTTTTAGCTAAGAATAAACTAAAAAAGTTACACAGTGTAGCTTTAATTCTACGTGCAATGATTCAACAAGGTGCTGAAAGCATTCTTTAGAAATGTTGGCCCATATTGATAGGATAGCATCTTGCAGTTGATGGAGATTTGTGGGATGCACATCCAGGGCACGAAGCTCCCGTTCAACCACATCCCAAAGATGGTCTATTGGGTTGAGATCTGGTGACTGTGGGGGCCATTTTAGTACAGTGAACTCATTGTCATGTTCAAGAAACCAATTTAAAATGATTCAAGCTTTGTGACATGGTGCATTATCCTGCTGAAAGTAGCCATCAGAGGATGGGTACATGGTGGTCATAAAGGGATGGACATGGTCAGAAACAATGCTCAGGTAGGCCGTGGCATTTAAACAATGCCCAATTGGCACTAAGGGGCCTAAAGTGTGCCAAGAACCACAACCACCAGCCTGCACAGTGGTAACAAGGCATGATGGATCCATGTTCTCATTCTGTTTACGCCAAATTCTAACTCTAACATCTGAATGTCTCAACAGAAATTGAGACTCATCAGACCAGGCACCATTTTTCCAGTCTTCAACTGTCCAATTTTGGTGAGCTCGTACAAATTGTAGCCTCTTTTTCCTATTTGTAGTGGAGATGACTGGTACCCGGTGGGGTCTTCTGCTTTTGTAGCCCATCCACCTCAAGGTTGTGCGTGTTGTGGCTTCACAAATGCTTTGCTGCATACCTCGGTTGTAACGAGTGTTTATTTCAGTCAAAGTTGCTCTTCTATCAGCTTTAATCAGTCGGCCCATTCTCCTCTGACCTCTAGCATCGACAAGGCATTTTCGCCCACAGCACTGCCGCATACAGTGGATGTTTTTTTCCTTTTCACACCATTCTTTGTAAACCCTAGAAATGGTTGTGCGTGAAAATCCCTGTAACTGAGCAGATTGTGAAATACTCAGACTGGTCCGTCTGGCACATCATAACAGGAAAATTCCAGATCAGCTTGTCTGGGCTGTCATTTTCTCAAAGGCAGAGAAAGACAGCCAGAACTCTGTTTACACCCATCAAAATGTCTAGACACTTGGGGACCATCTACAGGCTAGGGGAACTCATATTAATGTTAAAAAAAATCTCATAAAATGAAATGTTCATGCCATGGGACCTTTAAATCACCTTTCTTTCCCATTCTGACATTCAGTTTGGAGTTCAGGAGATTGAAAAATGGATTGAAGCAACTGCAATGTGATTGGTTGATTAGATAATTGCAGAAATTGAACAGGTGTTCCTAATAATCCTTTAGGTGAGTGTATTACAGTCCAGCAAAATATGTCTAATGGACATCGGACTCAGACAAGATTAAAACTTTGGTGAATTTTCTCCTGTAGTTGTTAAGACATAACATAAGTGGCTATTAACATTGACCACAATTTGCAGGAACAAAGAGACAAAATCAACTTTAAATGAAAGTTAATTAGTTACATGAGTGTACTACAAATGAGAAAGCAAACAAATGTATTGCGTGTGTAATAGGACCTGTTTTCTCTTCCAGGATTTCCATTCCTCATGTTGTCTTCTGTATTCACTCAACTTCTTCTGATAATCTTCCTCTGTCTCCGCCTGCAGCTCTGACACTTCCGCTATAATGTCATTCTCATATTCCTGTTGATCCTGCTCTCTTTCCACCTTCTCCCTGCAGAGGTAAAGTCACATGTCCCATTACAATGTTAGTTCACCCAAACATACTCACCATTGTCTCATTCCTAACACGAAAGACTTTTGTTCATCTTTAGAAGACAAACAAAGATCTTTTTGATGAAATCTGAGAGATTTCTGTCCCTCCATTGACAGCTACGCAACTGACACTTTGACGCTTCAAGAAGTTCATAAAGAGATTGTAAAACTAATCTACATGAATTGAGTGGTTTAGTCCAAATTTTCTAAAGAGACTAGATCACAAGATTTAATTTAGACTTTTATTCACATATAAACATTCATCAACTCACACATCAGTTGTGGTAAATGGAAGCTCAAGCATGTTCCAATGTGGTTAATTCTCAAGTTACGCAGCACGTTTGAGCTTCAGCAAGAACCAATGAGGTTCATTCTTGTGGTACACAGCACGTATAAGATTCAGCAAGAACCAATGAGGTTCATTCTCATGTTACGCAGCACGTTTGAGCTTCAGCAAGAACCAATGAGGTTCATTCTTGTGTTACACAGCACGTATAAGCTTCAGCAAGAACCAATGAGGTTCATTCTCATGTTACGCAGCACGTTTGAGCTTCAACAAGAACCAATGAGGTTCATTCTTGTGTTACACAGCACGTATAAGCTTCAGCAAGAACCAATGAGGTTCATTCTCGTGTTATGCAGCACGTTTGAGCTTCAACAAGAACCAATGAGGTTCATTCTTGTGTTACACAGCACGTATAAGCTTCAGCAAGAACCAATGAGGTTCATTCTCATGTTACGCAGCATGTTTGAGCTTCAGCAAGAACCAGTGTGGTTCATTCTTGTGTTACACAGCACATATAAGCTTCAGCAAGAACCAATGAGGTTCATTCTCATGTGTAACAGCATGTTTGAGCTTCAACAAGAACCAATGAGGTTCATTCTTGTGTTACACAGCACGTATAAGCTTCAGCAAGAACCAATGAGGTTCATTCTTGTGTTACACAGCACGTATAAGCTTCAGCAAGAACCAATGAGGTTCATTCTCATGTTACGCAGCACGTTTGAGCTTCAGCAAGAACCAGTGTGGTTCATTCTTGTGTTACACAGCACGTATAAGCTTCAGCAAGAACCAATGAGGTTCATTCTCGTGTTATGCAGCACGTTTGAGCTTCAACAAGAACCAATGAGGTTCATTCTTGTGTTACACAGCACGTATAAGCTTCAGCAAGAACCAATGAGGTTCATTCTCATGTTACGCAGCATGTTTGAGCTTCAGCAAGAACCAGTGTGGTTCATTCTTGTGTTACACAGCACATATAAGCTTCAGCAAGAACCAATGAGGTTCATTCTCATGTGTAACAGCATGTTTGAGCTTCAGCAAGAACCAGTGTGGTTCATTCTTGTGTTACACAGCACATATAAGCTTCAGCAAGAACCAATGAGGTTCATTCTCATGTGTAACAGCATGTTTGAGCTTCAACAAGAACCAATGAGGCTCATTCTTGTGTTACACAGCACGTATAAGCTTCAGCAAGAACCAATGAGGTTCATTCTCATGTGTAACACAGCATGTTTGAGCATCAGCAAGAACCAATGAGGCTCATTCTTGTATTACGCAGCACGTTTGAGCTTCTGCAAGAACCAATGAGGTTCATTCTCATGTGTAACACAGCATGTTTGAGCTTCAGCAAGAACCAATGAGGTTCATTCTCGTGTTACGCATCACGTTTGAGCTTCTGCAAGAACCAATGAGGTTCATTCTTGTGTTATGTAGTGTTAGAGCTTCAGCAAGAGGTTTGTTTGAGCTTCATGTTCATGTTCACTGATCAATGTTTATATGTGAATAAAAACCTAAATTAAATCTGTTCATAATATAAAGCGATTGAGTCTCTTCAGAAAATTTGGACTAGCTCTATTTGTGTTCCTAAGATGAATGAAAGTTTGGAACGACATGAGGGTAGTTAATGACAGAATTAAAATTTTGGGGTGAACTAACCCCTTTAAACAGTCAAAAACACATATGACATATGATGACGTACCTCCTGACAAAGAGTTTGAAAGGTGTGTTGGTGAATTTCTGGAAGTCTCTGAGAGATTTCAGCTCCTTCCATACTTTGATGATGCTTTTGAGAAGAGCCCTGTCCTTCTCCTGCTCCACATCACGCAACTGACGAGTGTGTCTGACAATACAGGGAAAGACAGAGGACAGGAGGACAGATTTAAATCTGACAGATATCATAAATATATAGTGAAGGTAGGGGTGATGGGAATTTTTGGTTAGGGGTGATTTTTTTTACCTCACTTCCTGCTTGTACTCTGCCATCCTCTGCTCGGTCACCTGACTCAGAGCCTCTCCTCTGTGTAGCTCCAGCATATTATGTATGGTATTCCTCAAACCGTTCAACTACTCAAAAACAGGCATTCAGAATGAGCTTTAAGAACTGTAAGTTGAGAACAGAAACTCTTATGGGTTACCTTATCAGTCAGGAGTCTTGTAAGGCTCTTGTGCTGTCTGGTCAGGTGCTGATCGTACAGCTGGGCGAGACGGGCTGCCAGCACATGTTCACGGCTGAAGAGAGGATGATGGGAGAAGATGAGCCCCGATACATCTACATCTAACTGGTAGTCTGCGTGGGGATCACCCATTCCAGCTATGTAGAGGTTCACATGCTTTGACTTCAGAGCCTGAAAAGAGCAGACAACAGTGGAAACACCATATGACATTACTTCAGTATGAATGCATTTTTGTTTGTCACAAAAGAAAAATGTAAAAAATAAATGAAAAAGCGTTTCAGGTCCTATTTTGTAGCGTACCATGAAAAGTGCCTGTAATCGTTTTTCCTTCTTATGTAATGGATGAATGGTTGAGCTTGACGAATAACATTACTCCTCTACAGCCTGTACTGTGCATGAGGACTCTTTCTTATTGGTTATCAGCTCCTGATGTCCACTTGATGTTTCTCATTTTCACTCTTTTATGTTGTAATAGGTTGCATTACCAGAACACTTTGTGTCAATAAGTTCCACATGTCTGTGATAACTTTAATGTTCAGATGTGTTCTTCTTCTATTTGCATGTAGCAATCATAATAGGCAGGCACCTCTTGATTTATTAAACACACATGGCTGAATGGGTGTGTCATCGCTCCATTGTGTGTATGTGTATGTACATCCTAATGTCCATTACATATCTCCTATTTTGAGTTCTGTAAGGCGTGACCGGCACATGTGACCTCACTGCCCCGTCTCACTGCAAAACCTGTGACATCATCACACATCTGGATCCCATCTCCGTTCTCACACCTCTCATCTCTACAAATATTATTGGCAGTTCATATTGCCTGGAAACAGGCTGCAAGGAGGATTTGACACCAAAAAGTGCTAATAAACATTACAGGATTGCATTTTAGCATTATTTTTAAAAGTCACCCACAATGAGAATGTCTAGCGCATGAAATATTTTAGAGCTAAGTTAAGCTAAACTAATAAAAAAAATATTCACCATAGAAATTTTCGCAACTTGCCATGAGGTTTTTTTAATTTCCATGATGGTTTCCAGACCTACGAGTCACAATCTTAACATTCTCTGATATTTCCAAGTGTTGTATTTCAAAAATTTTATGTGGGAAAGAAAACAACTGATTCCTCATCTCCAGGCAAGCATCAGAGGTCTGGTGCCTTGGGACCAAACTGTCATCCAAAACCAGTGCATTTAAAGTCCCCATGAAATAAAAATGTTTTAGTAGGAATATGTTAGCCTCACTGTTATCTATAAGCTAGTGTGCTCGGAAGCAATGACAAAATTCACATTTAGAAGATATAAGCATTCAAAACTTACAGTCTCTCACTTAAACCAATAATGGTGACATCACGCTACACTTCAGATTCTCATGAGATTTTCTGTCCAATCGAATGCTCCCTTTAATCTGGAGCCACGGCCCCCTACATTATAAATAGACGCTGAAGCTGCGGTTTAAATCGGTCACACAATTACTATTTTCTACATGGTGAATGGCAGATAGTGCACTATAGGGATGCGCAGTATACCGGTACTGGGAAAATACCGGTATATATTTTATTTCAAACGGTACGATATCATGATTATGCACATTTCGGTATATGCTGCTGTTCCGAAGATCACCGCTAGGTGGCAGTGCACGACCCAACTGATGCGAAACCGCCAAATGTGGCAACAAAATGGATAAAGTTGTCGAATCTCACTAAACTTGACCAAAACTAATTAATAAAGAGAGGAGTAGAAGTGATTTTTGGAATTACTTTGCTTATAAAACTGCTAAAGAACCATCAAACCTAGCATCTGTCACTATCCTGACTTGAGCAACAGGTGAGTGCATCATTCAGACCATCTAATTTAGACATTTATTTTCTTTTCACACTGATCAACGCACATAAATCATACATACATACATAGGATTGAATCGTTTAAATGTGACGAAATATCCAGAGTTTGTTTCAACCAATGACGTTTAGATCTCATAATATTTGCACGCATACTATTGCACTATTTACATTCGCGTAAGACATAACTGTGTTTATGTGAATACTCACTAAAGAAGGACATTTTGCTATAAAATCGCTTTCATGTTCAAACTTGCAGGGTTTAAAAATCCATGGGCAAGTGAATCCGTCACCTGTCCCGAAACGAACATGAAAATGTTGAATCTGATTGCGCAGATTACTCTAGGTGCGATGTCTTTTAAAGCCAGAAGCAATTTGAGTGATAGAGAAGGGAGACGCCTAGTATTGCTGAAATTTCTTCATAAAAAAGCTTTCAAATGACTGATTTGATGTGATCATCTTTGTTGATTAATTTACCAATAAATATTTGTGGTATTTTCCACTTTATAAACCCAAAACTTGCAACAATGAGTAAAATTATACGCAATACCCGTGCCAAAATCAGACCCTGTGTGGTATAGAATTAATATCGGTACTTCAGTACTAGATTGTGGTACCATACCGAAGCCAAAATTGTGGTATCGAGCCATCCCTTGTGCACTATAGAGGGAACAGTGCAGACTGTGTAAATATGCTTTACATTGGAGCGAATGAAGTCTGGTTTCATATTAATGTCACGTGCCGCTACAGCTCCGGTCCAGAGACACGATAGCACAGAGTGAATCATGTGATCGAGTAGGCTCAGACTACAAAACGTAGAATACAGAATGCTGTATTTTAAAGCAATATGGAGAAGAAACGGATAGAGATTAGGAGGAAACTGTGGCTTTACCGAGCTCAATGGCTGAGCTGTGATACAAACAAAATGCTATTGGCTATTTAAAAAAGGGTAGGAGATGTTTGATATGTCCCACTCTGACTTCCTGTTTCAGTAGAAATTATGTCAACACACTGAAAAACGCTGTGTGTTTCAAGGCACTTCACTAGGCCTTTAACACGGGTCATGTTTCCTTTGAATTCCACAAAACTTTGGCAAAATCTAATAACCAGATCTTCTTTTAAAGCACTCATTTTAGCAACCTGGGAACTTGTTTAAGAGGATCTAATTTTCACCTTCAAAAAAAAAAAAAAGGATATGCGATATAAAGGACAATGTAGTTCCAGCTGGTTATCACAAAATAAAGCCAAACTGGGTGATCAGGAAACTGATGCAAAGCGCTTATTACAGAGCTCCTTAGTACACGGCTATTTGCCACATAAGTAAATAAGACATGAAATATTGATTTGAGTTTAAATATTTTATCAGCTCATTAAAACGCAACGCTTCCGAGAAGAAAAACAATTCCTAGCAAGCAGCTTTGAGTCTAGATGAACTAACAAGTTCAAACAAGGCTGACCTATAAGAGATAATGTCATATCACTTAATGACGAATGACATGAAATATTCATTTAATAAGAGACTGTTTTAAAATCCTACCCGTTTATTATCTTATAATCAAATAGTGTACAAAACTACTATTCTAGCAACAAGACGAACACTTAAACAATACTATCGAAAGTTATCTAGGGATAATGCAATGATGTAGTGTGTGTGTGTGTGTGTGTGTGTGTGTGTGTGTGTGTGTGTGTTTGTGATTCTTTAGCTCCGCCCACTGCACACCTCCACGATATAAAGGATGCAATACTACTCTATAGGTACACAAGATTAACATGAGATATGCAGAAACTACGGTGGTTCAGTAGTGCACAACACAACGAAACTTAAAAAGCATACATGCGTTCACAACACAACAAAAAAAAGCCACAACACAATAAAAAAGCCACAGCACAACGGAAATGCTCCCGATCACTAGGGGGCTCTCGGAGTGCGGTAAAGTTAGTTTTCCTTGTCATTGTTGTATAGATTCCCCAAAATCACCTACATGCATTATAGCTGCATATGTATACTTGAGGACGCTTTTACTCGCTATCACTGTGCTTGATGCCCAAGGGAACGTCTGCCAATTCCACCAAGTGGTTGAAACGTATTATTTGTATGAATTCAAATGATTTTTTTAAAATGTTCAAATTCCAATGTTGTTTTACCAATACAAACCAGCTGTGTAATTTTAGCATGTCTGTTTTTAAATGTTAAAAGTAATTTAAATTAATACAAATAATATGTTTCAACTGCATGGTGGAATTGGCAGACGTTCCCTTTGGCATCAAGCGCCGTGATAGCGAGTAAAAGCGTTCACAAGTATAAATATGCAGCTATAATGCATCTAGGTGATTTTGAATTGATATTTCATGTCAATATACAATGGTTACACACTTAACCATTGTTAAGTGTTTATATCTTAGTAAGACTGGCGATTCTATAGAACAATGGCAAGGAAAACTAACTTTACCGCACTCCGAGAGTTCCCTAGTGGGGAAGCATTTCCATTGTGTTGTGGCTTTTTTGTTGTGTTGTGGCTCGATTCAGTTGTGTTGTGAACTTATGTTTGCTTTTTAAATTTTGTTGTGTTGTGCACTACTGGGCCACCATAAGAAACTGTGTGTGTTATGTACCCTTTAAGTGTTTATATCCAACAAAGTTTTTGAATAAATGTAATTAATTGCTTACTTAATAAATATACTTAAACATAAAAGATGATGCACACATGAAGGTAAAAATTATCCAAGAAATCAATTTAAGAGGCAAGTTTTGTCACTTCATGGAAAAGATCATTGCCACCACACAGAATAGGAAAATCTTTGGGGGCCAGCTGTGCAGGACAGGCCAAAACTAGCCAAGGTACCAGCACAAAAACAGACAAAATATAATCAAATTATTGTTATCATTAACTGGATCTCTCACCTTTCTGTAGACAGTCTGCAGTGCTGAGTCCAGCTCATCCTCCAGGTGGAAGAGAGGCGGTCTGGAGGAGGACTCTTTGATCGGGTCGGGCAAAGCCATAATACGCCCGTCGTCTCCAAACCACTTCCTTCCCTGAAGAAATCACATCACATTACAGATAACAGCATTTGTAAACACATTTGTTTTTTTACAGTATCAGTTTCATAAAAATCAGTATATGAAGCTTTGTGCTCTTGCCCAATCATGATTTCTTCAAACTATTTATTTAATTACCTCGACCTGCTTGAGTATTCGGTTTTCCAAAATGTTCTGATTTGCCAGGCAGACGGGTGGCCTCTCCCCCACATATAACCCCTCCTCCTCCAGGTAACGGGGACGCACGTTCTCTGCCAGCTTATTGGAGGCAGGAACTGTGTGACACATGGATTACCAATTTTTGACTATTTTACCTATAGGAGGCTATAGGAGGGTTAAGATAAAGAGCGTTTCTGTTTCTGTACCTGGCCTCATGCTGGGAACAAACAGTGTCTCTCGCTCCCTCTGCAGCCGCCTACTGTAGTCCATATACTCCGCCCTCTTCACTTCCAGGAAGTCCTGTGTTGATTGGTCAATGATGAACAAATCCTCCTCCTCATCTCTGACCAGTGGGGCATCTTCATCCTAAACAGGGATTGAATTGCATTAAGGGTAGCTGATATTAAATTTCCAAGTAGTGACGCACATTATATTTAATCTAAAACTTAAATCTTTAATCTTACCATTTAAAATGACAGAAAATTATAATAAATGCAATTGTTATGGGCTAATATTAATTGAGAGATTGCATTGATAACTTAAAATTAGGGCTGTCAAACGATTAATTGCATCCAATATTAAAGTTCTTGTTTGCATAATATATGTGTGTCTATTATGTATATTTAAATACACACACATACATGTATATATTTAAGAAATATTTGCATGTATATACTGTATATATGTTTATATAATTTATATTATACAGGTCCTTCTCAAAAAATTTGCATATTGTGATAAAAGTTCATTATTTTCCATTATGTAATTATAAAATTAAAATTTCATATATTTTAGATTCACCAACTGAAATATTTCAGGTCTTTTATTGTTTTAATACTGATGATTTTGGCATACAGCTCATGAAAACCCCAAATTCCTATCTCAAAAAATTAGCATATCATGAAAAGGTTCTCTAAACGAGCTATTAACCTAATCATCTGAATCAACTAATTAACTCTGAACACCTGCAAAATATTCCTGAGGCTTTTAAAAACTCCCAGCCTGGTTCATTACTCAAAACCGCAATCATGGGTAAGACTGCCGACCTGACTGCTGTCCAGAAGGCCATCATTGACACCCTCAAGCGAGAGGGTAAGACACAGAAAGACATTTCTGAACGAATAGGCTGTTCCCAGAGTGCTGTATCAAGGCACCTCAGTGGGAAGTCTGTGGGAAGGAAATAGTGTGGCAAAAAACGCTGCACAACGAGAAGAGGTGACCGGACCCTGAGGAAGATTGTGGAGAAGGACTGATTCCAGACCTCGGGGGACCTGCGGAAGCAGTGGACTGAGTCTGGAGTAGAAACATCCAGAGTCACCGTGCACAGGCGTGTGCAGGAAATGGGCTACAGGTGCTGCATTCCCCAGGTCAAGCCACTTTTGAAAACAGCGGCAGAAGCGCCTGACCTGGGCTACAGAGAAGCAGCATTGGACTGTCGCTCAAATTTTGCATGTCATTTGGAAATCAAGGTGCCAGAGTCTGGAGGAAGACTGGGGAGAAGGAAATGCCAAAATGCCTGAAGTCCAGTGGCAAGTACCCACAGTCAGTGATGGCCTGGGGTGCCATGTCAGCTGCTGGTGTTGGTCCACTGTGTTTTATCAAGGGTAGGGTCAATGCAGCTAGCTATCAGGAGATTTTGGAGCACTTCATGCTTCCATCTGCTGAAAAGCTTTATGGAGATGAAGATTTCATTTTTCAGCACGACCTAGCACCTGCTCACAGTGCCAAAACCACTGGCAAATGGTTTACTGACCATGGTATTACTGTGCTCAATTGGCCTGCCAACTCTCCTGACCTGAACCCCAAAGAGAATCTGAGAGATATTGTGAACAGAAAGTTGAGAGACGCAAGACCCAACACTCTGGATGAGCTTAAGGCCGCTATCGAAGCATCCAGAACCTCCATAACACCTCAGCAGTGCCACAGGCTGATTGCCTCCATGCCACGCCGCATTGAAGCAGTCATTTCTGCAAAAGGATTCCTGACCAAGTATTGAGTGCATAACTGAACATAATTATTTGAAGGTTGACTTTTTTTGTATTAAAAACACTTTTCTTTTATTGGTCGGATGAAATATGCAAATTTTTTGAGATAGGAATTTTGGGTTTTCATGAGCTGTATGCCAAAATCATCAGTATTAAAACAATAAAAGACCTGAAATATTTCAGTTGGTGTGCAATGAATCTAAAATATATGAAATTGTAATTTTATCATTACATTATGGAAAATAATGAACTTTTATCACAATATGCACATTTTTTGAGAAGGACATGTATACAAATATTTTTAATACTTTTGAATGAATTTATTTAATATATACATGCATGTGTGAGTGTGTATTTAAAGGGGTACTTCAGCGCTGGGAAGATGAATCTGTATTTAAATTGGGTCATTAAAGGGATGGTTCACTTTGAAATAAAATTTTGATATGTTTTAGCATACCTCATGGGCATCCGAGATGTAGGAGTATTTGTTTCCCCAGTAGTTTCAATTTTGATCATTTTAGGTCAAACCATTCTTGTCTGTGCCTCACATAACGCAGGTCTATGGTCACCACCTCAAAGAGCATACACAGAGAAGTCCAAATTAAACAATCCCCCATCGTGGCCACACACTGATGGCCTAAGACACGAAACGAGTGGTTTGGGTGAGAAAATGAACATTATTTATATAGTTTTTACCTCTTGTACACCACTACGTCCGACTGATCCGAGGGCGCGCGTTTCCTGTTGTGACATTCGCGCGTTCTGGCTTTAGTTTGTTCTTGTGTCTTAGGCCATCAGTGTATACTTACAGTGGGGGATTGTTTAATTTGGACTTCTCTGTGTATGCTCTTTGAGGTGGTGACCATAGACCTGCATTATGTGAGGCACAGACAAGAACGGTTTGACCTAAAATGATCAAAATTGAAACTACTGGGGAAACAAATACTCCTACATCTCAGATGCCCATGAGGTATGCTAAAACATATCAAAATTTTATTTCAAAGTGAACTATCCCTTTAATGTAGTAGAAATGTGAAATTATTTTTGAATTTGGTGCCTTCTAGACTGAGAAAACACAGACAATTTATTTTTGTCTCATGGGGATGAAAGACAACAATTCCCAGAATACACTGCTTCGCTGCCCTACGAGGCCACTCTAGTCACGGCTACTGGTATACTGGATCACTTCCCCGCCGCGTTCATTTTCATAAAATCAGTTCAGTTAGAGACACTACAATTAAAAACTGAACGTGTCTGTTTGAAATATTGTGAGTGAGCTGGACGAGTTTCGTGGGCCGCCACGGCACGAACACAGCAGGAGTCCGATTACATTCATCACATGAGCTGAGGTAAGCGCGGGATTCGCGGCTGCATTAACAGTGCGTGATCAGTCTGGCGCATTTTCAGTTCATGTCTTTGGAAGCTTAATTTTCATAGGAAGTTAATTTGAAAAGTTGAAACACTCCCTTTGCTCTCCACCGCTCCGTTTACATGAATCTCCGCAGCTGCCCGAGCCGAGTGCTGACGCTGTGAGTGCGATGTTGAAAACATGTGGAAATAGCACCCTCTGCTGGCTGTAGTCTTTAGCTTCTGGATAAGAACTCCTCCAATGACGCAAAATGACGATATTTGCGTCATCGGAGGAATTTTTCCAGAAATAAAATACATAATTCTGTCGTCTCAGGGTCATATGAGGGGGGAAAGTACGATAATTTGAATATAATAAATAACATTTATCTTAATACGTTAATTTTGTCATCATTTGCTAGATCTAGTAAACCTGTATTTTCTGCAAGCTTTTTTCAAAGGTACAGTATTGTTCAAAATAATAGCAGTACAATGTGACTAACCAGAATAATCAAGGATTTTAGTATATTTTTTTATTGCTACGTGGCAAACAAGTTACCAGTAGGTTCAGTAGATTCTCAGAAAACAAATGAGACCCAGCATTCATGATATGCACGCTCTTAAGGCTGTGCAATTGGGCAATTAGTTGAATTAGTTGAAAGGGGTGTGTTAAAAAAAATAGCAGTGTGGCATTCAATCACTGAGGTCATCAATTTTGTGAAGAAACAGGTGTGAATCAGGTGGCCCCTATTTAAGGATGAAGCCAACACTTGTTGAACATGCATTTGAAAGCTGAGGAAAATGGGTCGTTCAAGACATTGTTCAGAAGAACAGCGTACTTTAATTAAAAAGTTGATTGGAGAGGGGAAAACCTATAAAGAGGTGCAAAAAATTATAGGCTGTTCAGCTAAAATGATCTCCAATGCCTTAAAATGGAGAGCAAAACCAGAGAGACGTGGAAGAGAACGGAAGACAACCATCAAAATGGATAGAAGAATAACCAGAATGGCAAAGGCTCAGCCAATGATCACCTCCAGGATGATCAAAGACAGTCTGGAGTTACCTGTAAGTACTGTGACAGTTAGAAGACGTCTGTGTGAAGCTAATCTATTTTCAAGAATCCCCCACAAAGTCCCTCTGTTAAAAAAAAGACATGTGCAGAAGAGGTTACAATTTGCCAAAGAACACATCAACTGGCCTAAAGAGAAATGGAGGAACATTTTGTGGACTGATGAGAGTAAAATTGTTCTTTTTGGGTCCAAGGGCCACAGGCAGTTTGAGACGACCCCCAAACTCTGAATTCAAGCCACAGTACACAGTGAAGACAGTGAAGCATGGAGGTGCAAGCATCATGATATGGGCATGTTTCTCCTACTATGGTGTTGGGCCTATTTATCGCATACCAGGGATCATGGATCAGTTTGCATATGTTAAAATACTTGAAGAGGTCATGTTGCCCTATGCTGAAGAGGACATGCCCTTGAAATGGTTGTTTCAACAAGACAATGACCCAAAACACACTAGTAAACGGGCAAAGTCTTGATTCCAAACCAACAAAATTAATGTTATGGAGTGGCCAGCCCAATCTCCAGACCTTAATCCAATTGAGAACTTGTGGGGTGATATCAAAAATGCTGTTTCTGAAGCAAAACCAAGAAATGTGAATGAATTGTGGAATGTTGTTAAAGAATCATGGAGTGGAATAACAGCTGAGAGGTGCCACAAGTTGGTTGACTCCATGCCACACAGATGTCAAGCAGTTTTAAAAAACTGTGGTCATACAACTAAATATTAGTTTAGTGATTCACAGGATTGCTAATTCCCAGAAAAAAAAAAATTTTGTACAAAATAGTTTTGAGTTTGTACAGTCAAAGGTAGACACTGCTATTTTTTTGAACACACCCCTTTCAACTAATACCCCAATTGCACAGCCTTAAGAGCGTGCATATCATGAATGCTGGGTCTTGTTTGTTTTCTGAGAATCTACTGAACCTACTGGTAACTTGTTTGCCACGTAGCAATAAAAAATATACTAAAAACCTTGATTATTCTGGTTAGTCACATTGTACTGCTATTATTTTGAACAATACTGTAAATATAGATGTCTTTCCCAAAAATTTGGAGACTCCAAAAGGACAGCAAATAACCAAATTATAATATAAGGTGTTCATACACTTCATTAAAAAAAAAAAAGTGAGTTGAAATGTGCTATAATGCTACTTTGTGCGTTCACTCTGTTCTACTATGAGACTATCGATATCAGGCATGGAGTATATCAAGAAAACCTGATTTAAACAATAACACTAACTGTGTTGAGCTGTATAACAATTAATTTGTTTTCTGTCCATGAATGTATCTAAACCTCACCTGTCTAATATAAAACACAATATATATTAAAGCATCTTTGGTGTTTCCATGGTTTCTACAAAAAAAAAAAATCGAGGGTAAGATGGGTATGATGGCATTGATAAGCGACAAACGTCCTGGTTAAAATTGTTGATTTCTCTGGATTTAAACATTCTTGAAAACATTTGGGATAATGGAAGTACACAAGTCAACAAAATATATAACATTTTTCTAGGGTTTTTTGGATATTTTAATAGAAAAATATTACATATTGTGCCTTTAATCGCATGCGTTAACGCGTTAATGTTGACAGCCCTAATTTTCAAGTAATATTTTGGTTCACACGACCCAAAAAATATGTCTGCTGATTGAATGGTCAACGTCTGATCACTGATATAATTTGCATGTGGTTGTTTGTTTATGTAGTGTCCACCTTTCCATAAAGTACATATACCGCTAATTGTCTTTGTTGTTTATTCTAATCATATAAACACAAGTCACCCTGGCTTCAGACTCTTCCTCTCCTTCACACTCCCTCTCTTCCTCTCCTTCTTCTTCATCCTCTTCGTCTTCTTCCCCTGATTCCCCCTCTCCTTCTTCCCCTGCTTCTCTTCTCCTGGAACGTCTTTTCTTACTCCGGCGTTGCTGTTGAGGCTCTGGGTCGAAGTTGAAGGTGAAGAAGTTGTATGCCTCTTCAGCGGTCGGCAAACCAGCCTCGGCCTGCTCAGAAACCAAACACACACATCTATGTCAGGATGTGAGGATTTCTAGGTTATTTCTTAAATAATTCTGCCAGTTCAGTTCATTTATACTAATAATATCAGCTTTATTTATACACACATGGAACTATGCACAATGTAGTGTGAAGAAATATAAGCAAGTCAGAATCTATCCTGTTATAATATGTAATATCTATCGTCGTCGCAGGAGAAACAGGAGTTCCTTACTCTTTTGTCTTTGGTTACACGTCTGGCGGCATCACGAAACTTCAGCCTGGAAGCAAAGGATAAGTCTTCATCAGCCCGTACATCTGGATTCGTCTGGAGGATGACAGCATGACAAGATGTGAGCAAATCAGGCAACATAAACTAGACGTGGTGTGTTTTACTCTTAATTACAAAATGTACTAAAATCATCTGTATTTACTACGGTTCAAAATATTTTTTTTTATGTTTTTGAAAGAAGTCTCTTCTGCTCACCAAGACTGCATTCATTTGATTAAAAATACAGTAAAACAGCAATATTATGAAATATTATTACAACTTTAAATCACCATTTTCTATTGTAATATATAGTAAACTGTCATGTATTCCTGTGATCAAAGCTGAATTTTCAGCATCATTACTCCTGTCTTCAGTGCCACATGATCCTTCAGAAATCATTACAATATGAAGATGTATTGCTCAAGAGACATTTCTGATTATTATCAATGTGGAAAGTGTAATACTTTTTTTAAGGATTCATTGATGAAATGAAAGTTCAAAAGAATTGTATTTACTTAAAATAACCATTTCTTTTTAACATTATAAATGTCTTTACTCTCACTTTTGATCTTTTTAATGGTCTTGAATAAAATAATTTCTTCCCAAACTTTGAACGGATATACTACGATCAGGCATAACATTATAATATTATATCACATATTGTGTTGTTCCCCCTTTTGCTCCCAAAACAGCCCTGACCCGTCTAGGCATGGACTCCACTAGACGCCTGAAGGTGTGCTGTGGTATCTGGCACCAAGATGTTAGCACCAGATCCTTTAAGTCCTGTAAGTTGCGAGGTGGGGCCTCCATGGATCAGACTTGTTTGTTAAGCACATCCCACAGATGCTCGATTGGATTGAGATCTGGGGAATTTGGAGGCCAAGTCAACATCTCAAACTCGTTGTGCTCCTCAAACCATTCCTGAACCATTTTTGCTTTGTGTCAGGGCACATTATCCTGCTGAAAGAGGACACAGCCACCACGGAATACCGTTTCCATGAAAGGGTGTACATGGTCTGCAACAATGCTTAGGTAGGTGGTATGTGTCAAAGTAACATCCACATGGATGGGAGTACCCAAGGTTTCCCAGCAGAACATTGCCCAAAGTATCACACTGCCGCTGCCGGCTTGCCTTCTTCCCATAGTGCATTCTTGTACCATGTGTTTCCAGGTAAGTGACGCAGTCCATCCACGTCATGTAAAAAAAAACGTGATTCATTAGACCAGGCCACCTTCTTCCATTGCTCCATGGTCCAGTTCTGATGCTCACGTACCCACTGTTGGCGATTTCGGCGGTGGACGGGTCAGTATGGGCACTCCGACTGGTCTGCAGCTATGCCGCCCCATACGCAACAAACTGCAATGCACTTTGTATTCTGACACCTTTCTATCAGAACCAGCATTATCTGTTTGCTCAGACCACACGGGTCAGCTTTTGCTTCCCACGTGCATCAATGAGATCTGACCTGTGGCCGGTTCACCACTGTTCCTTCCTAGGAGCATTTTTGATAGATCTTGACCACTGCAGACCAGGAACACCCCACAAGAGCTGCTGTTTTGGAGAACCTCTGACCCAGTCGTCTATACATTACAATTTGGCCCTTGTCAAACTCGCTCAAATCCTTACGCTTGTCCATTTTTCCTGCTTTGAACACATCAACTTTGGGGACAAAAATGCTGTGATGAAGAGACAATCAATGTTATTCACTTCACCTCTCATAATGTTATGCAAGATCAGTGTATATATATATATATATATATATATATATATATATATACAGGTCCTTCTCAAAAAATAAGCATATTGTGATAAAAGTTCATTATTTTCCATAATGTAATGAAAAAAAAAAAACTTTCATATATTTTAGATTCATTGCACACCAACTGAAATATTTCAGGTCTTTTATTGTTTTAATACTGATGATTTTGACATACAGCTCTTGAAAACCCAAAATTCCTCAAAAAATTAGCATATTTCATCCGACCAATAAAAGAAAAGTGTTTTTAATACAAAAAAAGTCAACCTTCAAATAATTATGTTCAGTTATGCACTCAATACTTGGTCGGGAATCCTTTTGCAGAAATGACTGCTTCAATGCGGCGTGGCATGGAGGCAATCAGCCTGTGGCACTGCTGAGGTGTTATGGAGCCCCAGGATGCTTCGATAGCGGCCTTAAGCTCATCCAGAGTGTTGGGTCTTGCGTCTCTCAACTTTCTCTTCACAATATCCCACAGATTCTCTATGGGGTTCAGGTCAGGAGAGTTGGCAGGCCAATTGAGCACAGTAATATTATGGTCAGTAAACCAGTGTACCAGTGGTTTTGGCACTGTGAGCAGGTGCCAGGTCATGCTGAAAAACGAAATCTTCATCTCCATAAAGCTTTTCAGCAGATGGAACCATGAAGTGCTCCAAAATCTCCTGATAGCTAGCTGCATTGACCCTGCCCTTGATAAAACACAGTGGACCAACACCAGCAGCTGACATGGCACCCCAGGCCATCACTGACTGTGGGTACTTGACACTGGACTTCAGGCATTTTGGCATTTCCTTCTCCCCAGTCTTCCTCCAGACTCTGGCACCTTGATTTCCGAATGACATGCAAAATTTGAGCGACAGTCCAGTGCTGCTTCTCTGTAGCCCAGATTAGGTGCTTCTGCCCCTGTTTCTGGTTCAAAAGTGGCTTGACCTGGGGAATGCGGCACCTGTAGCCCATTTCCTACACACGCCTGTGCACAGTGGCTTTGGATGTTTCTACTGCTTCCGCAGGTCCCCCAATGTCTGGAATCGGTCCTTCTCCACAATCTTCCTCAGGGTCCAGTCACCTCTTCTCGTTGTGCAGCATTTTTTGCCACACTTTTTCCTTCCCACAGACTTCCCACTGAGGTGCCTTGATACAGCACTCTGGGAACAGCCTATTTGTTCAGAAATGTCTTTCTGTGTCTTACCCTCTCGCTTGAGGGTGTCAATGATGGCCTTCTGGATAGCAGTCAGGTCGGCAGTCTTACCCATGATTGCGGTTTTGAGTAATGAACCAGGCTGGGAGTTTTTAAAAGCCTCAGGAATCTTTTGCAGGTGTTTAGCGTTAATTAGTTGATTCAGATGATTAAGTTAATAGAGAATTTTCATGATATGCTAATTTTTTGAGATAGGAATTTTGGGTTTTCATGAGCTGTATGCCAAAATCATTAGTATTAAAACAATAAAAGACCTGAAATATTTCAGTTGGTGTGCAATGAATCTAAAATATATGAAAGTTAAATTTTTATCATTACATTATGGAAAATAATGAACTTTTATCACAATATGCTAATTTTTTGAGAAGGACCTGTATGTATATATATATATATATATATATATATATATATATATATATATATATATATATATATATATATATATATATACAGTATATATACAGTATATATATATATATATATATATATATATATATATATATATATATATATATATATATATATATATATATATATATATATATATATAATAGTATTTGGTTTATAGAGACAGAGAAAATATGACCATACCAGGACAATTTAAGTTTTCATACATTTACATGCTGACATTTTTCTTTCATCACCACTGTCATTTGCCTGTTTCAAAGGGTGCTTACATCTCTGTCGAATCTAGTGATGGTATCTCTGTCCCGTAGACTCTGTAGGCGGCTGGCAGGCTCAATGATGCTTTCCTGCTCTAGAAGACTAGCAGCTTTAGACTGAAGGGATGGCACAATTGTGAATTAGTATTCTGAAATACATGTTGTATTTTCCTCTCACTGGACGACATTTACCTTCGCTGCTCTCAGCTTCTCAGTCATACGCTGTCTCATGGTGGTCTCCGACTGGCTGGATCCTGGCCTCATTACAGGACGAGGAGGAAGATCTAGAGAGATTGTGAGGATGAGAGTGTTGTGCTTCTATATACTGTCATGGCACCCAGCCCTAGTGAAACCTACACTTTGTAATGACGTCTATCAAACTGGAGAATCCCCTTACCTCTCGGTGAGCGCACTGGTGGGCTTCCTCCCCGCTGTACTTCATCTTGTCTGTCCTGCTCCTCTCTCATCTCTTGCACTGCTGTCACCTCCTCATCTGGAGGAGACTCCACCGTCATCTCCTTAAGCAGCTAAAACATGGAGACCATGGAGACCATCACAGACAAAGCAAATCTGAGGTGATTATGTAACAACCTCTAAATGGCCTGATATTTTGTACCAATATAAACGGTTTTCTATTTGAATATATTTTAAAATGTAATTTAATCCTGTGATGGCAAAGCTCAATTTTGAGCATCACTATCCCAGTGTTCAGTGTCACATGATCCTTCAGAAATCATTCTAATATGATGATTTGCTGCTCAAGCAACATTTATGATTATTATCAATATTGAAAGCAGTTGTGTAATTTTGTTTTTAGGATTCTTTGATGAATAGAAAGTTCAAAACAGTATTTATCTGAAATAGAAAGCTTTTGTAACATTGTGCTATACCGTTCAAAAGTTTTGGGTCAGAATTTTTATTTATTTATATTTTGGGAAAGAACTTAAAGAAATTAATACATTTATTCAGCAAGGATGCATTAAATTGATCAAGTGACAGTATAGACATTTATAATGTTGCAAAGGCTTTACATTTCAGATAAATCCTGTTCCCTTTCGTTCAGTCTGTCCAAGGAACGTCAGTGACTGACGAATTGGGGTTTCGCTTAGAAGCCTATCAACTTCGAGATCTAGAAAACGCCCAATGGCAGTGCCAATGCCATGGGCATGCAGAATTTGCATAGCGGACTCCATCACACCGCGTGGGTATATAAGGAACTACGCTGGCAAGATTGCATTATGTTTCTGCTTCGGAGCCAAAAGCACTTCTGAGTGCGGTCGGTCTCTGGCGCCTTCTGATGGGCACAACCACTGTCTGACGTGTTTGGGCTTTCAGCACGCTCAGGCAGTGCTTGTGGATGAGTCATGTTCCCACTGAGGGAACATGCCCATCTCGGTGTTACGGTCAAAACTCAGCACTTTGGCTGGTGGCCAGGGTGATCTGAGGGTGACGGTGTGAAACAAAGCCCCGACGCTCATGCCTCGGCCCACACCCCTCTCTCATGCACCGAACCCGCCGTGCACTCAAGCGAGTACATCGGGGCCGGCACAAGGTGGGCTGGAGTCATCTGAGGATGATGATGCGATCAGTGATTCTGAAATAGCCTACTCTATTCATTGCCAGACTATTTGATCTACCATATATCTTGATGCAGACCTGTGTGTAGCAGAAGAGGTGAAAAGTTTGTTTACAGTATTTGTATTTATTCAAGACATCTGTTTCAAAAACTGACCACTCACATGAACCTGTCTCGCAAAGTGCACAGTGTCTGAACATTTCTGGACTTCTGGAAATAACAGAAAAACATAAATAAACAAATAATGAATATGAAAAATAAATAAATACACATTTCAGTTCTCAACAAAGAAGTTCACCCTCTGCAGCAGCTCAGGCAGCTTTATTAAGAACTGAAATGTATATTTATATATTTTTTGCTTTCATTATGTTTATTTATGTTTAATAAATAGGACTGGTGATGCTTGACTGCGTGAATTTAGAAAGCTCTGCAGCGAAACATGACTGTGGAGGAGGGGGCGTGGTGGTTTAGCGAGGTCTGCACTAAAACGGAGATTTGGAGAAAGATTGCTGTGAAGTGTGAACAACTTATATTGAACTGAGTTGTTGAGAGTGCTGTGAGCGCAAGCTTATTTTGTTTGTACCACGAGGTTTCTGAAATAACACGAGCCCCCGTCACGCGACCCTGTCTTCTTCCGTCTTATTCCACAAACTCTGTTACATTGACTTAAGGCAGGGCTCGAAATTAAGCCCGTTCATGTCTTTTACTTGTCCGATGTGAAAAAATTTGCTTGTCTGGACTTTTTTTTTTTTGTGTTGTACATAAATATAATTTATTCTGAAGCAATATTCTCAGCAGTGTTCAATCAGCTTGGACATATTTATATTGAACTATTTGTGATATTTTTACCTTTTATATAGGGCATTTTCCCCTATTCCTATTAAATATAGGCTATGTTTTTTTATTTTATATTCTTATATTTTATCAATAAATGATAATAAAAATATAAAAAATTTAATAAGACATTTTAGGGCTGTTACAAAGCAAATTAAATAATTTACACTGATAAATTACAACTGCATTAAATAATGTTATGAGATTGTTTACAATATTTTTTGAATATACAAATAAAGAAATGTTGAAAAGAATGTTTAAACTGAAACTAAATCGCCAGTAGGTGGAGCAGGTGACCGTCTGAATGAGTGAATCATTGATTCAAACGATTCGTTCAAACGCTGACCATCTGAATGAGTGAGTCATTGGTTCAAACGATTCGTTCAAACGCTGACCGTCTGAATGAGTGAGTCATTGATTCAAACGATTCGTTCAAACGGCTGATTCATTCACAAAAGAGGCAATCATTTACGAAGAGGTCGTTGGATCTTTGATTGAACCTCGTTCAGTAACACACTGTTGCTATAAGATGCGTGGTTCTGCTGTGCTATATAAATGCTATATAAATAAACTATACAGTAGATAGGCCTGCACAAAGTAAACACAATATTACAACTTACATTTGCACAAAACAAAAGACCTGCGAATACACACGCAAGCTTGCAGTCATGAAACAGAACTCCAGGCGCGCTCGCTTTATTTTTCCTCCTGTGTTTCACAGTTGCGCCGCACACACGCGCATGACCTTACTTAATCGATGATCGATAAGTCTTATCAATTTAATGTCTTATCGACAATTAATCAATCATCAATTAATCGTTGACATCCCTAGTCAGGACGGACAACACGGCCACAGTAGCGTACATCAACCATCAGGGTGGTATGTCTCAACTCGCCTGCCATCTTGTTCTATGGAATCAGAAGCATCTGAGGTCCCTTCGTGCTGTCCATATCCCGGGAGAACTGAATCGTGCAGCCAACGAGCTCTCATGGTGTCAGCCACTTCCTGGAGAATGGTGCCAGCCACTTCCTGGAGAACAGTTCGGCGATGCACAGGTAGATCTGTTTGCCTCCCACGACTCTTCCCACTGCCGCCTGCTCTATTCCCTGACCGAGGGCACGCTTGGCACGGATGCACTGGCTGCGGGGCCTGCGCAAATATGCGTTCTCCCCAGTGAGCCTTCACGCACAGCTACTGTGCAAGATCAGGGAGGACAAGGAGCAAGTCTTTCTGGTCGCCCCGTACTGGCATGGCCGGACCTGGTTTCCGGAACTCTTACTCCTTGCGACAGCCCCTCCCTGGCCTATTCCTCTGAGGAAGGACCTCCTATCTCAGACACGGGGCACCCTATGGCACCCGCGTCCCGATCTTTGGAACCTCCACGTGTGGCTCCTGGATGGGACATGGCAGGTTTGAGTACGGTACCAACACTTCCGCTAGGGCAGAGTCTACTAAACACGCCTATGCGTTGAAATGGAACCCCTTCGTCACCTGGTGCTCTTCTTGCCAAGAAGACCCCTGGAAATGCCCGATCAGGTCCGTTTCTCCAAGAAGGGTTGGAACGAAGGCTGTCTCCTTCCACCCTTAAAGTATATGTGGCCGCAATATCTGCCCACCACTACCTCAAGGAGAACAAAAAGGTAAGTCAGCACGACCTGGTCATCAGTTTCCTGAGGTAAGCAAGGAGACTAGATCCTTCTTACGCTCCCCTCGTGCCCTCTTGGGACCTCGCAATAGTTTTAGATGCTCTGCAGAGGCCTCCCTTCAAGTCATTGTGGTCAGTTGACCTTAAGTTCTTGTCAATGAAGACAGCGCTCCTGATCGCTTTGGCCTCCATCAAGAGGGTAGGGGACCTGCAGGCATTTTCAGTTGACGAAGTGTGCCTGGAATTCGGGCCGGCTAATTCTCACGTGATCCTGAGACCCCGGCCTGGATATGTGCCCAAGGTTCCCACCACACCGTTTAGAGATCAGGTGGTGAACCTGCAAGTGCTACCTTTGGAGGAGGCAGACCCAGCCATGGCACTGCTCTGTCCAGTATACGCCCAAGACAGTACGCAGTGTTTCAGGACCTCAGACCAGCTCTTTGTCTGTTATGGTGGGAAGCTGAAGGGAAAGGCCCTCTCAAAGCAAAGGCTGTCTCACTGGATAGTGGACACCATTGTTTTGGCTTACCAGCAGCAGGGCCACCCATGCCCCCTTGGGGTCAGGGCACACTCCATCCGTTAGCCATGAAGCGTCTTCTGACCGCGTGCCTCTCCACAATCGCGGCGACAGTATTGTGGTGGAGACTTTGACTAATGTCACTGGGTATGTTAGACGAGGTCGAAGTATTCATAGGACAGTTAGGGGGAAACGTAGAGGCAGGGTGGGGAGTCGCAATGACAATGACAGTAATACATCCGAGCTGTGCACACTCGGCGTCACATGCGCAACGCAGATATGGCCACGCTACTCGTAGAATCAGAGTGCCAACTGTATGTAGTACATGGAAAATCTCTACAGCAAAAGGCCAACCACTACATGCATTCGGATTGTTTCTACCATTTATTAGTAATGATTACACAGTTTGTTTACTATTTACTATTTACCTCAGCATTCAGTATTGTGCAATATAGCATACAGAAGATGAGGGACATTTTGGGGTGAAAGAAGTGCTGCATTTAAACATGTGACTTTTCATGAAAATTCTATAATCTTTGATGGACACCACCATATGATGTCATAATATGCCAATTAGATGGGAAAATTTAATCCCTACATAAACTTTGGGTCATCCTTAATATTTCTCTAATTTACAGAAAGTCTCTATCTTTTATCACTTTTAAGATATAGCCTTTTGAAATTAAGCTGTTAAAATCAAACGTTTAGGCAAAAAAACCCTGGTGCCTAAAGGGTTAAGTCCTCGTCCGTACTAGTATTATGACAGGGAGCTCACACTTACACAGGGCACTGGAAGACAGCCGATTGGCGTGATTATATTGGGACCCCCATTCGTCAGTCACTGACGTAACTCGGAGTGACTGAATGCAAGGGAATGTCTCGGTTACAAATGTAACCCTCGTTCCCTGAGGAGAGAAAGGAGACGTAACGCCCCTCTGCCACATCCGCTGTACTGCTGGAACGGAAGTTTAGTCTTGGCTCCTCAGCAGGTAAACATAATGCGATCTTGCCAGCGTACCTCCTTATATACCCACGTGGTGGGGCGGAGTCCGCAATGCAAATTCCGCATGCCCATGGCATTGGCACTGCCATTGGGCATTTTCTAGATCTCAAAGTTGATAGGCTTCTAAGCTAAACCCCTATTCGTCAGTCACTGACGTTACATCTCCGTTCCCTCCTCAGGGAACGAGGGTCACATACGTAATCGAGATGTTCTTTTGAACTTTCTATTCATTAAATAATCCTGAAAAAATAAATTTTATACAATAAATATACAATATACAATACATTTTTCCCAGCAATAGTTTTTTATTGTTGTAGAAGTCATTATTGTATGATAATAACATTATTCTACATATTGCTTATCATACACTATTCATGAAGTTAGCACAGTCCTGACCTTCTTCTTCTTTTTCATTCTCTTTGCCATCACTGAGCGTCTGAGTGTCTCACCACGGTCCTCTTCTCCACCTGCCAGCTCCTAATATAACATTAATATTACAATTACAATCATATATTATAATCATCAACACTACCTAATAGAATGTGTGTGTGTGTGTGTTCATGTTTTTCTATCCTGGTGGGGACTTCAACCTGACTGCACACAGACTCATGGGGACTTGTGTCACCGTGGGGACCTGAATTGAGGTCCCCATGAGGAAACAAGCTTATAAATCATACAAAATGAGTTTTTTTGAAAATGTAAAAATGCAGCATGTCTCCTGTGATTGGTAGGTTTAGGGGCAGGGGCAGTGTAGGGGGATAGAAAATATGGTTTGTACAGTATAAAACCCATTAAGTCTAAGGAGAGTCCCCACAGAGATAGTAAACCAGACGCGTGTGTGTGTGTGTGTGTGTGTGTGTGTGTGTGTGTGTGTGTGTGTGTGTGTGTGTGTCGGTGTTTATATTACAAATGTCCCCATAAGGATAGTAAAACCTGAGATCACCTACATTGTGGGGATCAGCCAGCGGTCTCCACTTTTCAAAAGGCTTATAAATCACAGAAGATTAGTTTTTTTTTTAAAAAGTAAAAATGCAGAATGTTTCCTGTGATGGGTAGGTTTAGGGCAGGGGCAGTGTAGAGGGATAGAATGTACAGTTTGTACGATATAAAAACCATTACGTCTATGGAGAGTCCCCACAAAGATAGTGAACCAGACACTATTGTGTGTGTGTGTGTGTGTGTGTGTGTGTGTGTGTGTGTGTGTGTGGTGTGAGTGTGTTTTATGTATGTGGGTTTTTGAATTTGTAGGTTTTCAGAATTCTGGTTAAATATCAAAAATAAGTATTGTTTGTTGTTGAAAATAATATATTTTTTGTACTTTGTATACAAAAAAATTATAATAAAATAGGCCCATATGATATACATAACATTACATAAGATAATATATAATATATACACATACAAGAAGAATGAAAGAATGGTCAAAACAGCCCAGAAGAAAAGCACTAAACAAACTGTTATTCCGAAGACTTTGAATCATTTGAACCAGTTAAGACACATTTACAGGCGAGGTGCTTTTTTTGTCCTTATTGGCAGTATAAGTTACCATCCACTTTCATTGTGTGAAAAAGAGACATTCTGGTTTGGGAGAGATACTTATTTTTGAGAGAACTAAGAATTAAGCAAACCAGAAGGAAAGACTAGCAGGAAAGTGTTAGGGCACTACAGAAAGTTGAAAATGTGAGTACAGAACCAACCTCCACCGTAGTGCGATCATTGTCCTTAGACAGAGCCCAGTCTGACGGAACCAAAGCCTACAGCAGATCAGCACACACTTGACATACATGTGTTCAGTGAAGCTGCAGCTTTATTCTTGGCTTGTATGACAATATTCAGATATCAAATACAGTAAATAATGTAAGTGTAAATAATGTGTGTATAGAGTGCAACAGTGCCCGGCCACTTTTTCAGCGGCGCTGGTTTCTGAGGTATTTTTTTCCATTAATTTCTCCCATAGAGATAACAAAAAAGTCTTTGTTAAAGCGATATAAGCAAAAAGCCAAATCAGCCAGCTACGAGGTCAATTATAACATTACAAACTTTGATTTGAAGCAAAAAAGATTTTGAATCGGACAAAAATACAAAGGTAAGAGACTGTGTAATTATCGGTTTAGTGATGAACTACAATCCCATGAAGCATCGCAAACAGCCTAGTCAACTGAAAACGATTTAGAATATAAAACTACTGATTTACAAAATTGATTACATATACATACATAGATCAGGCATAACATTTTGACACTGACATGTGAAGTGAATAACACTGATTATCTCTTCATCATAGCACCTGTTAGTGGGTGGGATATATTAGGCAGCACACTTTCAAGGGTCTAGTACAGTCCATACCTCAACGGGTCAGGGCTGTTTTGGCAGCAAAAGGGGGACCAACACAATATAAGGAAGGTCATAATGTTATGCCTGAGATGCATAATGCTATATATATATATATATATATATATATATATATATATATATATATATATATATTTAAAGTTTATGCATATTTGCAATTATATTGAAACATTTTGAGAGTGTAGAGAGATCGACTTGATGTGGGAGTGGGCGGAGATAAACAGATATATTTGTACGTTTTGCCAAAACAAATACCATGGATTAACAACTTTGTAGCTCACAGTGGGGCAGTCTTTAACCCTTTAAGCCCTGAAGGCATTTTTTCTGTTAGGGTTAGGTACTTTACAAAAGTAAAGACTCATAACTCCAAAACTATAGCAAGGAGTCACAAAAGGTAGGTATTGTTTGATAGAAACCTATGGAGAAAATTAATGGAGTTCCAGAACCGGACCGTTGCGCTCTATTGCCCAAAAGTGAAGCACCTTAAACAAACAGGTGATGAACAACAAACATAGTAAATGGCAATCACTGTTCATTATATTACACCAGGGGTTTTCAATCTATTAGATAATGCGGATGCCCAAATATGATCATCCTCGTGTGAGGGACCCCGTCCTGAAATTGACATCTATAAACAATTATAAACACCCAATTTCTACACTGAAAAGTGAATATTTTGAATCTAAAATAAGTTTCCATTAAGATACATTATTATATACACTCACCTAAAGGATTATTAGGAACACCTGTTCAATTTCACATTAATGCAATGATCTAATCAACCAATCACATGGCAGTTGCTTCAATGCATTTAGTGGTGTGGTCCTGGTCAAGACAATCTCCTGAACTCCAAACTGAATGTCAGAATGGGAAAGAAAGGTGATTTAAGCAATTTTGAGCATGGCATGGTAGTTTGTGCCAGACGGGCCGGTCTGAGTATTTCACAATCTGCTCAGTTACTGGGATTTTCACGCACAACCATTTCTAGGGTTTACAAAGAATGGTGTGAAAAGGGAAAAACATCCAGTATGCTGCAGTCCTGTGGGCGAAAATGCCTTGTTGATGCTAGAGGTCAGAGGAGAATGGGCCGACTGATTCAAGCTGATAGAAGAGCAACTTTGACTGAAATAATCACTCGTTACAACCAAGGTATGCAGCAAAGCATCTGTGAAGCCACAACACGCACAACCTTGAGGCGGATGGGCTCCAACAGCAGAACACCCCACCGGGTACCACTCATCTCCACTACAAATAGGAAAATGAGGCTACAATTTGCACAAGCTCACCAAAATTGGGACAGTTGAAGACTGGAAAAATGTTGCCTGGTCTGATGAGTCTCGATTTCTGTTGAGACATTCAGATGGTAGAGTCAGAATTTGGCTTAAACAGAATGAGAACATGGATCCATCATGCCTTGTGCAGGCTGGTGGTGGTGGTGTAATGGTGAGGGGAATGTTTTCTTGGCACACTTTAGGCCCCTTAGTGCCAATTGGGCATCGTTTAAATGCCACAGCCTTCCAGAGCATTGTTCCTGACCATCTCTTTATGACCACCATGTACCCATCCTCTGATGGCTACTTCCAGCAGGATAATGCACCATGTCACAAAACTTGAATCCTTTCAAACTGGTTTCTTGAACATGACAATGAGTTCACTGTACTAAAATGGCCCCCACAGTCGCCAGATCTCAACCCAATAGAGCATCTTTGGGATGTGGTGGAATGGGAGCTTTGTGTCCTGGATGTGCATCCCACTAATCTCCATCAACTGCAAGATGCTATCCTATATGGGCCAACATGTCTAGAGAATGCTCTCAGCACCTTGTTGAATTAATGCCACGTAGAATTAAGGCAGTTCTGGAGACGAAAGGGGGTCAAACACAGTATTAGTATGGTGTTCCTAATAATCCTTTAGGTGAGTGTATTTTCTACTAACTACAGCAATCTACTAACCATTAAATGTATAATTAATTCATTTGTTTGTTTATTTATTCAATTTTAATCTAATGTAATATATTTAATAGATTAACTAATATTTTTTGTATTTATTTATTTGATTGAAACTAACTGATTTGCATACTTTTTATTTTATTTTAATCGTATTATTATTATTATTATTTAACCAGACATTTCCACAGATCCCAGGTTGAAAACCCCTGTATTATAATATTCTGCACACTGTTTGTTATAACCTGTTTATCATCTCTGACTCTTCCTAAAGACTCCTGCAGTTCTCTCCTCTTCTTCCTGATCTTCTCCCGCACATCACTGAAGACAACAGGACAGAAAACGTAGTCTTACAACAATCACATTTTTTCGTTTTTATTCCTGAAATAGTAAAAACGGAAGATTACCTGGGCGAAGACATTTTGGTGGTCATGAATACAATTACTGATGTCAGATATCTTCCCAATTCATATCAGAAGGAAGCACTTCTTGGTGGAACTGTAATAAAGTGAGTTTAATAGTCCACAGCGAACACACATGATGTTCCTGTTAATAAACAATCACCCAGATTTACACAAAGAATGCAAATACTTTCCAGACTGCAACAGTGCGAGCAGCATTAAATCGCTGAAGGAGCAGCAATTAAATATGTATTTTGTTTTACCGTCATGCTGAGCGTCGCTGCCTGGTAACGGATGTAAATAATCTGACTGCAACCGAACATACGGATGTTTGCCTCCGGTCCATCCCACTCTATATCAGAGCGGCTTTTCATTGGCCCACAATCCCGTCAATCACCTAAATCTGGTGACGACACGCCGCTAGGCAGCGCTTAAATCCGGTATCATGAACGCGTAGTTTTTGTTGTTATTATGTAGTTTATTTGATTGTACACGGCAATGTTTACAATACGACTAAAATTATCTGTAAGATAAAAACAAAAATATAGGCTATGTTATACTTCGTTTTTAATTTCTGAACAGTTCTGATTTCATTTATCTGACTGTAGATTATAGGATGACTAAAACCCTCAAGAAGAACTAGGATTTCTACTGCAATATGTTATGTCTTCGTTGAAATTGTTAAAAAACAATAAGTCTTTAACATGTTTAAAATATTATGATAGAATTTTCGGATCCCTTGATTCCAATTAATGCCACATATTTTTGTGCTCTACTTTATGTTTTGCCATATATGTTTGTTCATTCTGTTAATAAAAATAAATAAATAAAAACAATTTCAAAATAAATAAATATATCTACTGTGGCCTGTTGCACAAAGCTGGTTTCAGTTGCAACCCAGATAAGTTCAAGATTAGTTTGAGTAAACTCTGATTTTTCGAGCTCAAGAAGGTGGATTGGTTTTTAGCGGTGTTCATCACCATGGTAACTAACCTGCTCAGGAGCAGGTTTTATTCTGGGTTTGAGATCGCAAACCCAAACTGGACCAATCGGCTGCAAGTAAAGACGCAATAAAGCCACACCCCCTGTATCTCTCATTCCAAATTTGCAGTTTATAGTGAAAAAAACGAGACAGAATTATTTATTATATTATATGAATTATAATTATTTTAATGAATATATACTCATATAATTATTGTATTAATTGACAAGTAGCCAAATATTAATATACATTTAAACATGCATTTATAACTTTTAAACGTGTATTCATTTGAGCTCTTTGTGATGCTATAATTATTAGGCATATTTGATTCACATCATGCATTGATATAGTCAGATATTCTTTCAGCTGCCTTCTCAAACTTCTGCTGCAGCAGCAGTTTATTCCTGCTTTGTAAATGCATATAATTTCATGATAATTTTCAAAACGATCTCTCAATCTTCAGAAGAGAAGTGAATTGCGCGATCTCTCTTGTGAGAAGTGAATCAAACGGACACTGTGATTGGCTGTTTGCCGCACGTGTCACGCTTTCAGGTGCACGCGCTTCAGAGTTAATCGCAAACTCTGGATTAAACCTGAGTTGACAGAGAAAGTTTATACCAAGCTTTAAGAAACCATTGAACTTGATCTAAACCAGGTTGGATTTATCTGGATTTGTCAACTCTAAACCTACTCTGAAACTCAGAGTTTGTTCAGCTAGCTTCATGCAACAGGCCTCTGCAATATGCAACCAGGTTAGCGGAAGTAATCTGGCCTCATTCACAGTATTTTTTGGAAACATCTTCTTTCTTGCTCCAGAAAATATCTTATAAAACTGCTGAGTTTTTTTTTATGTTGTTTGTTTTTTCATCTTTTAAGTTTAATCTTTACCTAAAGAATGCAAAACAAACCAATGTGGTGAGTACTGTAGCCTATACATTGGCAAATGTTGTACTGTAGGCTGTTATTGGATTCTGTTCAGATGGTTGTAATCAGAATTCAGAGAGGGTGTTTTATACTCAGAGCTTAAAGGGGTGATGAATTGAGAATCCAACTTTCCATTGAGCCATTGATATATCAAAGTTCATCATGATATAAGAATATTCTGTAAGTTTCAGAGCTGAAAACGTCCTTGTTAGTCAAAGAAAAGCTTTTATAGACACCAGGCCCAGAAAACGAGAGCTGGAATCCAATGACGTCATGGGAAGACGAATCACAACTCAACTGATGAATATGTATGCGTGCTTCTGAAGACCCACCCACAGAGTCGTGGAGCTACAGGTTTACAGAGAGCAGTGATCATGGCGAGCAAAGTAATAAATTGCTCTGTGCCAGGTTGTTGAAGAACACAGTCGCTGCATAAGCTTCCTTCGGATGCTACTATTAGGACTGAGTGGTTGAACTTTATTTTTAATGAAGTTCCAGCTCACGTGGGGAAGACATGTATGTGTGTTCGCTTCATTTTACTGCGGAATTGTTTGTAAACAAGTCTCAGGTGCTGGATTTGCAGACACAGTGTTGTGCCTTCTATACTGGATTCGACAGGAATGGTGCAACAAACGTATGTGAGTAAAAAGTCTTTTTTATATGTAATGGTCGGCAGGCCTATGAATCTCAAATAGTGAAATAATATTCCTTTCTTGATCTGGGCGCGCGCGCACGTGTGTGTCTGTGTGTGTGCGGTTCGTGCTTATCGACAGATCGGTCGCCCATGTAATACAGAAATAATATTCCAATCAATCTCGGGTGGATGAGAAATAAATCATTGTGTTTGTTTGATAAAGACATTTACGAGCCCTGTGATCGAGAGTATCATTCCGGTTGCCGCTTTCATAATGATCCCTTCCTAATGTGAACTGAACTGACAGCAGAGCTGAAGCTCATTAAATATGCAAATCTTAACCAATCCTAGCCGTATGCATTTCCAAGTCTCCAGTGTGGCACACCCATCAAAACCCAGTGTTCAGGAGAAAGCCTCAAAACCAGAAAATAGCCTATTACATATTCATTATGATGTTTTTGAATGTAAAAACCACACAAACGTCATTAGTTGACCTCAGACAACAGTATAAAAAAATTAAAAAGCCAGTTCATGACACCTTTATTCTTCCCCCAAATGCAAAACACTGCACTACTATGAAGGCAGTAATAGAGTACACTGATAGTGTTTTTATCAGCTAGACTACTGGGCCAGAGCATCTTCAAAACTGCAGCTCTTGTGGGGTGTTCCCGGTCTGCAGAGGTCAGTCTCTATCAAATGTGATCCAAACAAGGAACAATGGTGAACCAGCGACACAGGGTCATGGGCGGCCAAGGCTCATTGATGCACGTGGGGAGCGAAGGCTCGCCCTTGTGGTCTGATCAAGCAGACGAGCTACTGTAGCTCAAATTGCTCAAGAAGTTAATGCTGGTTCTGATAGAAAGGTGTCAGAATATACAGTGCATCACACTTTGTTGCGTATGGGGCGGCATAGCTGCAGACCAGTCAGTGTGCCCATACTGATCCCTGTCCACCGCCGAAAGTTAGCATCAGAAATGGACCATGGAGCAAAGTAAGAAGGTGGCCTGGTCTGATGAATCATGTTTTCTTTTACATCACGTGGATGGCGGGGAACACATGGCACCAGGATGCACTATGGGAAGAAGGCAGTGTGATGCTTTAGGCAATGTTCTGCTGGAATACCTTGGGTCCTGCTATCCATGTGGATACTAATTTGACACGTACCACCTACTAAGCATTGTTGGTATTCCAAACAATATTCCCTGGTGGATGTGGCCTCTTTTAGCAGGATAATGCGCCCTGCCACAAAGCAAAAATGGTTCAGGAATGGTTTGAGGAGCACAGCAACGAGGTGATTTGAGGTGTTGACTTGGCCTCCAAATTCCTCTCAATCCAATCAATCATCTGTGAGATGTGTTGAACAAAATCCGATCCATGCAGGCCCCACCTCGCAACTTACAGGACTTAAAGGATCTGCTGCTAACATCTTGGTGCCAGATACCATAGCACACCTTCAGGCGTCTAGTGGAGTCCATGCCTCGAAGGGTCAGGGCTGTTTTGGCAGCAAAAGAGGGGCCAACACATTATTAGGTCATAATGTTATGCCTGATCAGTCTATATATATAATATTTAGGCAAAATTTGTACTGTATGTTATTGGATCCTGCTCAAATGGTTGTAATCAGAATTCAGAGATGTCCAGCATATTCAAAACAAATATTATATTATTCTAACACCCTTAGATCCACAGAGCTTTTGTTCAGGTCGAGGTCTCAGAACAGTTCAGATGGTCGAGCTGTTTTCTCTGACAGCAGATGAACTCTCTCATGACAAATTAAACTGAAGTGACTCATAGACAATAAAACAAGGGAGTTTCTGTTCCAATCTTTGGATTGATTAGACACAGGAATTCACACAGCAAGAAATAATGCAGCATTTTGATCAGAAAAATAAACAATATATACTACTAGTATAATATATTATATTATATTATATAATATTTCACAATATATTTCACATGAACACTTCGCAAAAACAAAGTGAATGAATATTTCATAAAATCTTTTATATTTAGGTAGTAAACATTAATATTAATAAAAAGAACTTAGACACATAATCCACACTTAAAATAGTTCTACTAAAATAGGACCACTATCATCAAAGATGATTGACAGTTAGTATACAGTTTGGATTGGCAGTATGGTTCTGTTCTGGGCAAGAACTCCAGATAAGAGCAGGGAGAGCAGTGATAACCCACCTTAGGGTAAACAGAACAGAACCAACATAAGGTAACGATATCATTAATGTTCTTAATGACAGCCATTTAATTCGAGAAATGAGTCTGATTTGAAGAGGAATATCAAAAGGCCAAATCCCGACTGGATGACAGGAGGAGCTAGGGATGGAGGAGGATTATCTCCTGAGCAACAGGATAAAGCTGCTGATAATACTGAATGGACCCTAAATATAGATATGCTGTGATAGGCATTGTATTCCTATAGGTAGGAGTGAATCACCTAAGAGTCAGCTGATGCAAGCTTGACTAGCATGACCTGTGAGAAATAATGCTACGCTTGATATATACAAATATTTTTACATGGGATCTATATGAGTTTGAATATGTTGTGGGTCATACATGTACAACATATAAAAAATGTTGATTCCAAATAAATTTAATTTTCAGCCTAAAAACTGTTAAATAAAAAAAAGGGTTCAAAAAGTGTGACATAAGTGATCATAACTGCATGATTGACTTTTTCACACATATCAATAATCAGTATATACACGACTGTACAAAGGGATCTTATTCTTATTTGTATAATCAGCAATGACATAATTTTCATCAGAAAGTATTTTTGTCAACAATGAACATGGTGACTTTTAGCAAGTCAGATGTTCTTTTGTGCAAAAACAGCTGACAGAACAGAATGCAGAAGTTCTGTAGGTTTACTTAACAACTGCTTTTTATAAATTGAAACCGTGTCTGGAGATGCAACATTCATGGCGTGAGATGCTGAAAAAACAGCACGACACAGTACACAGACAGGGATGGACTGGACATCATGGTAGCACCATTTATTGATGTTACCGTAGCTGCTATTTGTAGTCTTCCGCCAATGTATCCATATAGTTTGTATCTGCATAAAGTAAAAACCCAGAGAATAGACTGTCAGCCCAGCCGGGGTCAGCAAACAGGCCGTTCTGGTCCTTGTAGAAGATCTCCAGCCATACCTCATCCTCTGGGTTGAGAAACATCACGGTTGAGCCAGACGCCACATCATGGTTTCCGGTGTTGGCATCAAAAGTCTTTATCCGGTACTGTCCATTCTGGACCAGCCCAATGGCCAGGTGCTTGTTGGCCAGAGTGATGTCATAAGAAAAGTAGTATATTCCTGGGTATGCACAGATAAATTTTCCTGTCTCGGGGTTGTAGTGGCTACCTTCATTAAACAGGACTTTGTTGAACTTGATCGGTGCTTGTTCAGCAGGGTAGCTACTGGTGATCCCTACGGAGAAAGCGGATTTGGGAACCAAACTTCCACATCTGCAGATACCTGGTTCTCCCGGGGGGCCACGTTGGCCCTTGTCACCCTTCCCTCCAAGACGTCCTGTAGGACCAGGAGGCCCTAAATCTCCAGGATCACCCTCAGGTCCACGCTTCCCAATGAAACCTCTCTCTCCACGTTCTCCGAGTTTTCCTGTCGGCCCAACTCGACCTCTGAGCCCTGAAACAAACACAGGCCCCTTAAAGATGCTGTTTTTAGCCAAAACCCTCTGAAACAATATTGCACTTGCACTGGCCCAGTCTGAAATGATTCCATTAATAATAAAAGCCATCATACTTTAATGTAGGCAACAAGCATGAAAAAGAAATACTTAAAATAGTCTTTAATAATAAATGCAGGAGATCTCTTAAGAGTACATGTTAGATAAACAACACATGACATAAAGACTGAACTGAACAGGGAGTATATATTCAAGAGATAACAAGGAACTAAATGAGATACAGGTGATAATTATAAGAAACCATAGAAACAAACAGGGATATAATCAGAAACCATGGCTGGTTCTGAAATTGCCCACACCCTTAAATAGGGCAGTATTTGTAGCATTTGTAGCAGTCATTTGTAGTGGTGTCCGAAACCATAGTGGACATTATTGAGTGCACTCGTTCAGTCCCACAATGCACCACAATAATAAGTGTTCGGCCCTGTCCCAAATGGCATACTTCATGTGCACTTTTGGTCTTGTGCACTTAAAATGGCCGCTGCGTGCGTGTGTCCATTAAGTCCACAAGACCGTAGGGTGTCCCATTCGTCATTTAAGCTTAAAGAAGGGTGCTCGTGGTAGATGGGCAATAGGCCCCTTTGCGGCTTCTATGCACCCTTGATGCACACTTCAGCTTAGCCTGCAAGTTCGCGAGCTACGCAGAGGACTTTTACCCGGCAGTCATAGCGGCATTGCGTCGTGAAAGTGTGGATTCAGACGAAGACCGTGTGGGTTTAGGGTGCCATTTATTTCTAACATGCTTTTCTTAAAACTCAAAGCGCTACAAGTTCATACAATAAAAAATAATAACATTAAAAATACAAAAAAAATTGTGTCTTTAAAGACTTCTTAAAACAGTCTAATGTTGGAGAGTCTCTAATTTCTGGTGGTAAAGCATTCCATAGACGTGGTGATGAGACAGAGAATGCTCGACAACCCTTGGAATTTAGATTATGTAGAGGCTGCTGGAGGATGCATGACCAGGAAGAGCGCAAAGACAGTGCAGGAGTATGAGCGGTGACCAAACTACAGAGATAAGCAGGGGCCGTTCCATGAATGGCTTTATATGTTAAAACCAAGGTTTTGAATTCGATACGCGCTTGTATCGAGCCAATGCAAATCAAAGAGTACCAGAGAAACATGTTGACGAGTATTTGTGTGTGCCAATAACCGAGCGGCTGATTTTTGTATATATTGTAATTTTTTAATGGACCGATTTGGAAGACCTGAATGGAGCACATTGCAGTAATCAAGCCTTGATGTAATGAAGGTATGAATAATGCCTTTCTGCATCTGGCCGCGATAGAAATGGTCGTAATCAAGCGATATTTCTAAGATGAAAAAATTCATCTTTTGAGACATTTTTAATATGAGCGTCGAACATAAGTTTAGTGTCAAAAATAACTCCAAGATTGCGCACTTGAAGAGACGGGTAACAAAGTCATTGATTGTAATCAGTTCTGGAATATTTAGTTTAAGGAGAGATGTTGATGTACAGACGAAGAGAAGTTCTGTCTTAGCCTGGTTGAGTTTAAGAAAATTCTCGTCCATCCAGGTTTTTATCTCATCCAAGCAGTTGCTAAGGGCTGTGACCACAGGGTTTGGGTTAGGGTGCATGCTGATGTAAATCTGCGTGTCGTCAGCATAAAAATGAAATCCTAACCCAAATTTACGAATTATGTTACCCAGAGGCAACATATAGATGCTAAATAAGATGGGACCAAGCACAGAGCCTTGTGGGACACGCTGCTGAACTAATGTTGGTGAAGATTTGTTTTCCCCCAAAGACACAAACTGAAATCGATTTGTGAGATAAGATGTAAACCATTCTAATACAGTACCAGAGATTCCTAGCCATACAGACAATCTTTCAAGAAGGACAGCATGAGATATTGTATCAAATGCAGCAGTGATGTCTAACAATACTAAGATACTACAGGCACCCATATCAGCAGAAATAAGAAGATCATTTGTGACCTGGACAAGAGCAGTATCAGTACTATGGCCTGATCTAAATCCGGACTGAAATGGTTCTAGGAGATTGTTGATGGACAGGTATTGCTGTAGCTGGCCAGCAACAACTCGTTCCAAGACCTTAGCTAAAAATGGTAGATGGGCAATAGGCCTATAGTTAGACAAGTCATCCACATCACAACCAGTCTTTTTAGGGACTGGTGTGATGGCAGCTAACTTAAGGGCCGAAGGAACCTGAACAGTTAATAAAGAGTGATTAATAATACCAGTGATAGAAGGGCAAACTAGTGTTAAACACTTTTTTTAAAATCTCAGTAGGTATGGGGTCAAGAGAGCATGTAGATGAATTCATAGACATGACCAGTTTTGAAATATTATCTGTGATAACAGTGACAAAAAATTGACAGTGACAAAATTAGAGAAAGTAGAAGATAAAAGTGTAGGACGGATCTCGGTAGATAGACGAGAGCATGGAGCTATAGATATCTTGAACTTTCTCTATAAAGTATTTATGAAATTTGTTTCACATCTCAATAGAGGAACAAATGTTTTGGTTTTGAGGTTTAAGAAATTTGATAATTGTTTTAAACATCAATTTTGGATTACCTGCACCTTCATTAATCATGTCCGAGTAATATTCCTCTCTGGTGGATTTAAGGGCAAGATGATATTTCATTTGCAGTTCTTCAAACATTAATTTGTGGGCAGTAAGACCAGTTTTTATATACAAGCGCTCAATCTTTCTTTGCTGGGTTTTAAGTGCCCGTAATTCATCAGTAAACCAGGGGGATGATTTAGTGAAAGACATGACTCGTTTTTTCAATGGTGCTACAATATCAAGAATAGATGATAGCGCAGAGTTGTAACTGTCCACAGAATCAGGTGTGTTTAACCAGAATTGGAGTTAAACTCTGCAGGACAGTTGCCCTCCAGGAGCAGGATTGGACACCCCTGGTGTCACTTGCCTGTCCTGTCTTGTGTGCACATGTGGGTTTTGTCATGTTGAGCATGAGCTCCTGTCATTGTCTGATCCCTCCCCCTTGTTATCTGATTATTGGTTTCATTTGCCCCACCTGTGTTACCTGATTCCCTTCTTGATTTGTTCCCTTTATATACTCCTCGTGTTTGTCAGTCTTTGTCGGATCGTTGTATTGTCTACATCTCCCGGTTCCCCGTGATCTATGTTGGTTGGTTTATGTTTATCGCTTGTTATTCTTATTATGTGTTTTTCCCCCCTTGTGGGTTTTGTTTTGAGTTTGTTTTGTTTTTGTAATAAATCCTTTCATCTGCACTTGAGTCCTCGCACCCGTTTGTCTTTTGTGTGATCGTGACACCTGGGTTAGGTTGTTCCTCTACCTGGATCCCCTTTTTCTCCATTTTCTCCCTTCCGTCCATCCCTCCCATCTCTTCCAGGGATTCCGACATGGCCATCCTCCCCATGAGGCCCAGGAGGGCCGGACTTTCCTGGTGCCCCTGGCAACCCTGGAATGCTGCAAATGAATTGAGGCAGGGCTCCTTTGGACCTGGCTTCCAACAGCTGACCCATAATGCACTGAGAAAGACAGATCACACCTACAATTGTCCACATCCTTAGACCTAAGTAAAAAAAAAAAAAGAAGATTAAGGGTAATTAATGAATCAAATTTTTCACCTCATTAATTCTTTTTCGCTTTTGGCTTAACTATTCCTTTAGCCTACTGATACTCAAACCAGTATATTATATAAGAAATCAGAAATGTTATTACGGAATAATAAACTGTTCCACATGAAGAAAAAGAGGATGATTAATGACCTCTTAATAAATGCTGTTTTTTTAACTTCAGTCTGTTGACCACATACACTGTAATTTGAAAACTTTATTGGAACAGCAGTAAAGAAAAGATAATGTTATAAAATTGAAACATCTACTAAAAGAGATTTCAGATCCAAAGGGGAAACTTACCGAATGCCATGTGTACATGCTAAATAATAGAAATAAAAACACAATAATGAGACTCTTAAAAAGGAAGAACTGCAATTCTTGAAAGAGACAAAAAGCACATCTTCTCAGCACGTGTTTTCAATGGGTAATTATACATCTCGCTGTATCCCTGCCAAGTATTCCTCACAATTCAGATGTGCACGGGCATGTGAGTACCTGAACTGTGCATTCATCCACACAAATATGCACATATAAACTCTGAACTATTGCAGGGCTGTGTGTTTTGACAGATTCATGGCATATAGCAGGAGTAATCTTACAGACCTCTTTGAATGATGATATGGTAATTAGTCTGAGGCTCTGATCCAGCTCATTCCAGAGCTATAACATCACTGAACTGTGTCGGCGAGCAAGATGACTGCAGGACCCTGCAAAATACTACCAAATTATTCTCTGTTACTACTCGAAAAAATATTTTTGTCTTGAAAATATCCAAGAAATCTTAAAATTTATTTTCCTCTAAACCACACGATAGCACAAAAACTTGCCTCATCGCTCTCCAAAACAACCGCTTTTGAAGATGCACGTGGAAATCTGTCTGATTCTTGATGCGATCACGGGCAGCAGTGCAAAGTTGATTCTGCAGTAATTTGATGCTTTTTAAAATGTTGTTGATTTATGTAGCAAATGAGAATCACTCAAATTATTGAACATATTTTGAGACAAAGGTCTGATGATTTTCTGTTTCGTTCAAGCTAATGAAAGCAACAGTTTTTCGATAATGGAAGAATATGTAAAAGTATGGTATGTGGGGTAAAAGGCACCCCTGCTGTCGGGGTGAAAACACATGAATTAACATGATAATAAACAGCCGGCTGACGGTTAGATTCAGATAAAAAAATAAGTTAAAAAAAGTAAATATCATATAATATCAAACTCACTCACGCTGACTGACAGATCCGAAGCGCACACACAAAGACGCTTCAGACAGTGCGCGATCCCAATATACACATATACACAGAATTAGAGTATTTAATAATATCTCTCATGGCGAGTATTCACACAATCATTATGTGTTATGTGACCGTTTGGTTAACTGTTGAGGAAAAACATCTGATGTGTTACATTATATTAGATCTGTGAGGTACAGTAGGTCTTAATATATAGGCTGTCTGTCTTATTATTTTAAAGGGCACCTATTATGCCCCTTTTTACAAGATGTAATATGTAATAAGTCTCAGGTGTCCCCAGAGTGTGCCTGTGAAGTTTCAGATCAAAATTCCTAATGATAATTTAAATTCCATTTTGAAAATGGCAATTTTGGGGTTGAAGAAAAATAATCCTTTTCTGTGTGTGGCAAGCCTACACATCAGCTCATTAACAGCAGTGAACATGCAAATGAAAACTGAAACATGATATCTGTTTGTTTTAATGATCATGTCTATCGCTGACACGTTCATGTGACATTGCTCTACTTCATCATCATGAAATATTGTCATCTGCATGTGTTTTAAAGCCTTATCGCTCTCAACTTGAACACACAAACATGCTCCTGTCGCATGCACACAGAGCTGGATGTCAGCACATCCGTGAGTAGTCATTAAATTAGACTAGTTCTCTATCAAACAACAGAAGATAAACAGAAATTCACACCCTGCTCTTGACTAACTGAACTTTAGTAGCTTTAATAAGAACACATTTCTTACTTGAATGCTGCTGTTAATGCTCTGGAGGAGATAAACATGGCGACTGTGAACAGCTCAGCTCTCTGAGGGAGGGGTCTGTGCTAGTATGTCAGTGTCCATCAACACGTGTGGGTGGGGCCGTTGCAGTGTGACGTCACACTGCAGGAATCTGGAAATGGCTTGTTCTGAGACACTGCTTACGATTTATGGGGATAAAAAAAAAAAAGGAGTAGGTGGATTTTTACCATTATTGGGTGGTTGTGTACACACACTGCCAACACACATTTATGTTCAAACACCTTATAAAAGTGAATTTTGCATAATAGGTGCCCTTTAATCAAATAATTGTGGTATCATGGGAATCAAAAAGTTGAATATCTATTTTTTGAATAGCCTATATATTTTTCTGCAGTAAGGGAGTAGTGAAACGCAAATGTTTCTTAAAGGGGTACTTCAGCGCTGGGAAGATGAATCTGTATTTAAACTGGGTCATAAATGTAGTAGAAATGTGAAATTATTTTTGAATTTGGTGCCTTCTAGACTGGGAAAACACAGAAAATGTATTTTTGTCTCATGGGGATGAAAGACAACAATTCCCAGAACGCACTGCTTCACTGCTCTACTCTAGGCGCAGCTAGTCGGCTACAGGATTACTGGGTCACTTGCCCACCGCGTTCATTTTCATAAAATCAGTTCAGTTAGAGACACTACAATTAAAAACTGAACGTGTCTGTTCGATATAATGCGAGTGAGCCGATTGAGCGTCACGGCACAAACGCAGCAGGATCGGATTACATTCATCACATGAGCTGAGGTAATCGCGGGATTCGCGTCCGGATACATTCACAGCGCGTGATCAGTCTGGCGCGTGTTCAGTTCATGTCTTTGGAAGTTTAACTTTCATAGGAAGTTCATTTTAAAAGTTAAAACACTCACTTTGGTCTCCACCGCTCTGTTTACATGAATCTCCACAGCTCCACGAGCCGAGTGCTGTGAGTGTAATGTTGAAAACATGTGGAAACAGCGCCCTCTGCTGGCTGTAGTCTTCAGCCTCTGGCCAAAAACTCCTCCGAAGACGCAAAATCGGAGGAATTTTTTCAGAAATAAAATACATAATTCTCTTGTCTCAGGGTCATATGAGGGGGGAAAGTACGATAATTTGAATATACTCCCGGGTTTCTACTGATACAAAGCTTAATGCTAATCGCTGAAGTAACCCTTTAAGGTTTGTCTTTTGTTGTACTCTATTTATTAAATAAATGTGTTTATATTATTTTGCCTTAAAAAGCTATTAAGACTTATTTTCATTAGCAAATTTATTCTATGCATAAATTAAAAAATCCTTGTCGTAAATCTTAAATATCTGAAAACATTTTGTAAAATTGTAAAGCTTTTAATATTTGGGTGGCAGATTTTCAGTGGTTTCAGTATGCAGTGTTCAAATAACGCAAATGAATGACCATGCATCTTCTCCGCTGCTGTTTTAAATGATGTAAAACTAGCATGTCTGCATAGCGTTCTTTTAAAATGTTAACACATTTTGCCCTATGTGACATTTTTAGATTGTTTATATTTGCCAACACATTTAAACTTTTTGTCTTTCCTCATTTTTATACACCGATCAGGCTTAACATTATGACCTAATATTGTGTTGGTCCCCTTTTGCTGCCAAAACAGCCTGACCCGTAAAGGCATGGACTCCACTAGACCCCTGAAGGTGGTATCGGGCACTAAGATGTTAGCAGCAGATCCTTTAAGTCCTGTAAGTTGCAAGGTGGGAATTACAGTAGCTCGTCTACTTGATCGGACCACACAGGCCAGCCTTCGCTCCCCACGTGCATCAATGATCCTTGGCCGCTCATGACCCTGTCGCCGGTTCACCACTGTTCCTTCCTTGGAAGCACTTTTGATAGATACTGACCACTGCAGACCGGGAACACCCCACAAGAGCTGTAGTTTTGGAGATGCTCTGACCCATCACAATTTGGCCCTTGTCAAACTCACTCAAATCCTTATGCTTGCCCATTTTTCCTGCTTCAAACACATCACCTTTGATGGTGCTGTGATGAAGAGATAATCATGTTATTCACTTCATCTGTCAGTGGTCACAATGTTATGCCTTATCAGTGTATACTACAGGTCCTTCTAAAAAATGTGCATATTGTGATAAAAGTTCATTATTTTCCATAATGTAATGATACAAATTAAACTTTGATGTATTTTAAATTCATTGCACACCAACTGAAATATTTCAGGACATTGTTTTAATACTGATGATTTTGGCATACAGCTCATGAAAACCCAAAATTCCTATCTCAATTAGCATATCATGAAAAAGTTCTCTAAACGAGCTATTAACCTAATCATCTGAATCAACTAATGAACTCTAAACACCTGCAAAATATTCCTGAGGCTTTTAAAAACTCCCAGCCTGGTTCATTACTCAAAACCGCAATCATGGGTAAGACTGCCGACCTGACTGCTGTCCAGAAGGCCATCATTGACACCCTCAAGCGAGAGGGTAAGACACAGAAAGAAACTTCTGAACGAATAGGCTGTACCCAGAGTGCTGTATCAAGGCACCTCAGTGGGAAGTCTGTGGGAAGGAAAAAGTGTGGCAAAAAACGCTGCACAACAAGAAGAGGTGACCGGACCCTGAGGAAGATTGTGGAGAAGGACCGATTCCAGACCTTGGGGGACCTGCGGAAGCAGTGGACTGAGTCTGGAGTAGTAGAAACATCCAGAGCCACCGTGCACAGCCGTGTGCAGGAAATGGGCTACAGGTGCCGCATTCCCCAGGTCAAGCCACTTTTGAACCAGAAACAGCTGCAGAAGCGCCTGACCTGGGCTACAGAGAAGCAGCACTGGACTGTCGCTCAAATTTTGCATGTCGTTCAGAAATCAAGGTGCCAGAGTCTGGAGGAAGACTGGGGAGAACGAAATGCCAAAATGCCTGAAGTCCAGTGGCAAGTACCCACAGTCAGTGATGGTCTGGGGTGCCATGTCAGCTGCTGGTGTTGGTCTACTGTGTTTTATCAAGGGTAGGGTCAATGCAGCTATCTATCAGGAGATTTTGGAGCACTTCCTGCTTCCATCTGCTGAAAAGCTTTATGGAGATGAAGATTTTGTTTTTCAGCACGACCTGGCACCTGCTCACAGTGCCAAAACCACTGGTAAATGGTTTACTGACCATGGTATTACTGTGCTCAATTGGCCTGCCAACTCTCCTGACCTGAACCCCATTGAGAATCTGTGGGATATTGTGAAGAGAAAGTTGAGAGACGCAAGACCCAACACTCTGGATGAGCTTAAGGCCGCTATCGAAGCATCCTGGGGCTCCATAACACCTCAGCAGTGCCACAGGCTGATTGCCTCCATGCCACGCCGCATTGAAGCAGTCATTTCTGCAAAAGGATTCCCGACCAAGTACTGAGTGCATAACTGAACATAATTATTTGAAGGTTGACTTTTTTTGTATTAAAAACACTTTTCTTTTATTGGTCGGATGACCAATGCTAATTTTTTGAGATAGGAATTTTGGGTTTTCATGAGCTGTATGCCAAAATCATCAGTATTAAAACAATAAAAGACCTGAAATATTTCAGTTGGTGTCCAATGAATCTAAAATATATGAAAGTTTAATTTTTATCATTACATTATGGAAAATAATGAAATTTTATCACAATATGCTAATTTTTTGAGAAGGACCTGTATATGGTATATATTTTTTTATTTTTACTTGTTTGCACACTTGAATTATCAGTGACAAATTCATCAATCAGTACTTTTTTATGAGGACTTAATTCTCATTTTTTAAACATTTTACGAACAAGAAATGATACAAAAGGAGAGGGTTATCAATCAGTACTTTTTTACTTAATACTGAAGTGGATTAAATATTTTTAATGCTCAGGTAAAGTTCAAGTAAAAAAGAAAAGGAGTACTTCATACTTTTACTGGAGAAATATTTTAATAGGATGTACTTCGTCGAACACTCGTACTGTCTGATGAGTCAAGCACAGCTGTGACAGCAGTTTGCACCACAGCACACACATTTATACGCTCTTAAATCCGGTTTGTGAGTGATGGAAAATGCAAAGAAACATCTGTGATGATCAGCAGAAGTGTGAAACGATAGTACCAAACATCTTCCCTTGAGAGACAAACACTGGTACTATGACAACAGACAGACTCGACTTTGTCCAAACACAAAACTGTAGTCTGTTAAAGGAACAGTTCAACCAAAAAATGAAATCTCTGGCATCATTTACTCGCTCTCATGTTGTTCCAAAGCTGTATGTGGACCACAGAAATGAGTGAAAATGTTTTGAAGGAAGATTTATTCTTTTTCATACAATGAAATTGCTGGAGAAACTCCATGAAAGCACCTTAAAAGTATAACAGTGATATATATGACTTGTGCTCTATACAATATTTGCGTGAGGAAAAAGACCCAAATCCAAGTTGTTACACATGCATTTCTTTAGTGTTTTACAGAAAGGTCTCATATAGGTTTGGAACAGCATCTTTGACACTTCCTAACAACACAACAAATGGTAATACATCAAAATACGGCTTTTATTGAAAAGTTATAATGCACATATCACAATCGATAACAAAAATACATAATAAAACAATAAGAATAGTAACTTGCCAGTAAGTTGCAGGAATGTTTTTTTCATCTTGATGTTCTTTGCTTGAATTCCTTACTTTGAATGTTCTATTTTCTTGGCTTCAGATTTGTTGCCTTTTACTTTTTTCTTTCTTCCTTTCTGTACATCCATGAATAAGCCTAATGTTTTCAGCACACATGGCATAATAATCTCTCTTGTGTCTCTTTAGCGATCCTCATGCTTCTGTCTGTCTCTGTTCATCATCTCTCTGTACGATCTTTGCAGTGATTGTTCAGCCTTTCCTGATTTACTGACTAGAGAGCCACACCTCTAGAGTTCCTCAGAGAGGAGCTCACACACTTGCCATGGCAATCACTTACTACACAATGAAGAATTTACAAAATTACACAATTACTCTAGAACAAACTGCAGCATATTTGTGCTTCTTGTACAGTAGTTTTACATTCTATTCCATTTCATTGACATGTTTTGTCTTCTGTTTTTCATGTAATTATTACACCCCACCACCACCCAATACATACTACAAAGGATACTGATGATCCTTAACTTTCTAACTAACCTCTGAAAAACTACACTCGCATCTAAACTAGAATAAAAGATTGATCTTTGATATAGAGCTCAGAATTTGCTCCATCTGCTGGCTGATGGTGTTTCTGCTGAGGTCCAGCTCAATAGATACGGACTGACAACTGAGAACTGATGCCAGGTATTGACAGCAGCTGTCAGTGAGAGCACAGTTGAATAACCTAAAATGAAAACATCAGTCATGACGTTGTTCATATCACTGAACCTGCATTCTCAAATAAGTATTTTATTTATTTGAATTGTATTTGTGTGTGTGTGTATGTATGCACATATGTTTCTGTTTTAATGGAATATCACTGTTGCTTGTTCACAAATATGAATGGTATTTTGTAGATGATTATTTGATCTTACTTTAATGTCTTCAATGCACAACTTCCTTCCTGTGGTTCAAGACAGATCAACTGAACACCTTCATCTTCAAGGCTGTTGTTGCTCATGTTCAACTCCTAAAGGCTGGAGTTTTGGCTTAGGCCTGTAGCTACTAGCCCACACATATCTGGAGTGAGTTTACAAGAGTCCAGACTGCAGGGGTAAAGAATCAGAACAATTACAGTCTACAAAAATGTATTTTCTTTTTAATAATTGATATCCTTGATGCAACCGTCAAATCTCATCTCTCCAACACTCACTCCAAATTTTTTTTTGTGTTCATAAGCACCTTTCAGGCTACACATTAACTGTAAGTGATGTACAATGCAAATAATATAAACAACCAACCATAAATACAAAATGAAATAAAAAAGCGAAACACAAACATATAAAACAACCATTATAATAATGTGTCAAAATGTAAGCAAGCACAGGTATGACTTTTAAATGGTCTTGGGAGTTGGGGAAAGTTGGGAAAGATCTATGGAAGCTTGTTTCCGCCACAGAATAAAGCAATTTAAAAGATATCTGTGACTTTTTTTCTTGCAATTGTGAGTTTATATCTCACAATTCAAACTTTATTAACTCACAATTGTAATATAAAGTCAGAATTGATTGATTTAAAGTCAGAATTGTGAGATTTAAACTCGCAGCTCAGTTTTTTTTCTTCTTCTTGCAATTAATCTCACATTTCTGACGTTTTTTCTCAGAATTGTGAGATATAAAGTCAGAATTGTGAATTTATTCTGTGGCAGAAACAAACTTCCATAAATCTCAACGGGCAGGTTATTCCAATATCTTGGACCCGCAACGGAAAAAGCGTGATCATCACCCTTCGATTTGAAACATGGGGAATTGTTAAAAGGAGCTTATTTGAGGATCTTACCAGTAAGCTTGAATTTATATGACTTAATAAACTCAACTAAATATTCGGAAGCCATTATGTAGATTGCTTTAAAAGCATACATCAAAATCTTGTAATGAATCCTATACTGAATTGGTAGCCAGCCCAATGAGGATAACAATGAAGTAACATGGGCAGACTACATAGCATTCATAAGCTTGACATGCTGTGGCATGTTGTACTGGAGACGTGCAACATGGGCATCACAGGTCCACAGATTTACAATAATCTAAATGGGAAAAGATCAAAGCATGAATGACTCTTTCCAAAGCACTAGCTGAGAGAATCCATTTTAATTTGGCTATTGCCCTTAAAAAAAAAAGAAGGAAAAAAAAAAAGCTTTTTTTTTTCTGTTTATTGAAAGATACAAGTTCTGTATTTAACCCTGTAGTAACTACCCCATGGACCTAAGTTATAACTTACAGTTTTATTACAAACTGTACAGTCAAAAATAATAATTTCTGTTTTCTGTTTATTCGACAGGACAAGATTATCAACCATCCACATTTTACTTCCTCCAGCCACCTAAGCAGTATTGCACTTGAGATCAACTATTCGGCCTCAAAGGGAAGTACATTTTTGAGTGTCATTCGCATATAGATGGTAGGAGGTACCATGTTTTGTTTTTAAATCTGAGCTTTTGCAAATACTGACCACATCTTCTCGAGAGTGCAGCTCTTTTCTCCAAGGACTTTAAAAAGCTGCATTATTCCAGAGCATCCAGGGAAATTATTGCTCAAATCAAGCTCTTTCAGGCTGTAGGGGTTTGATCTCAGAGCTGAAGCCAGAGATAAGAAACCCTGATCTGTCAGTCTGCAACACGGCAGCCTGGAGAATAAGACAAAACCTTTTCAAGCCATTTAGTTATAGAGTATAATGCAATGAAAATCAATGAATATCATGTGTAAAACCTTTGTAGGAGTTGATTAGTCAATTATTATGAGTACATTATGACAAGATAATTTAAATAATTTTACACCATTTATATCTTTTAAAAATCTTTTTTTTTTCTTTGAACAAGGTGATTAACTTATAGACAATATTTATAAACCTCATGAGGACAAAACAAAAAATTCATCACATACATTAACAAGGCTGATCAAATGATAAAAAAATGAAGCATAACCTTAATTTCTGAAGTTTACAAGAGGGATTCTTCAGTGAGTTCATGAGTTGCTTCACCCCAGAATCCTGCACATCATTGTCAGAAAGATCTAGAGCTATGAGACGCGAGGCCACAACTTCTAAATGTAAAATTGCATCTTTCTAATCTAACCAACATTTCATTTTAAAATTCAAAACCATCTCCATTATACATTTTTATATCCTCTGTTTATTTCATTGATGTGACACATGAGCGGTATTTCAAAAATATGCGAGTAACTTTTGTCCAGTTGTGACAAATTTGGGGAGGATTTGATCAATGCACTAGGACAAACGCAAAAAGTATGATTTCAACAAGGTTCCAAACCAAAAGGATCCAAAGATACAGCCTCATTTCCCATTTAGCATCCTCAATTGTGAATTGGTTGCATGACATAGTTTGGCATTTCAAAAAAATTTGACCATCGTCTCAGTGACTATGAGATGCAATTTTGGGGACGATTTATATTGTTCCATTTTTATCACAATACTGTTTAAACAAATTAACAAATACATCAGTCATACCTTAATGATACCTTGATGGTAGGGATGAAACGGTATGGAAATTTCACATCACGATTATAGTGACCCAAATTATCACGGTTATCAATATTATCACAGTTTTGTTCAAATGAGATGAAAGTATTCAAAAAGAACAGATACACACACTGAAAACATTTCAACAAGTTTTATATTTGTAAATCAACAAACAACAAATAAAACAAGCAGCTCTATGCACATTCTATTCTGTGGGATTTCCTTGTTTATATTGGCCGTCCTCAACAGCATAATGCATAAATAATAATACTTAATCTCTAATATTATATTTTCAAGCAATATTCTCATCAGTGTTCTATTGGCTATGACGCATTTAAATCTAGCATATTTTGTGTACGAACCCAAACAGTATCCTAGTGAAATAATGCATATCCATATTTTCATGATTTGACAGTTTATTTAATTAAATATCAAAATTCCAAAAGGTGTACATCATTCCCAACACAGATGAACACTTTACAGTCAGTTTTACGACTGTAAGTCATTATTTTCAAATGTTATTAAAGTTAGAAACGCGCATACCAATGTTGTATGTAACTTTAGAAATGGTCCCTAAATTTGTGAATTTCGAACGTCAAGCCAACTTTATGCCAGACATATCAGATGCGGTACGGTTCTGCTGTGTTTTTTGAAACTATTTTCGTTGCTGAAATAGAACAACAACTGTATGCTGAATGAATCTCCTGCGTACATCGCACATTCATCTCTGCTTTGAGTGCAGATTTCAGTGAGTGAGAGCACTCTCTGAACAAAACTCTGGCTAATCTGAACGCATCTGATTATTAGACATTGCATTCATAAATTAAATAGGAACACGAGTGATTGGTTATAATGCGCAACGCGATTATAATAGATGGCTTTTGAGAAGCCAATAATAAGTTCAACCGCAACAGTGACTAGTATGAGTAACTGTGTTACACGCCATGGCTGAAATACACCAAACAAACGGCAGGTGTTAATGTCAAGCCCTGATTATTATTCCTTAAATGTCATCCTAGTCGTGTCTGAACTTGTTCTTTCGTCTTTGGCTCAAGCTTTACGTTATTGAGGTCAAAGTCCATTTGCCTTGCGTTCGCAAATCTTCACAGATTTGAAGTGTTTTTCTCCCTATTACGGCAACTTTCTTCTGGCATGTTCTGCAGACAGGGTGACCAGAGCATCTTCGATTAATTTTCCCTCAGGACTTTTGTAAAAGCCAAAATATGACCATACCTCAGATTTGGTCCTTTTAGAAGGCTGGAAAATCTCCTGGCAATGTGACTGCCTTCTGTGCTGCACTGCGCCTACATCAGACTGATGCTGACTGGACAGGATTTACCGCGAGTTTTCAAAATCATGATAATCACACACGGTTTTAATGATAATTAAATTTTAAACGAACCGTCAGTACATTTTGTTGTGGTTTATCGTGAAACCGGTAATCGTTTCGTCCCTACTTGATGGTTACCTTATGTTCTTGGTCCCTAAACAATAGAACAACACAAATAAAAGAGACATTTTACAGAGATAAGATCATTGCACACTTACCTCAACTCTTCGAGGTTACAGTTTGGGTTTGCAAGTAAACCAGAAAACTGCCCGACTCCTAAGTCCCAAAGTTTGTTATCACTCAGGTCCAGTTTTTTAAGTTGGCATGGTTTTGAACTCAGAGCAGATGTAAGAAAAGCACAGGCCTCCTTTGTGATCCCACAGCTTGAAAGTCTGCAAGTGACATTGAATCTCTTGAAAGATGCAAACAATATAGTCAGGGGTCATCAACTCTTTCTACTAGTTAAAATAGTTAATATATTTATGTGCTGTGCACAACCAATTGGTCTGTGCCGCACTGTTTGGATAGAGCCATTTTGTTAAATTTTCCAGCCCATTCAAAGCCAAGTTGACTTCACGAAAGGAAGACTGTTAACTGCCATATAAATATTAATCAAAAAGTCACTATTAAATAAATAATAAAATAAAATAAAGACCTAAGAGTCTCCAGCCCACAGTCAGGCAATAAACCCACAAGCCAGGTTGCGGCCTCATTCCCAATGTTACTGCAGCTCAGGTCCAGCTCCTTAAGATGTGATGGGTTTGACTTAAGAGCAGCAACAAGGGCTGAACAGCTGTCTCTTCTGAGTCCACAAAACTCCAGTCTAGAAAAAAAAAAACTGTTGAGAGAGATAACCATATAGCAATTATATTGACTTAATACTGTTACTAGGATAGATGCACAAATGTACTTTAGTGTCTCTAATTTGCAATGTGGACTCCTCAGCCCAGAGCAGAGACATTTCACCCCTCTGTCTTCAAGGTCATTGAAACTCAGGTCCAGTTCTCTCAGAACATTGGGATTGGACTCAAGAACAGAAGCCAAAGCTGGACAGCTTTTCATTGTCAGTTTACACGAGGACAATCTAAGAATTATGAAATAAATCTCTTAAAGGTCCCGTTCTTCATGATTCCATCTTTCAAACTTTAGTTAGTGTGTAATGTTGCTGTTAGAGCATAAATAATACCTGTAAAATTATAAAGCTCAAAGTTCAATGCCAAGCGAGATATTTTATTTAACAGAAGTTCCCTTTCAAAGCCTACAGCGAACGGCCGGTTTGGACTACACCCCTGCACTTCCTGCTTTAATGACATCACTAGAACAGTTGACTAACCTCCGCCCACAATAATATGCAAATTAGGGGGCGTGGTCTTGTTGCTCTCCCACGTCGATGAAGTGTTGTTTTTGAAGAGTGTGTTTGTCACCATGTCATCGAGACGCTGTTATTTTCATCCCGGAGTCAAATCCCCTTTGTTTGGCCTTCCCACGGACGCTGTACGTAGAGATCAATGGTTACAATTTATGTTTAACTCGGTTCCGGAAAAATATAATCACAATTTAAAACTATGTGCAGCACATTTTGCTGAGGACTGCTTCCTTAATCTCAATCAGTTTAATGCCGGATTCGCAGAAAGATTATTCTTAAAAGATGGCGCAGTTCCCTCTTTGTCTGGAGAAGACGTTGTTTATGGACCACAACCGATAAGTGTATTTTATTGTTTAAGTTGGTCCGTTTAACAGTTTATGTAACTCATTACACAAAGTGCAAAGCTGTTTAGCTTTGTTAACTAACGTTAGATGGTAAATGAAACTAATCCGAAAAACTTTAAAAAAGTGTATTCAGACACCATCGATTGTTGGTGTTTGTAATGATCAGTTTAAATTATTTTTTTATTATATCTGTTGTTTACTGTTTAAGCACATGCTCGTTCAGCTGCAGCCACGCATGCAATTTGTAACAGCCAAATATAAAAGCATGACAACTACTGAATAGACAGCTTACCATTGTTTTAGGACAGAGAAAACAGTGGTATACAGATAAGTAAAATGTGTGAAAAATACTATGTTTTTTTACATGCGAAACATAAACTCATGTTATATCGCACACTGTAAACATAATCAAAGCTTCAAAACACGCGAAGAACGGGACCTTTAATACATGTTTAACACTGAACCTTTATTTAGATGATTTTTCAAGTGAGAAAGTTAATGGCACTTACATGGCAGTCCGACTGACTTTGATAACGGGATGAAGCTTGAAAAGACAATCATCTGATTTGAAGAACTTTCTTAAGTCAAAGATCTCCAGTCCCTTGTCACTAGTGAGCAGCACAAAGACCAGAGCCGACCACTGCGCATTTGAAAGTACCTCCATTGAAAGTCTTCCAGAGTGAAGGTAGGATTGGACTTCCTTGACAAGAGACTGGTCGTTCAGTTCATTGAGGCAGTGGAATAGATTGATTGACCTCTCTGAGCTGAGACCTGTCCCGAATTTATCCTTTATACTTGACTGTGTCCTCACTGCTGTGTGGTATGTGTCCGATTTGTACTGAAAGTTGTCGAAACAAGGTCTCATTGCGCTCCTGTGAAAGGCCAAGGAGGAAGCGGAGGAAAAGGTCAAAGTGTCCATTCCTCAACTCTAAAGCCTGATTTACAGCACTCTTGTGTAGGTCAAGCAGAGATGAATCCATGCAGAGCTGTCCGAAGTCTGTGTCTTGGAATGGTATATTGAATTCATTGCTGCTGAGCTTTTGAGTTGCAAACCAGTGAAGGTGAACAAACACAGCAGCAAGATACTCTTGGAAACTCAGATGCACAAAAAAATAGACTTTCCTTTGGTATAAGCCAAACTCCTCTCTGAAGATCTGGGTGCACAGTCCTGAGTATAGCGATGCATCCTTGACATCAATGCCACACTCTGTCAGGTCTTCTTCATAGAAAATCACAAAACCGTTCCTCAATTGCTGGAAGGCCAGTTTTCCAAGTGACGGAATGTTGTCTCTACTCAAGTGTGGATGCGAGTGATGTAGTTCACTGTACTTGTCTTTCATCTGTAATGTATGGAAAATCAGGAAGTGTGTGTACATTTCAGTTAAAGACTTGGGGATTTGGCAACTAATTTTGTCACCCAACATTCTCTCTAGAACAGTGGCTGAAATCCAGCAGAACACTGGGATGTGACACATGATGAACAGGCTTCTTGATGATTTGATGTGTGTGATGATTTTGTTGGCCAGATTCTGATCAGGTATTCTTCTCTTGAAATACTCAGCTTTCTGAGGGTCATTGAACCCTCGTACTTCTGTGACCTGGTCAACACAATCACGGGGGATCTGACTTATTGCTGCTGGTCGAGAGGTGATCCAGAGAAGAGCAGAAGGAGGCAGATTCCCCTTGATGAGGTTGGTCAGCAGCACGTCCACTGAGGCTACTACAGTTATATCAGAGAACCTTATGTTGTTCCTAAAATCAAGAGGTAGTCGACACTCATCCAAACCATCAAAGACGAATATGACTTTGTATTTCCCAAAGTTAGAAATTTTGAATCCTTCAATTTCTCTGAAGAACAAATTAACAAGCTGCTCCAAAGTGTACTGTTCTTTGCCAATCAAATTAAGCTCTGAAAAAGCAATGGAAATACGAAATTAACATCCTGATTGGCTTTTCCTTCCGCCCAGTTCAGAAAAAACTTCTCCACGGAGACTGTTTTTCCGATTCCAGCAACTCCTTTAGTCAGCACAGTTCTGATGGGTTTGTTTTGCCCAGGTAAGGCTTTAAAGATGTCATTACATTTGATCTGTGATTCCTGATTCTCTGGTTTCCATGATGTTGTCTTAATCTGTCTCACCTCATGCTCACTATTGACCTCTCCACTTCCTCCTTCTGAGATGTAGAGATCTGTGAAGATCTCATTAAGTAGGGATGGATTCCCTTGCTTAGCAATACCTTCAAATACACATTGGCTCTGGTTCTTCAAACTGGATTTAAGATTTTGCTGACATGCATCAATTTGATGAACTAAAAAAATAAGAAAGATAAAAATATATTTGTTACTTTGTCTGAATTAAATGGATAAATTAGTTCTACCCATACACACATACTAACATTGAAGTAGCTTGTCAAGAAGGCTTTGTTCCTTCATACTCTTCAATACGTGCAATGCGATTTTGACTGCTGCTTCTTTGGCTTCAAGAGCATCTTCTTCTCCTTCTGGCTGACTCTCTGTACACTCTGTGAGATCAGGGTCCAGAACGCTGTTGATTTTCTGAGCTCCTTCTTTACAAAAAAAGATCACATTGCGTTGAAGTTGCTACAGTAAAATGCACACACAAAATAATTATTCAGACAATATTTTATTCAATATTATACTGTTCTTTTGAATGATGTAAAATGTAAAAAAAAAAAAAGCTAACCCGTAAAATAGCAGCCATTTGTTTCTTTGAGGATAACTGACTGTGCAATTCTACTGGCTGCTCTCTGCGATCAAAACAATGCAACAACTTTTTTTTTTTATATGAAAAATGATGATTAAATATTAATGAGAGTCGAAATTAATACAAACAAAACCAGACATACAAGACAGAATCAGCCATATGGAGATTAGTTGGTTGTTCCATTGACCAGTTGCTCTGAACGGACACATGGGTGTTGGCAGAAGAACCGAGCCAGTCTGCTGGGAGACTTGGACAGAACAGAACATACAGTGATTTAATGGTGGAATCACCTAATTCATAAGTGAAAAGAAGAACGTCATCATATAGAGGGTGTGATGGAAAAACAGATCAAGTGGTAGAGCATAGCACAAACAACATAAAGTCATGGGCTTAACTGAACATGAATACTGATTTTAAAAAAATCAAATTTTTTGTTCAAAAGCATGGAAAATTCTTATTTTTCAAATCTTTTTTTTTTTTGTCATTGAGTAATTGTAGTGTTCCCATGTTGTGTTTTCCTGTTTTTGACACATGAACTTTTATTTTGAAGTGTATTTTCTGTTTCCCTTGTTCCAGTGTTTGCCTTTGTTTCTGTAGCTGCCTTTTTTGTTTCCATAGGCATGTTTGCACTGTGGAATGGGACTCTGTGAATTTGTAGTGGTGTTCCAAATGAAAGTGAACTACTTAATCCCTTTATGAAAGACCCTTCCACAAATCTGTTAGAGAAGGGAACATGCGACGATCACTTCAAGGAAGTCATTTAATTGTTTATGGTCATGTGACCCAGGGTAGCGAATTCTCACAATTCACTTCAAATCAAAAAGTTGTTTTGATGTGATACTGGCTATAACCCATATTTTCTTTAAGTTTTAAAAAGTTGAATTGGTAAAAAATTGTGTTTAATGCTTAGCTTATAAAGTTACAAGACACCCAAAGTGCTTTCTGTCAGTTAAACATCATTTGCACACTTCCTATTTGCTTGCCTAAGCCAGTGTGTGTACAACATGAGTGCCACCAGTGTTTAAATTGGGTTCAAATTTTTCAATGTGGGTGGTAAATGGCTTCAATGTAGTACATAATAATAATTTAAAAAAATGTTTAGAACTTCAAATAATGTTTAGTGTAGCGTTTCTCAACGGGATTGTACCAACCCCCAGGGGGCGTTCAGAGAACAATGGGGGATGTTGGAAGCAAGATTTTTGAAAGGGGGGAGTTCAGGTGTTCTTGGCACACAACAAATGCAAACACTCACACTGTACTTTTCTGTTTTTCTACATTTGTTCACCACACAATTCTTTCTTCTTCATTATTTTGGTTTTCCTGCTCATATGATTTGGCAATACAATGTATAATTTGTCATGCCAATAAAGCTCATTTTAATTTAAATGAGAGAGAGACAGAGAGAGAGAGAGAGAGCGAGAGAGAGAGAGAGAGAGAGAGAGAGATGTTCTCTCTTTTTTTTTTCTTCCCCCATTCAATTTGAAAAGTGGATGCAACTAAAGTAAATTAACCTGAATTTGATGTTCCCAGTCATGGTTAACCTCTGGTCTTTAATATGCACTCGAGTCTGAAACATCCCATGTTACATTTGTACAGAACTTCACATGACCCATTTGAATGGCCTTCACATGATCTTTAACACAAACACACAATTTACAATTTCACAGAATTCCCACAACTTTTCGACAAATGAGTTTGCAAAACTTTTTCTGTCATTCGTACTGTTTTTAAGGCGGAAAAGACTTCAGGTAAAAATATTATTTGCCCTCTGGGAATCTGTTACTTATTTTACAGGTTTTACAAAATCTTTGTGTATGTACAACTATGAGCAAAAATTAACCTATAGTTTGTGCGGTCGAACTGCGGTTGTACAGACCTACCTGTGAGGAAACACTTCAGCTGTAGTTTCGATTTCTGTTCTCCTTTAGGAGTCAGGACTGAACAACCTTATACGATGAATGGGCGGAGCCAGGCACCATGACGTCACATACATGTTGTGAACATTTTTATGATTTATCTTGGCCTACATACATTATATATATTGCAGGTAATTTTCAACTTTTGTTGGCTTTTTTAAATTAATCTATGAATTTACCATTGTTAAAGGTCCCGTTCTTCGCGTGTTTTCGAAGCTTTGATTATGTTTACAGTGTGCAATATAACATGAGTTCATGTTTCTCGTGTAAAAAAAACAGTATTTTTCACACATTTTACTTATCTGTATACCGCTGTTTTCTCTGTCCTCAAATAAAAACGGCCTGCTGATTTCCTTGTTCTATGAAGTCCCTCCTTCAGAAATACGTACCGAGTTCTGATTGTGCCAGCGGTTCCCGTGTTGTGATTCGCCAGCAGCTTAGCCCGCGTTGCCCAGAAAGGTCACGCCTCTTACCATAACAGGGAGATGCGCGCCCTCAATGTTATTGCTAAAATGTCTATATTGCCTTATCAATTTGAGCAGAATCAGACCCGGAGAATATCGAAGAGGATCGATTACAACCTGCTCAGGAAAGACTTTTGCAGGATGTTTCACAATGGTAAGCTGTCTATTCAGTAGTTGTCATGCTTTTATATTTGGCTGTTACAAATTGCATGCGTGGCTGCAGCTGAACGAGCATGTGCTTAAACAGTAAACAACAGATATAATAAAAAAATAATTTAAACTGATCATTACAAACACCAACAATCGATGGTGTCTGAATACACTTTTTTAAAAAGTTTTTCGGATTAGTTTCAATTACCATCTAACGTTAGTTAACAAAGCTAAACAGCTTTGCACTTTGTGTAATGAGTTACATAAACTGTTAAACGGACCAACTTAAACAATAAAATACACTTACCGGTTGTGGTCTATAAACAACGCCTTCTCCAGACAAAGAGGGAACTGCGCCATCTTTTAAGAATAATCTTTCTGCGAATCCGGCATTAAATTGATTGAGATTGAGGAAGCAGTCCTCAGCAAAATGTGCTGCACATAGTTTTAAATTGTGATTATATTTTTCCGGAACCGAGTTAAACATAAATTGTAACCATTGATCTCTACGTACAGCATCCGTGGGAAGGCCAAACAAAGGTGATTTGACTCCGGGATGAAAATAACAGCGTCTCGATGACATGGTGACAAACACACTCTACAAAAACAACAAGACCACGCCCCCTAATTTGCATATTATTGTGGGCGGAGGTTAGTCAACTGTTCTAGTGATGTCATTAAAGCAGGAAGTGCAGGGGTGTAGTCCAAACCGGCCGTTCGCTGTAGGCTTTGAAAGGGAACTTCTGTTCAATAAAATATCTCTCTTGGCATTGAACTTTGAGCTTTATAATTTTACAGGTATTATTAATGCTCTAACAGCATCTTTCAAACTTTAGTTAGTGTGTAATGTTGGAATCGCGAAGAACGGGACCTTTAAAACAATAACAAACAAAAAAATGATTTGATATATTTTGTACATTTTGCGGTTTACGTGATGAAACATGTTATCATTTATTTTGGAGTTATCCTCATTCAGCTGGTTTTTGTCAGATTTCTGTTCTTTTATTAAGGCTCACATCATGCCAATCAACTGTGCTTTAAAAATTTGGGTTTACTTACCATAAATAATATTACATAATTAATCTGCTACTTCTTTTAGCAAAATGCAGTATTCATAAATGTACATTTGGAGGAAATAAGCCTATGTTTTTAATTTTAAAATCAGAAGTTCAACAATACCTAAACAATGTTATGCTTAAAAAATAAGCACATTTCAATTTTTAAACATATTCATATATATTCATATATATATATATATATATATTTATATATACATGTTGTTTATTCAATGTACCCCTTGACTGTAGCTGTAACTCTTTAAAATCAATTAAAAAAAGTTTTGAAAAAAAAAATCTGCATATGAAAACCTTTATTTAATAATAATAATAATAAAAACTCCAATGATCACATCCACTACCATATTTCTTCCTAAATGTCAAACAACCAGGCAAAAAGCAGACCAAACTAAAAATATTTCAGCCAAAGAAAACAGTAGAGTCATGGGTTGTGTCTGAACAGAATGGGTCTTTATTCAGGAAATGAGAGAAAAAGATTGTAATCAACACCCCATTTAAATACAAAACAAATCAAAATAAGGAACAACATGATATTCAGTTTGCATATCAAAGAGCCATTCAGTAATAATTACAGTCTGAACACTTCATAAACCACTTTTGTGAATCTATACACAAACTTGATTTAGAAACTAGAACATTAACATTATTACAAAGATTTTAGCTTTAAAAATAATTCAAATTGAAATAATATTTTAGCAGTTAGCATCATAAAATTATATATTCATATCTTTCCACATAAAAATACAAAATAATATTAATGACATATAATATGAAAAATTATCCCAAATATTTTGCTACTATTAGAGTAAAATAAAAAACAAAACAAAACAAGAAAAAAACAAAAAACAAAAAAAGAAATAGAAATATGCATGAAAAAGTTTCTCCTTTTGTTAGCAAAACACTATCCAAAATAACTACAATCATTTACATCAGTACAAAGATATCTGGATTTAAAAATAGTTGCAATGAAAAAAAGGGGTTTCATCTTTTCTGACAGTAAAAAATGACACTGTGAATCAGAAATTTGCAAAATATGCAATGAAAAAAATAAATCTGCATTAAAAAGGTATACACTGCAATTCTCACTTTTTTTATACAAACATTAGAAACAGTATTGCACGTCACAACACAGATTCGAGGTTAGTAAGCCTTTCAAAATGTGTTATATTCAAGTTTCTGAGTATCAGTGAGGGGAGGGCTGATACCCCTCCATCTAACCAGGGAGAGTCTCAAGTGTTTTCCATGAACAGTAGAACCCTCAATGCTTCCTTCCTTCAAATAAACTACACCACCAACTTAAATAGTAATCAAACCCATGTGTGCTAAGCAATAATACATAAATAGATTCATACACACACACACACACACACACACACAAATGATGATGATGTCAATTCTAGAAACGGTCTTTTGCGTGTGTAACCATAAATACGTGGGCAAATCAAGTGAGAGTCAGAGATCTACGGAAATAGAAAAATACAATTTAAATCAAATAGTTATCTGTCTACAAAAATAGTCAAATAAATATGATTCTTCAAAACGACGACAACGAAAAACGCACACATACACGTACAAAGCAACAGTGTTGAACACGGGAAAAGGACCATGGGTTTCAGTTCCCAGAAACACCTTCGCTACTTGTTCAGAGCAGAAGACCGTAATCTGGGTCCAGCGTCTTACACAATACATCAAATAAGTTACTATGCAAAAATAAAGATATTTAAATTATCCAATAGACTTAAAATAGGTCGTAATTCTTCTAGAATGAAATAGTACACACAGACAGAAAAAAAAATGTGATGTGATGTGATACAAAATAAAATAAAAGAGACTGTTTTGCGTTCGACTCCAAACGTTGGGGAAAGAGGGATTGCTTCTCTCAGAGGAGAAAGGAGAGGAGAGAAATCGAAAAAGGTAGTGCATCACGTGTCCTCCAGAGTCTGGGACACGTCAACAAATAAATATACACATATATACGCAATAAATAAAACACACTGTTGACACTTGAAAGGTTAAATCACACATACATGACAGTACAGTACGACGAGGGCACTGAATTCTTCACCAAACCCGCCAACACAAGGATATATATATAGAGTGCAAAAAAGAGACAGACAGACAAAAAGAACAGTACAGTACCAGACGGCCGGTCCAATGCTTCTGTAGAGATTGTCCATAAGACTGAGCCGATCCAACGCAGAGAATCGCATGATCGCTCTGAAAGTGAAAACGGCTCCGCTACACGAATATGATCGCAGACAGTCTCTCTCCTCTCTTTTCTCTGTGTCTGTTCTTACCGATAGCTATGGAAGCTTGTTTCCACCACAGGATGAAAAATAAAAAGGTAACTGTGACTTTGTATCTCACAATTATGATTTCTTTTTCTTAGAATTGTGACTTTATATCATGCAATTCTACTTTATAACAAGCAATGGTAACATGCTGAGAAAAGAAGTCATAATTGCGAGAAAAAGTCAGAATTTAAACTCACAATTACGACTTTATATAATGCAAAAAAGAAGTCCAAATTGCGAAAAAAATTGCAGAATTGCGAGTTCATCACGTCTGCTGAACTCGCATTCTTTATGCGAGGTATAGAGTACCTACAGTTAGGTATTCTATACTGAAAGCTTGGGTTCGGGGGTCAAACTAAGCATCTTTCTTTTTTTTCTTCCCGCAGCAGACGTGATGAACTTGCATTCTTTGCTAACTTTTTGAACTCGCATTCTTTATGCGAGTTCATAAAGAAAAAAATCTGAATTGCGAGATTTAAACTCACAATTGCGACTTTATATCAAGCAAACAGAAGTCAGAATTGTGGAGAAAAAAAATTGCAACTGCAAGGAAAAGAGTCAGAATTGCGAGTTTAAAGAGAAAAAAGTCAGAATTGTGAGATTTAAACTAGCAATTGCGAGAAAAGTTAACTTTAAAATTCGCAAAACTCGCAAATACGTTTTTTATTTGTTATTCAGTGGCGGAAACAAGCTTCCATAGGATAGCTTTTTTCCAGAGAATAAACCAGGAAACGCAGAGCTGGGCTCCGCCCACACACAGATAACGACCACAGCTACGATTCCTTCGCAAATTCCTACAAACTAGAAACATCAGAGCTAGCACGTAAAAAAAGCTCTTGTCCTGCGCTCCAGCGACTATTGTAATACGAGGGGTGGCATCAGGGGTGTTCAGGAAGGGCAAAGGTTAAATGTCGATCCTCTAGATCGTAGAGTTTAAATCGAACTGAAACCTCAATTCATAACTAGACTCACACTGCACGAAGACGAGACACAAAAACCACAGGACAGCACACCGTCTCTTGACTAATTATCGAGTTACAAAATGGCAGAACTCACTACTCTAAAAACTAACGCCACTTCTCTCGTAATAAGTTCGTAAAGGAATCATCACAACAACGCATGCAAAGGTTTTTTACGAATAATTTTACACAGTTTTTTTTTCCTTTCGTTATTAGTATTGATTATCTAAGAGTCTGACCTTTTTTTTCACCTCATGCTACATAAATTCCTCTGTTTATCGTAAATATGCATCATGTTTTGCTTGTTTTTTTCTTTCTTATATGTGCTGGTAACCTTTACACTGCATGCAAATGATGTACAGCCACAAACATGCACGAAAGATTTCACATTCTGTTTCCATGGCGACGATCGGCCATGTCGTGCGAGAGGGAACGGACTGCATTTCTGTGTGTGACATCGCCAGTGGCATCACAGCGGCATTTCATAGAACGCCGACACTACCTATTCGTTACATCCTATATAGCAGCAAAGCTTCTTCTATAGCTTGTGATTAAATTGCAAGAGTAGAGCAACAACAAGCCAGATTAATATTCTGAGGTATTGTCTTTTTTTCTTTTTTTGCCAGTGGAAAATGGAAAGTCTCAGTAATTCATTATTGAATCATTCCTATTCCTGCTAAGAGCACATTGGAGCGAAAACAATGGGAGGGAGGGGGAAGAATAATTACTCTTTTTTTTGTATTTGGCGGCAAACGTCTTGTTTTCAGGCCGCACGTTTTGCTACCTTTGGTTCGAGATCCAGGGCAGGCATCAGAGATTACGTCATCAAGGGTTTTCCAGAGACAATTGCGCACTTTGCCCACTAGGGGGGGATTTAGCAGCAGACGGACACGCAACGAATGAACAGAACAAACAGGCTGCCCCCCCAAGCGAAAACATTCTCGTTTCTACTTTTTAAATCTCACATATAAAAATAATTTGAAAAAACTACAAAAAATCAATCTCTTTTTTTTTCTTAATCTCCTTTTTAAAAAACACGAAGGTACCACAAAAACTCTGTTCCGAGCCTGAGATGTGCAGGGAGGGAGGAGAAAGAAGTGGTTTGGTGAAATAAACTGAGGCTTGTAGTGTTTCTGGCTGCTACAAAAGATAAAGATATATTTATATATTTATAGTCATATATATATTCTCTATATACTGTATACGGTTAGGTACTCTATACTGACAGCTTGGGTTCGGGGGTCAAACTAAGCATCTTTCTTTTTTTTCTTCCCGCAGCAGACGTGATGTTTCTGCTTCGTCTTGCATGCTGCCGTTCCCGGCGCTCCTGAAAATTTCCATCTTTAGTTCCAGCGGAAGTGGATCTGGCGGGGACGGTCAGCTCCCTCTTTGACCAGAGGCTTGTGGAACTCACGTCCGGCGCGGGAGTGAATGTTTGCCCAGCAGAACTCGCAGTAATACTGCAGGCAGGTGACGTTGGCGCAAAAGAACGGGGCAAACTTTCCGCCACAACGCGCTCCCTGGCATTCGTCGCACAGCTGGTCGTCCAGCACGTACGGCTTCACCTCCACCTGTGTGTCACACAAATAAGCAAAGCACGGTTGATTTCTACTCTGATATAGTACGGCATCTGATATAGTTAGTGTGGACTATAACGCGATGGGTGAATTAATGATACATTTATAACCTTGGATTATTCAACATCATTATATCATTTAAATTGGTCTCATTACATAGCTGTACACCACCATGCAATCCCCAAATGCGAAAAGAAGTGCACTTAATTGTATTGAATATGCATTTGTAGTGTACTTCAAATCTTAAAAAGTGTACTTGCAGTTAATATATTAATGATATTGAATACATGACTGTTTCTCATGACTGTTTCTTAACACAATTAAGTACACTTAATGATGTCAAATTAAGTTTTACTTAAAGTACATTTTAAATAATTGTTTTAATAATCTTTTTTCATGTTTTAAAGGGATACATTTATTTTGATGTGTTGCTAACATTTTTAATTTTAACTGTAGTGTGTTATTTGGTATAATTAATGTATTTGAAATGTACCAAATCCATTCCAAATGTCTAACTACGAATACATGACATACAAGTTTAAATATAAATTACATTTTAGTATATTTTCGTTTGCCGTAAATGCTTGTCAGTACATTCCAGCAGTAACTTTATAATTTTCACGTCCAGCACCATGTTGTTTAAATAGCAAATGCACTCACGCACATCTATTCGCCCGTGGTCGTGCTGGTCTGAAAACCAGGTGTGTTCAGGAGCATTGTTGGCACGTTTCTATTTTGAGGAACTGAAAACGACTGCGCCATTGACCAACAAAAACCTGGTCTAAAGTCAATAGCGCAGTATTTTTTTTGTTATTTAAAGGGCGTGTTAGTAATAGAATATAGGCGGGTGCACAACGTGTGTACATTTTGATTATTACACACAGGGATGCGCAGCAGCACACACGTTTAAATATTAAAAATAAAAGGATTCCTCTCTGGAGAAGCGTGGTCTTTCTGCCATGTAAATAATGAATTCGCCATGGTGAGAGCACAACTGGATTTTGAAGGGAATGAGAGAGGAGACTCTGATTGGTTTATTGCACATTACACCCAAACACGCCCATGACTCATTAAGAGACTAGGTACAACCCTTTTGGACCACGCGCCTGGCGACCGTTTTTTCCATCGTTAAACTAACAAAAGTGCACCTGCGCTTCAGACCATGCGCTCAGATCGTTAAAATAGGGCCCAAGCTCTCTAAAGTTTAACTAACTGCATTTAATATGAATTTAAATTATATTGCATTTTAATTTCTTATGTTAGAAAACATTACATTCAGTTGCACTTAAGGATATTATTTCTGTAACAAGTACTGTTTTAAAAATAAGCTTAAGTGCATTTATTTTTTACAAGGGATGTACTCAACTTGACTTTTTTCGATGTAATGGATGACCTTGTTGTTCTTTGTTATACTGCACCTTTTGCAAAATCTAGCATGTCACTTGGGTATTCTATGCATATAGAAGAAAATAAAATAAAATACTCTACTGAAATTACAAGAGTAATTTGATAGTGCTATTCTGGATGTAGCTGTTAAGTGGCATCTGGTTACCCGTTTGTCGATGTCGCCATGCTGCAGCTGGACGAATCGAGCGCTGATGGCAGCGATGTAGCTCTGCTGATTGGAGAAGGCCACACGCCCCGCCCCCTTTGGGTATTTCAGCTCGGGATCCGTGTCAATGCCCGCGTAACACACTCCACCATACAAGCGGTCCATAATCATGGCCAGCTCCACTGCAGAGCACACAATAATAATAAAAAATTCCAGTATTTAAAAAACAATATATAGAGAACATGATCTGAACTTGTCACTTTGTTTAAAATACAAAAAAAATAATAATTTGAAAGTTAAAGACATATTAGCGCATATTAGAACACACACATTAGTATACTTTTACACATTTTAATACTTTTTGAAGTAAAGAGAACAACTAAGTTGATCTTAGTTGTGATTATTGGCATCTCCTCACAATACAATGTATTTTAAAAGCACAGGTTAGGCGTACCAGCTCTCAGTGGACGTGGCACTCCTCCTACAAAGATGGTCTTGCGAGGGTCCAGCGGCTGAGATCCGTCCATCACAAAATCACTGTCACTCAGGTTCCACGGACGAATCTGGACCTGAAACAAACACCACACACACATCCTGCATATGAAACAAAGGTACCCTTGCAGAAAAGAAGTACGCTTAATTCTTTAAATCTTAAAAAGTATATATTTTTGTACTTACAGATTGTCATATTAATTAAGTAAAATAAGCGCACTTAAAGAGTAAAGTTTTACTTTAAATCTTTATAATCTTTTGCTGTGCTTTAACGAAGGACACTTGTTTTGATGTGTTGACAAATATTATAATATGAACTATTAAATATTAGAAATTTTGATTTGGATCTTCAACCCGCTGGTTGCCATTGAAATACATTATATGGAGAAATATCCTGGAATATTTTACTCAAAAAACGTAATTTCTTTTCGACTGATGAAAGAAAGACATTAACATCGTGGATGACATGGGGGTGAGCAAATTATCAGGAAATTTTCATTTTGAAGTGAACTAATCCTTTAAGTAGGAATGTGGTCTCAGACCCCTTTGTGTTCAAACTGTTGCTTTTTGGATCTAGTCCAGTTCAGTGTTTGATGACTGACCCCTATAGTCATTCACTTACAATGTATGTGCCTCATTAACCAAGATACACTATATTGCCAAAAGTTTTGGGACGACTGCCTTTACACGCACATGAACTTTAATGATCCCATTCTTAATCTGTAGGGTTTAATATGGAGTTGGGCCACCCTTTGCAGCTATAACAGCTTCAACCCTTCTGGGAAGGCTTTCCACAAAGTTTAGTAGTGTGTTTATGGGAATTTTTGACCATTCCCCATTCCTGCATTTGTGAGGTCAGGCACTGATGTTGGACGAGAAGGCCTGGCTCGCAGTCTCTGCTCTAATTCATCCCAAAGGTGTTCTATCGGGTTGAGGTCAGGACTCTGTGCAGGCCAGTTAAATTCCTCCACACCAAACTCGCTCATCCATGTCTTTATGGACCTTGCTTGGTCATGTTGGAACAGGAAGGGGCCATGCCCAAACTGTTCTCACAAAGTTGGGAGCATGAAATTGTCCAAAATGTCTTGGTATGCTGAAGCATTAAGAGTTCCTTTCACTGGAACTAAGAGGCCAAGCCCAACCCCTGAAAAACACCATAATCCCCCCTCCACCAAACATCCATCGGATTGCCAGACTGAAAAGCGTGATTGGTCACTCCAGAGAACACATCTCCCCTGCTCTAGAGTCCAGTGGCAGCGTGCTTTACACCACTGCATCCCATGCTTTGCATTGCACTTGGTGATGTAAAGCTTGAATGCAGCTGCTCGGCCATGGAAACCCATTCCATGAAGCTGTCTATGCACTGTTCTTGAGCTAATCTGAAGACCACACAAAGTTTGGAGGTCTGTAGCTATTGACTCTGCAGAAAGTTGCCGACTTCTGCGCACTGTGTGCCTTAGCATGTGCTGATCCCACTCTGTGATTTTATGTGGCCTTCCACTTCATGGCTGAGTTGCTGTTGTTCCCAAATGCTTCCACTTTTTTTATAACACTCCCAAGAGCTGACCGTGCAAAATTTATTAGTGAGGAAATATCACGACTTATTGCACAGGTGGCAACCTATCACAGTACCACGCTTGAATTCACTGAGCTCCTGAGAGCGACCCATTCTTTCACAAATGTTTGTAGAAACGTCTGCATGCCTAGTACTTGATTTTATATACCTTTGGCCATGGAAGTGATTGGAACATCTGAATTCAATGATTTGGGGGGTGTCACAATACTATTGGCAATATAGTGTAGTATAAGATTATTATTATCACTAATTATTATTATTTTTTAAAATGACATTGCTTCAAATGCTGTTGAATGAACTTAACTCTAAGGGCCAGATTTACTAAGCAATCTTTTGCACAAAAATATACATTTTGTTGCAATAGTAAATCCATATTCCAGACGCGTGAAAAGGACCAAGCGTGAAAACACCCAAGACTTCTAACTCATTCCTATTAGAATGGACGCTGGCGCTGTATGATCCAATATGTTGACTCACAGGCTTGTCTTTGATGGTGGGGCTGGACACACACAGGTAGAGTTTGCCATCTTCCTCCAGACAGGCTTCGATCAGGGCCTGCACTGAGCACTCCTCTTGGAACAGGAGGAAGGCATAACCTAGACAAAAGCCCACCACACACACAGTCAGTCAGTCAGTATCAGGAAGGACAGCTGTAAACCATGACAGACAGAGCTTTGGGTTGCATACCATTTCTGACTGAATGAAGAAAAACTAAACGTGCGTTCCAATTCATGTATGCATTTTTCTATGCCGTTTTGTTGTGTAAATAGTGAGTAGTGTGTTCACACTGAAAATTCCACATAGAAAATTGCACTTCAAATAACCGGATGATGCACTTACAGTTTTTCTCATTCGCTTTGGTACATTTCTCAGATCAGAATTGAAATTCTCAAAACTACCTTTTCAATTCTCACATCATTGTGTCACTTGTGCACATCAAAAAAGCAGTTTCTCATTTCTTTGAACAAGTTGCAAATGCTTTGGTACATCCATGCAAATGATTATGTACAATTCTCTGTTGTTTCCTACATTATCAGTTGCTTATGTCATGTTGATCAAAATGTATTATATTGGGTCTCTGTTGAATAGTCTCACCCCCACAACATTTAGGCACAAGCTCTTAGCATAAGTCTTTACATGCAAAATGGTTGAACAAGTTATCATAATATGTCAAGCATATTTCTATACTTTCTATATTACCATTAGACTTTTTTCTAAATCTGTCCTGATTTGGTAAATTGCTCCCAGGTAAATCTTGACTTTCTCTAACGAAGGTGCTTCTCATGAAGCATCAACTAGTAGGTATATATATAGCCGGAGCAACAGAATGTTACAATGTTTGACAATGGAAGGAGAAGCTGGCTTCAAGCTGGCTACATGGATGAAGCTGGCTTCAACCTAACAGAACGTAGAAGGCGTGGTCGAAATATCATCGCCCACAGAGCTACAGTTGATGTGCCAGGCCAACTGGGCGGAAACATAACCATGGGTTGTGCAATCCCTGAGAATGGTGTGCTAACGCATATTCCCATTATTGGGCCATACAATACAGAGCGTCTTGTCACCTTTTTAGACACTCTCTACAGGGATCTCATCCCTGAACAAGAGAGGGGTCAGATTGGAGATGACCTGCCAAAGTATGTGATCGTTTGGGACAATGTCAGTTTCATTCGTTCCAACATCATCAGGCAATGGTTTGCTGCCCATGACAGGATGCTGATGGAGTTCCTCCCACCCTACTCTCCATTTCTTAACCCCATTGAGGAATTTTTCTCAGCATGGAGATGGAAAGTATACGATCGTCAGCCACATACACAAATGATCCTTCTGGCTGCCATGGATGCAGCATGTGACGCCTCACAGCAGATGCCTGCAGAGGCTGGATAAGACACTCAAAAAGATTATTTCCACGCAGAAGATGTTCGTTGAGAAGATGTTCGTTGTGATGTGGATGAGAATTTGTGGCCCAACAGTCAGGATCGTCAAGAGGTGTAGGAAAATTGTAATTCCTTAATGTAATTTCTACAGCACCGCATGTACAGTTGTTCACTGTACACTATGTTCACATTTCTTCTTTAGGGTTTTTTTTTTTTTGTGTGTGTATGCTGTCTTTTCATTTCTGTATCTCAATGACATGTTCTGTCAATAAAATATAGTACAAACAGTAAGAGTGTAAATTTTTATCTTTTCCATTCTCTTGCAATTACACTCACACATACACTAAGATGTAACTTACAATTGACAATAATTGTCATCAAATCTTTAGCCATAGTTTCCATCAGAACATCCCTCCAGAGTAAACTGTTCTATTGACAACATGACTAAACAATTTGACTGTCTTATCCGTACACAATGACACAAGGACTTGTCATTCTGATGTCACTGACATGTTCATTGACACAGATATTTACTTTTGAGAGATGAACTAAGGATTTTGAGTAAGAGAGTGGCTTTTGCAGGTTATCCATGGTGTTTTGCTATTTGCACAAGTTGTTTTGAGAACTGCACTTACTGTTTTGCAAATTGTGAGTTTGATTCGAGAAATGTACCAAAGCAACTGAGAAAAACTGTAATTAACTTTACACTTCATTCACTCAACTCACCGCTTGAATTACGTTGCGGACGAGGAGGAGCTATTAGACTATGATGAGTACAAAATAACCTTTCAAAGTTCATACACTACACAGTTGAGTACATAGTGCATACGTGCATTGTGTATGGAAAGCCGTTCATTCCCAGGATAGTAGAAACCCAAGTACTTATATCAAGAATTAGCCTTTTTAACTAGTGAAAATTGAATTGTTGATATCAAGAATTCATATCCTGAAATTGAATAAGAGTCAAAAAGGCTTGCTAGTGTGCAGTGTGTGATTTGGGACACAGCTTAAGGATTTAGTGAATTGAACAACAAGTGTCTAGTGTACATGTGTGTCCTTCGATAGTGATGAATAAGCTTTTGTTCATTTTCGTAGAATTTAATCAAAGATGGTGAATTTGATGAAGATAAAGTATTGAAGGGTTTTGGTTTATTGTATATGATTACATCACTCCCATACTCTATTAGTGTTATGTCTCAGAGTTTACTGTTATTTTACAATGTGCAAAATAGAGCAAAAATGCAGATCCTGGATTTCTATGAATGTGGTGATTTTTCTATAAGTACCTTTAGGAGGGAAGTAAGACTTGCTTTCTGCTTTGTGTGGCCAATCAACAACCAGGTGACCAAAGCGCCGAAAACTGCTTGTGATTTCATCTGTGTGAAAGACGAGACACTGAGAATCAGAGAGAGCTGCAGGAACGGTTGCAGATCCTTTTGCATAATGAAACATAATCATTTTAATCTGCATGAGTAGAGGAAAATCAAACATCAGGAAAAAGTGGAAAACATTTTTTGCAGCGTGCTTCAGTGTGGCCCTGATAAATATATATCTGCAAGATGAGGGATCAGAATCTCTTCAGACTGACAGTAAATCAACATCTCTCATCAGCGGCAGCCATTTTGTTTGCAGATCTGTTTTGGGTTTTATGTGTCTCAGTGCTGTTATTAAATAATCTGCTACCAGAGAGACGGCAGAAAGATTTCAGTGGCTCCAGGGCAAGACTGAAACAGTTTTGCAAAACATAAATGTGTACATCTGCAAGACTGTAGATCAGAGCTTGATAATAAAAATGTATATTATGTATTAATTAAAATGTTTAGAATATATTATTATTGATTTTTTTTATTTGACATGCCATTTTAAACATCACATACAATTACATTACATCACAAAAATCATGCAAGCATGAAAGTTCAAGCCCTCTCTGAAACGAACCTTCATCGATGTCAGGGGGCAGGCCACCCACAAACACTTTGCGGGAGAACCTCTCGATGCGCTCCCCATTCTGATGGGGGTAACAGTGAGGAGACCCCAGGACCCCCGGGACACCCTGGTTGCCATGGCCGTCGTCCAGAAGCCCGTCATCAATGGGGAAGAGGGAGGAGCGTCCTGTTAAAAAAAATGAATGACAGGTGAGATACCCATGGTATCAACATTCATCTTGGGTGATCTGATCAGCATTACGCATCTCAAATGGCACTACTCTGACATGGGAAAGGGTCAAAACAAGAGCCCTTGTTTTGGTGTAATCATTGTGTTAGTAAGGGGTTATTCATGTCTAAGGTGCAAAAGGACACAAACTTGTTTATTATAGCACATATGTTTCTGACAGATCAATCTGAACCCTGTTCACACTTGTGATCAGACCACCTGAAGATAGATAGATAGATAGATAGATAGACAGACAGACAGACAGACAGACAGACAGACGATGATAGATAGATAGATAGATAGATAGATAGATAGACAGACAGACAGACAGACAGACAGACAGACAGACAGACAGACAGACAGATAGATAGATAGATAGATAGACAGACAGACAGACAGACAGACAGACAGACAGACAGACAGACAGACAGACGATGATAGATAGATAGATAGATAGATAGATAGATAGACAGACAGACAGACAGACAGACAGACAGACAGACAGATAGATAGATAGATAGATAGATAGATAGATAGATAGATAGATAGATAGATAGATAGATAGATAGATAGATAGATAGATAGATAGATAGATAGATAGATAGATAGATAACCAGACAGATAGATAGACAGATAGATAGATAGACAACCAGACAGACATATATATATATATAGATAGATAGATAGATAGATAGATAGATAGATAGATAGATAGATAGACAGACGGCCAGATAGATAGATAGATAGATAGATAGATAGATAGATAGATAGAGACAGACAGACAGACAGATAGATAGATTGACAGAGAGACAGACAGACAGACAGATAGATAGATAGATAGATAGATAACCAGACAGACAGACAACAATAGACAGACAGACAGACAGATGATGATAGATAGATAGATAGATAGATAGACAGACAGACAGACAGACAGACAGACAGACAGATAGATAGATAGATAGATAGATAGATAGATAGATAGATAGATAGATAGACAGACAGACGCAAGATAGATTGACAGACAGACAGACAGACAGACAGACAGATAGATAGACAGATAGATAGATAGACAACCAGACAGACAGACATAAATATATATATATATATATATATATATATATATATATATATATATATATATATATAGATAGATAGATAGATAGATAGATAGATAGATAGATAGAGACAGACAGACAGACAGACAGATAGATAGATAGATAGATAGCCAGACAGACAGACAACGATAGACAGACAGACAGACAGACGATAGATAGATAGATAGATAGATAGATAGATAGATAGACAGACAGACAGACAGACAGACAGACAGATAGACAGACAGACAGACAGACGATGATAGATAGATAGATAGATAGATAGATAGATAGATAGATAGATAGATAGATAGATAGATAGATAGATAGATAGATAGTCCCAATATAATACTTTTATGTGTCAATGCCTGTATCCATCATGAACTGCGCAGTTATAAGCCTCAGAAACACACGTATGACTCGTAATTATACCGATAAACTGATCAAGTTATCTTCAGTGGTCAAAGATAGAAATGTCACAGTGTACACACATATACACCGTACACAGACGTTGCCATGCCAAAAACGATAGTGTAATGAACAGAGTGGATTTTACCTCGTCGTCTCCCATAGCTCCTGGCTGCATGTGGACAGAAACAATACAGAACACTATGAAACAGCTGACTGGACGCTTGTGTAAATACAGGCAAAGGTTTATTGATAAAAAATTCACCACAGCGGGTCATCATGGTCCGCTAGCTAAACCTAGGGATAGGCGATATGACTAAAATCTCATACAACGATATATTTCATATCAATATTTGCTAGAAATAAATCTGTACACCAAACCTTTGTACACCAGTAAAATGTCACAAAACAATAATACCACAGCAAAAACTAATACTAGCCTAACTAATGTAAGTAACAATTAAATAAAAACAAAAGAAGCAAATTACAAACAATACAGCAAATCAATACAAATAAAATAAGCAGTGCTTAGTTTTTACAAGTTGTTCTAACAGAAGTGTTCAGGTAAGAATTAAAGGCAGTTGTATGTAACGCACTCACTTCTATTAGCCACTTTGGGGGGTTGAATTTTATATATAATATACATTTTTCAATTGTAGTCTTTTACTAATTTTCCGCAGAACAGACATACAATACCAGCGTCTCTTTCTGTCTCTCTCATCTCTCCGACAGCGAGTGACACACAAACTTGCCTCCCCTCACTCACTCACTTCTGTTTGCAGGGCTTGAATTTTCGTGGTATTGCACATATTTTTTTAATATTTTTACTCATTCCTGCAGATTTTGTGCTAACACCCTAAATGCACCCTCTCAGCACTGAATTTAATTATTTTTCGCTGTTTATTGCGCTTAAACAGTCAAATACACAAAATGATATCAAAACGCCGGTCTTGCCGATTATTCACGTAAACACAGTAAGTTCTGTTTTAAGTGAATGTAAACAGTTAAGAAAGAAAATGCATGTGTAACATTATAATGGATCGGTGTGTCAGGTCTTAAAGTGACAGTAGCCTTATATTCCTGCTGCCAAATTATGAGATTATATTAAAAAATATATCTTTATGGCAGTTTTTCCCCATGGTATTAATGTCAAAATTGTGGGCAGTGAAAATGCTGAACTTTGGAAAACCACAAGCCACAGAGGCTGGTGAGCAAAAAAAGTTCATGTCAAACCTAAAGGTTCAATATAAAGGTTGTGCTCAAGATTTTAGCTCTGATAGTTCCTCTAGCTTTTGTTTTTTGATACCAAGTGAAGAAACAGAAATTAAAGGGTTACTTCAGCGATTAGCATTAAGCTTTGTATCAGTAAAAACCCAGGAGTATATTTGAATTATCGTACTTTCCCCCCTCATATGACCCTGAGACGAGAGAATTATGTATTTTTTTCTGGAAAAATTCCTCCGATGGCGCAAATATCGTCATTTTGCATCATCGGATGAGTTTTTGTCCAAAGCCTGAAGACTACAGCCAGCAGAGGGCGCTGTTTCCACATGTTTTCAACATCGCACTCGTAGCACTCGCAGCACTCGGCTCGGGCAGCTGCCGAGATTCTTGTGTTTCAACATTTCAAATGGATTTCTATGAAGGTTAAGCTTCCAAAGACATGAACTTAAAATGCACCAGACTGAACGCGTGCTGTGAATACAGCTGCAGCCGTGAATCCCACGCTTACCTCAGCTCGTGATGAATGTAATCCGATCCTGCTGCGTTTGTGCCGTGACATTCAATCAACTCACTCATAATATATTGAACAGACACGTTCAGTTTTTAATTGTAGCGTCTCTAACTGAACTGATTTTATGAAAATGAGCGTGGTGGGTAAGTAAACCAGTAAGCCGTGCCTAGAGCAGCCTCGGGCAGCGAACTGTATTCTGGGAATTGTTGTCTTTCATCCCCATGAGACAAAAATATATATATTTTTTCAGTCTAGAAGGCACCAAACTCAAAAATAATTTAATATTTCTACTACATTAATGACCGAGTTTAAATACAGATTCATCTTCCCAGCGCTGAAGTACCCCTTTAAGCCCTGATTGAAAGTCTTTACTGTATTAAGCTAACATTGATTCTTATTAAAGCTACATAGTTAGACTTTATTCTATTAGGCTGCTGTCACTTTAAGACATAATGCACGGATCCAGTATATTGACACACATCAGCTGTTTACGATAAAGACACCCACTGTATATGTGAATTCTCAACAAGACAAGCATTTGGCTAATTTTTGTATATTTGACCATTTATTCGCAACCTGAATGTGATTTATAAAAAAAATTATGATTTGTAATAAAGTTTATTGTACCCCTAAGCCCAACCTTCTGAAAATGTATGAATGAAATCACACAAATTCATATGAATTTGAATAAAAACATAAAATAGTTGTGAATTGTCATGAGTCTGCGTTGGAAAGCTGCAGCAGACTGCATTTCACAACAATCATGAATGTTCAAACTAATAACAGTATATACAAACAATTTAACCGGTTATACTGCCCAGAATCAAAACCACCATAAACTGGTCTTTTCAGACAACTGAAGGTTCAATATAAAGGTTGTGCTAAAGATTTTAGCTGTGATAGTTACATTTACATATTTTCCTTTAGCAGACCCTTTTATCCAAAGTGACTTACAACAGAGGAATACAGGAAGCAATCCGTCATGAAGAGGCGAAAAAATCTGAAGTTTTGGACAGAGTAGCATAAGATACAGTAGGGAGGGAATAGAGGAATTCTTTTTTTTTTTTAAGATGAGGTTAAGTGCTCACGGAAGAGATGAAGATCCTTTTATTTTTGATACCAAGTGAAGAAACAAGAATGAAGCTGCACTGCTGTCATTCCTCAAAGTACAATATTCCAGAAAACCTCTTGCCGTGCATGTCACTCATATAATCACATGACAGACAGCACACGTTCCAGCGTATCAATTGACCAACAATAGTGACTACTCTTAGAAATCATGTGATCTGTTCTAACACACATCCTTCTCGCTCATGTGACCTAAACTAGCTGCAAAACCAGTTCAACAGCACATATAGGTCTGTCACATATAGGTCTGCTGTGGTGCAGTGAGCTATGAACATGCTCAGGCTGGTCCCAGTCCCATTACCCCCCTTTTTGCCCCAAATATTTTGTCTACACTTTACTTTAATATAAAAAAAGAAAAAGGCTTAACAATTAAAGCATAAAAAACACAATAAGACAGGCAGAATCATGCCGAAAAAGTTTTACTTGCAACAACAAACAGTTATTTAAGAGTGTACACGGACATAGCTTACTGTGCTGATGATGAAAAACATGTCATGCGAGCAGCGGAAAGTGGACATGGTAAGTGTTAAGTGTTCTTTTCAGTGTGTTGCAAGGGTTTTGTTGGCCTTAGATTTTCAATTTTTTGTCCAAAACTTGTCCAAATTAAAGGGTTACTTCAGCGATTAGCATTAAGCTTTGTATCAGTAGCAGGAGTATATTCAAATTATCTTACTTTCCCCCCTCATATGACCCTGAGATGAGAGAATTATGTATTTTATTTCTGGAAAAATTCCCCCGATGGCGCAAATATCTTCATTTTGCATCATCGGAGGAGTTTTTGGCCAGAGGCTGAAGACTACAGCCAGCAGGAGGCGCTATTTCCACATGTTTTCAACATCGCACTTACAGCACTCGGCTCGGGCAGCTGCGGAGATTCATGTAAACGGAGCGGTGGAGAGCAAAGTGAGTGTTTCAACTTTTCAAATGAATTCCTATGATAGTTAAGCTTCCAAAGACATGAACTCAACACGAGCCAGACTGAACGCGTGCTGTTTCATCCCCATGAGACAAAAATAAATGTTCTGTGTTTTCTCAGTGTAGAAGGCACCAAATTAATTTCTACTACATTAATGACCGAGTTTAAATACAGATTCATCTTCCCAGCGCTGAAGTACCCCTTTAAGTTGAACAACACTGAACAATGTTTTGCCAGTTCCCAGTTGTATTTCAGCTTTAAAAAACAAACAAAAAACGTTGTAACTATTATAAAAAAGAACAGAAAAAAGATTATTGCTTTGCATTTACTTGCTTGCTACTCTTGTTGTTATAACTGTTATTTAGCTGTCGTTTGGTTCATGTCTGAGATTTGTGTGTTGACACATAATATGTGCATCTCATTGCAACTTTTGTATGGAATATATTTGCCAGGGAAAAATAAGTAAAATGTTTGCCTCTAGCTTTGAAAATCAAACATGGGATAACAAACAAGGATTGTAGCTGCTTGCATTGCTAAATGCAAAACATTCAAAAGTACATTCAAATGTATTTAAGTTAATTGGATAAGTTGAATGGGAATGTTTTTTTTTTTTTATTAGCTCAACTTTTAAAGTGTAGTGGATGACTGATATATTGGCAAGGTCAATATATCAGTCAATATTTATAATTGTCGCCATTGGCCATTGCGTATTTCTATTTGACCTATAAGTTTCAGAGGCAAGATTTTGATTTTGACAGCAAAACACGTCGCTGGTATATTCTACTCATGCTGCACTTTGGAACAACACAACATTGTTTCTGCAGCAACAAACAGCATGTTTCCTATAACAATGTCTGACGTTTACGTTTTACATGGCGTGAAAAAGTCACATGAACCACAGGAAATTAGCCAAGAAATCTAGACACACTCTAGCGGCAACAATTCTAATTTGCCGCGAGTGAAGCCTAGCAACTCTCGGTAGACCTGCGAGCTGGAAAAACCAAACTCTGGTGAGGCCAATCACATCGTTTATAGAATTGGTGGGCGGGCTTAACCTAATGACGGCAGAGTTGCGGAGGTTCCGCGTGTTACTTGTAAACAAAGAAGCTGGCGAACAGCAGTCTTTCAAATCGGCTTTGGCCGCGAGTCTAGAAGACTTGGAGTTTTTCTTAGAGAAAAGAACAAAGAACGGCACTGATGTCATTCTTAAGAACGGAAGTTGTGTTGAGTTTTGCAGACCGGATACGGCGAAAGTTTAATCTGTCAACTAGCTCCGCTTCACACTGCTCTGGTTGGTTGTAGCACTATCCAATTGCATGCAGAGGGAATTTGAAAGACAACAGTTTATCCCGCCCCCGGATTGATCCCTGTAAATGGTGAGTTTCCAGACCAAACATCTTGATGTGGGTCTGGCTCGTCAGGCAAACAGGAAATAGCATTTCATGTGATTTTCTACCATTCACAGACTCCAGTTGGATATGCTTAAAATTGGATTTAGACATATATGTTGATGACATATATAGTTTTCCAAAAACTGATAACCTGATCTATAGGAATGGTTCAAGTCAATCTATCAGCGTAAATCTATAGGGGGGTCCATTAGACTAAAATTGTATGTATAAAACTTCTGGTTAGGGGTTTATTACTAACCCTAAATATGAGCAGTAGTAATAGTGATGCTTGGCAAACACCGCTGATTAAAGACACAAAGCAAACAAAACGAAGCCTTTTGGCTACAATAACAGTTATTTTTAGATTATAATCTATGATGATCCAATTATCCAAAAAAGAAAGTAACAGCTGTTATTGAAATATGGCATCACAAGAGAGCAAACCACAGTTTTGCTAGGCTTCAGAGACTGTGATCTAAACCGAGAATAGCGAATCTCAGCCCAGCCAAACACAATGAGCAAGAGTTCAGTCACGCTGACTAAAAAAGGATGGAGCCCTACTGGCAGACACTCGGTCTTGATGCAGCGAGCTGATTGGTCAGCCAAGACTGCTATACTATGCACAAAATGCACAATTGTTGAAAAATTCCATTACAAAACCATTCAGATGCAAAAGTATCTGTAAAATAATATTACGACAGCAATATGACACAAACATAAATGAGTTAAGCGAGAACATTTGAAAGGCAAAGCTGTTACAAACTTTGGTTATATGTGTGTTCACACCTGTAGTTCGATTTGCTTGTTTTACAAAGGTGTGACTGGGCAGAAACACAGTTTAAAGATTTAGCAAATTTCTACAACAATAAAATAGCAATACAACAACTATAATAATAATAGTTGTGGTTCTGGATGATAACAGAGATCCAGTTATGCTAAAATACACAGTACAGTGAGCGTGTCACATCAGTGGGAATAGTAACACATCTTCATCAAACACATCTAGATTCCCAGGCCTGCATTCGTTGGACTGTTTCTAAAGATGGCCTCTGCTACACATGAGCATATTACAGACAGAAGAAAAACAAAAAAACTGTAGCTCACTGTCATAATTACCATTGAGCATGAGTAGGCCGTCAGCGCCAGGGTGGGGACATCCCACACGGCCTGAACATGAGAGAAGAGAGAGAGAGAGAGCAGTGTGAATCATAGAGCCATGTGTCAATGTTCCAACACCTAGAAAGCTGCCTATGTAGGGAGCAGCTTTAGACATCTAGAGAAGGCAAACCTAGATTGCGCTGTTACAAGCTCAGTCGAACAAACCAGCTAACAAACTTTGCATTTTTATTCTTTGAACATCATATTGTCAGCTTAGTAAACATGCTAGCCCTTCCCGTGAAGAGTGATGCTGTTTTGAAGCTAGCATCCAAATTAGTCAGAGCACAACTGTTGGATTCCTTTCTTCAATAAGAAAAAACAAAACAAAACAAAAAACACAAATATATATATACACTCACCTGAAGGGTTATTAGGAACACCTGTTCAATTTCTCATTAATGCAATTATCTAATTATCTAAGCCAATCACATGACAGTTGCTTCAATACATTTAGTGGTGTGATCCTGGTCAAGACAATCTCCTGAACTCCAAACTCAATGTCAGAATGGGAAAGAAAGGTGATTTAAGCAATTTTAAGCGTGGTCGTTGGTGCCAGACGGGCCGGTCTGAGTATTTCACAATCTGCTCAGTTACAGGGATTTTCATGCACAACCATTTCTGGGGTTTACAAAGAATGGTGTGAAAAGGGAAAAACATCCAGTATGCGGCAGTCCTGTGGGTGAAAATGCCTTGTTGATGCTAGAGGTCAGAGGAGAATGGGCCGACTGATTCAAGCTGATAGAAGAGCAACTTTGACTGAAATAACCACTTGTTTCAACCGAGGTATAAAGCAAAGCATTTGTGAAGCCAAAAACACGCACAACCTTGAGGCGGATGAGCTACAACTGCAGAAGACCCCATCGGGTCCCACTCATCTCCACTACAAATAGGAAAAAGAGGCTACAAATTTGCACAAGCTCACCAAAATTGGACAGTTGAAGACTGGAAAAATGTTGCCTGGTCTGATGAGCCTCGATTTCTGTTGAGACATTCAGATGGTGGAGTCAGAATTTGGCGTAAACAGAATGAGAACATGGATCCATCATGCCTTGTTACCCCTGTGCAGGCTGGTGGTGGTGGTGTAATGGTGTGGGGGATGTTTTCTTGGCACACTTTAGGCCTCCTAGTGCCAATTGGGCATTGTTTAAATGACCACCATGTACCCATCCTCTGATGGCTACTTCCAGCAGGATAATGCACCATGCCACAAAGCTCGAATCATTTCAAACTGGTTTCTTGAACATGACAATGAATTCACTGTACTAAAATTGCCCCCACAGTCACCAGATCTCAACCCAATAGAGCATCTTTAGGATGTGGTGGAACGGGAGCTCCGTGCCCTGGATGTGCATCCCACAAATCTCCATCAACTGCAAGATGCTATCCTATCAATATGGGGCAACATTTCTAAAGAATGCTTTCAGCACCTTGTTGAATCATTGCCACGTAGAATTAAGGCAGTTCTGAAGGCGAAAGAGGGTCAAACACAGTATTAGTATGGTGTTCCTAATAATCATTTAGGTAAGTGTGTATATATACTGTATATATATATATAATACTTCCAGAACCAAAGCAGCTGGCATTAAAGCAGTTTTTTAAATGTTTGTTCACACCATGGATGATAACTACATTGATAACTACAAATAATTTAATAATCAATTTCGAGAAGCGTGACGTCAAGCGAAGCAAAGTCATGTGTTTGTGTAAGAAAATATCCATATTTAACACTTGATAAAGTAAAATATCTAGCTTCCGGCGACATGTATTCAACATGAGAAAGTGTAACGCCTGTCGCTGTTCAAAACGCTTATATATAATATGTTGCGCCATTCACGCTGTTTTCGTTAGCTGAATATAGAAGGCGGTCTGGAAGAAGTTAGATATTTTACTTTATAACATGTTAAATATGTCTATATTAAAAATTAATATTTGACCTACACAACCGCATGGCTTTGCTTCAGAAGACCTTCATTAACCCCCCGGAGCCATGCGGAGTACGTTTAGGTGGATGAATGCACTTTTTTGAGCTTTAAACTCAATGGGCCCCATCACTACTATTATAAAGCTTGGAAACGTCAGGATATTTATTCATATAACTCAGAATGTGTTCATTAGAAAGAAGAAAGTCATGTAAACCTAGGATGACTTGAGGGTGAGTAAATCATGGGGTCATTTTCATTTAAAAAATAACTAATCCTTTAAGATCACCCTTAAATTTGACCCCGGTTACATGCAAACTTAAGGCATGTTTGACTTGAAGCGTCGCTGCTCCAGTCAGGCCGAGGGGACCAGACAGAGAGAGAACGATGTCCAGACAGAATTGCAAACTTAAATGTTTGGCTTGCTGTAATGTGTTCTTTAATGTTGTTGAAAAATCTGTGAATTCCCAGGGAATGTTATCTAGCTGTCTAACAGAGACACAGTTTTGTAGGAAATTCAAAAATGGTCTATGTCATCGTTTTGAAAGCATCAGCAAAAACAAATGTGACCTGGACATGTTGTCCTGGGATTTATCCATAATCTAGTCTGACAGATTTTTTAGAAAGCGTTCAGGTACACAGACAATCAGCTGTAATTCTTCCAAGTCCTCACACACACACACACCATCTGTTGACCAATTATTAAATGCGGAATCTCCTAGAGACATTACAATGTTTCACAGAGCTCCCACCCTCCATCCACGGTGAATCAAACTTGTTTTGTTTCATCTGCTTTGTGATTACATACAATAACATCACAAGACAAACCAATACTGTAAGTGGTCAGGTAGCCTATCTCTGCCAAGAGTTGAATAGTTGTTAGAAGCGCTTCAGCTAGTGTCAACACATTCCCTGATGCTGGCAACCACTCATGACGACCCATTAACTGAGCCATCATTAATTAAGCTGGTTTCTTAGGATTGGTTCGCTCAGCACATCTCCCACGATCTGTTCTATTAAGCCAACGTCGGCATGTTAGAAAAGATAAAGCACAGGTAGCTTAGCTACACCGCCAATGCATTTATATCATAATTTGGTTTTCAACTCTTAACCCCAGAATTCCCAAATTAAAGTCAACATGGCATTTGAAAGCTGAATTACTTCCATAATGTGATATTCCTGACTGAAATGTTCCAGAGCATCTCAGTGTATCCAAATGATAATATTTCTATATTATATTGCTATTCGCTATTATTGTCATAATCTTTTTTACATTGACAATAACCAACATTAGTCACCATGAAATCAAAATGGACAATTCTTGTTTTTTAAGGAATATCGCAGTATTTATCATAATTGATTTATACATGCACATCAGACTCGTGTGCCCCATAATCTTTAATCAAATGAACTTCCTCCCCCTCTTGCAGTGACATCTCTTCTCTTCTGTGATGAGATATTAGTAAAGGGGGGGAAACCTGTCAATCACATGAGATCCACAAATGTAGTTTCCTTTGTAGTTTCATCCTTCTCGTTATAAACAAAGCATTTATTTTATAAAGCTAGAAAAACAGTATACAGATTTAACATCAGTTAACTCAGTGTGCTTGAGATTGTCGACAACAGGACACATGGAGTATTATATGTTTGTTCCGAGCATTTTGTTTTGTAATAGAGGCGCAGTGTAATGGAGAGTTTGCAAAGAAAATATTATTGAATCTGACAGCAGCTGCATCACAAAACTCAAGTAAACAGTTTCATAATGCTTTATACTTTATCTGTAAATGACGGTTTTATATGGATAATGTTTTCAAAACACTTACTAATGTGTCGTAGCGAGCGGCCATACTGTGTGACGTTAGCCAATCATAATAGTGGTAGTTTACTGACAAGCCTTAAAGGAGCCGCCCTTAAAAACAGGTCATGCTAGAGAGAGGGTCAGAATGAAGATTGAAAATAATAGTTTTTCCACATATTTCTAATATATTTAGACTTTAATAACCTTATAAGTGAATCTCAATGAACATATTAAAATATCCACGTCATGACCCCTTTAAAGGAGGGCCTGTGGAAATCGTAGAGAGCCCCATTCACTCTCCTGTCCTTTATCTGTCACACACATGGTGGCATGCGCTAAATATAGTCCATACCCACACCCTTCCCTCTCTCTCTTGGTCTCTGCAGTAAGTGCCGCCCCATGTGTCTGGTCCATCTGCTCTAGCAGGCTGAGCGAGAAGCTCCAGTGAAGAGACAGAGAGTGACTGTAGCGCAGTGCCACACCCAGATCCACAGTACCACACACGCCTCTCTGCCAGCCCGTGACAGAGAGACACCCGCTCTGCTGGGATTCAACACAAAAACAGCTTGGACACAACGATCATTAGTTCTTTCATTCATTCATTAACCGTTTCAGTTGTATCCGACTCTAGATGATTCTATGGGCCATCTTCTGCCATACGCGAGAGGTGGTCCATAAATTTTCTTGGCGAGGATTTTTTCCGGGGTTGGGTCCAGGTCTTTCCCCACCCTCACCATTACATGGCTTGAGACTCTCTCTCACACGGACACACGGATACACGGACACACGGACACACGGACACACACACGGACACACGGACACACGGACACACGGACACACGGACACACGGACACACACACACACACACACACACACACACACACACACAGACTATTTAGCGTCTCTAATTCACCTATACTGCATGTTTTTGGATAGCAGACATATGGAGAACATGCAAACTCTATAGAGCAAGGCCTCATGGATAAGTCAGGAGTTAAACCGGGGACCTTCTTGCTGTGAGACGACCCACTGAGACACTGTGCCACCAGACACAACAATACTTGGGCCCAAATAAAGCAATAGGCCATGATAGGGACAAAAAAGTTGTTTCAGAGGCAGAGAAGTGCACTTAATTGTATTGAATGTTCACTTGTAGAGTACTTTGAATCTTAAAAGTTATATATATATATATATATATAACTTTTAAGATTATATATATATATAACTTTTATATATATATTACTTTTCTTATAACTTTTAAGATTCAAAGTACTCTACAAGTGAACATTCAATACAATTAAGTGCACTTCTCTGCCTCTGAAACAACTTTTTGTCCCTATCATGGCCTATTGCTTTATTTGGGCCCAAGTATTGTTGTGTCTGTGGCACAGTGTCTCAGTGGGTAAATCTCACAGCAAGAACTTTTAAGATTCAAAGTACACATATATATATATATATATATATATATATATATATATATATATATATATATATATATATATATATATATATATATATATATATATATATATATATATATATATATATATATATACACATACATACATATTTAAAACTGTGTTTACAGATAATATAATACCAATGAAGGCCACTTAAAGTAGATTTTAGTTTTTTCTTCACACACTTATGTACACTTTAAATGTTTCACTTTACATTTTAAATCAGCTTTAATCTTTTGTCATGATTTAAAGAAATACTAAGTAATTATGAAATTACATATAAAGATGCCCTACTTCACAGTGTTTTTAACCCACTTAAGTTTAGATAGTTGCATTTAATTTATATTTAAACTATAATATATTTTAATTTCAATGCAAGTAAAATTTAAGAGTCAGAAAAAATTCAATTACATTTGCATTTAAGTATATTCTTTTAAAGTATATTATTTCCGTAACAAGAGGGATACTCTTTTTTAAAAGTGTACTTCTTTTTCCCAAGGGAAGATGTACACTCTTGATGAAATATAACAAAGATACTTTTTTTTTAGTTACATGCACTGTTGAATATTGCAAAATATTGACTTTTACCATTTATCATTAAAATCCACTATTTCACACCGCTTCAAGTAGCTTATTACTTTTCTCAGACTTATTTATTTTTAAAGAAAGTTGGAAAACACTGTCAAAAAAGTACATTATTATCTTTACCTGTTTTGTGTCCATAGGTGTGCATATACTGGCTATTTTACAACCGATTTGAACGTCATCCAATCAGATTTTATACACCAAAGTATCCATTTTATAAGCTTACTTTTTGATATAAAGAAACATTTATCTCTAGCCAAAAGTGGCTAGAATCACAAGGCTGAACACGACCCTCTCAATTATATTCTACTTTAATTTCCATGTATCAAAAGTCCAGAAAATAAGCTAAATCAGTTCAAAACGAGACAGTGATGAAGACAGACCTTATATGAGCCATGTCTAACATATGAAATCTGTTCTCTACTTCCTCAATGTACATGTAGTCTGTCTTCAAAAGCCTTGTAAGACTCCCATGAGAAAAGCACTGTGCGCAAGAAATGGATCTTACCCTTCAAAGGGTCCTGCTCCGCCCTCATGATGTCAATCAGGGAGCTCTCCAATGAATGCATGTTCAAGCTGTCATACATCCTGGAACGATCCTGAGGAACAGAGTAGAGGGATGTGTCAATATGTGCAATACAGATGGAAGCAGGTAATTTGCTGTGGAATTATGGGATTAAATGCAGCACACTAATGCAGTCGGGAATAAGCAGGCACCCTTGAACGCAGGGAATGGCATTCTTTCCGAGCTGATCGCTCTAAGCAGGAATAGAGCGTGTTTGTGTAGGCCGCCAGTGTGCCAGGTCACCCCTGAATCCCTGGAATACTGTGGCAGACCGAATTCTGGGTCACGCTCAGAATTCAAACCCTCTGGAATGTTGTTTGTAGAGCTGTCACGAGTGGAATTAACCAGGCAGGTTTGTTAGCTTTAGTGTATTTTGGACTGAAAGTTCAGCCAAACTGGTTAATGCATGGATGTTTTAAGGCAGAATGTGTGTGTCGCTTGTTTTGATATTCAGCTGCATTACGAGAATATCCCTCTTCCCTTCTGTCGGGGCATCCCATCTCTCACTATCACAACACCTGCCTAACAACATGCCACAGATATCTGTGTCATTACCGCAATGAGCCCAAGAAGGAATGTGAACATAAACACAGCTATCCGCCACCTGGCAACCCTCCTAGACCTGTAAGTGCACTTTGCAGGAAACACATGCCCGGTGCCTTAACGACTGACACAAACACAGCACAGATACAAGACCAAGTCCAGGAGACCCACATTATCACAACACTTGTGAAAAAGGAGTGCACTTAGTTGTGTTGAATATGCGCTTGTAGGTATATTTTTGTATGTATACTGAGAGATAACATTATTAAAATAAAAGTACACTTACAGAGAGTAGACCTTCATACTATGGGCCCTATCATACACCCGGCGCAATGCGACCCTAGGTGTGACGCAAGTGTTTTTTGCTAATTTCAGCCCGATGCAGTTATCTTCACGTCCAGTAGCGAATAGCTAATCCACCATGGTGCATGCACAAATAGCTTTTAAAGGGAATGAGAGATGAGACTCTGATTGGTTTATTGCATGTTACGCCCTAAACACAACCATGATTCATTCAGAGACTAGGTACAACCCTTTTGGACCATGCGCCTGGCGGGCCGACCGTTTTTTCCATCTGTAAACTAGCAAAAGTAAATTCGTACACACCCTAAGGCCCCGTCCACACGAAGACAAGAGCTTTCCCTATCCAATCTTTATTTACCCTCAGTTCAAGAATTATCTGCGTACACTGAAACTGACTCAAAACTATGTAGTATACATGCCAGGGCAATGTGTGGCGATGTAATTCTGCCACAGGAATACACTAAAAACAGAGAAGAAGAGTTGTGGCTAGAAGGGGTACAGCAATGGTAGGAAGTGAGTCAAACAATAAATAAATTTGCTACTTGTGCCAGATTGTGTTTTATTAATGCCTACACCTACCCCAACCCTAAACCTACCCTTACAATAATGCAAATACAGTAATTAAATGACACAATATTGATGTGCTCGTGCCCAGTGCCTGTAGTTGTTTCCCTTCTAGTCTTTCCCGTTTGGGACGTGGTGTGATGACATCACCGTTTCACAAAATATACGGATTGGCTGGAGACACGAAAACGCAAGGATGTTGTTTTCAGATTTATCCACTCTGGGACCCGGTTTAAAAAAAATATTGGTTTCATGCTCCCAAAACGGCAGATCCGTGTGGACGAAACGCTGGTACGATACAAAATGTGTACGTATACAGCTAAACGCGTCTCTGTGTGGATGGGGCATAAGTGCCATGCGCTCCGATAGTTAAAATAGGACCCTTAGTTTCTTAACACACTTAAGTACACTTACAGTATAAAAAGTGCACTTTGTAATCATGTTAAGACATTGTATAAAGTGACCAATACTATGTGTAAAATAATATTAACTAATAATACCCTTTAAAGGGGTGGTTCCGTGTTTTTTTTCTAGGCTTGGTTGTGTTTATGGGGCGCAATATAACCTGTCTTAATACTTTGTTTTTTTTTTTAAACGCCGTATTTTTCTTATATATTACCTTTATTCCACACCACTGTCTCCACTGTCCTTTGAATGGCTAATTTGCTTCCTGCTTCTATGAAGTCCATCCCTCCGAAAAAAGCAATGGTCTTAGATTGGTTAGATGGCCAAATGTTGTTTCATGCATTTTAATTGGCTGAAGTGCCAAGCACAGGTTGTCCGGAAACGCCACGCCTCTTACTATTACGGGCAGAAGTCACATCTGAGGGGTAAATAATGGCCTCAATACAACTGAGTAGTAGCTTGTTTGTAAAGGTATTGTTTTATTTGTAGTACGAACAACATGTTTATGTTAATAGCAAGGGTTTATGATGTCACCTACCCGGGAAGAAGCTCCTTGTAGTCCAAACTGGCCGTTTTTGTAGGCAATAATCTGCCATAACTCTAAAAGACAATATCTCCGTTTGCATTGAACTTTCAGCGCTGTTACTTTGCAGATACTGTTTATGCTCAAGCAGCAACATTACACACTAACTAAAGTTAAAAAGTGAAATCACATGCACCCACCCCTTTAACATTAAATCAAATCGTGAGGGTAAAATCAAGTCCCGCCCTCTCATTAGTTGACTATTCTTTTCCTACTAAAAAACTCTAGTAAGGAGTTTAATGTTCTGTTCCTTGTTGTTGCATTTAGCTTATGAGCTTTGTGCTTCATAAGGTTGAGTTGCTGTAGTTTCTAGTTGTACATTATGGTGCAGTTTGAAGTGCTTTAGTATGTGGTCCATCATGGTCTTCAGCAAACACAACAGCAGCTGCTGTGTGGCAGGATAATACCAGATTACTACTGCCCGCATCACTTCCTATCACACTTTGAGCCCAGCTTTACAGTTATTCTAATGGAATATATATATATATATATATATATATATATATATATATATATATATATATATATATATATATATATATATATATATATATATACATATACAAGACCAAGACAGGGTGAGACCGAGTCAAGACCAAGACCAGACCAGCACTCCTTAAATTAATCTAAAAGATCCATATCTACTGTCTGAGAAATTAATTATATTTAATGAACAAATATAATTAGAATAGAAACACACTATATCGCTGTTACCAATCAAATCACTGACAATAAAATTATTGGCACAGAAGTTTCATCTGAATTGGTACAATTACACCTTGATAAATAATGTTACGATTAATTTAACATTAAAACATTAACATTATTGAACAGTCACGGAATAATTTATTCAACCGATTTGTTCAAAGCAGCTGATTCATTTAATAACAAATTGTTGCAGAATTAGCAAAGACTGGGGAGGCGAGGCGGGGGAGACACATAATGGATCAAGCACAAATGATGAACCTGTCTCTTGTTGCAGTAATTGGCGTGGACAGAGTATATAGACCGTGAGGAACCAAGGACAGAGAGAGAGAGAGAGAGAGAGAGAGAGAGAGAGAGAGAGAGAGAGAGAGAGAGAGAGAGAGAGAGAGAGAGAGAGAGAGATGGATAGAGAGAGAGATGGAGAGAGAGAGAGAGAGAGAGAGAGAGAGAGATGGATAGAGAGAGAGATGGAGAGAGAGAGAGAGAGAGAGAGAGAGAGAGAGAGAGAGAGAGAGAGAGAGAGATGGATAGAGAGAGAGATGGAGAGAGAGAGAGATGGAGAGAGAGAGAGATGGAGATAGAGAGAGATGGAGAGATGGAGAGATGGAGAGATGGAGACGGAGTTACAGACTGGGACTCGGCTGGCACCAAGCATGCAGAGAGGAACTGCTGGGAAGAAAAACGACGATTGAGACCTGAGTGAATTGAGTTATTAAAATCAGTTATGAGTCCCAGTAAGCCGACCCCTTTGTCTTCTTCCTTACCATCACACAAACTTTGCTACAATTAACTTCTTGTTTATTGAACGCGTTTGTTTAAATCAATATCCTTTGCAATTACGCTTATATTCATGAAAACAGCTCTCAGTTTTACATCAAATCACATTAATGATGTTAAATTAGACAATGCACCAGCAATTTAGTGATATCCTTGCAGTTCTGGTCTTGACTGGTCTTAAGATAAAATCCTGAGTCCTCTAAGTCCGAGACCAAGACAGAGTACAAATGTGGTCGAAACTAAGAGAGAGTACAAATGCGGTCGAGACCGAGACAAGATCAAGACCTTCAAAAAATTGTCTTAAGACCGGTCTCGAGTACTATACCACTAATAGATGTGTTAGGTGAGAAAATGGCAGACTCTTGCAATAGTAACAAATTGCAGAATTGCTAAAACCATACATCACAGCAGTCTGAGGACAGCAGCTCCAGGCCGGTGTTTATAGGTTTAGAGTAGGTTTAGTGGTTGGAAGGAGTTGGGCATCCTTTAACAAATTTTGTACAAATTTGTCAAAAAAAAATTCTGGCCACGTCGCACTAGTTTGTTTCGTTGTTTAAGTTAAATTGTGGCCACATTGTACTAGTTTGTTTTATTGTTTAAGTTAAATTGTGGCCACATCGTACTAGTTTGTTTCGTTGTTTAAGTTAAATCATGGCCACATAGTACTAGTTCCTTTTTGTTGTTTAAGTTAAATCGTGGCCACATCGTACTAGTTCGTTTCATTGTTTAAGTTAAATCGTGGCCACATCGTACTAGTTCGTTTCATTGTTTAAGTTAAATCGTGGCCACATTGTACTAGTTTGTTTTATTGTTTAAGTTAAATCATGGCCACATAGTACTAGTTCCTTTTTGTTGTTTAAATTAAATCGTGGCCACATCGTACTAGTTTGTTTCGTTGTTTAAGTTAAATCGTGGCCAGTGGCCACATTGTACTAGTTCGTTTCGTTGTTTAAGTTAAATCGTGGCCACGTCGTACTAGTTTGTTTCGTTGTTTAAGTTAAATCGTGGCCACATTGTACTAGATCGTTTTTGTTGTTTAAGTTAAATCGTAGCCACATCGTACTAGTTTGTTAAGTTGTTTAAGTTAAATCGTGGCCAGTGGCCACATTGTACTGGTTCGTTTCGTTGTTTAAGTTAAATCAAGGCCACATAGTACTAGTTTGTTTTTGTTGTTTAAATTAAATCGTGGCCAGTGGCCACATTGTACTAGTTCGTTTCGTTGTTTAAGTTAAATCGTGGCCACATTGTACTAGTTTGTTTTATTGTTTAAGTTAAATCGTGGCCACATTGTACTAGTTCGTTTCGTTGTTTAAGTTAAATCGCGTGGCCAGTGGCCACATTGTACTAGTTCGTTTCGTTGTTTAAGTTAAATCGTGGCCACATTGTACTAGATCGTTTTTGTTGTTTAAGTTAAATCGTAGCCACATCGTACTAGTTCGTTTCGTTGTTTAAGTTAAATCGTAGCCACATTGTACTAGTTTGTTTTATTGTTTAAGTTAAATTGTGGCCACGTCGTACTAGTTTGTTTCGTTGTTTAAGTTAAATCGTGGTCAGTGGCCACATCGTACTAGTTTGTTACGCTGTTTAAGTTGAACCGTTGCCATGTCGTACTAGTTTCATTGTTCAAGTTAAATTGTGGCCACATCGTACTAGTTTGTTTCGTTGTTTAAGTTAAATTGTGGCCACATCGCACTAGTTTGTTTCGTTGTTTAAGTTAAATCGTGGCCACATCGTACTAGTTTGTTTCGTTGTTTAAGTTAAATCGGGGCCACATCGCACTAGTTTGTTTTTCGTTGTTTAAGTTAAATCGTGGCCACCACGCATCAGTTCATTTCATTGTTTGCAAATCGTGGCCACGCCGTACTAGTTTGTTTCGTTGTTTAAGTTAAATCGTGGCCACCACGTACTAGTTCATTTCATTGTTTAAGTTAAATCGGTAGCCACGCCGTACTCAGTTCATTTCATTGTTTAAGTTAAATCGTGGCCACACTGTACTAGTTTGTTTTGTTGTTTAAGTTAAATCGTGGCCACATCGTACTAGTTCGTTTTTCGTTGTTTAAGTTAAATCGTGGCCACCACGTACTAGTTCATTTCATTGTTTAAGTTAAATCGTGGCCACGTCGTACTAGTTCATTTCATTGTTTAAGTTAAATCGTGGCCACGTCGTACTAGTTCATTTCATTGTTTAAGTTAAATCGCGGCCACGTCGCACTAGTTCATTTCATTGTTTAAGTTAAATCGTGGCCACCACGTACTAGTTCATTTCATTGTTTAAGTTAAATCGTGGCCACGTCATACTAGTTTGTTTCGTTATTTAAGTTAAATCGTGGCCAGTGGCCACATCGTACTAGTTTGTTACGCTGTTTAAGTTGAACCGTTGCCATGTCGTACTAGTTTCATTGTTCAAGTTAAATTGTGGCCACATCGTACTAATTCATTTTGTTCTTTAAGTTAAATCAAAGTTAAATTAAAATAAGGGAACAAATTAATAGAGCTGGCCACAATATCTATTTTTATATCTACTTCCATGTCATGTGTGGGCTCCGTAATAAATATATAAAGATACCCTGACAGACTCATCAATGTATATGATGGACATTGTTTGGAAAGCACACAGGAATCAAGTGTTGACAGCGTCAAGTGCAGATGCTTCAAATTGGACATGTCACGGCCATCTGCCTAAAACAGGTAGAACAGGTTTTAAAAGGGAAGCTCTTATAACAGCCCTGTGCTGTTTTCCACATCCAGTCCTCTTCGAAGGCCCTCACACTGGAGCTTACAGACAGTGTGAGGCTGGATGGTGCTAAATATAGTTTTAGCAACATTGCCAGAAATAGTGTCTGAAAACAAGCTCAGTTCTCCAGTGGATAACACGAGGCCTGAAGACTCATGCTACCATTCAATGTCATTCAAATTCCAAATGTTCTCTTTTTCCTGCCTCTATTATTTCATTAACCAGAGTTGTAGCCTAGACCAGCTCAATCGAGTCTGATTCAAGACTGAGACCACATGCTCAGTTTATTACAAAACCAACAAGTGAAATATGAAGGCCGATGCTGCGTTCACACCGTGCCATAATTACAAAATAACAACATGTGGGATTCTTCACTGTACGTCCTCGGAATTATGCGTTTCTATGGCAACACAATGAACGATGAAATGAAGCTGCGGCGGTCAGAGCTCTCTGAACATTCCAAGTTGTAATTCCAAGTTCTATGAGGACAAGAACACGTATCACATGTGGATTCACTCTGTCTAAATGCAAAAACATTTGAATGTAAAAGTAATTTCAGGCCAAAGAATTTCTTGGGAAATCGAATAAAATCGTTTTACCTCTGTCCTTTCCTCCTTTCTTTATTTTTTCTCAGTTTTTTTGTATCTCTTTTCAGCAGATGACACATTTGATCGCTGGAACGCAAAGCGAGCATGGAGCAGGAAGGAGAGGACAGGAGGAGAGAGGAGAGGCGCGCGGAATGCGAGGAATTCCAAACGGCACCCTGTTTATGGAAATGAAAAATACCGTAGATACTACTAGAGTCGGACCTGTTTCCTGAGAGAGGAAAAAAGAAAGTGATGAAGGCCAGACCACACTCATCTCAGGTTCCTCATTTCAGTTCTGTTAGGCACGGCTTTAAAGGATGTGATGTGCCAAACACTGATCTGGTCCGAAATGAAGTACAAACTAACAATGAGTTATTCAGTGCCAGACCATTACCAACAGCTCTTAATGACGGAACGGCATGTAAAATATGTCAAAATTAAACTGGTTTAATTCAATAGCATATCTACGTATAGCCATTAGCACACAGGGCCTGAATAAAATTAGCCGACCGTAGAAAGAAAGGATGGCAAAAGTACCACATATGATACTAAGTCAATACTAAAATAAAAAGCAACAATAGCAGTCTGTATCAGTAGAGGTTTAAACCTGAAGTGAGTGGATCAACTCCTCATTCACATGTAAATTACCTGCTGTTTCAGCTCATCTACAAAACAATGGGGCAACACAACAAAAATGTGTTACTCTCGCTTTTTTTCCCCTTTAGCTTCTCACAGTTTCTCATTTTTAGCTTAAAGGCAAGAAACTCTCAGACTCTCACTAAAATGTTTGAAGTATTAGGCAGGGCTGGACAATATGTTGAATATGTACTATACATTTGCAATAATTTTCCTGGTTATAATGAACATTGTGAATATCAAAATATCACAATGTGCTTTTTATTTGACCATTGTTTTGAGACTTAAGTGTGAGAGCATTGATGTATTTTAGCATCTCAGCCATTTTAATTGAAATTCAATAGAAAAAAGGTTGTTTCAATTAAATGATTCAAAAGAATTCAAAAGGATTCATTGGGAATTATGTCTGTGTGGTAATTTACATGTAAAAAAAACATTCCTGAATTATTTTTATTGTGTCTTGGGTACGACATGAATGTAGACTTTACGATGATGAGACCTATTGAATTGTAGGCTACGACACAAGTTAGTAAAGAAGAATGAAACATCATCAGCATGTGCTAGTGGTGAAATAAAGCAAGATGAAACGCACTTCGGCAATTGTGTTTTTATGCGCGCTTATCTGAAAAAAAAAAAAGATAAGAAAGCGAAACAGAGGAGTATATGGACGGGGTCATGACTAGGGAAAAGAGGCCAATTTTGCAAATGGAGCTTGAGTTGAGCAGTTTTAAAGGGGTCATGAACTGGCTTTTTAAATTTTTTAATACTGTTGTCTGAGGTCAACTAATGACGTTCGTGTGGTTTTTATATTCAAAAACATCATAATGAATAAGTAATAGGCTATTTTCTAGACTGGTTTTGAGGCTTTCTTCTGAATGCTGGGTTTCGATGGGCGGCGTGCCGCACTGGAGACTTGGAAGAAAACGCCCACGGCTGGGATTGGATAAGATTTGCATATTTAATGAGCTTCAGCTCTGCTGTCAGTTCAGTTCACATTAGGGAGGGATCATTATGAAAGCGGCAACCGGAATGATACTCTCGATCACAGGGCTCGTAAACGTCTTTATCAAACAAACAGAATGATTTATTTCTCATCCACCCGAGATTGATTGGAATATTATTTTTGTATTACATGGCCCGCCCGATCGGTCGATAAGCACGAACCGCACACACACAGACACACACGTGCACGCGCGCCCAGATCAATAAAGGAATATTATTTCACTATTTGAGATTCATCGGCCTGCCGACCATTACATATAAAAAAGACGTTTTACTCACATAAGGTTGTTGCACCATTCCTGTCGAATCCAATATAGAAGGCACAACACTGTGTCTGCAAATCCAGCACCTGAGACTTGTTTACAAATGATTCCGCAGTAAAATGCAATATATTACTGCTCGCCATGATCACTGCTCTGTAAAGCCACTGTGGGCGGGGCTTCAGAAGCACGCATACATATTCATCAGTTGAGTTGTGATTCGTCTTCCCATGACGTCATTGGATTCCAGCTCTCGTTTTCTGGGCCTGGTGTCTATAAAAGCTTTTCTTTTACTAACAAGGACGTTTTCAGCTCTGAAACTTACAGAATATTCTTATATCATGATGAACTTTGATATATCAATGGCTCAAGGGAAAGTTAAATTTTAGCATTTAAATTTTAGCACCCTGTCGCGTTGATCAATACTTTTAATCTTTGGTCGCAACACCGTGGCAATGGCCCTCTTTGAACATCTCTCACTGTATGATGTAGGACCAGCGTTTAGGAGCCACAACCACAGAAATCGCCACGATTGGTCATCTTTGGTCTGGGACATACACCAATCACACCAGTATTGCGCGCACAGAATCAATTTCTCTTTTGTCCTTAAATGAACAATAACACACAGAATTATCCCAGTTTTGCCACGTATTCTCATAAGAGCAGTCTTAAACGAGTTAAATAGTGTCTTAAAGGTGCAGTGTGTAGTATTTATGACGATCTATTGACAGAAATGCAATATAATACACATAACTATGTTTTCAGTGGTGTATAAAGACCTTACATAATAAACCGATATGTTTTTATTACATTAGAATGAGCCATTTCTATCTACATACACCGCGGGTCCCATTACAATGAAATCTCCGTTTTGTGGCTTCATGTTTCTACAGTAGCCCTAAACGGACAAACTGCTCCACAGAGCGCTAGTCACTCTCTGCTGTTTCAGACGACCGCATCTTTGTCCTGTGTCGGTCCCCGTAGTTTCTCTATTTGCTCCGAAAGGGATGGGGGATATAATTCACAACCTCACCACTAGATTCCGCTAAAAATCACACACTCCACCTTTAAATAAACTTAGAGTTGTAAAGAAATGAGATGCATGTTAAAGTGACAGCAGCCAAATAAACTAGTTGCTGTGATGTTTGTCATTAATGCTAATCAAAGAACAAAGGTAACAGAGAAAATTGTAGCTTTAATAAGGATTTATCTATATTTAATTTATTATTTATGCAGTGCAGAATATTTGATAACTTTATTGAATTTCTAGGTTATACAGATAGGAAGCACACAGGTAAATATGATGTTTATGTTTTAAGTTCACCTTTCAATTTTTAAAGCCCAATAAATGTTGAAATTGATTGCTTTGAATTATACTGTAATGTTGAATGTCTATCATTAATGTTTGAAAAAATCAATTTCATAGAGACATCAGTAGCAGTATTAGTATCAGTGATGCTGACCTTCATTCATAAAAAAGTATTTAAAATAATATGTCTTTAAGTTGTTTCTACATTAATTTGGAGAGTAACTGTGAAATTATTGCAATATAAAAATATTAAAAACTGATGATTTTATTAATTACGGAAAAAAGGTTTTTGAAAAACTTATTTGAAGGTTGACTTTTTTGTATTAAAAACACTTTTCTTTTATTGGTCGGATGAAATATAAATATTTTTGAGATAGGAATTTTGGGTTTTCATGAGCTGTATGCCAAAATCATCAGTATTAAAACAATAAAAGACCTGAAATATTTCAGTTGGTGTGCAATGAATCTAAAATATATGAAAGTTTAATTTTTATCATTAAATTATGGAAAATAATGAACTTTTATCACAATATGCTAATTTTTTGAGAAGGACCTGTATATATATATATATATATATATATATATATATATATATATATATATATATATATATATATATATATATATATATATATATATATATATATATATATATATATTTCAAAGCAAATTTAAACCTCGCAGCCCCAGTGGTACGAGATCTTAAGAAAGTCATCCTCATAAAAAAAAGGTTATTGGTCATACATACATGTGATTGAACTTGAGATTCATGAGATTCATTTACATTTCACAGTCCCAGGAGGAACATCTAACAGCAAACCGGAGATTAAATAGATTGAATTCATTTTTCCAAAAAGCACATTGACACCAGGCTGATTTCTCTACGTTTAGACTAAACAAACACTGTCGACTTGCTTATTTTTGTCCAGAATTGAGTTCAGACTTCCACACAATAATGAAGGGAGAGGACAGGTTCCTTCAGGATGAAACCGGCAAAACTCTGATGACCTCACCGTGAGTCATCATCGATCCTGTAGGACTTGAACATCCTATTGAACTCAACAACCACACACAGGGCGTACCGGGCGAACACACAGATGATGTCTCATGCATATGCATATTGAGCAACAATTAAATAATAATGCAAACAGAACTCATCTGCGTCCCATCCCAGCCCAAGTTCCTGAATGCACATCCCCAGCTCACACACGTACCTGGAGGGGCAGCAGCGTGTTGCTGTTGTTGTCGGTACGGAACATATTTTCTTCAATCCAGGATTTAGGTCCCAGGGAGCCAGCGGAGCGGGGAAACTTCGGTGGAGCGATGACATTACTGGAGAAGGGTTTTTTCATGGGAGAGATCTGATTGATGGAGCCTGGCACACCCATGCCGCCCCCACGCCGATGGTCTCTGCCCCAGGACATCCCTCCGGAGTTCCAACCACTGCCCTGATGGTTGCCCCACGGGGACTGCTTCATCATGGGCTACAGACAAACAGAAAGTTTAGTTAGATACAAAACGCAAGTACTTGAATGCCAACACTAGATTTGAAGATCAAGTCCATTTCAAGGCAAGTCAACTCGGCGGCCATCTTGGGGATGCATCTATTTTTAGTCATGCAAGAACAGCTCCTCTCTAACTGAATAGGGAAACTCGCCAAACTCATATTTCTATAACATATTTTAAATCCGCAATAAAATCTGACATGGATTGTATTGTAAATGTTGTCTATTACCCTCAAATATCATGAAAAGCCTTATATTTCAGGTCAATATAGCCAGTGAGACGTTCTCATTCTAAAAGAGCATTTCACAAACACTTTTATTTGCAGATAATATTAATTAAATGAATACACTTAAGTATACTTTAAGAGAGAGCACACATTCATGACTGTTTTTTATTTTTTTATTTTGATGTGTTGACTAACATACTAAAGCGCATGTAAAGTACTTGATTATCATTTTAACTGATGTGTATATTTAAAGTGAATATATTTTAATTGTAAAGAACTGCATCTTCATCATTTCAAATGTGTAATTACAAATATATTTGAATGTATGGCATACAAGTTTCAATAGAAATGACATTAAAGCATATTTTATTGCTTATATCAGTATATTCGCCAGTACACTTTGAATTCACCATACAACATATTTCAAACACAGAATAATTACAAAATCACATTAAAAAAGTGGTCAATTCCTACTTAAGTGAGTAAAAAAGCAGTCTGACGTTCAACTAGTTGCATTTAATATAAATTTAAACTATAATGCATCTTTGCAATTAAGTGTGAGAAAAAATTACTTTAAAACTATATTCTTTTAAAGTATATTATTTAATTACTCTTTTTAAAAGTATGCTAACGTATACTTCTTTTTCACAATGGCCATGCCTGTGAGTACAAGACCATGCCATCGATACTTTTTTTCTGTTTCCCTAAAAGAGAAAGACTGCACATTTGTATTGCATATATCAGTTTAAGGTTAACTGCGTCAAGGAGCACTAGTATATGGATGACCTTAAAGCTAACAGAAATAGAGTGAAAGCTACAAATTTAATGCGTGTGTGGGAATCTGAAATGAGTGACTTGCGTGCGCACCGCCCGTATGCGAGTGTGTGTGTGTGTGTGTGTGTGTGTGTGTGTGTGTGTGTGTGTGTGTGTGTGTGTGTGTGTGTGTGTGTGTGTGTGTGTGTGTGTGTGTGTGTGTGTGTGTGTGTGTGTGTGTGTGTTGAGCGTGGCCAGGCTTTGCCTTGCTGTATGAGTAAGAAGATTTAAAGCTTTACATCTAACACTCCACATCTCGTGAACAAAGTGGCAACAACACACACTGTCTTTATCCTAGAATATAATGTAGAAACACACATGAATGCACTTCCTCGCCAAAGTGTCCACACCAAACAATGACAAAAAGAAACAAATTTTCATTTTTTTTAGCAGGTGTTGTCATCGCATTGTGTGCACTCCCCAAATGAGAGTCCCACCCATCTCCGTAATGTCTTTGTGTGTAATTGGGTGATGGCCTGAGTGTGTGTGGGTTGGTGTGCGAGACTGTGTGCACATACAATCTGGTTGAGTGTTTAAGGGATAGTGAGAGATAATTACCGTTGATGGCGTCTAGACACTTGAAAGATGGTGTGGAGAACTATGCAGCAAGAAGTAAACCACATACTAAGACCTGCGCTGGTGGTTTGACGTATATACGTATGCAACGGTAGAAATGTGTCAACCAGCAGAGACGATGCCATACTGCTTTACGCTATTTAAACATATGAAAGATCAAAGAACCAAAATGTAAATCAAGTTGTTTGGAGTTGCCAAGCAACATTTCAACTTGCCGCAATAATACAGGTTGCGTCCAAGAGTTTAGCTGACTTGTTGACTAGCTGCCAAAAGTGTCATTTCGGGACAAGCTTCTGAGCCAGCAGAACCATTTAATGAATTAGAACAAAACAGTAAAAGTTGTGGTGCTAATCGAGCATATTTAATTATAATTACCAACTTATGCCTGCTACAGACCGTGTGATTTCAGAAATCCTATAAAATCATTACAAATCACACTGTACCACATGGATCTAATAAACTTACAGTATACGACATGTATGTAGACTGTACGATAATGAGACCTATTGAATTGTACTACGACGCAAGTTAGTATAGAAAAATAAAATGCCATCCGCTTGTGTGCTGAAAAAAAAGTCAGATTTGGCATACCCATTTGCAAATGGAGCCTGAGGTAAATGTTAGCGCCATGTCATGTTGATCAATACGCCATTTCATGATGCATTTTTATTGGCTAGTCAGTACACACAGGTTGTTGCGGTAAACACACTGTGTGATGATCATGATGCTATCACGATTGGTCATCTTTCGTCTGGGACAGGCCAAAATCATACAATGTGTACCGGGCATTAGTACAGATGCAATTTTAAAGATACAATATGTCATTTTTCACCACTAGAGGTCCCTTATTCTAAACAAAGGTGTAGTTTGATGACGCCTGAATTTCGTGGAGCTTTTATTATTCAGCTTCTGCCACTCATGCGTATGTGGGGTAACGCAGCGCTGTTTTATCATACATTTGAGTGTGTTGAAAGTGATGTTATAATGCGTCTCTGTGCGTTCGCTCGGCTACTATGAGACACTTGTTCACGCTGCAGTGAGCTCTATTGATATTAGGCATGGTAAAACATGGTACTCGCTGTAAATCACGAAAAACAGATTTAAACAATAAGACTAACTGTGTTGAGCTGTATAACAATGGTTAGTTTTCTGTCGATGAATGTATGATTTAAACATTCTTGGAAACATTTAGGATACAAGACTGAACGCCTCAAGTCAACAAAATATATAACATTGTTCTAGTGTCTTTTTGGATATTTTAATCCAAAAATCGTACAAATTGTGCCTTTACTGTAAGTCTTCAGCTCAACCGGGGTGGAACCGCACAGGATTGTGGGATATAACAGGCAGTGAAGGATACATCTATGCTGCTTTCAAAAATCAATCAGATGAAGGTGTCTCAGGAGACAGGAGGTGACACTGGATCATTCGGATGTGTCTTGTTGCCTTCCTACATCCATCTCCACTCAGCATTTCTCTGAACCATAGAGCTCTATGCATATGCAATCACAGATCTATTCATTTTATAATATTAGGTTTACCGATTTGAATGTTTGATTTTGAACTCTAGTGTTACATAATATAATGCCAGATTTATAATTCATTTTTCATGATCATGAATGATCTTATCTTTCGGTTTATGTCCATCAAGGTCCAACTAAAATGTGCAAACAATGAATCGAGATTAAGCACCTTTAAGTCTTTAATTGTCAAAAAAACACAAAAAAACATGCATTGCCACATAAACCATTTGTGGTAACATGTCACAATAAAGTCTCATTTGTTAACGTGTTAGCTAACATGAACTAACGGTGAACAGTACATTTATTACAGTATTTATTAATCTTGGTTAATGTTAGTTAATAAAAATCCAGCTGTTCATTGTTTGCTCATGTTAGTGCTTAAACTAATGTTTGCAAATAGAACTTTTGAATTAAATAATGCATTAGTAAATGTCGGAATTACCATTATCACACTAAGATTACGAAATATTGTTCATGTTAACTAATGTTATCGTTAACTAATGAAACGTTACAGTAAAGTGTTACCTACTTGTTTTGTTTATTGTCTCTTATGCTCACAAAGGCTGCATTCATTTGATTATTATTATTATTATTACTACTACTATTTAAAACAACTCTTTTCTATTGTAATATGTTCAAATGTGATTTACTCCTGTGATCAAAGCTGAATTTACTCCAGACTTCAGTGTCACATGATCCTTCAGAAATCACATAATCCTGCTCAAGAAACATTTCTTATAATTACCAATGTTGAAAACATCTGTGCTGCTTCATATTTTCAGATATTTTTGTGGAAACAGTGATACAATTCTTTCAGGATTCTTAGATGCATAGAAAGTTCAAAAGAACGGCATTTATTCTGAAATATAAATCTTTTCCTGATTGATCACTTCAATTTCCTGACCATTTTCCATGACGTAAAATGACTCATATGAAGTTATAAGGTTATGGTCAGACCTCTCACACCTAATACATACACACATACACAATTCTCGACTCCTGACAAAAGGGCGTCTGCAGCTTAGCTGCAATATCATGCTAAAAGACATTTACTCTTAACAGCTGTTAGACCAGCATGACTTCAGATGTACAAATATCACAGTGACAGATATAGGGCCACTCCTAAACCATGTGACTGTCTCCCCCTCTGCCTCTACCCCACCCCCACAAGACCAAACGCACACAGGCCTAGAATACTTTACCACCACCAGATACCAAGATATCGGATCTGCAGCGACGTAACTAGGTTTTGTGAAACGCATAATGCATCTAAAACGCTGTTCATTGCATGTGCACTGCAAAAATGCTTTTCTTACTTCTTGTTTCCAGTCTAAATATCTAAACAACTCTTGCTTTTACTAAAAGTAAAAAGACATAAGATATTTTTTCTTGTTTTCGGGAAAAGAGTACGTTTTTGCTTAAAACAAGCAAAATTATCAGCCAGTGGGGTACGAAAAATAATCTTATTTCTGTTTGGAATAGAAACAAGATTTCAAATAGAGACAAGATTATTTTTCTTACCCCATTGGCAGATACTTTCGTATCTTATGTTATTTTGCGTATCTATTAAATGCATCTTGATTTAAGATTTTTTTTATATTTGGACTGGAAACAAGACAAAATACTAAATAATTTGCATTGTGACTTTTCTAAGAGCTATATTGAGTTTTATAACCAATTCTGGTCCATAAGAGTCAAGTATTTGCTAAACTCAATTCAGATTACAAATGCAAAATACTGATATAATAAAATATAATAGATTTTTTGTGCTGTTGTAGATTCAGTAGTGGTGCAGCACAGCAAACACTGTCATAAATGTGGAATATCTAATATAATATCAAAGAAATGCTGAAATGTAAAGGAGACAAAATGGCCACCATGCCATATCAGTGAAACGCCAGTGCAGAGTGAAGCTTGGACTGCAGATTACTGTAATAACAGCTTTTTCAACCAGCGCTGCAGTTTAGCAGGGTGTTGACATCTCCGGCCTCTGAGCGCTCGATGGGAGATTTCACTGAATGCCCCAGAGGTCAAGACATCCCTGGAATGTCACGTGAAGCCCTTCAACAATATTACCAAGCAGGGCCGTAACCACAAATAATGGCCGAAATAAGCCCAAATAATTGAAAAGGCCAAATTGCCCCCAATATTTGATATTGTTGATGCTGCTTCGGTGATACTCCATTACACACCACTCTGTTTGTTTCTAGGATGACAAAAGTAAATTGTTAAATTTTTAGGTTGGTCTGCCTCTGCTGTGAATGAGTGAGATGGCCAATCAAATCAAAGAAGGCAGGGCTTATACTGTTAGTGCGAATTCCAACGCAACACTTTAGTAATAGCAATGAAAGAGTGTGTCATAAGATGTGAGTAGCTAAACATTCAATTTTTAACAGTTTTACAATAAAAACGTTCCATGACCAACAGTAATATGTGATGCAAACTACTTGACATTTTAATAAAATTTAATTGAACATATGAATTTGATCTGACAAGAAACACTTAGCATTTTTACATATTAAACAGATGAAAATTAAAATAATATATATATATATATATATATATATATATATATATATATATATATATATATATATATATATATATATATATATATATATATATATATATATATATATTATTTGCAAATACTTTACTTTATAACTACAGTAGAACTGGAACCTTTCTTATTTCTTTTTCTTTATTTCCTTAAATCCATTTGAATCCTTTCATAATTTCATTCCTTAAAATAAAACATTAAGACCAATTCCACTACCCCCTCCCCACGCAACAGTGTCTAAGTCTAAGACATGGTTACGGCCTTGTTACCATGGCTCGTGCTCGCTGTCCCCTTCCAGAAAACAATTGGAAAAACATTTCTATTTCTGCATGGCGCAGAGTGCAAATCAACTACTTTTGCCAAAAATGTGTAGTGTAAAACCATAGCAAGCTGTTCAGTATCCCACAATGCACTGAACTCGATCTGACCTTGCATTTCCACCATGACTCATTTTTTGATTGTTCTACCACAAGGAATTATGACATTACACCCAATTGCATTAAAAATGATATTGAAAAAATGAATTCTGATATTGTAACCGAATGCTATTCGCTATGTTTCACTCTGAATTGTAGGATTGCATTATGCATACTGTTATCGGTATGAAGCTGTATGGATTACTTTTATAATGAGCTTTCTGGAGCTTCAAAAACTCAGGCTCCATTCAAATAAAGCCTGAAAGAGCCAGGTATTTTTTTGTAATATGCTATATAACTCAGATTATGTTTGGGTGAAAAAATAATGTCATATACATCTAGGATGGCTTGAGGGTGAGTAAATTATGGAACAATTAAAATTTTTGGTTGAACTAACATTTTTATGTTTTTTTCAAATAAGTCTCTTCTGCTCCTTCTGCATTTGTTCAATCAAAAATACAGTAATATTGTGAAGTATTACTATTAGTATTAATATAACTTCATACTAATATTAATTCTAATAATATTTGAATGCAATGACAGGTATTTGTATTCAACGCACAAACGTCACAATGGCTTCACGCACTGAGCGCTGCATTATGACGCAACAGAAGCCGTTCCATTGCGTTTGCGCCACAATGACAGTTTAACAGCCTTTAGAATCTTCGGCGTTCTATGTTCTTCTTCTACTCATGCAATCATTTTCTACGCGTTATAGTACGCATTTAGTTTGACTGAACGGGTGATTAATCGAGGCCGGTTTGCTCACCTGGTGGTGGTGGTTGTAGTTGTTCCTCTGTTGCAGAAAGGCGCCCTGCTGCGGGGGAATCTGCGGGCTGACCGGGGACCGGCGGCTCTGCGGCGGCTGCGGGGGGACGTTGATCTGGGGAAAGGGCTGCTGAACCCCTGCACCGGGCACGGGTTGGCCGAGAAGCTCTGGAAGAAGCCGGGGTTAATAGAGGAGGGGATGCCAGGATAGAAGTTGTCCGTCTCGGTGGTGGGGATCGGGTTTATTGCGTTAGCGGAATTGGAGACGGGCGGTGGAGGTGAGCTCGTCTGCACGGACCACGGCGTTCCGAACGCGGGCAGGGTTGGGGAGGCTGAGCCACCGCCGGGGTTCTGCATCTCCGGGAAAGCTGCCGCGAGCATATTAGTGCCACCGGTGCCGTTGTTGATGTGGTGGGCGCTGGGTGACTCCATCGGGATCTTCACCTTGGACGATGGCGCATCGGTGTCCAGGCCCGTGGAGGAGGAGGAGGAGGAGGAGGAGAGCTCAGCCTGCTGATGTGTGTTCCGGTCGTGCTGAAGGTCACCGGCTGTCTGTGCGTGACCTACAGCGGAGAAGCTGGACTGAGAGGCTGTCAACCCCGCAGGCTCATCCTGCATGTTGCGCTGATGTGACGGGAAAAGAGGGGACGCCAAAGGCGAGCTGCTGGGACACACCGGAGACGGGCTGGAATAGGGTGTGAACGCGCCTCCGCCGAACAGTGTGGAGCTGCTGGTGTTCGCTGTCTGCAACAAGCCGAACCCGTAATCACCCATTTAATTGCGTCAAAACAGCGCAGCTTTCCTATTCCCAGGCCTGCTCAGGAACAATAAGAGACGCACAGTGTGTCCTATAACTTCCTAAAGCCTGTGTGGAGCGAGAGAGGAGGAGCTTTCGGTCGAGTCGGTCACCTTTTTACGCACTATAAATATTGTTCGCGGATTTAATTGTCTGCGGCTTTTTTTAGCCGTTCTAGCCGTCCGTCCGACCGACCGCGCATCCCCCTCCTCGCGTTACCGGCTGATCTGCTGCTGCGGCAGAGGATTAAAACTCCTGCATGCGCGTCACCGCCGCGTCACAATGCGTGCGCGACCCCGCCTCCCTCCCAGCCGCAGAGAGAGCCGCAATGTGCGCGTCAGTCATTCATTATTCAGGAGGTGCAGCAGAGCAGAGCAGTCCGCCCGGTGTCCTGAACGCTGCTGAGCTTTGACAGTCGGGAATATGGCAGCTGTTTGGTCAACTGCTCATTCGGGTGTCTTCCAGTCTTCTCACCTTTAGCCTTTATAATCTGCCGCCGAGGCGTACGCATGGCTATAATAAACTGCTTACTGTGCCTAATGAACTTTCATATTACATATTACAGGGCGGACCTTCCTGATCCTTGATTGAACATTGGATTATGTATAGCATACGGCGTACAGTACATCGTATGCAGTGTAGCCTACTATACAACCTATAAAGGCTACTATAGCCCTAGTGTGTACGACATATGCTAATGTACTGCTACAATATAGATTATGCGGTTACACTTTATTTTAAGGTGTCCTTCTTACAGTGTAATTATACATTTAGGTACCCTACTGATTAATATTAATTAACTAATGTACTTACTATAGGGTTTGTTGTAGGGTTAGTTACAAAAATAAATTATTATTACTAACTACATGTGTAACAAAGACACTGTAAAATAAAGTGTTATCGATTATACATTTAGCATTCGGTACATAGTTAGTATGTGTACTGTATATAATGATTTATAAATATGTATATGATGTACAATATAATCTAGACTATAGTATTCAGTACATATAATAATATATTCTATGCAGTGCACTATGCAGTTTTTAATAAATATTATATTGTGTAGTATATTCTATATAATGTAGTAGTATACAATCTTACACCACAGTATATTCTGTACATATTAGTCTTGCAAATTCTATGTAGTTCATTACATAGTATGCAGTTATTTAGTATAATGTACAGTATATTGTATAGTGTATACTACATAGCCATGTGGTGAATTCTATATAATGTGTACAATAAAGATTATACAGTACTGCTTTATTTTACAGCATCCTTGTTACATATGTTACATGTACTTACTGTAGTAAGGAAATTATGCATAACTTAATGCAACACCCTAATCCTAACCCTATAGTAAGTACAAGTTGTAAATTAATATTACTCAGTACTTAAATGTAGAATTGGTGAAACAAAGAGACAAAAAAATTTAACCGAATAATTGGTTACACTTTATTTTAAGGTGTCTTTGTTACCGTCAACACCTTTGTTACTGTAATTCTACATTTAAGTACTGAGTAATATTAATTAAAAACATGTACTTACAATAGGGTTAGGATTAGGGGTTGGTTTAGGGTTAGTTGCATGCAATTATGCGTAATTTATAGTTATTACTATACATGTAACGTGTATCAATGACTGTAAAATAAAGTGTTACCAATTAGAGCCTAATACATCCTACTTCACAGAAACAAAAAAGTAGGCTACCTTTGCTATTATCAGGAATTTGGAGGCCAAGTGATACTCCTCAAACCATTCCTAATCAATTCTGCTGAGAGAGGCCACAGCCACCAGGTAATACTGTTTCCATGAAAGGGTGTACATGGTCTGCAACAATGCTTAGGTAGGTGGTACGTGTCAAAGTAACATCCACATGGATGGCAGGACCCAAGGTTTCCCAGCAGAACATTGCCCAAAGCATCACACTGCCTCCGCCGGCTTGCCTTCTTCCCATAGTGCAGCCTGCATGGGGCCATGTGTTCCCTAGGTAAGCAACGCACACGGACCCATCGTTCCAAGTGATGTAAAAGAAAATGTGATTCATCAGACCAGGCCACCTTCTTCCAGTTCTGATGCTCACGTGCACACTGTTGCTGGTCTACATGGGCACCCTTGACTGGTCTGCGTTTTGGCAGACGCTTTTATCCAAAGCGACTTACAGCGACTAATTACAGGGACAATGACCCTGAAGCAATGTGGAGTAAAGTGCCTTGCTCAAGGACACACTGCTGGTGACCTGGGCAGTGTGACCTGGGATCGAACCAGCAACCTTCGGCATGTCAGTTAGGTGGTTTAACCCACTGGACCACCATCTCCTGGTATAATCTATGCAGCCACATATGCAACAAACTGTGATGCACTGTGTATTCTGACACCTTTCTATCAGAACTTCTTGAGCAATTTGAGCTACAGTAGCTTGTCTATTTGAACGGACCACATGGTCCAGCCTTCACTCCCCACATGCATCAATGTCAAGTCAAGTCCCGTGACCCTGTCGCTGCCCATGACCCTGTCGCTGGTTCACCACTGTTCCTTCCTTGGAGCACTTTTAATAGACACTGACCACAGCAGACCAGGAACACCCCAAAAGAGCTAATATATCCCACCCACTAACAGGTGCCATGATGAAGAGATAATCAGTGTTATTCAATTCACCTGTCAGTAGTCATAATGTTATGCCTGATTGGTGTATATCAAAATACCACAGTATTTCATCTTCAATCGTGGTACCATGTCATCACCAGGGCACTTCTTTGTAGCAATGTAGTTTTGTTTATACTGTGGCATTTCATATATCATAGAGCAGTTAAAGAATATTTAGCAGTTGTAATGTATACTTAAGTACATACTGTGTATAAAGTATGAGAGAAAGGAGATGAGTGAATATGTGATGTGCGTCCTGTCCTCACAGTGCGCAGTGACGATGGCTTCTAAAAATATCTCATTAAAATGCACCCGGGTGTCAAGGAGATTAATTCCTTATGCATGCTTAAACAGCATCCTCATGCTTCTAACAAGGGGGCGTTATTCTGTCCCTCTAGTCTTTGTCCACCTTTTAAAGCATCTGATCCCATTTGACAGCTGGTCGTGTTTGTACCTCCCACGTCAAATGTGGCATTTGTTTTAAGCACTTACTCTTCAGCCCCTATGCTGGGGTCTCCACAGCCCTGATCAATAATGAACACTTTTACTGGAGGTATATAAAGGGGGTCATTCTATCACTAAGGACAGGTCATTATGGTTATATTACCGTCAATCCAAGCGCAAGGGCCTATGGATTCCCTGAATTCCCTGAAATGTCTTATTTTGCATTGATGCAATAACACCTCAGCAACACTTAATCATTTAATCATTGATCTAAGCCCATCATGGCTTCACCTCAATGCAGCCACTCATGTGACAGTTACAAATTAACCAACACATCGCAATTGATCAAAGTCTGCTCACTTTTCCTATTTGCATGCCTGCTGCACGCAGCATCATTATTCTTGAAGTTTTGCGTGCACCCACAAAGCTAAAAGACACGTACTGTGATTTGTAATTTATGGGCTGCAATCCCTGTATGTGCCATGTGAAAAATGTGTAATCTGAGAAGAAGATGATGAAAAGGTTGGTCCTGAAACAAGAGCATCAAACCCTGCATGCTGCCTTTGTCATTGGTCATTACTGGCTGGTGAATGGTGGTCGCGTTCGGAGATAAACTGGAATTACCAGGACTAGCAGCTGACAAGACGTAATTGTCCTTTTTAAAATTCATTTTCATCACACATACACAAAACTGTGTATAGTAACAGAGATGGATGATTGTGTTTAAATGTGGACACAGACAGATGAGATAAGGGGAACAGAGTTAGTCAGGAATGGGATTGTGGGATAGGGGGGTATGGAGAGATACGGCGAACAGACATTGTACACAATCTAATTTGCTGATTACCACCGTATAGATTTCAACCTACAACTAAATACCAGCTGGCCTTCTAGGTCTGTCTGTGTGTGTGTGTGTGTGTGGTTCAGTTAAACCCTACATTGTGGGGACAAAATGTATGTACAAAGACCGCAATATCCAAAATCCTTGTCCTTTGGGGACACTTTTTGGTCCCCATGAGGAAAACAGCTTATAAATCAGACTGTGATTGCTTTTTGAAAATGTAAAAATGCAGAAGGTTCTGTAGAATATACAGTTTGTACAGTATAAAAACATTAAGTCTATGGAGATATATGATATATGAACAACATCTGATATCTTTCTGACATTATTTATTAATGATGTTTAAAGTACATAATGATAAATACTTTGCTTGTTAAATACCTGCAATGTTTCAGCCATTTACATAAATTATAAATGTTGAGCTGATTGAGATGCACCCTAGATTTTAGTGGTGTTTGGCTAAAACTTGAAGCCACAATGCTAGCTGTTCAGTGTTTTTAACATGTAGCTATGCGGTTGCAAGTTAATGGTATTCAAGTCTCTAAATATGGAGCAAGACCCTTATTATTGTTTCAATTAGTTTTTACCATTTTATTGTTTATCATGTTAATGACCTTAGAAAAACAACAGCACACTCTTCTCTATAAGATTATGATTTGAGGCATCATTCATCAATCAATCAATCAACTTTATTTATATAGCGCTTTTACAATGACGATTGTTTCAAAGCAGCTTCACAGTGTTAAACAGGACAACATTGCAACAAAATTTGATTTGGCTAGTTTAATTTGGATAGTTTATAGAATTATATATGACCAAATTAATAAATTCAATTTGTATATTTAGTTGAGTAACTTGGATCATAATTTGAGTGTCCCCAACTGAGCAAGCCAAGCCAAAGGCGACAGTGGCAAGGAACCAAAACTCCATCAGGGCATGATGGAGAAAAATAAACCTTGGGAGAAACCAGACTCAGTCGGGGTGCCAGTTCTCCTCTGGCCTATTATTAACAGTGTATAATTATTACTCTGGCAACCTTGCAGGTCATAAATCATATTAGATAGGAATATTCAAAATTTTGGGTATCACGCGACGGGTTCATTTAGGATGGTGCGTCGATTACACAAGAATATGAATACTTGAAAGATCGGAGTTATTGTACCGGAGACGGGTTAATTGAGGATGACGTTCCGGTGAGGCGAATTCAGAGGAGACACTAATGGACACGGTCTCAGCAGACACTCCAGGATGAGCTGGTCATGTCCAGATGCAGGTCCACCATCCGATCCGGACACGGCCTGGATCCGCCGACTGCAGTAAACCTCGGGATAAACAGAGGGACTAACATTAGTGTGGATGCCACTCTTTTTATGATGTAACGAGTACATCAGGTGTTATGGGAAGTGTTCGGTTCCGCTGACCTAGTTAATGCAGCCTAACAATCAGTCATTTGATTTGAATAAAGAAAGTTAAAAATGTTCTATGTGTATGCCATAGTAAAGAGATGCGTTTTTAGTCTAGATTTAAACTGACAGAGTGTGTCTGCTTCCCGAACAATGCTAGGAAGACTGTTCCAGAGTTTAGGTGCTAAATAGGAAAAGGATCGACCGCCTGCAGTTGATTTAGATATTCTAGGTATTTTCAGCTGGCCAGAGTTTAGAGACCGCAATAGACGTGATGAAGTATAATGCGTTAAGAGCTCGCTTAAGTACTGGGGAGCTAAACCATTTATTGCTTTATAAGTAATAAGCAAGATTTTAAAATGTATGCGATGTTTAATAGGGAGCCAGTGCAGTGTTGACAGAACTGGACTAATATGATTCCTGGTTCTAGTAAGAACTCGAGCTGCTGCGTTTTGGACCAGCTGGAGTTTATTTATTAGGCGAGCAGGGCAACCACCCAGTTGAGCATTACAATAATCTAGCCTTGAGCTCATGAACGCATGTACTAATTGTTCAGCATTTTGCATTGAAAGCATGTGACGTAATTTAGATATATTTTTAAGATGGTAGAATGCAGTTTTACAGATGCTAGAAACGTGGCTTTCAAACGAAAGATTGGTATCAAAGAGCACACCCAGGTTCCTCACTGACGACGCAGGGCTTGACAGAGCAGTCATCGAGGGTTAGACAGTATTCTAGGGCACTACTTGTGGAGCTTTTCTGTCCGATAATTAAAAATTCAGTTTTATCTGAATTAAGTTGCAGGAAATTACTATTCATCCAATTTTTAATATCAGCTATGCATTCCGTTAATCTTGTGAATTGGTAAGTTTCGTCAGGGTGTGAAGAAATATAGAGCTGAGTATCATCAGCATAACAATGAAAACTAACGCCATGCTTCCTTATGATATCTCCCAGTGGTAGCATATACAGGGTGAAAAGCAACGGTCCTAACACTGAGCCTTGCGGTACTCCATACTGAACTTGTGATCGGTGTGACATCTCTTCATTTACTGCTACAATCTGATAACGGTCAGATAAGTAAGATTTAAACCATGCCAATGCAGTTCCACTAATGCCAACATAATTTTCGAGTCTATTCAAAAGAATATTGTGATCGATAGTATCGAATGCAGCGCTAAGATTGAGTAACAGTAATAGAGAGATACAACCACGATCAGATGATAAGAGGAAATCATTTGTAACTCTAATTAGAGCAGTCTCAGTACTATGATACGGCCTAAATCCTGACTGGAAATCCTCACATTCATGTGAGTAGCACAAGCAGTGAGAGTTATATCCCAAGGTTTTAGGGCCCTATTTTAACGATCTGAGTGCATGATCTGAAGCGGAAGGCGCAGGTGCACTTAGGGCGTGTCTGAATCCACTTTTGCTAGTTTAACGACAAAAAAACGCATATTACTAACACGCCCTTTAAATAAAACAATAAATATTGCGACGTTTTCAGTTCCTCAAAATAGCAACGCCCCATCAATGCGCCTGAACACACTGGGTTTTCAGACCAGTATGCCCATGGGCGAACAGATGGGCTCGAGTGCATTTGTTATTTAAACAAGGCACTGGACATTTAAATTATATCTGCGTCAGGCTGAAACCAACAAAAACACTTGCGTCGCACCTGTCGTTGCATTGCGCCGGGTGTGTGATAGTGCCATAATACTTAAGGTGTGATCACATTATCAAACTGCAGCAAGATTTAGTCCAAGAATAGGTCCATGTCTGGTAAAGAGTGTTGCAGTATATGAAACTCAGCTCACACAGAAGTCTCTTTCAAATCAAGCAGCTTTCTGTTGGTCAACACAGTGAATTTGATAGACCAAACCTGAACATGGACGAAATATACCTTAGGAAATCTTTCACCCTCCTGCTAAACTCCCAACTGCACAGATTCCTATTGGAATTACTGTATTTTGAAATGATAAAGGTGACCGCTCCTTAAGATTTAGGGGGTTGTTTAAATATGGAATCATAATTATGAGCAAAAGTAAAGGCTTGTTCATATCAAGAATGCTAACTAATATAATTATATATTAGCATCCACACCAATGAACTGTTCATTCTTAGCGTGTGCAGCAGTTTTGTCGTCTGCCGCTTTTAATGTGTCGTTATTGTTATAGTTGTGGTGTGGGTGTTTTTCTATTCTCATACAATTAGAGCGATTATTAAAACTTTACAGCTTTCGTTAAAGTTATCGTCCTTGTTGTGAATGGGACTTCATGCTTGTCTTAGCAACCATGTCGTAGCACAGCCATTCATGCTGATCACTAAACGGTAATAGATTAAAAAGAGGAAATTTCATCAGCTGATCACTGCAGAGATGACACAGCATATTCCCTGGAGGCCTAACACACACACACACACACACACACACACACACACACACACACACACACACACACACACACACACACACACACACACACAATTGGTCATCACTTGTATCCGTTTGAGATCTCTCTTTTTCATCCCCCTTCTTCCATGTTCTTCTTCAGCTGTTGGGCCCATAAACTCATTCTGCTCTTGTTGCCCAGATGGGGCAGTTCTTCCAGTTTAAGGGCAGGTGTGGCGGCCCTGGCCGGTGCTGAGCAATCATTGGTTGTGATTAGTGTGTGTGATTTCTGGGTGGGGTTGAATGTGTGTGTCTGCTGTGATGCGGGGGAGGGCGGTTATAATAGGGCAAGCTGCCAGCTGCTGTCCCCTTCTCAATGTATAGCGTTCTTAAACAGGTTGGGGGTTGTATTTGTGTGTGTGTGCCTCTCTTAGTGTGTCAGCTGCCACAAAAATGAATGTGACACCTCAATCTCATGATGAGCACATACTATGGCTACGTTCCAAAACCTAGCGAGCCGCCTTACTGCAGGCACCAACCTGGTAACCAAAATGGAACCTTAGTGTCTGACGTGGAGCAAGTACACTTCAGTGGCATCCACACACAAAATGGAATGTTGCACGCAAAACAATAAAGTTCAATCTGACGTTAGCATGTTGCTAAACTAACAACACAAAAAAGTGCGGTCATGTTTACTGTTCTGAAAGTCACTTCCATAGGAATCCACACGATTGGGAATTTGATCTGTCCATACACCGATTTCACAATGGGTTAAAGTAAATTTCACTTGATCTCTCCATCTTGGATTTCGTTACACTGGGCTTGCCGCAATGCATTCTGGGATTGCCTTATTCAGAAAGGATGCCTTAGAATTTGGTCAAAACAAGGTATCTTAAAACTATGCGCTGCCAAGCTTTTAGAGCAGTGTTGGGGACACCTTAAAGTGCTTCCTAAGTAGGTATTTTTGGGGCAGAGCTTCTCGGGGGACACTCTGTCAGTTGGCATGATTGTTGTGCGGAACAAATCTATATTTAGATCGACTGTGGACTTGCTATTTTCAGATTTCTGAGTAGACCTCTGTCTCACTCCCTCCAGCATCTAATCATGCAATGAAGACTGAACCATATGGTAATGTTTATATTGATGTTGTTTATGATATTGAGATTTGAGATATGTATCTGGGTTTATATGCATGAGTTCATAATAATTAACAGAATGAAGTCAGGGTAGATGGCATATTTAAATCATGCAAATGAAAACATGGCTGTGAGGGATAGATGAAGAGTCTGTTGCGTAGTTTTATGGTCTTGTGACCCATGTTTTCCAGTTTTTGAGATTTTATTTCAGTCAAAGATCAACACATTTCAGTTCAGAGCCACTCTGGGTGGGCATGGAATTCAATTTCCAACACGGTGGAGCTCTGGAAGTTGGGAAACTTCAGGGCGTCCAAGCTAGTCACCCAGGCCAGGGGTGAGCCGGTCAGAGGGGTCAAAAATCACAGTGGTGGAGCTCTGGAGGTGGGAATTCTGGGTCAGTAATAAAATGAAATACACACTGGAGGAAATTTCTCTAAGTCCAAAAAGCCAAACATGGCCAGAGCTCCATGCTCACTGATGTCCCCCTCTAGCCCAGGGAGGGTGGCTCATGCCAACCACCCCCCACATACACACATTGGGTTTCCATGTTTTATGGGGACTCTCACATAGGCGTAATGGTTTTTATACTAAACTGTATATTCTCTCCCCTTACACTAGCCTAAACCAACCCATCACACAAAACGTTCTGCATTTTTACATTTTCAAGAAACAGTGTGATTCATAAGCTGTTTTCCTCATGGGGCCCAGACATTTTTTCCCAGAAAGTCAAGGATTTGGGATATTTCCATCGTTGTGTCCCCATAATGTAGGGTTTACCAGAACACGCACACACTGATAGAAGTGTGCTTTAGAGGCTCTTTAAGAGGCAGCTGTATCAGTTTAAGGGTGAGGAGTGTAATCAGTGTTGAACAGTGTCTTCGTCTTCTCCTTTAAACAATCAAATAATCTCTGAACAAAGCATTTGATCTTTTATGAATCCTGGTCCTGTAAAATCAAGCCACAAAATCTGTAGCTCTGAAACCACATCTTAACCTGACATGAATTCAGTATAACAGAACTCCCATTTCAGGTTTTTGTTATCTTAATTAATGGGGTGATGACAATCAAATAATCACAGTCACCAGTATTTAGCGTTTATCACCAAACAAATCTTTCGTTTTTGCACACTCAAATCATTCGTGGTGTTTGTTAAGACAAGCATTGCCATTACTGTTGCTCATAATTTGTGTAAAAAAGATTTTTGTCGTTTTTCGGCCAAATGTGTTCAATGGTTTTAATCACATGTACACCCCAGTGACATATTGACATAATCATATGTGGGGCTCAAAGATACATCATTACAAAGTGACTCTATATGAACTCATTACAGTTTAATTGGACTTTGACTGTATGAATTTAACTAATTTGATACCCTTTTTGGAAAGATGTATTTTGTTTTATGATTTTTTTTTTTTTAATATTTGTGTCCTCAGCTAAACTGAGCTAATGTATAAATGAATCAGTGAATAAATGAGTCATTCACTATTAGAGTCTAGTCTAGTCCAGTATAGTAAAGGGTCTATGCTCTTTCTGTTACAGATCACACCAGACTGATGAATCAATGAGTATATTGAGACAGACACAGCTGCTGAAACTTCACAAGTGAACAGACATCTACTCAGAGAAGCTCAACAAAAGTCATGACATCATCCATGAGGTCTGTAATGAAGCCATAGATACGCTGTGACATGTTACAAGTCAAAATAAAATCATATATACAGTTGCAAGAAAAAGTATGTGACCCCTTGCAGAATCTTTGATAATGAGAATAATTTTGACAAAATAAGAGAGATCAAATAAAAGGCAATTTTTTTTTTTAGTGCTCACCTGAATAAGATATTTTATTTTATTAAAATGACCTGTTCAAAAGTTTATGAACCCTTGATTATCAATACTTTGTGTCGTTCCCTGGATAATCTACGGCTGTATGTGTGTTTTGTGATGGGTTTTCTTGGGTCTCTTGTTTGTCTTGAGCAGTTAAAATCGTTATGTTATTGGAGGGCGATCAGGTGTTTCTTTTAATTTTATTATTAATATGTATTTACGTCGTTCAAATAGCCCGCTAGCCAGCTACAAGTGCAAATGCTCCTATTCTGGAAATTATGCTTTTCAGGCCAATTTTACGATCCAGTCAGTTCAAAATACATAAAGATATGAATGATGAATGAATGATACCTCAAATCTTCCTAGTGATTTGCTTTAAAGAAGCCATTTCTATAGACCAGAATATCATATATTCAGAACACCCTAACAAATGCTTAGCAACATGGTAAAACCAATCAGAACTCCTTAGCAACCACACAACACCACCTTGCCAATCACCCAGAACACACTTTCAGGCAAACATCACACATTTTCCTCAGAAAGTGAAAACCTTGTGAAAGTGTGAAGTGTGCTTAATTGTACTGAATCTGCACTTGTAGTGAACTTCAAATATTAAAAGTATATCTTAAATTATTTTAAAGCATTTGTAGATAATATAATATCATTGAATAAAAGGCCATTTAAGTGCACATAAATAGAGTTCACTTTCATGACTATAGTCCCGTTTCCAACGGAATTGCCCAGAACAGTTTTGTCCCAGGAACTTTTTTCCCTATACCTGTTGCCTAGCCTGAACCTCGTTGTCGGTCCATCTGTCGTATTTTTTAAACTCAATTGTTGATTCGAAAAGCAAACAACTCTTACTGCACGCTCCCCAACAGACTTTTAAAAATGGTGGTCGAAACAAAATGCTGCGTGGAGTCAACCAATCAGCATGTTCAGATCCCAAAGCTGTGCTTCCACCGCACTAACTTTTCCCAGGTAAGTTCGGGAACTTTTGAAGTTGGGACTTAGGTGCTGAACATGCTGATTGGTTGAGTTCACGCAGCATTTTGATTGGTCGGCTCAACTCAGTATTTTGTTTCTATATTTTTTATGTCTGTTTACACCAAGTGCAAATAGCGTGCCTTGTTGGCAAGTGCTATTTGCACTAGATCCGCCTAACAATGCCTGGTTGGGACAAACAAGGTTAAAAAGAAGGCAACACTTGTATTTCAATGTCTTTAGTTCTAAAATCTAAATGTTCTAAAAGTGGAAATAAAGTGCCTAACGAAATGTTTAATAATAATAAAAGCATTTATTGGGTGGGGGTAGGGGTAGATGTAGGGAGGGCTTTAATTGTCTCATTAAGGCGGCATCCATTTAATCATTTTAATAAATATAATCATTTACACTCTATGTTATTATTGCATCCTGTTAATGTACAATAATACTGAGGCGTTATGAGCACCTCCCGACCTCACGATAATTTTTAAACATGTTTAAAAAAATTCGGGAGTTGGCCTGATTTTCACCAGCTTATGGCTGTATCAAGTTAACTGACTCGTATTGCATGTGCAATATCTCACGACCTCCCAAGTGTCCGAATTCGCACAGTGTACGCCCGCCTTTAGTGTAAATATCACCTATCGCTAAGAAAATATGTGCAAATAGCATCTATTGCATAAATAGCATCGCTGCCTAAATCTAAACTATAATATATTTTCATTTTATTGTAAATAACACACAATTAAGTGTCTAAAAACATTACATTCACTTAAGTATATTCTTTTAAAGTATTTTCATAATAAGCGCTGTTTTTAAAAGTATGCTATATACTTAATTTTCACAAGCATTACAGAAGGAAAACGTGAATGATGTTTCGTGTGGACTTAAATTTTTTGAGTTGTGTTTCTGAGTGTAAAGGCCCGATATACTTCAAATGAAATCGAAGAACGAACTGATGTGACGTCTTTTCAAACAGGCCAAACGAAGTTAATTTTGGCAATTCGAAACACTTTGCAAAAGCAAACTTTCCAGAAAAGTTCGCTTCAGCTGGCAAACACGTTTGTGCTAACAATGAATGAAAAATAACTTTGCTGTGAGTATATCGGTCCTTAAGGGTGTGAGTGTGTGTAAAGGTGTGTGTGTTGAGGTGGTGGAGGGGTTAGGGTTTGGCCTCGGCCTCATTATCACCCATTTTTAAACTTGTCAATGAAGCAATCTGTTCTGAGGATTAAGACTAAGGCACACATATGCTTACTGCACACTCAGAGGAAGATGTGTGTACACATGGGAACACATGTGTATTGTTGTTTGAGGTGTTCTGCTCTGTTTGCATGTGCGTGGGGGTGTTTGGCAGGGTTTGCTTTTTTATTAGTGGTGTTTACCAAGGTTAGCCTGACTATTAGTATTGCACATACTAGGGATTAGGGATTTGAACAAACCCATAACCATGTAAATGTAAATGTGTTCTGTAACTCATCCTGCATAATTTGTGGTACAGACATGAATCATTCACCTCAATCAATCAATCAATCAATCAACTTTATTTATATAGCGCTTTTACAATGACGATTGTTTCAAAGCAGCTTCACAGTGTTAAACAGGACAACATTGCAACAAAATTTGATTTGGCTAGTTTAATTTGGATAGTTTATAGAATTATATATGACCAAATTAATAAATTCTATTTGTATATTTAGTTGAGTAACTTGGATCATAATTTGAGTGTCCCCAACTGAGCAAGCCAAGCCAAAGGCGACAGTGGCAAGGAACCAAAACCAAATCATGCAGCTTATAGGAGAGGTGCGCTGATACCTTTACAAGCCATATCTAACTACCTAGAACACCATAGCAACCAAAAGCATATTAACAGCCACATAGCAACACCCTGGCCACACACACACAAATCCTTACACTCAACACACAAAGAAAGGTTCCAAAACTTTTTGTTGTTGTTGTTGTTGTTGTTGTTGTTGTTTTTTTGCAGTGAAGCCATAGAAGATTCATGCTGGGTTCCCCAATGAACCTTTCCTTTATCAATTCATAATGGGGTAGTTCACCCAAACATAAAATGCAGTAATCATTTACTCACCCTCAAGTTGATCCAAACCTGTCAATGGGGTCCATCAACTGTATTGGTTACCAACATTTTTCAAAATATCTTCTTTTGTGTTCAGAAGAAAAAAGGAAATCATACAGGTTTGGAACAACTTGAGGGGTAGTAAATAATGACAGAATTTTCATTTTTGGGTGAACTATCCCTTTAACATAAACTTTTTTGTTGGTGTGAAGAACATTTTGGACAATCAAAAGAACCCTTTCCGACTATAAAGAACCTTTTGTGGGATGAAAAGATTCTATAGATGTTAAAGGTTCTTCATGGAACCATCAATGCAAATAAAGAACTTTCATTTTTAAGAGTAGCATGTTTTGTGGTTAAGCACCACTCACATTTTCATTAGAAACATATCATTGTACTGTCTGACATTTGATCTAAAACAGTTTTTCAGATGACAGCATCCATCCCTTTTCCAAACCGCTCATCCTCTGTAGATCACTGCATGATTTGCAATATTTGAGGAGGGTGAGGGGAAGTCCGAGCCATGAGAGAGGAGAGAAAGCGTGAAGAAGAGGGGGATGGTAATGACAAGAAGACATTTCTAACATGATAAGGGTAAGAGTGTCGGATGTGTCTTCCTCTCATTACCGAAATGGAAATTCAAACATTCCTTCATATGTGACTTGCTTTGCGATTAAGACAAAAAGAGACAATCAGCAGAATGTCCAGGCTGCTCTTTTAAATACAGTCAAAGTAAATGTGGACTGGTACTGTTGAGGTCAAAGTTCAAATTCAAAGAATAAACCAGGTGTGTCACGTCAGGCCAAGCATATGAAACTACATCTTCATATCAGAATGATTTCTGAAGGATCATATGACACTGAAGACTGGAGTAATGATGCTGAAAATTCAGCTTTGATCACAGGAATAAATTACATTTTGACATATTACAATAGATAATATTTCACTCTATTACTGAATTACTGTATTTTTGATCAGTAATTCTATGGTTTTTGTCATCTCACATGCGTTGATTTGGTATAACAGTGCATGTGTTTCCAGAGCACAGATCTAATGCATGTGTGTGTTTGACAGATGACATGCGCAGGCTTTAACAGACTGGGGCTACTGGACACCTGTTTACACAGCACACATACAAACCATTATCTACAACTTACACAACAAACACAATCATCTGCATCAAAGAGCACATTTAAAGGGGCAGTTCACCCTAAACACAATTCTGACATTTACGTCTACACACATTTATGTCATTACTTGCCCTTAAAGTTATTGCTCTCTTACATCAAACGTCATTGGTTCTCGCATGCCTTGTGAAAGATCATGTAGCAATTTATTTAAATTTAACACATGCGCAAATTACAGACATACAGCAGAAGGGAACATTTTCCACTAAAGGTGAGTAGACCGAACCTAACTGCAGTTTATTAAACAAGATGCAGATAAACAAATCAAGACAATGACTAGAACTTAGCTTGACTGAAAACATAACTTGAACATAAACTTAGCCTAGACTCACCAAAAGCTGGTTACAACAAACAAAGCTAGACAAGATACAGTAGTAACATGAGGGCTATATACACACTGTGAAAGCAATGAACAATGAACAAATGAGAATGTGACACATAGACAAGGGAACCAATCAGAACATGAATTTGGAAAGCATATGACAGGTTCACATGATGGGATAATGGAATCACATGACAAACAGGAACCATGACTATGAAAACTTCAAAATAAAAGGCATGAAAACATAAACATGATACAAAACTAAACGTGACATATCCATATAGCTCTGTCACCAGCAGGAGTTCTTAAGACCACTGGACTTGGAATAAAAACGGCCATGACAGGTAATTCCAGTGCTGGCCCAAGCTCAGCATCTGCTGGAGCTTTGGGCACATAGCCCCCTTTCCAAAAAATCTCTAGGGGAAATGCCCATGATATAAAAGGACTCTGGCATGGTGGCCCTGACGTAATGAGGCCCTGGCATGTTGGACCTGATGAAACAAGTTCATGGCGTGGTGGCCCTGACATGACGAGGCCCTGGCGTGGTGGACCTGATGAAACGAGTTCATGGCGTGGCGGCCCTGCTGTAACGAGGCCCTCGCGTGGCAGACTTGATGTAACGAGGTCCTGGCGTGGTGGCCCTGATGTGACAAAGCCCTGGCATGGCGGCCCTGACGGAACGTGGCCCTGGCGTTCCAGCCCTGATGTAATGAGGCCCTGGCGTGGTGGCCCTGACATGATGAACGGGCTACCCTGGCGTTGCGGCCCTGACGGAACGAGGCCCTGGCGTGGCGGCACTGATGTGACGAAGCCCTGGCGTTCCAGCCCTGATGTAATGAGGCCCTGGCGTGGCGGCCCTGACGAAACGAGGCCCTGGCGTGGTGGCCCTGACAGAACGAGGCCCTGGCGTGGCGGCCCTGACGGAACGAGGCCCTGGCGTGGCGGCCCTGACGGAACGAGGCCCTGGCGTGGCGGCCCTGGACGGAACGGCCCTGGCTCGGCAGCCCTGATGTAACGGGCCCTGGCTCGGCAGCCCTGATGTAACGAGGCCCTGGCATGGCAGCCCTGGCCACGGCGAGGCCCTAGCCTGGCGGCCCTGGACGGAACGAGGCCCTGGCGTGGCGGCCCTGGCGGAGCGAGGCCCTGGCGTGGCGGCCCTGACGGAACGAGGCCTGGCGTGGCGGCCCTGACGGAACGCGAGGCCCTGGCGTGGCGGCCCTGGCGGGCGAGGCCCTGGCATGGCGGCCCTGGACGGAGCGAGGCCTGGCGTGGCAGCCCTGGCCACGGAACGGCCCTGGCGTGGCGGCCCTGACGGCGAGGCCCTGGCGTGGCAGCCCTGACGGAAGCCCTGGCGTGGCGGCCCTGACGGAACGAGGCCCTGGCGTGGCGGCCCTGACGGCGAGGCCCTGGCGTGGCGGCCCTGGACGGGCGAGGCCCTGGCGTGGCAGCCCTGGCCGCGAAGCCCTGGCGTGGCGGCCCTGGACGGAACGAGGCCCTGGCGTGGCAGCCCTGATGGAGCGAGGCCCTGGCGTGGCGGCCCTGATGGAGCGAGGCCCTGGCGTGGCGGCCCTGACGGAACGGCCCTGGCTCGGCAGCCCTGATGGAACGCAGGCCCTGGCGTGGTGGCCTGACGGAACGAGGCCCTGGCGTGGTGGCCCTGACGGCGAGGCCCTGGCGTGGTGGCCCTGACGGAACGAGGCCCTGGCGTGGTGGCCCTGACGGAACGAGGCCCTGGCGTGGCAGCCCTGATGGAACGAGGCCCTGGCGTGGCGGCCCTGACGGAACGAGGCCCTGGCGTGGCGGCCCTGACGGAACGAGGCCCTGGCGTGGCGGCCCTGACGGAACGAGGCCCTGGCGTGGCGGCCCTGACGGAACGAGGCCCTGGCGTGGCGGCCCTGATGGGCGAGGCCCTGGCGTGGTGGCCCTGACGGAACGAGGCCCTGGCGTGGCGTCCTGACGGAAGCCCTGGCGTGGCGGCCCTGGCCAGGCGAGGGCCCTGGTGTGGCGGCCCTGGCGGGCGAGGCCCTGGTGTGGCGGCCACATTATGTTCTAACGCAGTGAAATCATGGAACAAAGAGGACACTGACAACGGCCGACAGACAAGACATAGCATGTTACTTTTTAGCAAGCTTTTTTTTTAGAAGTTCTAACAATAAATATAATATTCTCTTTATTGGCTCTTTAAAGTTGTCGTGACAGATCACTGCAGCGCCTCAATTCAAGCAGAACATGATCTGATAATCTCTTTACTACTTATTATAGCACAAAATAAACATCAGAAGGAATGTTGTTTTAACCACAGAAAGATGTCAGTACAAACCATGTTTCAAGTTGAAGTCCACAAACAATCTACTAGCTCTCCTGTCCAGTTTATTTGTTGGACAAAATGGCATATTCGGCATTATGAGAACAAACTCCCGGCAATGGCTGAAATGCGGAAAAAAGTCTGAATTGATGAGCATTCACATCTCGGAATTATTAACGCGCAATAGTGCAATAATTGCAATTATGACTTTTTTCCTCTCAATTGTGCAAGTTATAGTGCAAATTGGGAGCTAAAAAGTCGCAATGACCTTTTTTTGTTTTTCCAAGCAAAATACAAACCTTCCCACTGGATGGAAAAGAGCAGCTTCTCATGATTTATTCCTACAAGACGCGGGCAAGATTTGTGCAAGACACAGAAAAGACTCCCCTAAACAAATATGAATTTGATTCAAAATCAGCTTGAATTTTTTTCCCAATTGTTGAGTGTTTGCTAAAAAATCCTCCAAAGCACATTGAAGCCTCCTGACGGGTCTGTCTCTGTGTGCGAGTGTGTGTTAATTACACCTTTGCTCATGTGCCTCACAGCTCCAGCTGGAGGTCAGAGGTCAGGAATGACAGGTGTCTACAGCTCCAGATGCATCCTGGGAGCTAGGCAGGTGCAGTGAGAGGGGCATTGTGCCTTTATTAAATTAAAAAAACAGATAATGCAGAGTAACCAAAACATCTCTTTGTCTCTCAGATACTGAAAAGAAGCTTGGAGGAAAAGACAGACCTCACAGAAGCTCCAACATTTGATTTATTTACGATCTGTTTGTCTTATAAACAATGGATGTCATTAGGTAAAATGGTCCTGATTTGGTTTCACAATAAAGCTCAGCTGACATAACATGACCACATAAATCACAAACCTATTATTATGAAATCATGAAATATGAAGTAAAACAGCTTATAAAAATATTTATGTTATACCTGTATTGAAACCAGATTTTTTGAGCAATCATACATTATTAGGTTAAACTACTTAAAATGTACGTCTGAATATGGGCATTGTTTATATAAATGTTATCTCGCCGTCTGTCATTGTTACTCTGAGGTTGTATGTATTTTTCTGTACGAATAAACATAAGCAGGCTGCAGGTGGAAGGTATGTACTTATTTATTTAGAAATGAATCTGTTGTCTTATGGTCACTGTATAACTACAGGCAAAGGAAACTGTCACCTGCCTCTCAATAATGTATTGCGTAACTCAAGCTTCAAACAGTGAATTATGCATTAACACAGACAGACATGGACACACACTGAGACAGATACATTAGCATTATAGAGACAATGGGGGGGAGTGTGTGTGTGTGTGTGTGTGTGTGTGTGTGTGTGTGTGTGTGTGTGTGTGTGTGTGTGTGTGTGTGTGTGTGTGTGTGTGTGTGTGTGTGTGTGTGTGTGTGGACTGGTAATCCCTACGTTATGGGGATAACGTGTCCCCACAAAGATGGCAATATCCAAAATCCTTGTCCTTGTGTGGACATTTTTGGTCCCCATGAGGAAAACATCTTATAAATCACACTAAGTGATGTTTTTGAAAAAGTAAAATGCAGCATGTCTCCTGTGATGGGTAGGTTTAGGGGCAGGGGCAGTGTAGGGGGATAGAAAATATGGTTTGTACAGTATAAAATGCATTACGCCTATGGAATGTCCCCATAAAACATGGAAACACAACATGTGTGTGTGTGTGTGTGTGTGTGTGCCCTTGTTTATATTACATTGTGGGGACCAAATGTCCCCATAAGGAAAGTGAAACCTGAGATCACCGTGTATGGGGATAGAATGTACAGTTTGTACGGTATAAAAACCATTACGTCAATGTAGAGTACCCACAAAGATAGTGAACCAGACGTGTGTGTGTGTGTGTGTGTGTGTGTTTAGATTCAGGAGTGTTCTGTGCTAATTCAACCCAGTTTCATATAATAATTATGGATGAACCCTTTTTATATCATTATGGGGACTCTCCATAGACGTAATGGTTTTTACACTGTACAAATTGTATATTCTGTCCCCTTACACTAACCCTACCCCTAGAACTACCCATCACACAAACCTTTTTGCATTTTTACATTTTCAGTCATAAGCTTGTTTCCTCAATTTAGGTCCCCACAGTGGCACGAGCCCCCATTAGTCCGTGTGCATTCAGGATGAAGTGTGTGTGATAAAACACACAGACAGACACACACACACACACACACACACACACACACACACACACACACACACACACACACACACACACACACACACACACACACACACACACACACACACACACACATGTTGTGTTTCCATGTTTTATGGGGACATTCCATAGGCGTAATGCATTTTATACTGTACATACCGTATTTTCTATCCCCTACACTGCCCCTGCCCCTAAACCTACCCATCACAGGAGACATTCTGCATTTTTACTTTTTCAAAAACATCACTTAGTGTGATTTATAAGATGTTTTCCTCATGGGGACCAAAAAATGTCCCCACAAGGACAAAAATTTGGATATTGCCATCTTTGTGGGGACATTTTGTCCCCATACCGTAGGGATTACCAGTCCACACACACACACACACACACACACACACACACACACACACACACACACACACACACACACACACACACACACGTTTTTGTGAATTGTGGAGACATTACATAGGCGTAATGGTTTTTACACTGCCTACACTGCTCCTGCCCCTAAACCTACCCATCCCAGGAAACATGCTGCACTTTTACATAAAAAAACAAAAAAAAACATAATTTAGTATGTTTATAAATCCATTTAAATTGTGTGTGTGATCACAGTGTAGGTGATCTCAGGTTTATATTACATTTGGGCCCCACAAGATAATATAAACAAGGACACACACACACACACACACACACACACACACACACACACACACACACACACACACACACACACACACACACGTATTAATTACCTTTAAAGTCCATTAAGAAGTACTATTTAACCTTGAATCCTTTTAGTGTTTAAAAGATAATTTGAGATGAAAAAAACATTTGTGTTTTGTCTCCCTCTACTGGTGAAACAGATAGTACAATCACTTCAACATTCAAATTCCACTAGTCTACTGTATAACAAATGGACATAAAGTGCAGTGAATATGCCAGGCATATTTTTATAAATTCCATGGTGGAAACAAGCTTCTTTAGGCTACTATCCTGCTAAAATGACCATGATGACATCCACAATGATTGAGCAGCAACTGCCACTAGAGGGTGACACAGTCCTGTCAAATATCTCCAAACCCGGCGAACTAGGACCGCAGTTCTAGGACCCTAGCAATGATTTAGTTGTTTAATTGATTAAGTTTAATTGATATATTGTCCTAACCCCTAGCCCTAAACCAACCCATTTGTAAGCCTGTTGAAATATTTAAACTAATTGAAGTGATTAAGTTTAAAATGGCCATACCTGCTGTTTGGTTAAAAATAAGGCGGAAAAAGTGTGAATCAGGTCTTCTCTGTTGGAGTACAGTCTGCTAGATGGTGCGGTCACAAAAAAAAAAAAAAAAAAAAAAAGGACTGAATCTGAAAACGCCCCCTAAACCCTCAATCACTATTCTGTACTTTAGTCCACTAATAAAGTTCACTTAAAGTGCAGTCTTTTGAGAGCAACTGTGACTGACAGCAGAATCTGACATGGCCGCCTCGCTGCCTTGAGAGTTTTTTGGCATACACTAAGTATTGGGACACCCCTCCAAATCATTGAATTCAGGTGTTCCAATCACTTCCATGGTCACAGGTGTATACAATCAATCAAGCACCTAGGCATGCAGCAAACTTCCAAACTTCATGTGGCCTTCAGATTAGCTCAAGAACAGTGCGTCGAGACCTTCATGGAATGGGTTTCCATGGCCGAGCAGCTGCATCCAAGCCTTACATCACCAAGTGCAATGAAAAGTATGGGATGCAGTGGTGTAAAGCACGCCGCCACTGGACTCTAGAGCAGTGGAGACGTGTTCTCTGGGATGACCAATCACGCTTCTCTGTCTGGCAATTCGTGTCAGGAATGGAGGACCCAGATGCAGAAGAACAATAAATGACGGTTTATTAACAAGACAGATCAACAAGACACAATGGGGTAGTGGGTGAGTGACAGTCCAAACACCAGGGCAGGGGACAGACACCACGATGACAGGCAGGGGAGGATGACCACTGAGACCAGTCCAGGTAGCCAATGAACGACAGCTTGGGAGGTAACACCAGGCAGGGCGATGGTGGAACAATCCAGGCCGGAACCTTGAGGCTCGAAGTGCTCACAGAATCAGCCCCGTCGTCTTGGCTGAGAGGCAGTGGAGACAGCGGCCAGGGAAAACTCAGGGCAGGAATCAACACAGGACACACAAGACAAGACAACAAGAAATAACAGACAAACTAACAACTATGACTAAAGAAACAAACCTTAAATAATAACTGGAGCTAGAACACAAGGAAAAAAATAAAACAAACCCAATCTCTATAAAATGACTGACCTAAAAGTAAAAGGGGAAAACTAGAGAGAAATAAAATAAAAGGTAGGCTATCCAAAACACAAAAACTGAACAATAAGACTAGGGAGAATTACCAAAATAAAACCTGGAGAAAAGAGAGAAAAGTCAGAAACTAAACTAGACTAAAAATACAGGAACAAAGGAAAAAACTGAAAATAAATCAAAAGCTAGAAAAATAAGAGACACTGAATCAGGAACAGGCTAGACAAGGAGCTAGATACAAGTACGCACAAGCAGACGCTCACAAACGCAACGAACCAGCAAAGACATGAGGAAAGGTAGCACAATATAAAGGGACCAGAGCACATGAGGAACAGGTGAGCACAATTAGTGAAACGAGGACTAGACAAAGAGGCGTGGTAACAGCAAACAAGGAGGCAGGACAAGAGGAACACATGACAAACACAAAGAAAGACAGACCCATGTACTAAGACACCACACAAACATAGAAACATTAAACAAAGACAAAACAGACAAGACTGCCAGGGCAGAACCCTGACAATTCGATGGACGAGTCTGGGTTTGGTGGTTGCCAGGAGAACGGTACTTGCCTATGGGATACACATAAAACACTTTTTCAATTAAATGATTATTAGGCTGCATTATCTAGGTCAGCCGGAAGCGGGAACACTTCCCATAACACCTGATGTACTCATTACATCATCAGAAGAATGGCATCTACGCTAATGTTAGTGTCTCTGTTTTATCCCGAGGTCTACTGCAGTCAGCCGGATCCAGGCCGTGTCCGGATCAGACGGTGGACCTGCACCCAGATGTGACCAACACATGACCCTGAAGTGTCTGCAGAGACCGTGTCATTTAGACTCCCCCTTAAGCTGCCAAAACGACACGGCATCCTCAATAAACCTGTCTCAGGCGTGATGATTCCGATTGTTTAATATTACTAGTTATTAATTCTTTAAATCAATATGTCATCCTCAAAACAACCCGTCTCCAGCGTGTTGCCGCCAATCTTTCAAATATTACACTTTAGTAATTGTTTAATCAATACGGCATCCTCAATAAAAACCTGTCTCTGGCGTAATGACTCCGATATTTCAAATTATTTATTTTTAATAACTATTTAATCGATACATCATCCTCAAAAAACAGTCTCCGGCGTGTTGCCTCAGATCTTTCGAATATTCAGATCTATTATGACCTCTGACCTTTAAAATTGCCAGAATAATAATAATAATACGCTGTTTGTTAGAGGAGAACTGGCACCCCGACTGAGCCTGGTTTCTCCCAAGGTTTATTTTTCTCCATTAGGTCACCTGATGGGGTTTTGGTTTCCTTGCCACTGTCGCCTCTGGCTTGGCTTGCTCAGTTGGGGAAACAAAATTTTTCAAATAAATTTCCAAATAAATCTAATTATTAAACTAAATGAACCATATAGACCAAATTACTGATCTAATTACTGATCTAAAGCCCACATTGTTACTGTATGATAATCGAAATATATTCTGTTGCATTATTTTTCTGTTTAACACTGTGAAGCTGCTTTGAAACAATCTGCATTGTTAAAAGCGCTATATAAATAAAGTTGACTTGACTTGACTTGACTGCATAGTTACCAAGTGTAAAGTTTAGTGGAGGGGGGATTATTGTGTGGGGTTATTTTTCAGGGGTTGGACTTGACCCTTAGTACCAGTGAAAGGAACTCTTAATGCTTCAGAATACCAAGACATTTTGGACAATTTCATGCTTCCAACTTTGTGGGAACATTTTGGGGATGGCCTTCCTGTTCCAACATGACTGCGCACCAGTGCACAAAGCAAGGTCCATAAAGACATGGATGAGTGAGTTTGGTGTGGAGGAACTTGACTGGCCTGCACAGAGTCCTGACCTCAACCTGATAGAACACCTTTGGGATGAATTAGAGCGGAGACTGTGAGCCAGGCCTTCTCGTCCAACATCAGTACCTGACCTCACAAATGCTCTTCTAGAGGAATGGTCAAACATTCCAATAAACACACTCCTAAACCTTGTGGAAAGCCTTCCCAGAAGAGTTGAAACTGTTGAACCCTACGGATTAAGATTGGGATATCATGAAAGTTCATGTGCATGTAAAGGCAGGCATCCCAAGACTTTTGGAAACATGACATTAGAGCAAGTCGGATGACACACAAGTCGGTTCTGTGCAGATTTGGTTTATCTCAAACTGGCTTAATGACTTTGCAGGCAGCGTTTGCACACAAAGTTACCTCACAAAACAAGATTTTGGAAAGATTTCTGAAACAGCATAACATTTTAATCATCGACAACAAAAATAGAGAGAGCTTTAATAATAACTAAGTGAATATTTAAATGTTTTTTTTTACTTTTTTTTCTAATCAAAACACCAGTCTGCTTTTTATTTTTTAGCTCAACTAACAGATTTACGAGATGTAATAGACAGCGAAGGATAGGCTACAAATGCCTTCAGAAATTAAGGGTATCACACACACATAGGATGTGACACTATCAATGGATTCAGACATGCTTCCTGTATGCCGTCTATGGAGGGAGCATTTTCCTGCTTCTTTTGGACGCAGCCGCTGAGTTTGTTCTGCATGCGGTCAAACTACTAACACAAACCTGGTGTTAATCATATTGCTAAGGGTCCATCATGTTCTGATTAACAGGTAAAAGTGGCCCATATGTTCTTCCTCTCATTCTAAACATCACAAATCAACAGCAGAAGAGGTTGTTGCTCAAATGCACACACTTACATTAAAAATATGCCCTAACAGTGTCAGTGATATCGACAATGAACAGATCGCTATTTTGTCCTCTGTGAACAATATTTGGTGTACTGATGTAGTGTCCTATTTTAGAGACAGATAAAATCGTTTTAACAATTATTTTAACAATTACAGTTTGTGTGTACAGTTTGTGGCAATACAGTGTAAGTATGCATTTATATGGCAAGTGTTTAAATGTATTCTCAAGACTCTTCCCATGGGCACAGTTCCCATTTGTTTACAATTTGTAGACTGTGTCACTGGCGACATGTAAAAGATGTTTACTCTCTTCTACAGAAGTGCAGATGTGTGTATATAGCCGATGTTCAGATGATCATAGTGTGTTACGCCTTTTCACACACATCTGTTTTTGGGAGAGAAAAAAAAACACGCAGAAAACACAAAGTTCTTTGAAAACAGACGGGGAGGCTACGCTCTGTTCCAAACACTAGTGAACCTAATGAACTTGAGTCAGCATTTTTAAGCAAAGAGCTGAGCTCCCAATGCAACATCTCAGTTATTTGTTAAATACTCTGAATTATGAATACAATATTTACATCTGAAGTAAATATTGACTATTTTGTCCAATTCACACAAAATTTGGTATGCACCAAAAGATATTCAACATGTTCAATTGGCAAAAACAAGCTCCGACAGACGCCAACAATACACTGATTTTCCTAACCCCATCCCAACTCCTAAACCTATCCCTACCTATAACTTCTTCCAAATATCTGAGGGAGATGATGGTGAATAACACTGATGTAGAAGACCCTAACCCTGGTTGTAAGCCTAAACTTGACATAAACTGTAAACTTGTTCCTCAAATCTGTCCCTTGCGTTCACCTTATGTCATTGTGAATGACGGAGACGGGCTGTAATATAATGTTGTTCACTAGAGGAAGTCAGGGAATAAGACATTCTTTCCACATACTGCATCAGTGTAAAAGGTTCAATAGTTTTCACATAATATATATATTTTTTAAAGCAAATTTAACCATCGGTTGCCAGACATGACTGAGTTTTTAGACAATAGACAATATAATAGTTTTTTTTTTTTTTGCTGACATTTTGACCCTCTCTCATCGACGGCCAAATGGCGACGTAAAATGCTGAAACCAAAAAGCCCAACAACATTCGACTAGAGCCAACAGTGTGGAACACCCCAAATAAATTAGTCAAAAAAGCCCCGGCTTTGTGTGTCCTGGCCTTAAGAGCTGCGCGGCAATTTGTGAATTAAATGCGTCTGGCTTCCGATGTCATTTGCTATGTAGCTGTTCAAAACAGCTTGTTATGCTGCCTGATATTGCAAAATTGTAATTCATAACCATATTATTTTAAAGTAATGTCTTAATTATAAACACACTGACATTGACCGTTTCCTGCACTTTGCTATTCTTCTATCTTGTGGCTAATGAATTGGAAATCTCGCACATTAACAGAAAACAGCTAACTTCCACCTTGTAAGGTGGATAAGCCATTTTATTTGAACTAATAGACTTACATCTGTCATGTCAATCTCAGCTCAATTTCTGCTCATGCAATATGATGCTCAGGGCAGCAAAATCTATATAATCAGCTATTCATCTCTATGTAAATGACAGATGTAAATGACAATAAATCCTTTTGGTCTAATATTCTCCCATCAGTTTAAGTGGCACACTTCTGGAAACACTTAAGGAGTTTTGAAGTCGTCATCTTTATTGGTTGAATTCTACAGGATGTCCGTAAGAAGCATGTTGCGTTCTCTAACAGTCCGCCTGGAAACAAATGCTGTGACTCCAAATGCTGTGACTCCTCATGGAAGAAGAACGCCTTTGTGTTTACAACTGTGACAATGAGTGCTTACCAGGATCAACAAAATGCTGGATTTTCTAAAGTATGTGAAGTTTGCAGCTCCATTGTTGCAGTAATCTTGCACAACGTTACATTTTCACACCCCTAAACATGATGCAGAACAAAACAAACTGTCATTGGTTGCGTTACATGTCAGTCAAACATCCTCTGGGTGATCCTTGACCAATGAAAGCTGTGATGGAGTCCAGACCTTCTGCCATCAGTCTGATGCTCTAGCTACACGAGATATCTTTTGGAACTACCATGCATTTTTGTAAGATGTTTCACCAAACGTAGAATATCAGTAAAGGTTCAAGACTGTTGACTTCGCATGCAGTGCAGAAATTTTGGAAAGACATGGCAATTGTATCATCAAATCATCCAATTGAGCCATTTCTGCATGGACCCCAATGATTGCTGTTTGTGGCTGTATGTGTGTATATTCATTAGGAAGCAAGGCGGATAGATAGATTCATCTTGGCCTTTACCACACACATTTGAGCAATAATGCTTTGCATATGTTTGTGTATTTTCAGTTAATGAGTCACAGAGACCAAGAGCTTCATTCATGTTTCAGATCGGTGCTCCCTGCAGAGATCAGACATCACAGACACGCAACTGTCTGATTGGATAATGAGATCAAACCCTGCTCTGATTGGATAATGACATGAATAAGCCATCGCTGTGCCATCTGGATCCAATCGAGGCTTCTTCTTCCACTTTAGTTCCCGTTCTGCCTCTTTTCACTCTCTTCCTCTCAGGAGAGAGTCAGTGAAGAGAAATGCTAATTTTAGAAACAGTCCATTGATATCAACAAGAGAGCAATGCATTGCTGTTAATGCATATAATTATGTCTTTAACTTATATGAATCACAGAGAGACAGTACGTTGTTGCTTTGCAAGAGCTTGTTGTTTTATGTGAGTTCGGTGCCAGTACTGATGGAATGATTTGCAATCAGTTAGTAGATAATGTGCTTAACTCACAACTGAGACTTTTACTAGAAACTGATCTTGGACAGAGCTGTCATGATAGCAAGCCAGATTGAATCTGCTGCCAATCAGGCAAAATAATTTCAAATTTCTGCCAAGTTACTGCCCCTGTACAAGTAAAATGCCATCACATGCACCTCTTAATTCTGCTCAGGTGGGGAAGAGGAAGTCATGCTTTCGCTTTGGATTGGAGGTGCACTTATTTAACACTGCCCAACTGCAACATGCAGAAAATGTAAAAAGATTGGACATTATGCAAAACTGTGCCGATCTTCACAATCAAACACAAGGCGAGGTCCGTGAAAATGAATTACCAGAAGTTACTGTACTGTACAAGGACTATTCAGCTCGTACTCCCAGCTCCTACTTCTGACTCACAGAATGTGTGGTGGATTTGGTGGTTGACAATGGGTCTTCCGCATCTTCCCTGCCCTACAGCACTTATGCATGCCATTTCAGTAATGTTGCGCGCCCCACAGACGGGCTTGTGAAATATTCAAAAGCCCAAAGCGAATGTTTTCCTACATGACCACTCAGTTCAGGTTCTTCATTGTGGACTAGCAATGTCACTCATGGGGAGGGACCTAATGTCGGCACTGCTTGTGAGGATTGCCACTCTCTGTTTGCAGTGCTGTGTCCAGTGCCACTCCTACACTTCTGGGGGCCTTAAGCAACCCTTTGTGAAGGGGCCCTTGTGCATTCTTAAAAAACTCAACATAATAATTACAGTGGTTTTCAGTACGCAAGGTGCACTGGCAGTTTTCTATAGCTAATGTCATTAAAACATCAAGGAAACAAACTGCAAGGTATGAAAAACTAAAATAAATATGTAAAGGGAAACCAGCTAAATTGCCAGTAACATTAAAACCACATTTTCGTTGACAGCTAAATAAATAGGTAATGCTCTGGCACCATTTAGCTGTCAGAAAAACTATAACACACAGCCGAATTGACATGATAAATAAAAAAAGGCATGGTTGTTTCAACCCAAAAGTGGGTCAAATATGGACAAACCCAACCGTTGGGTTACTTTTTTAAATTATATTTTTAACCCAAAGGTTGGGTTTGTCCATTTAGACACAAATCTGGGTTAAAACATCCATCTTTTTTTTTTAGTAAAGAAGGCTTGTCATTTTTTATATAGGCTTCATTAAACCATTTATAAGAGCGTTTTGATTATTGATGTGTACCAACACATATTGAAAGTTACATTTCATCACGGGGCATTTCTAATGAGACCTGGACTGGAGTTATTAGTTTACAACTTGCTTATGAATTGATTGCTTTGTCAAGACTAAATAAGAAATGAAATGTTACAAAAATACATACTTTTTTCCGTTCTTGGCACTTAGGGTAGTTTTGTTTTGCAGCCATAGCCATGTCAAGACGCATGTTATAATCTGCCACACAGCATGATGAGTCTGAAACTGTAATTTAATAAATATAGATAATTATTATTAATATTTCCACAGGACTCAGCAAATGTTTAGTAGATGCCACACATATATTTGCATGTTATAAAGAAATATTCACATTATAGTACATTACCGTCAGGTTTATTTTATATAGTGATGAGCAAGGGGGCCCCCTGGTGGTTCCTATGTATAGTTTGCGTACGGGGAGGATTGCCTCTGGCTGTGTCTGAGGAATTAATTTGCTTGCAAGCAGCTGGGGTGATAGAAGTCATCAACGCCTCTTGGAAACTTTGGATGGACGCTAACCTCAGAGAGCCAAATAAAGCAGTGATTGTGGACTCTTTTCCATTGCCACACATGGATGAACTGCTCTCTGCTCTAAAGGGTTCTACTGTTTTCTCTACCATAAACTTGACTAATGCTTACTACCATGTGCCATTTCATGAGGACAGTTGTGATTACTCACGACGGACTGTGTCATTTTTGCTGTGTTCCCTACTGCTTGGCTTCAGTGCTTGCAGCATTTCAGAAGATGATGACCATCATCCTCACTGCCTTATCAGGGTTTGATATTTACCTGGACTGCATTATCATCCACGGTTGTGACAAAGCACTTCACAACGACTAGACATCTAAACTGTGCAGTGTTGGGCACTGTTGCCAAGTTCACGTTTTTTCCGTGGAATTGGGCTACTTTTAACCACTTGCCACGGGTTGTTTTTTTTTATTCCGTGGTTAAAGGTTCAACATATTGCATCAATTATATTTAGCTGAAATGGTTGTGTATTTTACTCAAACCAATTTATATTAAACCAATGATAAAAACTGTGCTAGGATGATGAGACCGAGTAAGCACACTTTTTTGGTTTGGGGCTAGTCTTGATTGGCCATTAGGCTGGTTTTGGGCTAGTCTTGATTGGCCATTAGGCTGGTTTTGGGCTAGTTTTGATTGGCCATTAGGCTGGTTTTGGGCTAGTTTTGATTGGCCATTAGGCTGGTTTGGGCTAGTCTTGATTGGCCATTAGGCTGGTTTTGGGCTGGTTTTGGGCTAGTCTTAATTTGGCCATTAGGCTGGTTTTGGGCTAGTTTTGATTAGCCATTAGGCTGGTTTTGGGCTAGTTTTGATTGGCCATTGGGCTGGTTTTGGGATAGTCTTAATTTGGCCATAAGGCTGGTTTTGGGCTAGTTTTGATTAGCCATTAGGCTGGTTTTGGGCTAGTTTTGATTGGCCATTGGGCTGGTTTTGGGCTAGTTTTGATTAGCCATTAGGCTGGTTTTGGGCTAGTTTTTATTGGTCATTGGGCTGGTTTTGGGCTAGTTTTGATTGGGCTGTTTTTTTTTGCGAAAACCTGGCAACCCTGTTGTTGGGTGTCCTCCATGACTAGGGTTGCACTAGAGGCATAGTAACTACTAACTAATTTCTAATTGACTTTGTATTTATTCATTTGCACCATTTGTTCTCAAGAAAGAACGTAGTTAGAATGTCTCTTCGTAAAGTAATGCATAGTCGCATAATATGACGTTTACCCTCAATGGTCCAATAGCAGCCTTCAAATACGTGAGCAGAAGTTGTGCTGAAATGCTAGCATGCATGATTACATTGATTTTTAGCATGTTGTTATGTGGTTGATATGGGGTTTTTCGAGGGTTTGCTAGTTTATGCTTACTGGACCAAGTTTCTTTATGTTTTCATCCAAGTTGAGAATTAAATTTGTGGAAAATTTGTTGATATATTTGTTAATCATAATTTCAGGTATCATTCATGTCTGCAGCACAAACAGTTTAGGTAGTTAACAAGCTCAATGCGGGTGGTAAGTAAAAGCCAGGGAGGGTGAGGTCAAAGGTCATGCATTGTGTTAGCCAGAACAGGAAGAGGAAACCGTAAACATCCTGAACTGTTTGCTGAAGGGCTTGTTGTCATGGTGAAAGTGTCTATGAAGTTAATGACTAGAATATGTGTGTGTGTGTGTGTGTGTGTGTGTGTGTGTGTGTGTGTGTGTGTGTGTGTGTGTGTGTGACATCTCATTCAAGACCAGCATTCCATAGCTAGAGAGAAGTGCTTCACGATAAGACTGTGTGTGTATATGTTATAACACTCTCTTCAGCATGTCTCTGTTTTCTGTCTCCAGCATCTCACATATCGATTCTGCTCCGTGAAAAGCTTCTTCCACTTAGTGCTGAGATCTTGTCTTCCTACAGGATGCTCATATCTCCACAGGAGAGCAGATATCACAGCCCACACTTCTGTCACATGAAAGACTACACAGATTGATCTGGTTTAATAGTTATCAGTAGACATGCTTTTACATAGAGATTAAAGGGATAAAGCTTCATCTTCAAGGTCTGTTTGGAATATGAAAGAACAGAGGCCTTTCCCCATCAGTGTTTTTGGAAAATGTTGCCACCACTGCCAGCGTTTTTGATGACTTTCACTAAAGTTTCATGGCCTCAGAATATTTTGTTGTATGAATATCTGAATATGCAATACATCAAAATAAAAAACTGACCCTCTGCTTTTAAACAAAAAAACTCATTTTATTTTAGCTTCCTGCTTTCTTTTCTATCAACATGTGAATGTGGGTACACTGTAAAAAATGGGGAAATTTGTGACAATTGATCATTACATATTGGACTAATAAGTTACTTCCAAACAATTATCCCCATGCAAAAATATGCATTGTACTAATCATAGCTTAAGGTCTTCACTCAAAATTAAAATAGTATATTCACCGAACATATTTAATTGTGCTTAGTCAATCTATGAAGTCGAAGTGAAAAATTAATGTTGGGTGGACAAGTCCTCCGTCCGAAAAACTGTATACGCATGCGCAGAATGCACCCGAGGAAAACCGTTAGTGTGGGGATTTCAAATGCGGATTCGCGCGGGAGCGCCACTGCGCCAGCAGAGCCAAACCAGCCGTGCTGAAGAACGAAACAAACATTCCCAAGAGAATGGAGATATTCAACCTCGTCACAAGGAGTTGGTGAGTATTGAGCACTGAAATTATTCTCCATAGTGTTGCTTTATGACTCGGTATGACATTTAAAAGACATTTTGTAGAATCAGGAGTTCATGCATGCAATGGTTTCATGAGTGTGTTCTCGGTAACCACATAATTATCTAATGTTAGCCAATAGTTTTATTTTCCTCATGTCTTATATGTCTATAATAATAGGTAATAAGTAAATTAAGTCATTTGTGTGACATGTGCGGCATGCATCCTTTCAATATCAAACACGCCAAGCTCGTGATTTTCTTATTCGTCCATTCATTCGTCTTATCCTCCTAATGAAGTAACTTCTGTTATGTCACTTGCCAGATGTGATGCAACTTTATCATTAATGTTATTTTTATTTGCAGGCCTTTAACCTATGCAGTGCCGCTTTTTCTTCACCATCAAGACTGCCTGTTATGCAGAAGACTTATTTTATGTATGTGAGTTTTTACTTATTGAAAATAATGAATTTTCATCAAATATCCTATTTTGGAATTGAATAAAGTAACGTGATAAAATTTCGAACCTGTTGTCTGTGTTCATTTTGCTTACTATATTTATGTTTTTAGTCATTTTTGTCTTTTGGGAAAGTGAGAAATAAGTAATTGTTACTACAATTTAAAATATTTAATTAGCCAAATTGAATTTCTGTGAATTAAATTGTATCAATTTACAGAAATTCAATTTGGCAAACTGAAAAATTTAGATGTGACCAGTCACTAGAAAATTTTAAAATGGAGGAGCTGAATTTTTTTACAGTGTTGGTAAAATACGTTTTTCCATTGGGTCAACATATTATTTCTAATTGACCCCATGTTAACAGACTGTTGCCACAATTGATAAAATTCAATTCACATAAATTCTATTTGGCCAATTGAAAAATTTTGATGTGACCAGTCACTAGAAAATTTTAAATTGGAGGAGCTGGATTTTTTTACAGTGTACGTTTCTTTAAAAAAAAAAGCAACATTTTGAGCAAATCATGAAACCGTAATTCGTGTTTTTTTCCAAACACTACATCCAGATCGGATTCAGAATGATGATCAAACACAGATAATGTAGATCGAGTCCATCAACACCCCAAAGCTTTACAGTCCTAGAGCTCGTCCTGGGTCAACATTTAATTTAGTAACATCAGGCAGTTTTGATTTATATGCTGTTTAATGATGATGATCACATTATATTTCATATGCATATGATTATATATGATGATCACATGTTTCTGCTTCTTCTTCATCTGTGTTTAAATCAGGAGACTCAGTACTCTTTCAGAAAATGTGTCATAGCGTCCACCGATGAAGGGAAAGAGTTAAAAGCTCAAAAACATATTTGAAATAAAACTCCAAAGCTATAAGAAAAGTCTATAAAAATAGGGCACAATGTACTGTGCTAATATGAAGACATTTTCTTTATTGATTTTTTACAGGTATTTTACCTATCTGTAATCTTAATGGATAATGTCCTGCCAAAAATGATCAGTGCCTTTTCTGTTACCTCTCTAAGTGATCAGACTAAGTTATTTTGACCTATAGTGGATGATAATAAAAACCCATAGATTTACACTGAAGGAGGAACCATATCTTGAGATGTCACAGAGACTGGGCTGGGATTTCTTTGTCTCTTTTGGCCAGTAAGCAACAACCTAGCAATGCCACTCTGGCAAACAGCCACAAAACCAGAATAACCACGTTTTCTTCAGAAAATGTAAAAATCTACTTAGTTTTAGTGTGTTTTTCTACAAATCCCTTTTGAAAATGAATTACAATTTAGCATACTTTTAAAAAGAGCACTTATTACAGTTCACTTTATTAGGTACACCTCGCTAGTACCGGTTTGGACCTTTCAGAACTGCTTTAATTGTCCATGACAGATTCAACAAGGTGCTGGAAACATTCCTCAGAGATTCTGGTCCATATTATTATAGTAGCATCACGCAGATGTTGCATATTTTTTGGCTGCTCATTCATGATGCAAATCTCCTGTTCCAGAACATCCCGAAGCTGCTCTATTGGACTGAGGTCTGGTGACTGTGGAGACCATTTGAGTTTAGTGAACTCATTGTTATGTTCAAGAAAGCAGTTTGAGATGATTTTGTGATGTTCGAGATGTGTGTTATCCTGCAGGAAGTATCCATCAGAAGATGTGTATACTGTGGTCATAAAGGGATGGACATGGTCAGCAACAATACTCAGGTAGGCTGCAGCGTTTAAATGATGCTCAATTATTACACCTCCAGCAGCCTGAACAGCTGATACAAGGCAAGATGGATCCAAACTTTCATGTTGTTTACACCAAATTCTGACCCGACCATCTGAATGTCGCAGCAGAAATCGAGACTCAACGTCTTTCCAGTCTTCTATTGTACAGTTTTGGTGAGCCATGTGAATTGTAGCCTCAGTTTGCTGCTCTCAGCTGACAGGAGTCTTCTGCTGCTGTAGCTCATCTGCTTCAAGATTCGACATGTTACGTGTTCAGAGTAGCTCTTCTGCAGATCTGGTTATAACAAGTGGTTATTTGAGTTACTGTTGCCTTTCTATCAGCTAAACCAGTCTGGTCATTCTCCTCTGACCTCTGGCATCAACAAGGCATTTTTCCGCTCACTGAATATTTTCTCTTTTTTGGACCATTCTCTGAAAACCATAGAGATGGTTGTGTGTGAAAATCCCAGTAGATCATCATCTGCTGTAATACCCAGACCAGCCCGCCTGGCACCAACAACCAGGCCACATTCAAAATCCTTTAAATCACCTTTCTGCCCTATTCTGATGCTCAGTTTGAACTTCAGCTGATCACCTTGATCATGGGCGTTTCTCAATACCAAAGACTCAAACTTTGGACTTGCCAAGCGGAACAACTGGATCACACAACTCAGAAAACACCAGATACAATTTTCAAATAGGCGCTACATTTATAAATAAACCACATATTTGAGCTTTAAACAACGACATTCTCGTCTGAAAAACTAAATTTTGTAACACAATAACAGTAGTATTTTTAAATTACGCTGGTTTTCTCATCCGCTATTGATGCTTGTTGGTTGGTGCGAGATGCATTCTGGGATACCTCTCAAGTTCACACAAGTCACTTCCTTTCACTGGAACTAAGGGGCCAAGCCCAACCCCTGAAAAACAACTCCACACCATAATCCCCCCTCCACCAAACATTACACTTGGCACAATGCAGTCAGGCAAGTACCATTTTCCTGGCAACCACCAAACCGAGACTCGTGATTGGTCACTCCAGAGAAGCGTGATTGGTCACTCCAGAGAACACGTCTGCACTGCTCTAGAGTCCAGTGGCGGCGTGCTTTACACCACTGCATCCCATGCTTTTCATTGCACTTGGTTATGTAAGGCTTGGATGAGCTGCTCGGCCATGGAAACCTATTCCATGAAGCTCTCTACACACTGTTCTTGAGCTAATCTGAAGGCCACACAAAGTTTGGAGGTCTGTAGCTTTTGACTGACACAGCTCTGTGATTTTACGTGGCCTACCACTTCGTGGCTGATTTGCTGTTGTTCCAAATTGCTTCCACTTTTTTATAATACCACTAACAGTGGACTGTGGAATATTTAGTAGTGAGGAAATTTTACAAATGGACTTATTGCACAGGTGGCAACATATCACGGTACCATGATTGAATTCACTGAACTCCTGAGAGCGACCCAATACTTTTGGCAACATAGTGTACCTTCATCCTGATTGAATTTTGAAGGCAACATGCATCTTTCGCTGCCTTTGATATTCCACAATCCTGTGCATTCCATTCTGTGACAGTAAAGATAAAAAGGAAAGATGGCATCTGAAAGTTGTGGTTGGTGGCCAGTCTGTGTGTAAGTGTAAGTTTTTGACCTACTTTTCACAATTTTGATGTCATTTCTGGCGAGAAGTTACTATTGTAGTTATCAAATATTTGCTAAGTTTTAACCAACGATCTCTCTGTTATGCTACCTCAGAAGTTTGACGTTCGTGCACAATCTCTGCCTGCAAAGTCATTGCCTTATAGAAAAGACAGCGAGGCAACAAGTCACTGCCTAAGTTTTCAGACGCACCCCAAATGTCATTGTTGTCCATGATAGTAGAATTGTGTACATTTGGGTTCAATTTCATTTTCGAAAAAGAAGTACGCTTAATTGTATTGAATGTTCACTTGTTGTGTATTAAATCTTAAAAGCGAGCTAAACGAGCTATTAACCTAATTATCTGAATCAACTAATTAACTCTAAACACCTGCAAAAGATTCCTGAGGCTTTTAAAAACTCCCAGCCTGGTTCATTCCTCAAAACCGCAATCATGAGTAAGACTGCCGACCTGACTGCTGTCCAGAAGGCCATCATTGACACCCTTAAGCGAGAGGGTAAGACACAGAAATAAATTTCTGAACGAATAGGCTGTTCCCAGAGTGCTGTATCAAGGCACCTCAGTGGGAAGTCTGTGGGAAGGAAAAAGTGTGGCAAAAAACGCTGCACAACGAGAAGAGGTGACCGGACCCTGAGGAAGTGGAGAAAGACCGATTCCAGACCTTGGGGGACCTGCGGAAGCAGTGGACTGAGTCTGGAGTAGAAACATCCAAAGCCACTGTGCACAGGCATGTGCAGGAAATGGGCTACAGGTGCCGCATTCCTCAAGTCAAGCCACTTTTGAACCAGAAACAGCGGCAGAAGTGCCCGACCTGGGCTACAGAGAAGTAGCACTGGACTGTTGCTCAAATTTTGCATGTCATTCGAAATCAAGGTGCCAGAGTCTGGAGGAAGACTGGGGAGAAGGAAATGCCAAAATGCCTGAAGTCCAGTGTCAAGTACCCACAGTCAGTGATGGTCTGGAGTGCCATGTCAGCTGCTGGTCTTGGTCCACTTTGTTTTATCAAGGGCAGGGTCAATGCAGCTAGCTATCAGGAGATTTTGGAGCACTTCATGCTTCCATCTGCTGAAAAGCTTTATGGAGATGAAGATTTCGTTTTTCAGCACGACCTGGCACCTGCTCACAGTGCCAAAACCACTGATAAATGGTTTACTGACCATGGTATTACTGTGCTCAATTGGCCTGCCAACTCTCCTGACCTGAACCCCATAGAGAATCTGTGGGATATTGTGAAGAGAAAGTTGAGAGACAGGACCCAACACTCTGGATGAGCTTAAGGCTGCTATCGAAGCATCCTGGGCCTCCATAACACCTCAGCAGTGCCACAGGCTGATTGCCTCCATGCCACGCCACATTGAAGCAGTCTTTTCTGCAAAAGGACTCCCGACCAAGTATTGAGTGCATAACTGAACATAATTATTTGAAGGTTGACTTTTTTTGTATTAAAAACACTTTTCTTTTATTGGTCGGATGAAATGAAATTTTTTGAGATAGGAATTTTGGGTTTTCATGAGCTGTATGCCAAAATCATCAGTATTAAAACAATAAAAGACCTGATATATTTCAGTTGGTGTGCAATGAATCTAAAATATATGAAAGTTTAATTTTTATCATTACATTATGGAAAATAATGAACTTTTATCACAATATGCTAATTTTTTTAGAAGGACCTGTATATATATATATATATATATATATATATATATATATATATATATATATATATATATATATATATATATATATATACATTTATATATATATATACAGTCTAAAAAATGCTTGGTAAAAAACAACCCAAAGTTGGTACAAATATGGAATAACCCAGCGATTGGGTTGTCTCAAGCAAACATTTAACCCAACCGCAGGGTTAAAACAACCCAACTGCTGGGTTACTCCATATTTGACCCAACATTTTTTTTGAGTGTATTAAACACATGCACTTTTTTTAAAGTGTTCTTAACTGTGTTGAATTCATGAATAATTAACTGGCCTTTTATTTCATGAATATTATATACAGTATCTGCAGATACAGTTTAAAAAAATACTTTTAATACTTTCATTATCAACACATTCAATAAGGTCTCATTAGAAAAGCCACAAAACCACTAGATGGTGATATTGCACTGACGCTCACTAACACTAGTCTGCTGGTAATCATCTGAAGCAGAGCTCCCACTCACATTCAAAGTCAAATATTATCTTTTGAAAGCAATCTGAACAGAGTTCATTTTGTCACACTCTATGAAAATAAAACAAGAATTACAAGTCACTCTAACAATGACTGGCCCTGATCTAATTTAACTAACATTAAGAGACGAGTTTTAATGCTGTCATTCCATGTGATTGAAGCCCTCAGACCCTCATTCAGTCATAAATGACCATTCATCACTGAGAGCATTTGTTCAAGCTGCTGTTATCTTTCCTAAATATTTACTTCCCTTGGTTAAAACCTCCCCTTCACACCTCCAATAGATGCGGGTCATCGAGACAGCAATGGAGAGAATGGCCCGCTGTAAACAGTCAAAGAAAAGGAAACAAACCATGCCTCGCACTCTTCAAACAAACCCCACAATTGCGTGTGTGTTGGTAATCACTAGCTATTCAAGTATGCAAAAGTACAAAAAGAAGGATTGGAAGCATCGTGGGACTTTTTCCCCTGATGAAGTCTTCAGGAGTTGCGTGACTACCTGCAGGATGAGAGACAGATGCCCTACAGTAAACTATCATGTGTGTCTCCAGAAAGACAAACACATCAAACCTGACTTCATCAGGCCTTTGGAGGTTTAGTGAGTTACTAGTGCACAGCACTTTTGAGCCGCATAAGTGCTTTTAAATGTTTGGACACAATCTTAAAGGGCTTACATGAGAATTACTACACAACCTGAAAGGCAAAGCTTTATTTTGATGGTCTACTCTGAAAATCTGCAACTCCATGTCGACTAGCAATCATTAGTTGTATTAGTAGAGTTTCTGCTTAATATCTGCTAACTCTTTATTGTGATGGTCCCTTTAGCAGACATTCTAATGACTATAAGCGACTTTGCAACTACATGTCAACTTATTCTACTAACCATAACCCTGTTAACCCCAACCTAACAGTCTACTAATACTCTAATGAGAGTTAGTTGACGTTGTTGCAAAGTTACTGAAAGTCATCAGAATGTCTAAAGTGGGCCATCGAAATAAAGTGCAACCAAAAAATAGGGGTTTCAGTTCATTTAAATTGAAAGATTCTTATATTTGTTGTCATTAGAACTGGTTTAAATTATGATATAATTATGTATAATGATATAATTCTTTTCACATTCCTTTAGTACTTTTACCAGATATAGGATGCTGTAAGGCAGATCAGGTTTTAATGCATAATGCCTAAATCACGACAGTTTTTAAAATGCTTTTTTGCTAAATTTTCTGCACAATCTGCGTGACATTATTAGCTTATTGTCAGGAAGCTTTTACAACCCTTAGAGCAAAAGAACGATATCATGCTTTCAAAGTAAAAACAAAAGTAAATGTGCATTTTTAAACCAAGTTTTTTGTTGTTCATTTGAGTTCTGTCAGGTCATCCATTTATTGTGTTCATATATATTTTTAGATGTACACCTGTAAATAAACTGTTTTCAGATTTACATATAAACATATTTCAGGATTTATAAATACATTCAGAGTTATTTATTTATTTGTATATATTTAGAGTTAGTCTATACATTTTAGGATGTAGCTTTATATTCAGATATCTATTTTGATTTAAAATTATATATTTAACCAAATGCTCAATATACTAATATACTAATGCTCAAAATAATTAATTGGTTTGAGTAGGACAAAAATAAATTAAACAAATTAGTGAAAATAACTTTTATGATAATTTAGAAATTTAATTTTCTTTTGGGTTCACGGCACTGGCACATTTTAAGTCATCTGAACGTTTTCATTGTTTTGAGCTTCTTTTAATTTAACTTAAAGTCAACAATTTAACTGAAACTGGGCTGTGATTTCTATTTCCCAGCATGCTTTGCCATGACACTCAAAAGGGACAGTAAATGCTAAAATTTCATTTTTTTTTTTTTGTGCAAAAATAATGTTAAGTGGGAGATTTATTAGTGTTTAATGTTTAGCTACACTGTTAAAAAAATGATTGCTGTGATTTATTAATCACAACCTAAAATTCCATATTGGAATAAGACATAATGTGTTGTTTCAACTTAAAAAAAGTATGTGCTTGACTTAAAATTTAACTTAAAAATCTAACTAAACTAAAGTTATCTCAACAAATTGTAAGTTGTTATAACTTATTGCAGCAAAAAAAATATATATATAAATAATAATAATAATAATAATAATAATAATAATAATAATAATAATAATAACAATAATAATAATATATATATATTTTTAGAGTTTTTAGAGTTTACCCTATATATTAAATTTCTTAATGTATTATGCAGTGTTACAAATAGTTATACAAAGTTCTATTGCATGGTACGTTTTTATCTTTATATTCATTATTATTATATGCAAGTTGATTTAAAATATTCTTTTTTTTTTTTTAAATGTGTACTTCTATATTTTCGGATTTTCTTGCTCCAGGCTTTGGCGATGAGGCGTTTGAAGTTTGTTGACTGTGACTCGTGTAGGACAGTGTGTTTGTGCGCTGTGTCAGATGAGTGGGCTGGTCTTCAGAGAGAGAGACACTTCACAGCAGTCTGACTCTCACTTCACTCTCAGTCTCTACAGAGGAGAACAGCAGGAGAACAACTCAGGATACCCACCAGGACAAGAGACTAACTTTGGGACGAGAGAAACTCCGTTCGAGCCGCGAGCGCGCAGACGGACCCGACTGCAGGAATCTAGCAGGGACAACTTTACCACACTTTCTCATTGTATTTCTATCTAACACAAGTTTGCGCTGCTGGAAGACATCAAATCGGCCAGATATCATTTCTATCAAGACACTTTCGCTCTGGAGTGATTTTACCCAAGAGAACAAGGTAAGGAACTTCACATAACATGTTTTAGACGCGCTGTTTAGGTTTTAATATCCCGTGCATAGCAGCGTTTAAAATCCCTAAAGATCATTTGCACTATTTTGAGACATTGCTCAGATGTAGGCTACCTGCTTTTGCATTTCCCAAATGCTTCCAAGCTCATGAAAGAGTTGAAACACTTGTGCAGTCACGGGGAAACGGAGCGGGACTCCCCGCGCTCTTTGAACCTTCTGCCAGAACAAGAGCGACGGGCTTTTGCGGTCTGTGAACTCCTGGAAGTTAAAGATTTCAAACACCTCTGCATCAAGCCCCAGCTCGCAGGCGCTTTTAATGTTCTTCTGGAGCTCAGAAGAGGTGTGTGGTGCTCTTTAGGATGTGAGTGTTTTTTTGGACATTGTGTTGGAGACGCGGTTCCCATGCGCTCCCATCCGCCAGACGCAATTCATCACAACTCGTCCTCGCCCTCTCAATTGTGCGTCTGTTATTCAGTCTTTCATAGTGTTAAATGTTCCTGTCTCCGCTGGAGGGAAGGCACATAGGGAGTTTTTCTTTTAATAACCGCTTGTTAGGAACTTATCCAAACCTTAACGCATAAAAGCACCTGCAAGATGCGGAATTTTGTCTCATATCTGCACTGCTGCACGAATTAACTGTCCTTTTCTGTTTTGACAGGAACAATTTATTACATAAGTCTGCGTTATTTATTTTTTATTTTTTTGGTTCAAGTAGTGAGAAGATCAGTACTTCACAAATAGCCTATATCGTTTCAAAATCAAAGGTTTAGGTTCAGTTTACAGTTTATGAATGTGTATATTTTAGATTAGAGTGTCAAGAGGTCTAGACTATACATTTTCTTCCCAAAAATCCAAACAGCCACAATTTACATTGTTCAGGAGTCAATATGTTGCATGAAATTAAATGTATTTTAGGAATATTTATTTTAAATGCTCAAATTGGCATGCATGAACATAAATCAAATCCCACAAATTCCATCACAAGTATATTTTGCACCATTTTATTAATATTTGAGCTGTTTTGCAGTTCACTTAAATGTGTCGAATTCATTTTTAAAAGTGCAAACGTTCTGTGTATTCATGTAAGCCTATAAAAATTGTTATGAGAATAAAAAATATGATAAAGATGAAAAGGTATGACATTTAAACTTCACATCAGCTGCCCATCTGCGGCATGCAGTGAGATTTTGTTCCTATTTGCATCCTTTTCTTTTCTTTTTGAATAGTAAACTTTGTGGATTTTTTAATCTCTCCGATGGGATTGCGAGGATTAGTCTCCTATCAGACACAAACAACTATGAAGTGGATTGCTGGCTACCTGATGTGGTTCCTGGTGAGAGTGATATTTTTCTCTGGGCTGGGAGACGTAATGAAAGGCAGTCTCAGAATGAGGGAATTTGAATAACTGTATTTAGCGGCGAGGCCAAGCTGCACTGCCTCCCATCCTCTCTCGGAAAGAATGAAACAGGAACAAAAGTCTAAGAACGGGAAGGTCTGTGTTGCATAGCGTATCTAAACCCTTATTTGCATATGAAAACTCTGGCAGTGAAAGAATTCCGCCACTGTTGCAATAGCCATTTGTGTGTCCGACGGAGTGACAGTCCGATGCGGAGATACAGTCGTCCTCACGCTGGTCTTTGTGGGGTCTGACGTGACTGTGTGTCATGTCCTGTTGAGGAGAACCAGGGATTTAATCGCAGCTTTTCGAACTTTCGAACCCCCTGGTCTTTCATTTCCATATCTGATTGTTCCTGAAGCTTCTGAGCTCAAATTCATTTTGAGATGGTTAATTCAGTGTGTCCCATCAGCAAAACAGGCAAACAACGCTGCTCACATGAGATTATTTTCAATCTCGGTCGGTAGATGACAAATAAACGGCTGTAGTATCTTTATTTCCTGGTATTCCTGTTTGTGCACTTCCTTTAATATGCTCATATGGGTGGGGTGGGAAGGACAAATTGTCCCTTGAGTCTGTGAATATCTCTGAGATCTCAACTTCATCTTACAAAGACAGCAATGAAGTGAGCATCAGTCAGGGGCCTTCCCATTCAATGGTCTGTTTGTGTGGCCTCTACACCCTCAGCTCAGCTGCCGATGAACATTCCCGAACACAGTGCTAATTGGGACGCAGAATTTATGTGAGGATACTTAGGAGCTAGAATGGGACATCCCACTCTGGACACACTTTGACTTTATTAATGATCCTAAAACAGCTTGAAGACATTACACTCCACGGCTTCTCTGTGTGTAGCAGGTATACATGGTCACACCCTCTCAAATGTTCCTCATATGCACACATATCTTCAAAGATTTTACTCAACAAACGCTGTTCTGGGTCCATGCCAAAGTAAACAAGCAGCAGACAGCCAAGTGTCCACTGTGGAGTGCTGTACCTCAGCTCTTAAAATCAGCCTCTAACAATTAGTCATTGTGCCATTTGGCTGTCCAAGAGCACCAGCGCAGCTCAGGATTGGCATTAAGATACAGCCAAAGTACATGTCAAGCATCTCAGCTTTAAAGTGCTAATCTACTTTCCAATACACCATAACATTTACGGTGGAAAGACATACTTGCACAGTCATTCACTTATCAATACAAACCAAATACCACAATATAAAGGAACTGAGACACAGCTGACACTGTTGTGTATGTCAAATCCTGCTCCTGAAAGGCCAATATCTTGCAGGGTTTAGATTCAACCTGCCCCAATACACTTGCCTGTTGTTGTATCCAAAATCATCCCCATATCCTCATTCACTATTCCCTACATAAGTGGTTTTCAGTCCTAGTCCCGGGGAGCCAATGCTCTGCACAGTTTGCATGTCTCTCTTATCTGACACACTCGGTTCAGTTCATAGAGCTCTCACCTAATGAGGTGAAGATCTGAATCAGGTGTGTTATTAAATAAGGGAGACATACAAAATGTGCAGAGCGGTGGGTCCCCAGGACCAGGATTTAAAACCACTGCCCTGAATGAGTAAACTAGTGAGTGTACTTGGACAGGAAGTGCTGTGGACACAATCTTCGGTCACAGTTTTCTAGTGGGTTGCTGCTAATGTACATTGGTTGTACACTCGTTATTGTGGTGTATTATGGGATTGAATGTAGTGTTTTAGTCAAGACCACCTAATCCAAGACCAATGTGTGTTGTGACCAAGACAAGAACATGATCAAGGCAATGCGAGACCGAGTCAAGACCAAGACCAGACAAGCACTCCTCAAATTCATAAAGATTCACATCTGAGAAATTACTTATTTTTAATCAATACATATAATTACAATAAGACACTATATAAAGCTGTTACCAGTGAAATTAAATCTCTAATTAATTTCTGAACCAACACAATAAATAAATCAAATTAGAAATAAGTTATTGATTGCATCTGAAGAAGTAAGTTTTACATACAATCAGTCTAAAACAGCTTGAAGACATTATAAACAAGTGTATAAACAAAATCTAGAGTCCTCTAAATCTGAGGCTGAGACAAGCACAAGACCTTCAAAAAATGGTCTTAAGACCAGTCTCAAGACCAAGACCGGTCTCGAGTACTACAACACTAATCGAATGAGAGCAGTCAAACATGTCCACTAGGGCAGTGTTTCCTGACCTTAGTTCTGGGAGGGGCACCAATTGTGCACATTTTCAAACTCTTCCTAATCAAACACACCTGATTACACTCATCAGCTCATTAGTAAAGACTCCAAGACCTGAAATGGATGGGTCAGATAAGGGAGACATCCAAAATGTGCAGTGTTGGTGTGCCTCCAGCTATAGGGTTGGGAAATAATCACTACAGATAGTTGTCCCCTCAAACAGTGCACCATGATTTTGGACTGTTTTGCAAGTTTCTAGCAATCCTTAAGTCCAGACCTTGATTAGCTGGTTAATGTGTGTTTGATAAAGAGTAGAGCCAAACTGTCCAGGAGCAGTATTGGACACCTCTGTTGTATGATATTACACTATACGTCCTGAATTATGTTTTTAATTGAATGTGGTTTTGAGTCGTGTGTAGCAGGATGCTGGGATTGTCAGAATAGATTGACCAACCACGGAATCTAACATTGTCCCCATTGTGTTCTGCTGTTGAGGTTGGTTTCTTTCCCCCCTTTCTTTAGCTTTCCAACTCCGGCCTGCCTCCATATGCATGACAGGGCCGTGAGGAGCCCAGGGGACGAAACTCACAGTAAATGTCTGTTCAGAGGTTTCGGGAAGCGCTGACAGAAGCTGAGGGAAATTCACCCATTCTCCAGTTTCAGGGTGTCGTGCCTCTGTTGAAACAGAATCCGAAATGTTTCCCTTATCTATGTGGAAATGAAGAGGTTTGCACCTCTGTTGGAGAAAGTTCACATATGTAACACTGAGCTCTATAGGGAGGAGAGACCATATGGAAGCAGCATGTATGTGTGTTGTGTGCAGTCATACATGTTTAAAAAGCAAGTGAGAGAGAAGTGACATCCCCACACAGGTTAGTGCGGTAATGATGGCTCTCCGCTGTTTGTGGCCCAGGCCGTTGCAGTTTGATTGACAGGTGGTAGCTGCTCTGGTGCGTTGTGTGTTTTCACCCTGTCAGTAGTGCTGCTTTTCATGCTCCGTACATGTGCTACTCATCTGTGTGTGTGTGTGTGTGTGTGTGTGTGTGTGTGTGTGTGTGTGTGTGTGTGTGTGTGTGTGTGTGTTGTTACCCCGTCTGAGCCTGTTAGTCCCTGTCTCACCTTGGTGAATTGCATGTTAACACTTCCTGTGGCAATTCATCAGACTTTGTCTATTATTTGACTGATTGTATCATTTAAAGACAGGCTGATAGAATTATCTTCTCCTAATTGTTGATCAATCAGTCAGACTTTGCTGTTGTTGCATAAAGCCTAGACTTCCAGTGGAGATGAATGGTAATTTTATCTGATTTGGATACACATATTTTAAAGAGAATGACATTTCTGTCTCCAGAGAGATAATTAGAAGCATTGTAATGAAAGGAAATTGTGTTATCCAGAGTGGAATGCAGCCAGATGTTTCTGAAACACCTGACACAAGATTCTTATAATGCATTTGTGTTGGGGAATTATCTTTAATGACTCTTTAGATCATAGAACGATAATCAAGGAGGTTAAAACGAGGTAAATTACTTTAAGTCAAAGAGTAAACTGTTTAAATAGCACCATTACATTTAAATTTGTTGTCGTTTTACTTGCCAAGTTATTAGGAGCATTTTGAGGATGATAATTCAAACATTAGAGCTTGTTCTGTTCAAAGGGTTTAAGCTGTTTAACATTACAATCTTGACTCTACGACCTTCCCACAACACACTCTCTCCTGAAACCACTTCAAGGTCCAATTCATCACACATCTCGGATTTGTACATGGTCTATAAGTGATCCAGGACCCGAAGAAACCCGTTCCTGTCACAGTAATGTTTGGTAAAAACAAATAAATGTTGGGAAAAAAATAAAAAAGGAGCAAAACAAAGTTGACACGATTGCGGCCGACTCTGCCTTCAAATTATCCTCCCCCAAATTACGATCAGACATTCTCCTCAGCTCTAATTAAACATTAGCTTTTATTTGTTCCAGATGGGGCTTTGTTTTGAAGTTTTATTTTAGAAAGAAAACCCTTTCTGCTCTGGGAAACACAACTGCATCCAAACCTGGCGGAGATGTAGAGGAAATCGGAAATCCATGTTCCTGTGTTTCTTTGCTTTCTTCTCTTGGTTATATTCGAGGAAACGATCTACATCCACATCCAAAGAGATATAACATTATGATTCCTTCCCATATATCATCTTTTGATGAAGTCCGGTATCATACAAGCTCTTTCCAGATCCAATGACCATCTACACTTTTATTTAATTTGTTTTCCTAATGCATTTCAAAGTTCTGCATTTCTGCGAGTAGATGTTACATCAGATCATTGATTTGGAGTAGAAGATATCCTTGTGTATCAATAATAGCAGTTAATGACTGGGTTAAGGCGGATTCCTTTAAGACCATTTGCAAAACATACCAAATTTCACGTACTCCCAAATACCCCAGACCACTTTTTTAACCAAACGATTGGTGCGCACCACAGTTTTACCACAGCCAAATGAACCAAAATGTCAAACAGACACTAAAAGCGTCCTAAAATTATCTAGCATAATCCCCATATAAATATTTAGATGAGTCTTTAAGAGAGGGCATCTCTTTTCTGTGTGAGAATATCCTATTACACGATCACAGCCCAAGAGGAAGCTCTTGTACTCTTGTTGTGAGAGATAGAAAAGAGGAAATGTAATGCATGATAAAAGCAGTGCTTTGTGTGCAAATGCAGTTAAGTAGATTTTGTGATTGACCAAAGCGAAAAGCCCAAGTGTAAAGGAGGGGGGAGTGGGAATGTGCAACTTTAAAGAAAGGCGAGAGGAAGGTACGAAAAAAGAGACAATGGATGAAAGTGGTGGAGGAGAAAGAAAGAGAACTATCTGAGACTGGCAAATAAAGAGGTCAAGGAAAGCGGGAATAAAAGCAGCAGGAGGGGAGGGATTCCTGGAGAGGTCATTAAGAGGACAAGCACTCACTTGCTGTTAATGACAGTGGAGTATCACTCTAATCTGCCATCATTAGCCTGATTATATCAGGGGGGATTGGCCTTTGCCTTCAGCTCCAATCAATGGCACCAAATCAATAGAAAGAGGATATTATGTGATCCGGGCAAAGCCAAATCCTCCCTAGACTGTAGGCCAGCACAGACAGACTCAGCCCAGCACAGTTTAACCAAGTTCAGCTCTTCCTAACTCACCCCAGCACGGTCTATCTCAGCACAGCATACATAAACTTAGTCCAGCTTAGTCTAACAGATTTGTGCGGTTTTATCCACTCCAGTACAGCGAAACTAACCTAGTTAAGCTCTACACATGAGCTATTCTTTTTACTGATATACACTCTAGCGTACTGTACTTTAAAAAATAAATAAATAATGTAATAGTTTTATTGAGCAAGGATGCAGTACATTGACCAAAAGTGAGCGCAAGCATTTATAATGTTACCAAAAAAAAAAAAAAATCTTTTAAAATAAATTATGTTTATTGAATTTTCTATTCATTGAAAGAATCATGAAAAATCCACATAAATGTAACCCTGGACCACAAAACCTAAAGATGAAAACTGAATAAATAATCTTTCCATTGATATATGGTTTGTTAGGATAGAACAATATTATATATTATATAACTATTTGAATATCTGGAATCTGAGGGTGCAAAAAAAACAACCCGAAATATTAAGAAAATCGCATTTAAAGTTGTCCAAATAAAGTCCTTAGCAATTCATTTTACTTTACTTAATATCCTAATGATGTTTGGCATAAAAGAAAAATCTATAATTTTGACCCATACTATGTATTGTTGGCTATTGCCACAAATATACCCGTGCAACTTATGACTGGTTTTGTGCTCCAGGGTCACAAATATGAAGCAGCACAACTGTTTTGAACATTGATAAATGTTTTTGAGCATCAAATCATCATATCAGAATGATTTCTGAAGGATAATGTGACACTGAATACTGGAGTAATGATGCTGAAAATTCAGCTTTGATCACAGGAATAAAAAAAAAAAAAATGTTTACCATATATCCACATAGAAAACAGTTATTTTAAATTGTAATAATATTTCACATTTTTTTAATCAAATAAATTCAGCCTTTGTGAGTGAAGAAGACACTTCTTTCAAAAACAAATACATTTTAAACTCTAATGTATTTATTTAGTTTTATATCTCTTATAAAGACTTGTCTACAAGTGTAAATAAAAACAAAATCAGTCCGAATGTCACTTAAAAAGGCCATGGAAAGTGCACAGGACAGATGCAGCCGATTGTTGAGAATGAGAATCTGTGAATAGTTATAAGCAGGTGTTTAACACCAACCAGACATGAATATTTTGAACTGTGAGCCCGGACACTCTACACAAGCATTCAAACGGTGATTAGTGAGGGACTGTGTGTGTGTGTGTGTGTGTGTGTGTGTGTGTGTGTGTGTGTGTGTGTGTGTGTGTGTGTGTGTGTGTGTGTGTGTGTGGACTGGTAATCCCTACGGTGATGGGTAGGTTTAGGGGCAGGGGCAGTGTAGGGGGATAGAAAATACGGTTTGTACAGTATAAAATGCATTACGCCTATGGAATGTCCCCACAAAACATGGAAACTCAACATGTGTGTGTGTGTGTGTGTGTGTGTGTGTATGTGTTTCACTGAGCACACGCATACAGCAGATGTATGCATCTGTAAGTGTCTCTAAAGTGCCTGGATGTTCTCATGAGCTCTTTGAATGTTGTTTGCGTGCAGTATCAACCACTGCATGCCCGTCTTTTACCCCAGCTGTGAGTTTTAAAAGCACCAGAACTTCAAAGGTGGTCAGCAAAGACATTAATTTGAATTCTTCATCCCAAATCGGCTGTAGTTTGGTTTGTTTCTTGTAGTGTGATGGTGCCATTCACATTTAACTAAATATAAAGAAGAATTTGATGTTCATTTAGGAAAAGAACATCATAAAATTATTTAATAACATCATCCATTATAGTTTTTAAAGGGTATGTAACACACAGTTTCTGTTCACAGTCTCATGCATCATGGCATTATCCCTGGATAACTTTCCATTCACTATGCTTTGTGTTGTTTACATGATATGCACTTATAATGTAAACTTTGATTGCCAACAAAACACAGACATTTGATGCAGTTTCACTCAATGCCTGCGGTTTCCACTCATGACCGGAAACAAACAAACAAACACACTTGCAAAACTCGTGGTCTGGATTTCTTGGTCCAAAAACAGAATGACAGCGCTGCCGACAGCTTCTCTAACCCGAACGAAGCTCATTGATGGACGTGCTCTTGCTCTCACTCTGGTTGCACTTGCTCATCCGGGAGAAGTGCCCATACAAGGAATTCCGCCCTTTATGATGTCACACAGGGCTATACTTTCAGAGTATTCGAAACTAATTCTATGAGAATTGTGAAGTCCACACCAAAACTATTACGATAATGTCGTAAAGGAACAAAGGAACAATATCATTAGAATCACATGATGTTTCATTAACAAAGTTCGGGAGGAGCACGTTCAAGTGATTTATCAAATCATGAGCAATTATCACGTCTAATCCTATCAGCATGAGAGGAAGCCTATATATACACAGCTGACTCCCCTACATTCCTCAACAGTTTTCAGCATCCCTCCACCACCCTATCTCCTCACTCTGCTTGTACCACAGCCAGGAATACGGGGGGTGGGTACCTCTGAGTTTGGGCCAAATACCAAGCTCAGAGCCCTCTCCTCTGACAGCATGCCAAATACGCATACCATTTATTTGATCTGACTTAATTGTAAGTGTGAACTTGTTAATTTCAGAATAATTTTATTGATGTACAATAAAAATATTGAGTTGCATTTGGTGTTGACTGTGGACGTGTAATATAATTATTGTTACAATTATCCTTTCTGGTTTAAAAAAAATGGAAAGAAACCTGTTCATCAGGTTTTTAAAGAATGAAATCCCATTCTCTTGTTCAATCACTGTCAATGCCTCTCTCTCTCTCTTTAGGATGGCGTGGATGTGTGGATGTTATGGTGTGGTGTTGCTGGTCTTGGGGGTGATGGGACAGAAACTGCCCACGCGTGATGAAGGACTCTTTCAGATGCAGATCAGGGATAAAGCTCTGTTTCATGACTCTTCTTTCATGCCAGATGGAGCCGAGATCAGCGGATACCTGTTCAGGGATACACCGAAAAGGTGGGGTCATACGTCACACAAGTTACAGATATACACATACCGACTTTTACTTTACTATATTACGATAGATTAATGCTCTGCATACCCAAGCCATTTGTGGACTCGCTGATTAACATTAACATTGACTGTAAATTCCCTTGTTTGAGGTGTACCATAAAGCTTACATGATAAAATTCTGGTAATACCTATGCAAATATCTGTCTTTTATTTATTTACCAAACTACGGTAATTTTCTTCATATCTATGGAGGGGTTGGTGTAAGCAGATCCACAGCAACTTTGGCGCCTACGCTCTGTTGTTATGTGTCGTCATCATTGTCCCAAGTTGTCATTGGTTTGCTGGTATATGGGGGATTTCATGCGATGTGATTTTACATCCCCATCTCGATCAACAAAAATCACAATGTATTTGATACAAAACAAACTAGACTAAATCAACTTGAAAAAGTCATAACTGAAATTATTTTCAGTTCATTTTCTCTTTAATAGGCTACTAATATAAATTATTTTATACTTATTTTTAATTCTTAATGAAAAAAAAGAAACTTCTGGCCTACATTCTGGCATACCTGCTGTGGTGTTTCTGATTTGTCATCTCTGATTTAGATGCGTGTCCTCAGCCGATGTGCCGCCATTTTTGACAAAACAGCATACCCGGTTAAAAACGTCACAGCTCGTCACTGATAGATAATATTGTGGAGTAGATATGCAATGCTGCTGTTGCAGATCAATTATGTACTTGATACTTCTAATAGATACACAGACACACTGCTGTGAGCATGTAAGATCTGCTGCTGCTGCATGAATAGACATACTTTAATCATGTAGCAGATCTAGGCAGGTGGAGCTGGGGAGGTGGAGGGGTTCAGAGGAAGCCTGATATCGCACTGCAGGACTAGCGTACAGAAAACACTGCACTAGACTGTTTAAATGTTGAACAAGCAATCTCATTAGCTGCAAGATCAGCAGAGTCCAACCAGCTTTTGCTATGTGGTAATGATGCAATAACTATTAAAATTCATAATCGGTTTTATTCTGGATGCCCCCTTATGACCCAAATTTTTATGTTTGAACATCCCGGCATGGGAGGGTTTTGTATGATCATGTGCATTTGTGGACATGTCTTTGTGTGTGGGAAGAAGAAATATGGAATCTATTATAGCCACAATGCATTAGATGAGGGTAAGACATGCATTATGAATAAGATGCTGGATAAGAGTGAGTGTGTGTGGAAGTCTTTTGAGTAGCAGGTGGACTCAAATGGAAGAATATCAACCATGTTCACCACGTCTATCAAACTGTACCACATGCAAGATCTTAGCAAAAGGCTACAGGGTTATTTTTGCTGAGGATCCTGGATGAATTAATCAGAACATACATACCACAGATGGTCGCATGTTGAGCTTTTTGCAATTTAAAAACGCTTTATAGTAATAATGAATCTCCCCATTTCCATTTGATGTGCATGCCAGTGAATCTGTTAATGTCGTGTTCTGCAAATGAATTACAGTGTTCTCAAATAGCTGATTACATTGAAGTCTACCATACATATGTCATAATTATTTTGCAGTACATGGAGTTGTAAGGTGTTCCTGCTCACAGAAGAAATTTTAAGATTTCTTTAATATTATATTACAGTTTAAAAGTTTTATTTCCTATAAATGGGCCAACATAATCTAATGAGAAAACTATTTTTAAAGATAAATTTGAATGATGTGAATGATATGGAAACATACTGTACAGTATGTTGGTCCACCCCTAAATGTAACCATCAGATCGTACAAAAAACTAATGAATAACGTACAAATTTGAACTGCCATGAAAGTGAAATGGATTCCGTTCATACAATTTGACATACAATTTTAATTGAAATGTTTATAATTGCATGATTATGTTTCACATACTGTTTTTGAAAAGAAAGAAAAGAGTAGGCAGTGTTCAGTCTACAATCTTCACTAAGTAGAAGGCTAGTATTCCACTATGAAGGTGGCATTAGAATAGTTCACAGCTGAAATACACTAGCTGTGTTTGGTGTGCTTTTTATAAGACATCTCCCATGTGCAATGCATTGTCAGAAACAAGCTAACTCACTGGCAACACAGTGCTAAAAACGCTAACAAAGATAGCGGAAATGTGTTGAGGCAGCAAAGCCAGTGTAGCAGCGTTGTGTTTGGGGAATATGGTCCTAATTCGGTAGCGGTCTCTGAAAGGCCAGCTAGTTCTAATTTCAGTACATTGTGTCTTGGGACGGGTTTTAATATATCTCAAGTACTTTTAAAGACGAAACATGACTGCAATCAGACGGGCTAAATCAGCAACACCATTATAACCTTGCTAAAATGGAAGTCTTATACATAGGGAGTTGCGTTTAAAAAAAAAAAAAATTTAAGCCCTGATATGGAAAGTATTTTTGTACGCCTTTTATGCTAAAAGTAGAATATAAATGCATACAGATGGCTAGTTTTCACTCAGTCATCAAAGCGGATTTAGTCCAAACAAAGAGCACATCTGCTACAACATACAATGAGTCATGTTTAATTTCCTGCACAATTCCTGTTGTTGTGTATGTGTTCCTATGTCGAGTGCATGCTAACTTTCCCCGCTCTTGCAGGTACTATTTTGTGGTGGAGGAAGACAACACTCCTCTGTTGGTGACGGTGACACCTTGCGATGCTCCTCTGGAGTGGAGATTGACGTTGCAGGAGCTCCCAGAGGACCGCAGTGGGGAAGGATCAGGTATCCAAATTAAATCACCCAATCGATGTTGCAACTCTGCAGTAATTTAAGACTTGTTTTCCATGTAAACTATTATTAGAAAACCTGGCCTTAGATCTGTGGAACAAGTGAACGTCTCCCATAGCCATTCAAAACAGCTTAAGGATTAAAGCATTGGTATATCCTTCCATTCATCTCCATAGGACTGAACCTGATTAGGTCATTCCTAAATTAGGAATCATTTCAGTCATAGAGGATTAGGAATTCCTTTCAGCTAAAATGTAAGATAAACTGAAAGGATTAAAGAAAACTTTAAAATAAGAAATAAGTGCAGTGATAGGAAATATCTCGGCTCTGTTCCAAAACCTAGTGCGCAACCTTCATAGGCAGCTTTTTAATCTCCCAATGTTAAAGGGATAGTTCCCCCCAAAATTTAAATTCTGTCATTAATAACTCGCCCTCATGTCGTTCCAAACCCGTAAGACCTTCGTTCATCTTCAGAACACAACTGAATATATTTTTGATGAAATCTGAGCATATTCAGTCCCGCCATTGGGAGCAACACAATTTACACATTCAAGTCCATAAAGGTAAGAACGTCATCATTAAAGTAATACATGTGACTCCACTATGAAGCGATGCAAGTGCTTTGTTTGCACAAAAAAATATCAGTTACCTCTGGTGCTGTCCCTTTATGGGTTGCTGGTCAATATTTTAGTAAATTGAGTGGCAAATTATGTTTTTTTGCGCAAACAAACAACTCCTGTCACTTCATAAAACTGAGGTTAAACCACTGGAGTCACATGAATTACTTTAATGATGTATAAATTGCGTTGCTCCCAATTGAGGGACAGAAAGCTCTCAGATTTCATCAAAAATATCTTCATTTGCGTTCCAAATATGAATAAAATTTCAGGGAAATTATAAATCTGGCCTATAGAGAAAGGCACCCCAAAATGCACTCTGACAAAAGATGAGCATAAGGCAAGATAAATATACTTAAATAAACTGTATTGCAAAAAAATTGTGAGTTAAGTCTCCTGCATGCCTCGTTTGAGGAGTACTATTTGCATTATGAGGTTACATTTCAGTAGGGAATAGACAGCAAGGCAGCTCGCTACGTTTTGGAACAGACTATCAGTGTTTGCAATTTTTTAGACTGATTTAACCAAACAACAAAACAATGAGTGTCCTTTAGATGCCCCATTGGAAAGTTTTTTTTTTTTTTTTTTTTTCAGAAATAGCAAAGTAGCCCAGCTGTAGGTAAATATGTGTTTTCTGTGAAGTACTGTGGAGCGTGTCCAGTGTTGGTCAGTGTTTTCCAGCGTGCTCAATCGTTAGTCCTGTTAGCGTACGCTTCTGCGTCAATATGTGTTTGTGAGCATGTGTGTATTTGGGTCCAGTGTGACTTCACCCAGTGCAGTTGATGAACTGCATCTGATGTCTGTAGACTTAAAAGCTAGAGAGCAAGAATAAAAAAGAGAGATATCTTGGATATATAGGGGTGAATTTTACAAAACCTGTCAAGAATGTCCAGGTGACCTCAAAATGAAAAACAATACTGCTACTGCTAATAGATACACAGACTGCATGTAAGACGACAGAAATTGACATACATGAATCCTGTAGCAGATTTAGGCAAGTGGAGCTGGGGGAGTTGGAGGGGTTCCGAGGAACAAAACATCAAAGCATCATCAAGTTATGTTTATCACAGGTTTTATTTTACTGATAAATTATAAAACCCATAGGAAATTCTGTAAGGAACCAGCGGTGAATTAAACTTCATCCCTGCAGCACTATATTGTAAAGCAAATAATGAAACAAATTGTAATCATTAAAAAATAAAATAAAATAATAATTTTGTAGTGAAATGTAACCTAGACATGCTTTCAATCACAGCCGTATGATTCCTCCCACTGTTCCCATCATCTTAAAAAAAAGGTTGTGACCGCCGCATTTCTTCAAAGCAAGATTCTCGCTTGCATTCTCACTCTCTCTCTCAGCTGTACTCCCACCCCTTTTGCTCTCCCTCCTGGTACTTTTCTCAGCCCCCCCCATCAACCTCTCTCTACATCTCTCTTTCCCATCTGGACAGTATCCTAAAAAAGAAATCAATAAAGCTCCACAAAACACCCTTGTATTTCATTCCAGACACATGGAGCAGCGTAGCTGTTTCAGTTAGAGTCTGTGAAACCTATTGTGTGGGACCGAAACGAGGCAGAAGTCGCTGTGGCAGAAGCGTGTGCTCAGAGCATGTCCATGTGTGAGCTCACATAAAAACACGAGTGTCTACCTTTGAGACGACAAGCTTCTCTGATCATCTCTGACTTCTTTGTGCAGTAATGACTCCCAGGCCCTGGGTTTCCCTCTTCCTCTCGGTCTGTGGCCCAACATGGTTGTCCTGGCTGATGAAATGCAGAGACCCCCATCATTCACTGCTGTACCTTTGGGTTTTATTCAAAGGATTTAGATTTATTTTTACAAAACACAACGTGTAATGATCGTCTTGCTTCAGCTGACGCCGTGAATTGGGAGATCCTGAAAGACAAATCAGTCACAGTTGATGATATCTGCCTTCAGATTCATTTCCTCCTTCATGCATTCACTCATTCACAGTTGCAATAAATCAAATACACATACATGCTCTGGGGGGACTGGACCATAAGAAAGAACATTTCAAATAAGATCTCTTAATCTTGTCTGTTTCAAGACAGCAAGACACTTGACCATCATGCCAATGACTGATAGTCTATGTGAGTCATTGATAGACATAGACTGAGAGTTTCAGAATAGATCTCAACAATTTCTCGAACTGTGTTATCCACTTACATGGCATGTAAAGTATACACATTTCTATCAGTCCTTGTATTGACTAGGAATCGAACCAATGACCTTGACATTGCTAGTGCCACGCTCCACTGTTGGAGCAGCATGAATTCTTAATGAATGTCAACAATTGTCTCTGCCCCAGGAGATCAGGAGATAAATCTGAGAAAAAGTTTACATTAAAACATAATTAAGAGCTTGATTGAGTCTCCTGAGCTTCGACAGAGCAACTTCTGTGCAATACACTTTTTCTCTGGGTGATTGCAGGGCTACATTATAAATGAAATGCAAACAAGGACGTGGAAGCGTTATATTTTTTGTTGTCTTTATTTACAGTACAGCAGTCACAGTAAATAAATACTCATACACAAGTCTTTTCCCATGTTTGCGGAATATATCCACTGGGAGCCGGTCTTTGAGTGCAACTCGTGTTCATTTAGTTCTCTGGTTGACAAACATAATATTATGTTTTCTTGCCCAGCTGAACGGAGAGGGCTTGGAAAGGAACTCAAGGAACAGCAAGGCCACAAGGCATCTCTGTGTAGCTTCGAATTCCTGGGAAAAGTATAAAGTGAAAGTCACCCTCTGATGTGCAGGGTTGTTTGGATACAAAACACAGCCGCCAGCAGACGAGTGTCTAACTGCCTGTCACATCAGGTAGCTCCCAATGACCTCACCAGGATTAACACATTAAACGATGCTCTTTCTGTTAGGATGGAAATTGCTGCTTCTTTTTCCAGTGGTGTTAATTGGGGTGTGGGGAGGAAGTGGAAAGTAAACAACTAGATGAGAGGATTTTTTGAGTGGTGAGGAAATGTGTCATTATGTGGCAGTTAATGTTAAATGTCCCAGTCATTGATGTTCTGAGAGAGCTTAGTGTGTACATCCATTTGTTCGACAGTTTGTGTGGCTTGTGTTTGTGTGGTTTAAACAAGTCAAAATGTGCATCTCCAAATCGCACCATGCCGTTGTTTGATGTTTGTGGTTTGTTCTGGGTGGAGAATCATTTCCCCATTTTCTCTTGTGCTTGTTTCCCAAGGTCTAATTTTGTGAATCTTTGTGTCTTTTTGTGTCTCAGGTGAACCAGAACCTCTAGAACAGCAGAAACAGCAGGTCACGGCCAATGAGGGTACAGAACTCTTTACCTACAAAGGAAATGATGTTGAATCCTTCATCTCTACCAGCTCCCCTTCAGGCTTGTACCAGCTGGAAATCATCTCCACCGAAAAGGACAGCAACTTCAAGATTTACTCAACCACAACTCCCGAGTCCGACCAGCCATACCCCGAATTGCCTTACGACCCCAGGGTTGATGTTACCGCACTGGGTCGCACTACTGTCACACTAGCCTGGAAGCCCACTCCTACTGGCTCCGTAATGGGCCAGCCGATCCAGTACTGTGTGGTTATTAACAAGGAGCACAACTTCAAGAGCTTATGTGCGGCGGAGGCCAAGATGAGCTTGGATGATGCTTTCATGATTGCTCCAAAACCCGGCCGGGATTTCAGCCCCTTTGACTTTGCTCATTTTGGTTTCGTCCCATCTGAGAATGATTTCAATAAAGATCGTTCCCTCACCACCAACAGAGCTCTGAGCAACAAGATGAGTCGCACATATATCCCCAAGCCAAAAATGGCAGACATCCAGAAAATCTGCATTGGCAACAAGAATATTTTTACTGTGACGGACCTAAAGCCAGATACGCAATTTTACTTTGATGTGTTCGCTGTCAACACAGGCACCAACACGAGTACTGCATACGTGGGCACTTTTGCCCGCACCAAGGAAGAGGCCAAGCAGAAGACAGTTGAGCTCAAGGATGGGAAAGTAACCGACGTCTTCATTAAGAGGAAAGGAAGCAAATTCCTTCGCTTTGCACCGGTCTCCTCTCACCAGCGTGTCACGCTCTTTGTGCATGCCTGTCTAGATGCAGTGCAAGTTCAGGTGCGGCGTGATGGGAAGCTTGTCCTCTCTCAAAATGTGGAGGGTGTCCGTCAGTTCCAGCTCCGTGGAAAGCCCAAAGCCAAGTACCTGATTCGTCTGCGCGGGTCCCGCAAGGGTGCCTCCACCTTGAAAGTACTGGCTAGCACACGTGCCGGAGGAAAGCAACCTTTCCCTGCCCTTCCTGAGGATACCCGTATTAAGGCTTTCGATAAGTTGCGTACATGTGCTTCCGTCACCGTGGCTTGGCTTGGCACACAAGAGCGCAACAAGTACTGTGTTTACAGACGCGAAGTTTCCGAAAGTTACGGCGAAGAGCATCGGCGCCGAGAGCAGAACCAGTGCGCTGGACCAGAGAGCCGCCGCAAATCTGAGAAAGTTCTTTGCAAGTACTTCCACAGCGCCAACCTTCAGAAAGCAGTCACTACGGAGACCATAACGGGCCTAGAGGCGGGAAAGAGCTACCTCCTAGATGTTTATGTGGTGGGACACAGCGGGCACTCAGTCAAGTACCAGAGTAAACTGGTGAAAACAAGGAAGTACTGTTAAAAAAAAAAAAAACACAACAGAGACTCCGAAGCACAGACTCTGCACAGAAGTAAATATATTATATATATAATGAGAAAAAAGAAGTTTATTTAACTCGAAGTGATATTCTACTAAGGAGAGTTTTGCAGACTGACTACTTGCGCACAATGCTAATGCTAACGCTGCATGTGTCGCAGTTACTGAACTGCCTGTAGAGTGAGATATCAACCTCTGTATTTATGTTTACATTACCGAGTCGAGTTGAGTCAGGCGCTCTCAGGCGACCTTAGGCACCTGAAGGTTTGTTCTCAGGGGGTGCCATCGCTGTTGCAATGCAAAGAGTCCCTGTACTGCATCCTCAATGCCATGGAAATGGGAGTTTGGAGGAATTGCAGTTCTCTTTTCGCCACTGCATGCACCATTTGTCCGCCTTATGTCTACGTTCTACTTGTTTGTTCATTACGCCAGCCATCGCAGCGGTAGCTCCATGACTCCTTCTCTCCGCTCTCTTGCCCTGTATTAAAACATGGTTTAGAAGACTTTTTTTAAATTATTCCATACTTCTTAATGTTTTATTTTTTTAACTGTTATTTTTTTGTTATTGACAACAATTATTAGTGATAAAAATGTGTTTTAAATCTATATGAAAGTCAACGTTGTTCAAGCGTTTCCCCACTGTCAGTTTGTGTGTGTATAATCTCAATTTGTGAATCTGGTGTGTGTAAATGTGTCTCATTTCTGTGTCACATGTACAGATTTTCTCTGCCAATATTCGTGTACATAAAACACTAAATATAGACATCTGTAATCCCAGCGGTTCTGTGTTTCTCTGCCAGTTTGATATAAATGCTGGAAAATACCCACATGAATGAGGTATATGTTCTGCTATGAAGTAAAGGATCTTTTACACGACTCATCATAGATGTGTGCGTAGATGCCACATTCGACCACTCCATACACGTCAAGCGTCCGCCATCTTGGAACGGTTATCATGGCACTGTTCATTACTCACACTAACAAATCAATGAAAAACCACTTAGCTATAAATTCCAGATGTATAGAGTATAACCTTTTAGAGGTAAGGATGTGTTGGTTTGTGTTTGTATGTACAACTCAATATACAATATCCTTATGCAGAATTATAACATTAATGAAAAGCAAAATGCTGTGAAAATCATTTGTTAATGTCTACTGCAAATATAGATATTCATAGCCTACATATGAATATGTTCAATCAACTTGCTCTTGAATGTTCATGGATCATATAGCAGCCCATAGAAACAGACACTAATGGGGCATCTATGTATAAGCTATATTAATATTAAAAAATATATAAAAATCTATGTGACGCAGCAATGCATGTCATGTATACATAGAATATCCAATGTTTACAACAGAGTACACTGCATGGAAGAATTTATCCCACAATGCAATGCACAATATTAACCACAAGGTCATTCTTGATTATTTTATTATTTGAACAGCCAATAATCACCAGGTTTGTAAAGTATGCAAAATAGTGGCAACTTCACTAACAAACAACTTAATTTAAACTAATACACCTACTTTGTCATCTCAGATGTGCATTTGTATAAAGCATATTTGGTAACGCTTTAGATTACGGCCCGGAAAGTATTAGATAATTAAAGTAAATTTACAGCATTACTTTAGGTAATTATAGTGTAACTATGAAGTAGGTATGTGTAATTATAAGGGAACAATATGTAATATTGTGGGAATAAAGGGGTAACTATCAGGAAAATTAACAAATTATTTATACTGTAAGTATCTTTTAATTAAGGGGTAATTATTTGTGTAGTTACAGGGTAAGAATGAATCTGCGGGCTGTAAATTAAAGTGGTTCTTGTTCCCCTCTTGTTTCATGTAGTTACAGGGTAAGTACAATAAAAACACATACAAAATCTGATATCACTCGGAAACCTTTATTTAAAAAAAAAATAATAATAATAATTTAAACAGATTTACAACACTTACAACNTAATTACATTGATAATTAAATAAAATGTACTAAATTTAATTAAAAAATACTTACAGTATAAATCATTTGTTAATTTTCCTGATAGTTACCCCTTTATTCCCCCAATATTACATATTGTTCCTTAATACCTACACATACTTACTTTATAGTTACACTATAATTACCGAAAGTTATGCTTTAAATTCACTTTAATTATGCAGTACTTTCCGGGCCATAATCTAAAGCGTTACCGCATATTTACTAAATAAGCACATATTCACATTATCTTAATCACTGTTTCTCTCTCCTTCACAAACACGTGTACACACTCACATATATAGAGGATAATTTGTGCATGCTGTCTTCTCACTGACAGCTCCCTTCTTAGCCTGTCAATCACTAAAGACATGGCAGAACCTTGGCTGGCTTAAATTAGCCTCATTTTTGCCCTACAATAATGAGGAAGAGCATTGGGAATGGTGTGGGAATGGTTTGGGAATGCTTGAGGCAATGGTTTGGGAATGCCATGGATAGCCCTTTACGGAGAGGCTAATGAGAACGTCAGTGTATTGTGTGTGTGTGTGTGTGTGTGTGTGTGTGTGTGTGTGTGTGTGTGTGTGTGTGTGTGTGTGTGGACTGGTAATCCCTACGGTATGGGGACAAAATGTCCCCACAAATATGGCAATATCCAAAATCCTTGTCCTTGTGGGGACATTTTTGGTCCCCATGAGGAAAAATCTTATAAATCACACTAAGTGATGTTTTTGAAAATGTAAAATGCAGCATGTCTCCTGTGATGGGTAGGTTTAGGGGCAGGGGCAGTGTAGGGGATAGAAAATACGGTTTGTACGGTATACAATGCATTACGCCTATGGAATGTCCCCATAAAACATGGAAACACAACGTGTGTGTGTGTGTGTGTGTGTGTGTGTGTGTGTGTGTGTGTGTGTGTGTATGTGTGTGTTCACAGAAAGAGGGTCAGTTGGACAGAGAATGTGTTTTCAATAAAACCAAAATTCCCTGGATCCCAAGACAATCAAAAGAAAAGGTGGCTAAAGCATTCTTTTCTTTTCTTTTCTTTTTTCAAACCCTAGTGAACACCCTTGCTTACAGTCTACACAGCCATTTTCCTTCTAAGATCTAGAATAAACCTTTATAAGTGGCTGATCTAGAACCCTACATTGGCACTTCTGTGCATCAAAGAGTGAAGCACATGAGTGACATCCTCACATAAACTATACACCAGAGACTCAACTCACAATCAATGTCATTTTTATTTGAGTGTTTTAAGTTAGAATATTTCTGCCACAAAAGTACACAAAGGCATATGCAAATGTTTGGTCAGTGCATTGTGCATCCATATTGTACATACTTAACATTCATTGTACATACTTATAAGGCCCTTTTGTGCAAAAGTATAAATTGCACTCTGAAATAGGCATTACCGGTGCTGTGAGAAATAGCATGAGTTCTGGCATGTCATGTTAGTCAAGCTCTCATCAGCTGACTCTTAGCTGATTCGCGTATCAATAGTACGAGTGTGCAATCTCGTTGAATGTATACGCCAAAATGAGTTTTGGGGTGCATATGGTACGCCGTTTTTGGCGTGCATATGATACGCACTTTATGGCGTATTATACGCATTTAACCCCACACCCCCACCCTCACCCTACCCAAAAGCGTGTCATATACACGCCATAAAGTGCGTATCATATGCACGCGATAAACTGCGTAGCATATGCACGCCAAAACAAATTTTGCCGTATACATTTTACGAGATTGCACACTTGTACTATTGATATGCATTGTCATGAGATCGTGTTGGAGCCACACCTGTGTGTGACCGGTGTGCCTCGCAGGTGACGCTCATTCACCTCGCCACAATGTTGTTACATTAAATAATTGTCATTAAGATTAATACATCAGTACATTAATGATATCTGCAATACCTTAAATTGGTTCTGTTCTGTTTACCCTAAGGTGGGGTATCACTGCTCTCCAGAGATGGGCAGAGAGTTCTTGCCTAGAACAGAAGCATAGTGCCAATCCAAACTTTATGCTAATTGTCAATCATCTTTGACGATAGTGTTCCTGACAGAAATAGAGTGCTCCCTCAAAATCCACAGTTGATACCATTGGCTTGCATGCTTCCCCACCAAACCACTTCACCGGAAATTCCGCCCTGCAGCGAATTTCATTGGTTAAGGTTACAGTGACGGTAGATTTAGGATTCCTAAACCTACAGATATGTTTAGGGATCAGTGCTTGGTGTAGGCAATTAGTACTGTGATTGACAGTATCGTGATTGACATGACCAATACAATTTTAGGAATCAGCTGCAGGGCAGAGTTTCCATTGGCTCATAGGGACTCTTAACTCTCAAAATCACATTATAGCTGCGTCCTGAATTCTTAAAAATGCTGCCTTAGGAGAATACAAAGTATTCCAATGCATTCCAATTCATACCAAATCCATTGTTAGCTTCACTTCCTGTCTCCTGATCGATTTTTGAAGGCAGCATATAGATGTTGCCTTTGATATCCCACAATCCTCTGTTTTCCATTCTGTGACAATTGAGCTAAAAAGGAAAAATGGTGTCTGAAAGTTGTGGTTGGTGTTCAGTTTGTGTAAATGTAAGTTTTTGACCAACACTTTCCACTTTTGATGTAATTTCTAGCGAGAAATTCCTGTTTTTAGTAATTAAATATATGTTTAAAGTTTTCACCAATGCTCTCTCTTTTTTGTTGTAATTAAACTGTGCTGCCTCAGAAGTCATTGCCTGATAGATAAGACAGTAAGGCAACAAGTCAATGCCTAAGCTTTTGGACGCAATGCTTTTTGAACTACGTCATAATGACCATGTTTTATTTGGCTTACATACTAACATAGCAATTTGCCTGATAGCTTATAGCGTATACACATTTCCATTTACTCTATACACAACCACCTTTTTATTAACAGTTTATCAAGTGGAATTACATTGTACAATTTGTGTTATTCTGTACTATATAGGAAGCAATTATATAGACGATATGCATTGACGTCAATTTCCAGCTGGAACACGCCCCAGAAGAGTGGCAGAAGAGCTGCTGCATGACTGCATGGATTAGGTTGGACTCGATATAGTGTTCCTTACAACTTACCAAAGATACAGTGATCCATGGATATTGACATGCAGCCAGGAATCGTGTTTTCCTGACATTTATAGGAGTCTGATTTCGATACATAAATATTTATCCATCAGCCATCACAATAAATGAATTCCACATTTTTATATCGCCTAGACAGCGTGCAACGAGCGCTCCCTTTATTATCACCAAAAGCTCATTCAATGAACGTGATTCAACAAAGTGCTATTAAGAATCAGTGACGCTGATGACACAATGAATCTCTTATTTACATAATATCCACACTTAGAGAGGATTAGCGCACGTGCAGAACTCAGCACTGGACATCAAATCGAGCAGTGAGTGGATTCTAACTTCAACACCTGTGATTGGCCATTGTGTTCAAGAAATCAACAAACATGTCTGTGATTGGCTACATTACTCACTGAAGCGAAAACCCATAGAAAAATTAATCATTTGACGAGCACAAATACAGATACTCACTGGATCTTTTGCCAACTCTTTTTTGCTAATAATATGCTATCACTACACTGTAAAAAAATTACTGTAAAATTTACAGTTACTGTGAATACTTTCTACAGAAAGGTTGCTGTACTTCCATTTACAGTATTTTATATATACACTGTGAATTCAAAAACAATTAAATACTGTGATTTTAGTTGCATTTACAGTAACTTACTGGCTAATTGTTGCCAGTAAGTTACTGTAAATTTTACAGTAATTTTTTACTTTACATACAAAAAACTGTTAAGCACTATATATATTGTATACAATACAGTACTATAAACAGTAGATAACAGTTAATCACTATAAATTCAGTTTCTCACTGTACAATTTAAATACTGTATATACAGTATTTAAATTGTACAGTGAGAAACTTAATTTATCTGCTACTGATTGCTTTTAGAGAGAAAAGCTGCCCATAACCACTGGTCTAGGATCTGTTTTCTTCATATATGAAGAGAACAGATCCTAGACCAGTGATGGCAGCTTTTCTCTCTAAAAGCAATCAGTTGCAGAAGCAGCAATGGCAGTGGTTTAGTGAGAAAATTACACGCTATTATCAAGTGTCTCCCTCGGTCTAGAAGGGGGCACAGGGATGTGCATGGGGTCCATGGTCTCCTGGCGCTGGGCCTTTGTGTGTTTTTCGCGGCATTCACGCTGTAAACCACTGCTGCCTCTCAGTCTTTCTGCCACTCAGGGTGTAACCACAGTCACCCCAGCCGACCGTGACGTCACTTGCATACCCTCTAGGCCTATTTTAAATGTATGTATTATGTGTGTACTTAGTGTAACTGATAGTGGGATAGAAGGAGGACCCGATTTATCAGTGCTTTTCTGGGATTGTGTTATTTCTCAAAGGATATGTGGTGTTCTGTTTTAGATTTGTGGCATTGGTTGCACACCATCAAGTTGGGCAGCTCATTAGACTTTGGAAAAGAGCTTAGGTTTATCTTTTGAACTTTTGTATCTCTCTCTCCCACTCAGTCTTTACACACACACTCACTCCCTTTACCTTGTTGTATCCTCTATTCTGGAATTCTTATGAGCCACAGTTGCTGCAGTCGGCCGCCAACACTCACTCAGAGTAAGATGATAACAGCACTATCAAAACAGGTCTTCTCTCTGTAAAAGCAGTTCACAATGGTGTCATAAAAGAGGAAAATACTCAAATACACAGAATAAACGGTCTCGTGCTGGCCGCCTGCTCTTCGGGGACTATAAAAGGAGAGAGATGTGGTTGTTAGGGGGAAGAGTGAGAGCTACACAGCCAGAGAAAACAGTGAATGAAATAAATATAGAGGGATGGAAGCCTCGACTCAAGAGTGATGGGTTTCAGCTTTTAGCATTGAACTTTGTTCTTATCTGATCTTTGGCATGCATGTGTCTGTGTGCATTCATCTATATGCATAGCTTGTGTCCCAGTTCCTTAGAGCTCAGTGACACTTTTGAAGATAGTTTGTGAAGAGGGAGTCTAAAATAACTATTTTACACACACACACATTTGCTCAACATCCACATACAAACTCTGGTTATGACACTTTTGTGTGATGGTGTTTCATAAGACATAAATGCTGTTACTATTAAAAGATCTTACAAACCACAGTCCTGGCAGTTCCTCTCAGGTCAGACCATCTGTACCTAACGACCTTTCAAGGATCAAAAACTCCCTATAAAGTGTGGTCCAATGTGGTTCATCATCATGACAAAAATCGAGGGAACAACAAATACTGCTGGTTTGGTGGAAATTGCACAAAATGCTTCCCAAGGTCTCTTTTCCTAAGTGGAGGTTCCTTAAGACTTTAAGCAGACTTGATTTCTGGGCATCATAAATAATCTTTCAAGGTAATTCAATGTACTGTTGCTATAACTCTTAAAAAAATGAGGTTACAATTAGATCCAGATCCAGAAAGTTTAGCACATATTTTATTGATTTACAGCCACATTTTGTGTCAGATCTGCTGCCAATGATCTCAAATACTATTGGTTCCCATGTGTCATGTGACTAAATGGTACGTGAAACTGATATAAATGTAAGAGCTGTGCTGGAGAGAAATAACTTGAATTTTGCGTAAACCTCAAGTCACACTGTTTCAGCACACGACTGGACACTTTGTATTATACATTTAAAGGGTTAGTTAATTAATACTTGTATTCAGCAAAAATGCATTAAAGGGATAGTTCCCCATAAAAATAAATTTCTAATGTCATGTCATTCAAAACCCGTAAGACCTTCGTTCATCTTCTGAACACAAATTAAGATCTGTTTGATGAAATCTGAGAGCTTTCTGACCCCCTTATAACAGCAATGCCATTGTAAGTTTTAAAGCCAAGAAAGTAATAAAGATATGGTTAAACAAGACCATGTGACTCCAGTGGTTCAACCTTAATGTTATTAAGCGACGAGAATACTTTTTTGTGCACAAAAAAAAAAAACTTTATTTAACAATTTAACTTCTCTTCTGTGTCAGTTTCCTATGCTCCAATGCAAGTTAAGATTTACACAGTTTATATGTGATATAAACTAAAATCTATTGGCTATTTTAAAAAAGGGGAAGAGCTGGTTTGATATGTCCTGCCCTGTCTTCCTGTTTCAGTGGAAATTACATCAATGATTACATCAATTACAATAATGCTGTGCGTTTCAAGGCACTTCAGTGGGACTTTAAGGGTTCATATGACTACTCCAAGGTACTAACATGCACCTTTTAGGGGTAGATAAGGTACAAATGTGTCCCTGTTAAGGTACTGCCACAGTGAAATCTGTTGTACCCCTAAGGGTACAATTGTAACTTTTTTTCCTTTCCGTATATGGGTGCTTTGAAGAACCCAGAAACCAGCATGGTGATCTGAAGAACCTAATGAAAAATCAAGAACTGGTTACACCTCAATAATTATATACAGTAGCTCTGGACAGGAATACGTTTCTTTTCTGAGCTACTGAAGAATCTTTATTTTTAAGAGTTTACCGTATTTTCCGCACTATAAGGCGCACTTAAAAGCCTTTCATTTTTTCAAAAACGTCGAAATGTTTCAGTATGAAAAACCAATAAAAACAATTTAATAATAATAAAATGTTTCAGTACGACTGGTAAACTACAAAGCAGCACCGCTTGCAGCATTACGGCTACCGTAGTCAGTAAACACCGGTACTGTGCTTTCGGATAATGACGAGAGAGAGCCGGGCAGGTTGGATGCCCAACTGTTTAATTCGGACACTGAAGAAGAAGAATTCGATGGATTCGTGGACGGGGAATGAACTGAAAAAGTGAGCTTTACGTGTTATACGTAACTGAACAATGTGGAGTTATGCACTAACGTTTGATTTAGTGGTATCCGACTGTTTCTTTTACTAGGCTACATGTTTACTGAATTAAGGATAAGTTCCTTCCACGTTTGGGAGAAAAGTTAGCAAGGCTGGGAGATATTGTTTACATGCACATCAATGTTTGAACAACATTACCATGGGAGTGAACGGAGTTGTCAGAACGCTTAATAAAGTTGGACTTTAAGTTGGTTTTGTTGACATTCCCTTTAGCACAGAGCTCCATCTAGTGGATGCATAACGCAAACCCAGTTAAACGTTTGACTGCAGTATTTTCTATTCTATGCGCCTTATAATCCGGTGCGCCTATATATGAAAACGTCTCGGGTTATGTATATAACCCTTGTTCCCTGAGAGGAACGAGCACTGCGTCGAACGACGAATTTGGGGATGCTCCTAAGCATCAACGCATCTGAAGTATGAATGAAACTAGTCCAATCCTGATTGGTGCTACGCCATGACGTAGATGTGACGGCATACCCGGAAGCTATAAAGGAGCCCGCGCATTGTAGCGTCAATTATCGCGATGAAGCAAACGCTCTCAGGCGATATGCGGTGTGGCGACGAGACGCAGTGCTCGTTCCCTCTCAGGGAACAAGGGTTATATACATAACCCGAGACGCTCCCTATATCGAGGAACTTCGCACTGCGTCGAACGGCAATTTGGGGAACGAGTACCCACTAGGCCACACCAAGGATACGCCTGCCCTAACGTGAAACTGGAGACCAGGCACAATTAGGACTGGAGTACCCTGCCGGGTGTCGCCGGGAGGTGTAAGCTATAAAACCTTATAAAAGTGTGCTGAGTAGCCCAACCAGCCGCTTCACAGATGTCCTGCATAGGGACTCCGGACATGAGGGCCACCGAGGAGGCCATGCCTCTGGTGGAATGGGCCCTCAAGGCTATAGGTGAAGGCATATTGCGCACCTGATATGCCAAAGCTATTGCCTGCACAATCCAATTACTGATAGTAGGGGTTGATGCAGGCAACCCTTTCTTGGGTGAGCCAAAACACACTAACAGCTGGTCTGATAACCTCCACTGAGCTGACCTTTCCAGATAAACCCTCAAGGCCCGAACCGGGCATAAGAGGAACAGTCTCCCTTCTTCCGCCCGTCACGTGAGGCGGAGGATGAAACGCCTGAAGAACCAAGGACCTGACCACCCGGAAGGGACCTTGGGCACGTAGCCAGGTCTAGGGTGCAGTACCGCTTTAACTCCTCCGGGGCAAACTCCAGGCAAGTTGGCGTAACTGCCAAGGCCTGAAGATCTCCCACTCTCCTAAGAGAAGTTATAGCCAGGAGGAAAGCTACTTTCAACGTCAGATACTTGGGGTCTGCCGACTCCAGTGGTTCGAAGGGCCTCAGCCAGCCCCTCGAGAACCACTGCCAAATCCCATGTTGGTACTCTGGTACGGACTACAGGCCTCATCCTTCGTGCCCCACGGAGGAAACGTGACAACCAAATGGTGCCTACCCAAAGGCCCATCACCCGTAGGAGTGTGGAAAGCCGCAATGGCAGCCACGTACACCTTGAGTGTGGACGGGGTTAGACCCGCAGAGAAGCGATCTTGGAGGAACTCCAGCACTGAAGCCACCGGGCAGTTAACTGGGTCCACCTCACGCTCTCTACACCAAGTGGCGAAGACATTCCACTTGAGGCTGTACAATCTCCTCGTAGGACGGGGCCCTAGAGCTAAGTAGGGTCTCTATAACGCCTGCTGGCAGCCCTCCTCCCGGTACCTGGCCCCTCAGGGGCCAGACCCAGAGGCTCCATATTTCGGGCGGGGTGAAATATCGTGCCCCTGCCTGCGATAGGAGGTCCCTCCTCAGAGGACCTGCCACGGGGACCCACCAGCAGATCTATTACATCCGAGAACCATACTGGTCGGCCAACGGGTGCTACCAGAAGTAGGCTGACCCCTTGTTGACGGACCCTCTCCAGGACTCCCGGGAGCAGAGCAATCGGAAATGCATACAGACGCAGCCTCGGCCACGTCTTAACCATCGCATCCAACCCCAGGGGCTGGATGCGTGAGGGAAACCACAGTGGACAGTGGGGCGTCTCTCGAGACGCAAACAGGTCCACTTCCACTGGGCCGAACCTCTTGCACATGGCCTCCACCACCTCTGGGTGGAGCCGCCACTCCCGGGCCTCAGCCCCTGCCTCGACAGGATGTCTGCCCCTGATTCTGTACCCCGGGATATACATCGCCTGAGGGATAACAGTCTCTCCTGTGACCAAAGGAGAATGAGATGCGCCAATTTGCATAGGGGGCGCGATCTCAACCCCCCCTGGCGATTCAGGTATGCCACGACTGCCATATTGTCCGTGACGGACCAGAACGTGGTGCCCGCGGTTCGGGAAGAAGCTCCTCAGAGCTCTGTAAACCGCCAGCATTTCCAGGCAATTTATGTGCCAAGTGGAATGACGGTCGTCCCACGGACCCCTCGCAGCGGCCTTCCATGACCGCGCGCCAACCAGTAAGGGAGGCATCTGTTGAAACGGTTTTCCGCAACATGATGCTCCCAGCACTGGCCCCTGGGACAGAAACCAAATTTCCTTCCATATTCTCAGAGCCCGAAGGCATTTGCGCGTTGCTCTGATCATACGGAACGGGTTCCCTCTGGAGGAAAACCCCTTGGTTTTTAGCCACCACTGTAGGGCCCTCATGTGTAGCAGGCCGAACGGAATAACGTTGGCCGCTGCTAGATGTCCCACCACTTTTTGGAAGTGTTTTACAGTGATGCTGTGGCCCAGCTTTATTTCTGAGACTACCGCCAGAATGGTCTTGACTCGCGCGGGAGACAGATGTGCCCGCATCGAAATTGAATCCCATATTATACCCAGAAAACTTCGTTTTCTGGGCTGGCGTCAACACGCTCTTCGTGTTGAGTCTCAGCCCCAAGCATTGGATATGTGCTAGAACTACATCTCGATGTCGTACTGCCATATCGTATGACTGTGCCAGTATTAGCCAGTCGTCGATATAATTCAGTACCCGGATGCCCTGAAGTCTCAGTGGAGCCAGAGCTGCATCCATGCACTTGGTGAATGTGCGAGGGGAAAGAGCTAGACCAAACGGAAGTACTCGATATTGGTACGCTTTGCCCCCGAAAGCGAACCTCAGAAACTTCCTGTGGCAAGGAAGGATGGAGACATGAAAATAGGCGTCTTTTAAATCTATCGTGACGAACCAGTCCTTGGCCTGGATCTGACTCACGATGGTAGGAATGGTTAACATCTTGAACCTGAATCTCCTCAGAGACCGGTTCAGATACCTTAGATCTAAAATCGGCCGAAGCCCTCCATCCTTTTTTGGAACTATAAAGTACCGGCTGTAGAACCCGGCCTCCATCTCTGACGGTGGGACCCGTTCTATGGCTCCCTTTATCAGCAAGGATTCTACTTCTTGTTCCATTACCCGAACCCGCTCTGGCACCACTGCAGTCCATGTCACCCCATTGAATTTCGGAGGGGGGTGATCGAACTGCAGTCTGTACCCTAGTTCTACAGTCCGCAGGACCCATGTGGATATATTCGGAAGGCATTTCCATGCGCCGAGATAATCTACTAAGGAATCAGCCTCTCGAGGCTGACCTCGGTATTAATTGAATTTCGTTTTCGCTCCTGAAGCGGATGCCCGGCAGAGAGCTGAATACGATTTCTGGTATGTGGACACCCGTGCTGCCCCGTCGCAAGTCTTTCTTGAGGCGACTGGGGCACCACCTGTCCGTGGGAAAGCGATGTGGCCCGGCGTCTGTGGCGGCGGGATTACCACATCGTTTTCCCATCGAGAGCACCGCGCGAGACCACCTCGGTTGTTCTCGCGCGGTGGGGCCGCTCTTAGTAGTCCTGCCGCAGCTAGGACTTCTTCCCAGCAGCCTTCTTAGCGAGAAGGACGTTCCTCAGATCGCCCTTCTGCACAGAAGCCTGCTGGTGAGAGCGTCTCCTCTGTTGCCAGGCTCCCGGAGGAGGGGCTCTAGAGGCGACGCTCTCCTTCTGCACCTGACGGTGCGAGGAGCTGGCTGACGGCTGAGGCTGCCCACTAGTGGCAGCCTTCCCAGGTTTTGGCCGGACGAGGAGGAACTGTCGGAAGGCGCGGATTGCTTTTTCGCCTCCTGAAACCTGTCGGACGACCGAACTAACTGCGTGCCGAACAGGCCAGAAGGCGAAATCGGGAGTCTAGGAGAAAGGACTTGTCCTTCTCCTTCATCCCGACAGATTAAGCCATAAGTGCCTCTCCACAGTCACCATTGACGCCATGGAGCGGCCGATGGCACGGGCCGTCCTTGGTGACGCGGAGAGACAAATCCGCAGCCTTCCTAAGTTCAAGGATATCCTCCGGGGAGGGACCCTCGCCCTCGTCGAGCTCTTTAAGGAGGTCGGCCTGGTATGCCTGCAATATTGATAACGTGTGCAGGGAACTACCAGCCCGACCGCGCCATATATGCCCTGCCCACCAATGCCGATGTGTCCCTACACGGCTTGGTGGGCAGTACAGGCTTTCAGGGGACGATGCCGATTCGGGTGAAAGATAGCCCGCGAGCATCTTCCACGCGGCATCGTCCGTAGCCAGCCTCGCGCCCCCAAAACATTCGCATAATCTAACACGGGGGGGTTGGAAATGCGCGCGGAATATGGCTTGTTCCAGGACCTGCACAACTCATTATGCAGGTCCTGAAAAAATGGCAAGCCCCGGCGAGGTGTCTGAGCTCTCTACGCGAGAGAAACCGGTCATCCAGCTTGCTTGATGGCTGGGCTTCCTGTCTCTCCTGTGGCCAATCGATTTTTAATTTGGCCACAGCTCGCGTCAAGCACCTCTATAAGCTCCTCTTGGGCGGGTGGGTGTGGTGGTGACATATATCCGCACCACCCGCCTCGATGTTAATCCTCCGGATCCTCGGACTCGGAGAGGATCAGCATCGTGTTCTCCACCCCGGGGGAAGAAGCCGCTTCGCGGGCTTCCACACGAGGTGGGAGAACATCTGAACCGTCAGAGGAAGATTGGGAAAGTGCCTCAGCAGTCCCAATCTCCGCTGACAAGTCAGCTGTGAGCCCCATGATCTGCGGCGCGCGCCGCCTCGGACGCGGGCCCAGAACCACGGGCTCACGCGGTTGGCCGGCCTCGTCAAAGACCGCCAACCGGGACCGAAGTACCCTGAGCGTCAGCAGCTCACAATGGCTACAGGCGGCTCCCTCGAGAGCCGCCTGAGCATGCTGAACGCCCAGGCACTCAACACACAGAGTGTGTGTGTCCGCTCGAAATAAAGCGGGGACACGGGTGCACACAACTCTTAAATTCGGCCATATCTTTGATATATATATATATATTCTTCCTACGGGACAAACAACAATAAATAGACAGACAGTTTCACACACAGAGCGTTATGCTGAAGAGCGATAACTGGACGCTACAATGCGCGGGCTCCCCTTTATAGCTTCCGGGTATGCCGTCACATCTACGTCATGGCGTAGCACCAATCAGGATTGGACTAGTTTCATTCATACTTCAGATGCGTTGATGCTTAGGAGCATCCCCAAATTGTCGTTCGGCGCGGTGCGAAGTTCCTCGATATAGGGAACAGTTCTAAAATAGGCCATTCATTGAAGGTGCGGCTTATAATCCGGTGCGCCTTATAGTGCGGAAAATACGGTATATGAGGCATTATTGTCTCCGTCTGCATAAAGGGAGTAAAAATGAATAAAATGGAGACAGCATTTTGTTAGGCCCTCATAAAGGGTGGTCTTCTGTCTGTGTTGTCCTTCATCAGATGTCTGTTGTTAGTGGCAGTCATTTTCTCACGCTTTATCTTCACTGAAATCTCTCTGTCTCTCAGGACTATTTCTCAAACCCACCCTCTCATACTCTCTCTATCAGTTCTTCCCATCCTGGTGGCCCTCAAGAACCAGCGGGGGCTTGACAAAGTAAAACACAGTGTATATAGTAACGTCAGCAGTGCAGGACAGGCCAGAAATAGCATTCATCGGGACGTTTGGAGAGATGGAGGGTTGGTTTGGAGTGAGGTTTGGATGATGGAGACACCTCAAGTTTGAAGAGATCTCTCAGTATCAAGTTTTCAGAAGTGTTTCTGAAATATGGTATAACGCTAGGGAAAATCCTCTATGAAGGCGGTTGTGTGGACTGCCAAAATGAGGTTTGTCTACAGAGAAAATATTTGCTCAAAGAAATAGAGACCCTGAGGAGTGAGAGAAAGGGAGAACTCTTTTGTTCTTGGCGGTACTCAGTGGTCTATACTTCTGTTACATCTGGTACCAGCCTCGGATTGACTGGATTGTGGGTTCTAGAGTCAGAAAGAGAGTCTGAATTACATCAGCTCGAATAGTTCAGTGTTAAGGCTCATTCAGACTGTCAGTCCAAATGCAATATTTGTGCATATCTGATTGAAATCCAATCAGATTTAGCAAGTGTGAACAGCGAAAAAGAAATCACATGAATTGTGTTCTGAGCATTGTTTCGAGCAAAGGATTTTGCATGGTTTATGTGACTTTCGCCACGTAAAGCAGAAACGTCAAACATTGTTATAGGGAACATGCTGAAAGTCGCTTCAGAAACAAGGATGTGTTGTTGCAAAGTGCCAGACGAGCAGAAAATGGCAATATAAAGGAGACATGTTTTGAAACCAGCAGAAACGACAGCACACAATAAAGCTGCTTATACCAGACTACTATGGTTTTGCCTCATAAGACGCAGTAGTACAGCACGGCTGCTACACATGTTGTAAATAACACAACATCTGTATTGCAAATGCAAACCCCTCTGTTTTGCAGTTGTTGTCGTTGTTGTTGTTGTTGTTGTTGCTTTTGTTGTTTTTGACATATGGCTACGCAATGCAAAAAGAAAGAGAAGCATGGACACACAAATACACATGGATATGAACAATTGAGATACACAATGTGGATGTCAAGAATTTTAGATTCGGATACACAAATAGGATTTTGAGTGTCGGTGTAATTGTACACTTACTGACACCAGTGCAAGATAAGATGAACTGCTGTGGATCCATTTACAATGACTAAAGTACTTTAGAGGAATGGTTCACCCCAAAATAAAGTTCTGTCATTAATCAAACCCATATGACTTTTTTCTTCAGTGGACCACAAAAGAAGATGTTTTGAAGAATGTCCAGACTGCTCTTTTTCATACAGCATCAGTTGACCAAGTTGCTGATAAACTCCAAAAAAGAAGATAAAGGCACTATAAAAGCTTGTTTGCCATATTCCATGTCTTCTGAAGCCATATGATAGCTTTGTGTAAGGACAGCTCAACATTTCCCAACTTTTTTTCACTGAAAATCTTGCCTCCCACCATAGCTCTCATATTTAAATATTTGTACCTCTTCACATTCAAACTTGGCAAACATTCAGAGTGTTCAAGATGTCACAATTGTTGTAATATCTAGCGCTTTTCTGAATTGTTTACATCCTCGTCATTGTATATGCAGCACACTTTCCAAACACACTAGCTACTTTTCCATTGTGTTTCTGTATATGTCACGGGAAATAAAGAAGGATGCAAGTGCAAGTCAAATCTCAATTTAATGTCTCTGGTCAGGATACACTACACACACACAGACATCAGGAGAGCGGCGACACAGGGACTTTGGTGGGCCGTGGTGATGATCGTGGTGAAGTCCGTGGGAAGAGATGATCGTGGTGACGTCCGGGAAGAGATGATCCTGGTGAAGTCCGTGGAAGAGATGATCAAAGGTGAAGAAGCCAACGAAGAAACAGAATCCAGAGACAAGACACGATGAAACAAACTCCAAGGACGATGCACACACGAAGGGAACCGGAACACACACAGGGAACTCCAAACAACGATCTGACAAACATGAGACGAAAGACAAGGGAATAAATAGGCAGTCCCTGATAGAACACAGCTGCCGCTGATCAGTGATCAGCGGCGGCATGCGTGACAATTAACATGACATCACCACATACACACAGACCACAGAACGAGACTGCAGATCTACAACCGTGACAGTACCCACCTCCTAGGAACGCCTCTCGGCGTTCCCAGAGCACCTACCTGTCGATTGTAATCATCGATAAGGAGTGATCCAGGATGTCCCTGGCAGGAACCCAACTTCTCTCCTCCGGACCGTAACCCTCCCAGTCCACCAAGTACTGAAATCCGCGTCCCCTCCTTCTCGAGTCCAGAATGCGATTGACCGAATAAGTAGGTTCCCGTCTACGAGGCCGCGGTGGAGGAACCGGGTGGGCGGATTAATGTGTGAATAAAACACCGGCTTGATTTTAGAGACATGGAAGGCGGAATGAATTCTCCTGTACGCTGGAGGAAGTTTGAGTCGGACTGCCACCGGACTAATGATCTTGGTGACAGGAACGGGCCAATGCATTTGGGAGCAAGCTTATTGGAGGAACGGAGAGGAATGTTCTTGGTAGAAAGCCACACCTTTTGACCAACGCAGCGATATCGGGAGGCTTCGACCGGTGGCGATCGGCCTTAGCCTTGGTGCGCGCCCCCACTTGGAGAAGAGTCTCACGGGCTCTTGTCCAAGTGCGGTGACACCTCTGGATGAAGGCGTGAGCGGAGGGGACCGCGACTTCGGATTCCAGACTGGGAAACATAGGTGGCTGGTAACCTAAACTACATTCAAACGGTGAGAGGCCCGTGGAAGACACTGGTAACGAATTATGTGCGTACTCGATCATGGAGAGTTGCTGACTCCAGGAGGAAGGATTCTTGGAAACCAAACATCGCAACATTCTTTCCAAATCCTGGTTAGCTCTCTCGGTTTGACCATTGGATTGGGGGTGGAACCCCGAAGAAAGACTAACCGTCGCCCCCAGCAACTTACAAAACTCCTGCCAAAACTTGGACACAAATTGGGGCCCCCTGTCGGAGACCACATCCATCGGGAGGCCATGTAACCGAAAGACGTGATCAACGACAGTTACCGCTGTCTCCTTCGCAGAGGGTAATTTAGGTAAAGGGATGAAATGTGCCGCCTTCGAGAACCGGTCCACCACGGTCAAAACAACCGTGTTCCCCTGGGAGGGTGGGAGGCGGTGGCGAAATCTAGCGCAATGTGGGACCAGGGTCTCGAAGGGCAGACAGCGGTTGGAGCAACCCATCTGGGGGGGCGATTGGAAGTCTTACCAGTGGCACAAATCGCGCAAGCCAAAACAAAACTGCGAATGTCGCGAGCCATGGCGGGCCACCAGAATCGTTGCTTGACCAAAAAACTGGTGCGATTAACCCCTGGATGACAGGCTACGTTGGAACAATGCCCCCATTTAATGACACTGGACCTTAACCCCTCCGGCACAAATAAACGGTTCGGTGGGCATCCGGGCGGAGGCGTTACCCCTTCTAAGGCCGATTTGACCCTCGATTCGACCTCCCATGTCAGAGTGGAGACCACTAATGTCTCAGGAAGAATACACTCGGGAGTAGACGGGCGTTCGGAAGGGTCAAAAATACGAGAAAGAGAATCGGGTTTGATGTTTTTAGAACCCGGGCGGTACGAGAGAAAAATCAAAACGTCCGAAAAAAAGTGCCCACCGAGCTTGCCTGGAGTTTAGTCTTTTAGCTGTCCTGATGTATTCTAAGTTCTTGTGGTCGGTCCAAACAATGAAAGGTACCCCCGAACCCTCCAACCAATGACGCCACTCCTCCAACGCTTAACTTGACTGCCAGCAACTCTCTGTTACCAATGTCATAATTGCGTTCGGCTGGAGATAAACGATGAGAAAAAAACGCGCAGGGATGGACCTTATCGTCTGAGGGGGATCGCTGGGATAGAACTGCCCCTACCCCACCTCTGATGCATCGACCTCCACCACGAACTGACGTGAAGGATCAGGGGCTATGAGGATGGGAGCCAAACAAAGCGACTTTTAGTTTGGCGAATGCAGCCTCAGCTGCATCGGACCACCTGAACGCCGTCGTTCTGGTGGAGGTCAAGGCTGTCAGAGGCGGCTAGTTGGCTGAAATTGCGAATAAACCGCCGGTAAAAATTAGCGAAACCCAGGAACCTCTGCAGGGCCTTACGGGAATCTGGGCTTGGCCAATCCACCACAGCCTTAACCTTGTCAGGATCCATGCGAATTCCCTCAGCCGAGACGATGTACCCTAGGAAAGACACAGACTGTGCATGAAAATCGCATTTCTCCGCCTTGACAAAAAGCCCATTCGCTAACAGCCGCTGAAGCACTCGCCGGACGTGTTGAATATGTTCCTGGAGAGACGAGGAGAAAATCAATATGTCGTCCAGGTAGACATATATGAACTGATCAACCATGTCTCTCAACACGTCATTGAGTGCCTGGAAGACCTGGAGTTGGAAAGCCCGAAGGGCATGACCAAGTATTCAAAGTGACCCCTAGGGGTGTTAAACGCGGTCTTCCATTCATCCTCCCTGATGCGGACCAAATGATAAGCGTTCCTTAAGTCCAATTTACTGAAAACAGACGCTCCTTGCAACCTCTCGAAGGCTGAAGACATCAACGGCAAAGGATAAGTATTCTTTACCGTGATGTTATTCAACCCCCGGTAATCAATGCAAGGTCGCAGGGAACCATCCTTCTTTCCCACAAAAAGAACCCGCCCCGCCGGAGATGAGGAAGGGCGAATGAATTTAGCTGCTAGCGAATCAGAAATATATTTCTCCATGGCCTCCCTCTCGGGAGCGGACAGAGAGTACAACCTGCCCTTGGGCGGAGACTTACCTGGAACTAACTCTATAGCACAGTCATAGGGACGAGGAAGAGAAGCAGCCCTGGACTTACTGAACACTTCCTTCAGGTCTAGATACTCTGCGGGCACGTTTGACAGATCCACAGCCTTTTCCTGTAACACAGAAACAGACACAGAAGAACAAGCAGACCCAAGACAAGACTTATGACACTGAGTGCTCCACTCCAGGACGGTGTGCTGACGCCAGTCCACCTTGGGGTTGTGTTGAGGAGCCAGGGTGTCCGAGAACAATGGGGGCCAGGGTGAATCCATGAGAAAAAATGAAATAGACTCAGTGTGATTGCCAGACGTGATGAGGGTAATGGATGTGGTGGTGAGGGTTATGTTGGGTAATTCTTGACCATTGAGGCGTTGACAGAAATCTGTTTAGTGAGAGAGGATGATGGGTAGCTGAAAGCGGTGCAAACTGTGTGTCCATGAAATTACCTTCAGCCCCGAATCCAACAGTGCGTGACAGGTGAGCGTGTGTGTGGCCCACCTCAGTCTAACCGGGAGAAGAGTGGATGGTGAGGACTTCTCAGCGGAGATCCCACCCGATAGTAGCCTCAATGTTACTACCGGGCTCGATCTTTTACCGGGCAGGTGTTCAGGAAGTGCCCAGCCCTCCACAGTAAATACACAGTCCTTGGGACCTCCGCCGCTCCTTCTCCTCCCGGAAAGCCGAGCTCTCCCTACCTGCATGGGTTCCGGATCGAAAGAGGACCGACCGTGTCTCTGGTGCTGAAGCCTCGCGCCTCCGCCCCGAGATGCGAGGTCGGAGCGAGAAGTCTCTCCAGGCGGTTGATGCGGGCGTCCACCGTAGGGCAAGATCAACCAGTTTATTAAAACTCTGGGGTAAGTCCAAAACGTAGATCTCCCTTTGGACACGGTCGGCCAACCCATGCAGGAAGATGTCCCACTCCTCGCTCCAGTTACACTCAGCCGCCAGTGTTCGAACTCGATGGAATAATCCGCCACCGTGCGATCACCCTGCTTGAGGCCCGCCAACCGCGTCGAGCTGCATCCTTTCCTGTGACCGACGGTCAAACACTCTCCTCATTTGGCGAGTGTCTGGAGCGAGGAACAGCACGGATCTTGATTCTCCCACACCGCTGTTCCCACAGCGCTGCCTGCCCGGTGAGCAAGGTTAGAACGAATGCCACCTTGGACTCCTCTCTTTCAAGGTGCGTGGCTGTAGAGAAAATACAGTGAACACTTGTTCAGAAAGGCTCTGCAAAACTCGGCTCACCGGCATAGGTTTGAGGCGTAGGTAGGCGTGGTTCAGGTTGGTCTCCTTGCGTGGGTTGTGTAGGGGAAGCGGGCGGTGTGGGTGGCACAGCGGGACCTCGAAGATCTTGTAGCTGCTGGGAGAGCTCGGACACCTGTGTCACCAAAGCCTGCACGGCGCTTCGGTAGCGGAAATGCTCTCCTGCTGCTGGTCCATCCGCAATGCTGTGGTTGATAAACTCCGTTAATGCGCTGCGCTTGCTGCATCCATATTGTATGTTGGTCAGATCGTTCTGTCACGGGAAAATAAAGAAGGATGCAAGTGCAAGTCAAATCTCAATTTAATGTCTCTGGTCAGGATACACACACACAGACAGCAGGAGAGCGGCGACACAGGGACTTTGGTGGGCCGTGGTGATGATCGTGGTGAAGTCCGTGGGAAGAGATGATGGTGACGTCCGGGAAGAGATGATCGTGGTGAAGTCCGTGGAAGAGATGATCAAAGGTGAAGAAGCCAAGAAACAGAATCCAGAGACAAGACACGATGAAACAAACTCCAAGACGATGCACACACGAAGGGAACCGGAACACACACAGGGAACTCCAAACAACGATCTGACAAACATGAGACGAAAGACAAGGGAATAAATAGGCAGTCCCTGATAGAACACAGCTGCCGCTGATCAGTGATCAGCGGCGTGACAATTAACATGACATCACCACATACACACAGACCACAGAACGAGACTGCAGATCTACAACCGTGACAGTATAAACGTGCTAGACGGACGTGTATAATCATTGCATCTTTTGCTTCTAAGTTAAAATTAGTTCAACTTTTTAAAAAAAAGTGCATCAGGACCATGCGTTTTTCCCCATTCCACTGCACGCATCTCATGTTTTTCAAAGCAAAGGCGCATTCTGTGTGAACGAACCCTAAGATGTTTTCAAACTTCTGTGGTATAGAGGATATGCATTGACATCACTTTCCCACTGGAACACGCCCATCTCAGCCGGACTGAAGGTCTGCTGCATGACTGGAGTTAATAGAGGAAACTGTGAGTAAAGAACATGAGATGGTAAATATTTAATTGATTTGTCAATACAATAAATAACAATACAGTTTAGGGTATGATTTTACATGCAAAATTTTACATATTGACACAAAATTATATAAATCCACGTTTCGCTGCCTGGAGTTCAGTTGTTTCTGTGAATTACAGCGATCCATTTGCTTCTGTTTTCTGTAGCTTTCAGCAGTCTGTAAAAATATATACCCTAGATTTCTTGTCAAATATTTGTACAGTCAATCTCAAAGCTTGTTCCAATGCTGCCACTCAGTTTTTTGCCACTCAGTGGGCATAACCGGTCGACCCTCTATAAGATAAATACTTTCTTTCTAACAAACGTAACCAGTGTTTCATAATTGTTGCATAGCCTTTTTTTTTTCTTTGTTTAGCATTGAAAACTTTGTCTTGTACAACCCATTTTGTACACATATAACTATAGTGTGTCCCTTTACATGCAAATGAGCTGCTGCTCCCCGCCCCCTTCCTGAAGAGGGATCCTTCACACAAACATCGAAAACTCCGTCAACAGTAAAACAGGAGACTCTCACTCAGCCAAAATGTCAGAAATAACCAGTTGTGGAGTGCAGCCTTACATGTTTGAACCAGAGTCAGATACAGATGGAGAGACTTAGGAAGAGGTTGCAACTTTTAGGCTACACCGGGACATTTCTGAATGGCTAGTGAATACATTTATGTTGGCTAACATCCGTCACCTGACTATACAATGCCAAATTAAATATGAATCACGCAGATGGTGCGGGGTAAAACTAACAACATGGCTCATCAACAAAACAGTCTACACTAAACGACTTCACATATGACAGTGCATGTATTGTGTTTGATTTAAATGGTGTGCGATATCTTTGACACCATAAAAGTCTGCTAGATGAGGTTACTTTAACATCAAATGGAGACTTTTGCTCGAGTCACTTGCTTGTCACGCTTGTCTCCTGAAACAAAAACTTTCTCACAATGGTCTCTTTTAAAGCTTTAGAAGAGAATGAGATCTCAACAACATCACACACTGTGCACAGATTTTTTCTCCATAGCTAGAGATTCTGAATCTCTCACATTTTTCTCCTTTAACTTTTAGAACTGATCTCAAGAACATTAAAACGTGTGTACCAAGTCAAATGTCTCAGTTTGAATTAAACATTTCTACCATATGATATAATCAAATTTAGTATAATCAAATTAGTCAAGGATCGAGTCAAAAGCCATTCATATGGTAACTCCAAAAAACTCTGATGTACAGTTATGCATTAAATGGACATAAACAATTTTTACTCTGTAAGAATGTCCCTCCCCCAAACCACCTGTTATTGACTAGTGGCAGCAAGTCATGATTCTGCTAAGCTATGTAATAAACTAATGTCTGTTGGCTATCCCCAAAAAGGACATGGTTTTTGATATCCCACCTCCACTATGTCTCAAAAGAAAATATGTCAACACAAATAATAAAACTGTGTTCATCAAAGCATTTCATCCAGACATTTAATTCACTTCCTTAATTCAAATGTGTGTGTTTGGGTGGGTTTTGTGTGTGTGGTCAGCATTAGTCTGTGATCAGTGACTAGCTGAGAGAGATAGAAAGTAAAAGTCGATGCTCAAGTGTGTGTGTGTGTGTAGGGTCAGGTCAAAGGTCACTGAGTCCTAATCGTCACAACTCTGCTTCCTCACAGTCCTCACTGCAGGCACACTGACAACAGGGTCAGCGGGGTCCCGGAGGTCACTGGGGGTCGGGGGATCGAAAAAGATGGGCCACACAGAGATCACTCACAACTTCTGTCACTCCAAATACTCTTCAACTAATGCATTCAGTAGCCGCTCATAGACTGAAATGATCGGAAAAGCACAGTTTTCTTCCCTTTGTTGTTGTATTTTGAGAAAGAAAATTGGGCGGGACTTATCTATGAGCTTTATAGGCCCTTCATATTAGACTTTGTGTTCCATTCATACAGGTCCTTCTCAAAAAATTAGCATATTGTGATAAAAGTTCATTATTTTCCATAATGTAATAATAAAAATTAAACTTATATATTTTAGATTCATTGCACACCAACTGAAATATTTCAGGTCTTTTATTGTTTTAATACTGATGATTTTGGCATACATCTAAAGAAATTAGCATATTTTATCCGACCAATAAAAGATAAGTGTTTTTAACACAAAACAAAGTCAACCTTCAAATAATTATGTTCTGCTATGCACTCAATACTTGGTCAGGAATCCTTTTGCAGAAATGACTTCTTCAATGCGGCGTGGCATGGAGGCAATCAGCCTGTGGCACTGCTGAGGTGTTATGGAGGCCCAGGATGCTGGATGCAGGATGCAGGATGCAGGATGAGTGTTGGGTCTTGCGTCTCTCAATTTTCTCTTCACAATATCTCACAGATTCTCTATGGGGTTCAGGTCAGGAGAGCTGGCAGGCCAATTGAGCACAGTAATACCATGGTCACTAAACCATTTACCAGTGGTTTTGGCATTGTGAGCAGGTGCCAGGTCGTCCTGAAAAACGAAATCTTCATCTCCATAAAGCTTTTCAGCAGATGGAAGCATGAAGTGCTCCAAAATCTCCTGATAGCTAGCTGCATTGACCCTGCCCTTGATAAAACACAGTGGACCAACACCAGCAGCTGACATGGCACCCCAGACCATCACTGACTGTGGGTACTTGACACTGGACTTCAGGCATTTTGGCATTTCCTTCTCCCCAGTCTTCCTCCAGACTCTGGCACCTTGATTTCGAATGACATGCAAAATTTGAGCGACAGTCCAGTGCTGCTTCTCTGTAGCCCAGGTCAGGCGCTTCTGCCGCTGTTTCATGTTCAAAAGTGGCTTGACCTGGGGAATGCGGCACCTGTAGCCCATTTCCTGCACATGCCTGTGCACGGTGGCTCTGGATGTTTCTACTCCAGACTCAGTCCACTGCTTCCGCAGGTCCCGAGGTCTGGAATCGGTCCTTCTCCACAATCTTCCTCATGGTCCGGTCACCTCTTCTCGTTGTGCAGCGTTTTTTGCCACACTTTTTCCTTCCCACAGACTTCCCACTGAGGTGCCTTGATACAGCACTCTGGGAACAGCCTATTCGTTCAGAAATGTCTTTCTGTGTCTTACCCTCTCGCTTGAGGGTGTCAATGATGGCCTTCTGGACAGCAGTCAGGTCGGCAGTCTTACCCTTGATTGCGGTTTTGAGTAATGAACCAGGCTGGGAGTTTTTAAAAGCCTCAGGAATCTTTTGCAGGTGTTTAGAGTTAATTAGTTGATTCAGAAGTTTAGATTAATAGCTCGTTTAGAGAACCTTTTCATGATATGCTAATTTTTTTAGATTTTGGGGTTTTTTGGGTTTTCATGAGCTGTATGCCAAAATCATCAGTATTAAAACAATAAAAGACCTGAAATATTTCAGTTGGTGTGCAATGAATCTAAAATATATGAAAGTTTAATTTTTATCATTACATTATGGAAAATAATGAACTTTTATCACAATATGCTCATTTTTTGAGAAGGACCTGTATAATTAGAATATCATCAAAAAGTTGATTTATTTCACTAATTCCATTCAAAAAGTGAAACTTGTATACTATATTATTTCACTACACACAGACTGATATATTTCAAATATTTCTTTCTTTTATTTTTGATGATTATAACTGACAACTAAGGAAAATCCCAAATTCAGTATCCAGAAAATTTGAATATTGTGAAAAAGTTCAATATTGAAGACACCTGGTGCCACACTCTAATCAGCTAATTAACTCAAAACACCCGCAAAGGCTTTTAAATGGTCTCTCAGTCTAGTTCTGTAGGCTACTGACTGACACCTTGTACAAGGAGGGCAGGACACAAAAGGTCATTGCAAAAGAGGCTGGCTGTTCACAGAGCTCTGTGTCCAAGCACATTAATAGAAAGGTGAAGGGAAGGAAAATATTTGGTAGAAAAAATGTGTACAAGCAATAGGGATAACCGCACCCTGGAGAGGATTGTGAAAGAAAACCAATTCAAAAATGTGGGTGAGATTCACAAAGAGTGGACTGCAGTTGGAGTCAGTGCTTCAAGAACCACTACACACAGACGTATGCAAGACATGGGTTTCAGCTGTCGCATTCCTTGTATCAAGCCACTCTTGAACAACAGACAGCATCATATCATCTGCTGGTGTTGGTCCACTGTGTTTTCTGAGGTCCAAGGTCATTGGATTGGTCTACTCTGCTCTGATTGGTCAGACGGCCCTGTCGGTTGTGATTGGTCTACTCTGCTCTGATTGGTCAGATGACCCAGTCTGTTGTGATTGGTCTACTCTGCTCTGATTGGTCAGATGGTCCAGTCTGTTGTGATTGGTCTACTCTGCTCTGATTGGTCAGATGGCCCAGTCTGTTGTGATTGATCTACTCTGCTCTGATTGGTCAGATGACCCAGTCTGTTGTGATTGGTCTACTCTGCTCTGATTGGTCAGATGACCCAGTCTGTTGTGATTGGTCTGCTCTGCTCTGATTGGTCAGATGACCCAGTCTGTTGTGATTGGTCTACTCTGCTCTGATTGGTCAGATAGCTCAGTCTGTTGTGATTGGTCTACTCTGCTCTGATTGGTCAGACGGCCCAGTCGGTTGTGATTGGTCTACTCTGCTCTGATTGGTCAGACGGCCCAGTTGGTTGTGTTTGGTCTACTCTGCTCTGATTGGTCAGATGGCCCAGTCGGTTGTGATTGGCACGGGCAGACAATGAAGCCCATAGGCTGGAATTATGCAAATTTGTTACATTGTCACGTTCAGCAATTCAGAATCGACTCTTATTGTTTTAGGAGGCAATACATTTATTTGTTGTGCACTTTAATCTTTGAAACTTTACAGACCTTTACTTTCACAAACAGCTATATGCCACAACATGAAAGGTAATATTAGAAAAAGCATTATAGGAGCACTTTAAAAAATATTATGTAAAAACAAAAAAATTCTAGATATTCAATAAAAAAAAAAAAACCTTTACACTCACAACAAACAGAACAAAAATCTTTGGTGGTTATTTTTCATGGCGACTAGAGAAGGATTTCATGTTTATGCCAGTTTACCAAAGTTTCAAATAAACCTGCTTGCTAAAGAACTTTCTTACTAACCGTTGATCAGAAATTGACTGGTTACTGTCTCCCCTACTGGCAGATGCAGTAACTACACAATTCATGATGCCAAAAATCATGTATCCCCATTGACGGTCACCCATTTAAAAGTAGCCATATTCAATTATAATATTCTAGCCATAATCTAAACAACATATAACTCAAGTATTTCTTTATGTTACCATAGCTTTTATATAGCTTTTTTGTTTGTTGTTGCATGTAATTATGGACTTCCTAGGGAAACAGGGACTGTCAGATGACCCTGTTAAACTAAACAATTGCAGTAAAAGTCGAAAGTGCAATACTTTTGCATACTGTAGTTTTGTGTTTTATATTGTGTAGGTGTCTGGCTACTTCACATTATTTGTCTTACTGAAATACTTCTGCTCATCAGCTGTGGGCCACTATTACCTAATACTATCTGTTAATGCAGAACGACTGTCGTTCTTACTACTTTGAGTAAAGATAAAGGATGGAGCAAGATTTGTTTTACAAACGCGTTTACATCAGTCATTCACATTAGTGCTGGGCTAGCGTATGCGCAGTTATTGAAACAGTTCCCGCATGTGCACCGCAATAAATTAGAAATACACACATGGGTTTGTTGATGGAAACACGCTTGTTAATGCTGATGGTGAGGAATTACAGCTGCAACATCTCATAATGTATCTCAAACTGAGTCTCGTGTCACTGAGGAACGTCCTGCTCAAGTCGTCCTTGCGATGGAGGTTCGGGTTGAATTGTTAGTTCTTCCAGTGTTTCATCATCGGACTCGCACTCGGATTAATATGGTCAAATCAACATCATCATTACTTACTGTCTTTACAGTGTGTAATCGATGAGCTTTAGGAAGCCTCTGTAGCTGAAGTTAATTTATGAAACATGGACAATTAACTTCTGAAACACGTGTTGTATGTGGTAGACCAATCACAACACACTGGGTCATCTGATCAATCAGAGCAGAGTAGACCAATCACAACACACTGGGTCATCTGACCAATCAGAGCAGAGTAGACCAATCACAACACACTGGGTCATCTGACCAATCAGAGCAGAGTAGACCAATCACAACACACTGGGTCATCTGACCAATCAGAGCAGAGTAGACTAATCACAACACACTGGGTCATCTGACCAATCAGAGCAGAGTAGACCAATCACAACACACTGGCTCATCTGACAAATCAGAGTAGACCAATCACAACACACTGGGCCATACAGGCCCGTCGCAAGGGGGATGCGAAGCCCTGTGCGAACGTGATATGCGAGGCCCAGGGTTATATTAACGGGGCCAGTTGCTGTAGTGATGAAAAATTTGTTGTTTATGTGAATATTTAAAAAAAAGTTAAACAGTTAAACTGAAACTGTAACTGATCTGCTCAGTGGGCCCATTTTGAAGCTTAAATTAGCCTATATGTTCTAAATTATGAATGGGTCAAAAGCGTTTGCCAAACGACCTGAAACTACTTGAGTTAGTTTGGACTGCTCTCTCAGTAGCCGCGTTTTCATTACATATTTGCTTTTGCATTATTCTAGTCTACTGAATGTCGATAAAAACTACTGCGAAACTGCGGTGCGTTTCCATTAACCGTTGTTATGTAACTAAAATGTTTTTTCTTATATGCCATGTAGGTTGGTAGGTTTATGTATATCCCAGCCACCCAAATAGCCATTATGTTTAATGAAAGGACACATAGGCGTGATATTCAAGCATTAATTCAAATTAAAAGAGCGAAATGTTTGAATTTGCATGGTGGTAAAGTTTTTTTTAACCATTTCGTTATTTTGGCCTTGAATTTTGTTTGTTAGAAATATGAAGCAAATTTAGAAATTCTTTTGAAATGAAAAACTTTGCGTTTAATAAATAAATTAATGTTTTGAAATGAAACGTTTGGAGCACGCAACATAATCTGTTCCCTGAATTAACTTACTTGTTATTGTGAGTGTAGGCCTACACAAATAAAAGTAGACAGTTTATAGTTTATAATTATGTCTTGCACTTTTCTGTATGGCTAAAAATGATGGAGTATTGTGAGTTATATCCGCTGTCATAAAGAACAAATGTCAATCAGAAGCGCCGGCGACTTCATTTGCCATGTATTTAGGCTATGTTTAAATTAGTGGTGGGCCGTTATCGTGCTGCGTTAACGTGAGACTCTTATCGGGCGATAAAAAAATTATCGCCGTTAATCTATTCTCAAAGTTGGGTTGGGAGCTGGGTCTATACTACGCAAGCTATGATGACTTTCAAATAATATAATATGAACACAGTCCAGCGGGGGCAGAGGGAGGGGGAAGCAATCGAACTCGGGTCAGGTCCAGGCAATCGAACCAAAAGTATGAAAGCACCAATAATTGTTTTGGCATCACACATATTCTGAATGCCTTCGGCAGAAATCAGATGAGCCATTCTAATCTAGATTAATCTAGATTCATTCCAAGATCACAGTGAGATTAATCTAGATTAAAAATTTTTTATCTATGCCCACCACTATTTTAAATATTGGCCTATAATATTACTTTTTAAATGTCATATGTTGATTATGAAAAGTTAACAGCATGTGCAAGATAGGCCTTGGCTAGCCTATACATAAGATGTGCATATGTCTAGAGACATGGAGTGGGGTCGGTCAGACATGATTTATTCGTTATGTTTTTCAACGCAGCGCAGATTTCTAGTGTAGCCTATTTACTTGAACGTCTTAGGTAGTCTAATATCTATAGTTTCAGAGGCAGCTAAAATCAGAATTGAAATGGCCTGAATAAAGCTCTCTCTGCGAGCCTGTCGTGCGGTGCCACACTAAGTGACATATATGCGCGTGAATCGCTGTCACATGCGCAGTCTCGCACAAAGAAAAATATAGTAAGTTAGCCTACTGCATGATAAAATTCTAACCAGCAGAATAATACAGCACATTTTAGCTAGCCTATGTCTTTTAACTATTATAGTATTTTGAAGGACATAAACTTTAACTAGCTTTTTACATCAAGTCAGCTGTCACTACTTTGCGCAAGGCCCTGTGCGGTTGCACACTTGGCACAGCCCTTGCGACGTTACTGGGGCCATATGACCAATCATAGCAGAGTAGATCAGTCACAACACACTGGGGCTGAATCCGAAATCGCCCACTAAACCCTCATTCATTATTCCCTACGTTAGTCCATAATATAGTTCACTTGAAGGAGTGAATGAAAATGAGTGAGTGAATTCCCACAGCCATTGTGTGTGCATTGGCTGTACACTTGTTTTGCGGTGCATTGTGGGATTGAATGAGTGCACTCAATAACGTCCACTATGGTTTCGGACACCACTACAAATGGCTGTCCCCTCAAATAGTGCCCTATTTAAGGGTATAGGGGGCGATTTCGGATTCACCTTGGGTCATCTGGCCAATCAGAGCAGAGTAGCTTGCAGAAAGGAGGGATTAGAGACTGATTCATCCATCGAGTCATTTGAGAATCATTGAAAAATGTGGTGACGCTGTAATGTATATTATGAGAAAATGAAAGTTTTTTTGTACTTTGATCCATGTAAAACTATGGTAGGACACTCCAAATCAAAATTGGGAGCCTTAAAATAGCATAAAAGGGACAATAATAATAATAATAATAATAATAATGTTACATTTATATAGCGCTTTTCAAGGCACCCAAAGAGCTTTACATAGAAGGGGGAATCTCCTCAACCACAACCAATGTGCAGCATCCACCTGGATGATGCGACGGCAGCCATTTTGCGCCAGAGCGCCCACCACACACCGGCGGATTGGTGGAGAGGAGACAGAGTGATGAATATATGGGGATGATTAGGAGGCCATGATGGACAGAGGCCATGGGCAAATTTGGCCAGGTTGCTGGGATTACACCCCTATACTCTTTATTGAAGGACATCCTGGGATTTTTAATGAGTCAGGACCTTGGTTTAACGTCTCATCCAAAGGATGGTGCTTATTGACAGTGCAGTGTCCACATCACTATACTGGGGTGTTAGGACCCACACAGATCACAGGGTGAGCACCCCTTGCTGGCCTCACTAATGCCTCTACCAGGAGCTTCCTAGTTTTCCCAGTTGGTCTCCCATCCAGGTACTGACCAGGCTCAGCCCTGCTTAGATTCAGTGGGATACCAGCCTTGGGCTACAGGGTGACATGGCTGCTGTTACGCTTTAAAAGTCGTGTAGTGTATTCCAGCCTTTACTTCATCAAAAACAAAAAGATGTTTTGAGAATATTCATGTTAGTGACAGAAAACTCCATTGGTTCTCATAACTGGTCATGCAGAAGGTTGAAATTCCTTTAATGTACTTTACCAAGGTGGTTGTAGATATGACTGGCCTGTATACACTCACACGATTGTACAAACATTATAAAATGTACTAAGTGACTGTACAAATTACCCACAGCCATTGTTTTTAGTCTAATGGGCCTGGGCTTAAAAGCCCTATGTGTCTGTGATTGTATGAGTGTATCCGCCTGATCATCCATGTATGCCCATGTTCTTCAGTTGTTTTCTGCAGAAACCTGCCTTTAATAGATGTGGGTTGGTAGGCACTGATGAAGGGCCATGTAAACAGCATCTAAACATGATCCACAAACACAGAGCCATGATCGTTAATGGCAACTTATATGCACATCCATCCTCCATTACTGTGGCTGCTTGTGCGACCACCTTGTTTATAGAGCATTAAATCAAATGGCTTTGAAAATCAATTAAAGAAAACACAATGTGTACATGAAACAGACCACACAGTCAGACCAGAGGCTAATGTTCATACTGAGGTGCATTAGCCAGATGTTAGAAGTAAATATAACATGTCAGAAAAACTGTAATATTAATTTAATTTAATGCTTTTATTTTAATTTTACACAGTACACACACACACACACACACACACACACACACACACACACACACATATATTATGCAAACACAAACTTTTATTTTGGATGTGATAAATCGCAATGTGATTAATTGACAACACTAGTTTAATCTTGACCATCCCTTAATAAATTCAGAGGCCCTTAGTTAAAACCTTGTCACAGGGAACTATAATAACCAAAAATTGCTTAAAATGTATTATTGTAGGCCTACTTTATATATTTTGTATTATTATTATTAGCAACACCCTTATTGTTGTTGATATTATTATTTATTTTTTTCGTAGTATTCGTGTTTTTAGTTTTATTTAGTTTATTTAGTATGATGTGGTGAAATTTCCCGGGACAGTAAAATTATGTAGCTCGAGGTGACAAACTTTCCACCAATCAGATCGCAGAAACTCACTCTGTGACTGACACTGAGGTGGACCTTCATAAACTTTCCACCAATCAGGGCGCAGAAACGCATTCCCCGTAGGACCAACAGCCAATCGGAACGCAGTGTCAGTCTCATGTACAGACAGTAACATGGAAGATCAGACTGGATTGAGATTTAAACATACAGCGACATAACCCGTGTTTCCTCAGCTGTTTTGTTTCTAACAAAGGCGTCTTTCTGAAGTAATGAGAATGTTGGGCATGTACGTGCCGGACAGATTCGTGCTGAAGTCCTCTAAAGTTCAGGACGGGATGGGGCTGTACACTGCCAGAGCAGTCAAGAAGGTTCGTGCATATAAAACAAACTCTCAGCATGAAAGATAAAGTATGCGTTCTGTAGTAACTTCTGGGGAAAGTCTTCTTTTATGATTATTTTCACTTTGTTCATAAAGTATATACGCCTGGTTGTATCTGCATTCCTCTGTGTATGTGCTTACGTGTGCTGCCACGTCCCTTACAAACATTCACCATGGTTACCATCGTTTCCGCCCCAAAATCAACATGCCAGCCACCGTTTCCGCCATAAAGTTACTACAGTTATTGTTGTTATTACAGGACTAGTACGGTTTACGTGGTTTTAGCCTCAGCTGTCAGTAAAAGCAAATTAAAGAAACACCAGAAAGAGTTTTTTACACTGTGTGAGAAAGATTTAATATGAACTTTGTATGACTTTTCAGCAAAAAACAATAAATATAGTTACTGTGGTAATTGTTTGTAAGTGGTAAAACGACTTTTACCCTCTACAACTAACAAGATAAAGTGTGTGAACACCACAAAACCGGCAAGAACATGTCATTCTCATATTTTACCCCAACAAAAGAAAATACACTACATTTTGAATGATATTCACATTATATATATATATATATATATATATATATATATATATATATATATATATATATATATATATATATATATATATATATATATATATTCTTCCTGAAAAGTTTACACACCCCTTGCAGAATCTGCTAAATGTGAATAATTTTAACAGAATAAGAGTTATTTTTAGATTTTTAGAATTATTTTTTATTTTGTGCATTTCTGAATAAGATATTTTATTTATATATATATATATATATATATATATATATATATTTATATATATATTTACATATAGTCCACAAGACAAAATACATACATTCCCTGATGATCCACGGCTGTGTGTGTGTTTTGTGATGGTTGTTCTTGAGTCTCTTGTTTGTCAGTTAAACTGTTAAACTGACCAACTCTCTTCAGAAAAATCATCCAGGTGCTGCAAATCGTTCAGTTTTCCAACATCTTTTGCATATTTTAACCCTCTCCAGCAGTGACTGTATGATTTTGAGATCCATCACACTGAGGACAATTGAGGGACTCAAACACAACTATTAAAAAAGCTTCAAACATTCACTGATGCGCCAGAAGGAAACACGACAATTCATCGACTGGCCACTAGGGACAGGCTCCAGAAGGGAGCAGAATCTCATTGAGCCCCATGTTAAAATGCCCAACTTAACAGCAGAAAAAAAACATGTTTACAGCCTGGTACAAATTGTGGTTATGGCTAATTTGGCCCTTCATGACGACTGTGAGGGGGTGAATTTTTTATAACTCATTCGTTTACATTATATAAAGCCTTAAAGTTCTGCATAATTAAAGGCGTGGCCACTTTGAGTGACATGTGGATAGCCGTTTGTCTGCTGTCTGTTAGTCATCACGTCACCTCAGCTCCGCCCACATCCCACCTCTTTGCCCATTTTCTGTTATCCGGGAGTGACGCGTGGTGACGCGCTGCCAAGATGGCAACGGCCAGCTTGACCTTCTTTACGTTTCAAAACTGCTCTTCAGAATCCTATGGATGACGTCACGGACACTATGTTCATATTTTTTTACAGTCTATGTTTCTGTGTGAACCGGTCCTTACACATGCGTTTTATTTATGTCTCAACTGTTTACGTTTACTTAAGACATAACCTACTATGTTTACTAGGATTATTGCCAATAGGGCAGTTTTTATATAATTTTGTGTGAATATATCTATTCAACCGCTAGAACACGTGAAAGATAACTCAATTCAATATTCGCAGACTATCTGAGACGCGACTCTCTGGGCTTTCTTACCTGTGTTGCGCACACAAAACATCTAAAACAGCACATACCAATGAGTACTGAGGCTTTAAACTTTGTCAGCTGGAGTCCCAAGTTTGGTTTGAAGATGAAAAACATCCCAAGCACAATGTTCTTTCAGCATTCCTGATTTCTAACACACACTCACAGCGTTCGGCTGGTCTAGTGTCTGTCAGAGCGGAAACTAAAGCAGATGCTCTCCGTGTGTTTTTCTGTCATCTCCGGACGTGTTCATATGTAAATTGCTGGAGCTTATTTTGTCCATTAGATTGAATGTAAACAGGGTTACAGACACGCCAGAAACTGCTGGATGTTACATCAAAGCCCCCAATCCTACAACACCCTCTTACACACACTTGCTCTTTTTACACAGGGTGAGAAATTTGGCCCGTTTGCTGGTGAAAAGCGGATGCTGAGTGACTTGGATGAAAGCATGGATTCACGACTGATGTGGGAGGTGGGTGACTAGACTCAACAATGATTCCATCGCTTTACCCACAATACATTTGCTATGTGTCGCCACAAAGCTTTTTGTTTTTGTGTCACTTGGGAGCACTTCAAAGGCAACTCATATCTGATAAATCTTCTTTAAAATGTTAAATGCTAGTTTATATCATGGCTATTTTATGACTGTGCAACATTAAAGAGGACGTAAGTGGTTGCGCTTACAAAACTCATGCTAGGCTGTTGGGAGAGGTTGTTCGTAGGGTGATACTCAGTTGCTAAGGAGTCCTGACTGGTTTTAAATGTGTTGACGTATGGTTTGCTGGTTAGTAGCTAGTGTTCTGTCTCTGTGAATCCACCTCTCATCAACATGTCACATGATTTGAGGTATTTGTAGACAAACAGTGCGGGATGCGTTACACACAAAAGTTTAATACTTTGGGTAAGAGATTTATTCAGATCACCACATGACGTTTGTCTTCGCAAACAGAGAACATTGAGGTCTGACTGAATTTTAACCATCATGGAGAATGTTGTTGCCCCTCTTGTTCAGACAGACGCATCACTGCTCATCTCCAGGCAACGATTAATTGGACGAGACATGCCAGCATGAACTCAACTCACACTGACTTTCCCAGACCAGACAGAACTACGGGAACAAGACGCGTCTCCCAGTGCATGCCGTATCTAATATCCCATCAAATATCTGCTCTTGAAAGATTTGAGTTTATTTTCAGCTGCATTAAAGTTTTAATTATAGTGCAGATCAGGTCGTGTTCAGCCACATTAGAGCTGTGATTTACTGATCTGCCTGCCCTGATGACACTTTTCTGCTCAAAGTATAGCGAGCCTAACTCTTAAATTACACACTTGTGCATATAATTACTATGATATATCATGTTAGTATGCAATCTTTCACTGTGCCGCTCTTTCATGCTGCTTGTGTGTTACGATGCAGACAATTTCAGGGAATGTACCTTTCAAGATTAGTCAAAATAAGTCGCTAATAGCCGGCAAGGTCTCAAAATAATAATTTGTATCCAAAAATAGTGAAATATAGGTATTCGTTAGATTTGGGCAAAGAGCATGCCTGTGGGAAGTGAGCAATGTTCCAGATTTAAAGGGATAATTCATCCAAAAATGAAAATTTGGCCATGATTTACTCACTCTCAAGTCATCCTGGGTGTATATGACATTCTTCTTTCAGACAAACACAATCGGAGTTATATAAAAAAAGTCCTGGCTCTTCCAAGCTTTATAATGGCATTGACTTGATGGTTCGATTTTGAAGTCCATAAAAGTGCATCTATCCATTATAAAACTGCTCCACACGGCTCCGGGGGGATTAATAAAGGCCTCCTGAAGCGAAGTGGCATATTTGTGTAAGAAAAATATCCATATTTAAAACTTTAAAGACTAAAATAACGAGCTTCCAGTGGTCAGCAGTACACAAGTCGACTTACGTTGAAAGAGTAACCCTTGAACCTGTACAAAATATATGGAAAGACTGCTGACTTGACAGTTTTCCAAAAAGATGACCCAGACACAAAATGTCATTGCAAAAGAGACTGGCTGTTCACAAAGCCCTGTGTCCAAGCACATTAATAGAGAGGCGAAGGGAAGAAAAAGATGTGGTAGAAAAAAGTGTACAAGCAATAGGGATAACCGCACCCTGGAGAGGATTGTAAAAGAAAACCCATTAAAAGATGTGGGTGAGATTCACAAAGAGTGGACTGCAGTTGGAGTCAGTGCTTCAAGAACCACCATGCACAGACGTATGCAAGACATGGGTTTCAGCTGTCGCATTCCTTGTGTCAAGCCACTCTTGAATAACCGACAGCGTCAGAAGCGTCTCACTTGGGCTAAAGACAAGAATGACTGGACTGCTGCTGAGTGGTCCAAAGTTATGTTCTCTGATGAAAGTAAATTTTGCATTTCCTTTGGAAATCAGGGTCCCAGAGTCTGTAGGAAGAGAGAAGAGGCACACAATCCATGTTGCTTGAGGTCCAGTGTAACGTTTCCACAGTCAGTGATGGTTTGGGGTGCCATGTCATCTGCTGGTGTTGCTCCGCTGTCTGAGGTCCAAGGTCAATGCAGCCGTATACCAGGAAGTTTTAGTGCACTTCATGCTTCCTGCTGCTGACCAACTTTATGGAGATGCAGATTTCATTTTACAACAGGATTTGGCACCTGCACACAGTGCCAAAGCAACCAGTACCTGGTTTAAGAACCATGGAATCCCTGTTCTAAACTCACCTAACCTTAACCCCACAGAACATCTATGGGGTACTGTGAAAAGGAAGATGTGATATGATATGCCAGACTCAACAATGCAGAAGAGCTGAAGGCCACTATCAGAGCAACCTGGGCTCTCATAACACCTGAGCAGTGCCACCGACTGATCGACTCCATGCCATGCCGCATTGCTGCAGTAATTCAGGCAAAAGAAGCCACAACTAAGTATTGAGTGCTGTACATGGTCATACTTTTCATGTTCATACTTTTCAGTTGGCCAAGATTTCTAAAAATCCTTTCTTTATATTGGTCTTAAATAATATTAAAAATTTTGGAATTAGTGGAATAAATCAACTTTTTGATGATATTCTAATTATATGACCAGCACCTGTATATAAAGAGAGAGAGAGAGGGAGAGAGACAGTATTGATAAAAAAAAAAAAAATGTGTTAACCTGTGTGTAACCATTGAATCTGTGCTTCTGCAGGTTCGAGGGAATAAAGGTGACGTGCTGTATATCCTAGATGCTAGTAACCCTCGTCATGCTAACTGGCTTCGCTTCGTTCATCAGGCCCCTTCACAGGAGCAGAAGAACCTGGCCGCCATTCAGGTATGACAAGATGGCACAGGCTGATAACCACAGAGATCTCTTAACACTCTCACAAATATACACTGTTGCTGTGTACTGCCTTCTAGGGAACTTTATTTGCTGATTTGAAACACTCTGCATAGAAAAAAAATGTATGCATCAAGAGAATTTCAATAGAGTTGGAATCCACCTCTAAAGGTTCAGTCACATTTACCGTTGTTCGGCAAATTTGTGAGTAAAACGTAATAATTCCATTAGGAATCCACACTGGGAATTCTCACCATGACTGCGCCTCACCATGACTGCGTCTGAAGCATGTGTGCATCTATTCAAATTCTGATTGCCACTACGTCATGATGGCGTACTGTGGAAGCTAAAGGATACCTGAAACAAAGCAGCGTTAGCTTCTGTGTCTTCAGCAACCACTCTTTGTATTCTGTCTGTCTTATTTGGTGTTTGTTTGTCCCATAAGGCTATACTTATCTATATAAGCTCTATATAATGGCAAAAAAGCTTTCAGATCTATGTGTGTGCGGCCTGGGAGCAGAGCATGCACAGTCATCTCTCGAGGGTTAGGGTTAGCTACCGCTGAGAATGCTCCGCTCCCACATCGCCCTCTTTGGTAAGAGCGGTCAGGCTTGCACATCATGGTGGTCGCAGATGGAGCTTGCAAAGGAGCTTGAAAAGGACAGGCCAGTCCCTTTCTCAGGTCACACATGCGGGCTCCAGTGATTTCACTTGGGATCCGGAAGCCTGCTCTGCGGCTTCTTCCATCCTGAGTGAAGGCCCAGCTTTGAGGAGGTGGATATTGTCAGCATCAAGGCAGAGCATTTTGAGAATTCGCCACCTCTGTCCCCTGCTTATGAGGAACTGGTGGAGGTTGTGACACATGCAGTGGCCAAATTGATAATCGAGTGCTTCCTGCCTAGTATCGGGTCCTGTCATTTTTTTCTGGACCTCCACACTGAGGTATCAAGGTCCTGGAATAAACCATTCTCGTCCCATATCTCCAACTATTTTTCGATCATAGGGATGAAGGAGAACGGGAATGGGACGATGCCCACGGTTGAAGAGACGCTGGCTATCTCTCCCTCTGAAGCTGCATTGTCCCTCATGGCCCTGACCATGCCCACCAAACCCTGCAGAACAGCATCATCTTTGGTGGGCAAAGATTAAATGGCAGTTGGTCAGGCTGGTGCATGGATTCTTCAGGCATACCAGGCTGACCTGCTAAGGGACCTTGATGAAGGCGACGAGGCCATGACAGCAATGGTGGCAATGGAGAGACACTTTTGTTTTTTTTCATGAGGATGAAATATTTCCTCATGAAGATTTCGTGATTGTGAATTTTGTGTGAGGATGAAAGATTTTGCAACAAGTTCATGTTAGTCACATGATTTTGCCACATTGATTAAAAAAAATGTGATACAAATATTGCAATACTTTTTTTTTGGACGTTTTCTCACTTCTGACATTTTAGATGGATTTTTCCACAAAGATTGCCTTTTCTGTGAGGAACACACGATGCAGCCTTAACATTTTAGAAAACAACAGAACAGCCTGCCTGTCTTTTAGAACAGCCTTCGCATAGGGAGCACACATATGATTCCTTAAAATGCTGCCTACGTAGGGCACTCATTAGGTTTTCGACCAGCGCTACAGAGTGTGACAGCAGCTTTGCATAAGGCTTTGAAACAGATGCAGACAGCAGAGGGTTTGAGATATAGTGAGTTGTTTGTTGTGTCTAGCGTTGCTGATGTGAGTTCACAGTGTCAGAGATCTGAAAACACCAAAGAGTGCGGAGATAAGAGAAGTGCAATGAGCCTTAGATGAATAACACACACACACATGCACATGCACAGAGATGTGGGTGTACACATGTAAGCATAAACATTTGAGGTGACATGAGTTACGGTAGTTGAGTAGCTACTAATAGTGCGGTGACCTAGTAATCTCCAGTGACCTAATGCACCTTTAGCACCTCATAATTCAAATGCAAATATGGGAATAATGCTGATTTCACAACAGATCTCAACACGACAAGATGGGATTCTTTTAGGCTAAAACGGATAGGGATCACTATAAAACAGAACAAGAACAGAATGGAAATGTGTGGTATGATTCTGCATTTTAGACGTGTTCCTAGGGTTGCATGATAATGGTTACACTGATGATTATGATTATTTTGCTAAAAAAATATTAATATTGAAAAATAATCACAATTGCTGCCATTTTATTTCTTCATAAATCATCACATTTTGACGTCATATTGAGACAAAAGTCCATTTTGGCCTTTGGATTAAATAAAATCTATTTTTGGACTAACAATTAATTAATCAAATCCGGAAATTTACAGGATATTTTTATAGTTCAATGACATCTGATTTGTAAAAAATCATATTGCTCACACATATGAGGTGAGCAACAATACTAAAATTACATTTTCAACCTACCATATTTCATGCTTTCAAAAGCGGGATCAAAGACCCCCCTTTTTAAACTTAGTAAGTTTAAAAGTAAGCTTTTTGCAGAAAGATGGAGGCATGACTGATATAAATAAATAAACTGATTTTGTCCTTACAGCACTGCCTGTTGAATTTATAAGGTCTATAATCCAGAGGTCTTGGATCTTCAGTGCTCTGTCACATCCATAACATTTTAAAGGTTTATAAAATATAACAATTATAAAGACAAATAACTTGAAACTTTATATACAAAGCTAAATTATGTCTATGCTTAGTAGGATCAACAATTCATCTCACTACTTTGCTCTGAACAACCATACAAATGCGGACGTGACTGTTACGGATGCTTCATATTAAATCATATGCATATGAATATTGCTGTGATCTGTTTCAGGCATACCACGTATCAGTGCATATCCAATAATCACAATAATCTTTGTGCTTTGTTAGTTTTAATATGAAAAAAAGTTGATTTTATAACAAAATTCAAACAATAGATCTTTAATAAAGTGTGACTGTAGCGATCTTCTCTTCCTCTTTGCCAGTTACAGAACGAAATATGAATCAGAAGTGACGCTATATGATATGATACAGTACAACTTACAGAAGAGCATTGTGTCTCATAGGACACTCAGGATATCGTGTTTTTCCCTCTTGGTTAAATAATCAATATTTATCATAATCCCGTGATCAAGCTGACAAAAAACCAATCATTTTTAAATGTTTTTATGTTTTTTATGTTTCATTTTGACTCACAACTGTATTTTGAACTGCATAAACTGGCCAATAACCGTGCGATCATTTAGACACAAATGCGTCTCGCATGTTTCTCTCTATATGATGAAGATTAATATTTCTTTGTGAATTTTAGCAAGCAGTTCTGTTAGAATCTCTAATAGACCAAAATGTGTTCTCTAAATTTAGTCTTGAACAACGCACACACTTGTCAACATTAGAAATAATCCATAAAAATGTTTTAATGTCTGAACTCCTTTATTAAAGGAACACGCCAACTTTTTGGGACTTAAGCTTATTCACAGTATCCCCCAGAGTTAGATAAGTCCATACATACCATTCTCATCTCCGTGTGTGACATAACTAGCACAAAGACTGGAGGTAAAAGGCTTCATCTAGCCTACTGCTCAATAAGTGACAAAATAACGCCAACATTTTCCTATTTACATGGTGTGATGTGTATAGTTACATTGTGTACTAAGACCGATAGAAAATTAAAAGATTTTTAAGACCAATATGGCTAGGAACTACACTCTCATTCCTGCATAATAATCAAGGAGTTTTGCTGCCGTACCATGAGTGCAGCGGCAAAATTATATTACGCAAATGTCCTGCAAATGTCATGTCCATAACGCTGGAATTGCCCAGTTATTTAAATGAAAAACAATCAAATATGAGCTGTTACACAGAGAATTCAGTGAATAACAATTTTTCAAGGTTTTCACTTTATGTAATTTTTCAGTAAAATGTACTGTGAAGTCCTGTTTTTACTGTAAAATTACATTAAATATTTTATTATATCTAGTAAGGGATTATAGTTAGGGAGCTTACTGTTAACTAATTAACAGGTTTTTTTCTGTAGGATTTTTACAGTCTTAGATAATTGTAGATAATTTGTTTACAGTCACTTTCTTTTGAGCAGAATATCTTAATAGAGATTAAATCTCTATAAATAGAGGCTAAAGCCCAACATTCATGTTTCACTACGTTTAATTAATTTAGAGAAGCAGATTTTTTTTGCATAGATGGATGAAGATTCATTTGAAAAAGCATCAGTGTTTGTGACTATTTTTTTTTGCCATTTGTGGTCTCTGGTGAGTTTTGAGATGATGACGATCTGATGCTCATTACAACCAAATCAAGAGAACTGAGTCTGTGTTTCATCACACATGACACTTCAACTCACCATCTCCCTGTGGATAAATCTGTGGCTGGGTTTTTCACATAATGTACAGCAACTGTGCTTACTTCTGCACAACCTTTTAGGAAATGAAGGTCTGATAAAGCCATTAAACAGCTAGGGGTTCAAGTGTTTGCCCTTTGACCTTAATCAGGAAGCGCTGCTGATCTTACGCTTCCCCTCGTGTGAATGTTTGATTGCTCCTCTCAGCGGTTCTCTCTTACGTTGTCTGTTCAGTGTCAGCCGACACCTGGATTTTTGCTTTTCAACGTCTAATTCAGGTTATTCCCTTTGTAATAAGACACATTTGATAGATTTAGACAATTGATGCTTGTAGTCTTTTTATATATTGAAATTGAACCAGCCCAACTTTGCTGACTGCTTTAACTCAAGTTAATAAAGTGTAGGCGTTCACGAACATGGGTTTCCTACAGTCATGGAGAACCTGGAAAAATAAGGTGATTTCAAAAGCCTGGAAATGAATACAAAAATGTTTAAAGTTATGGAAAAGTCATAATTCCTGAGCACACAGGCAGCAGAAAGCTGATTCTGGAGAGATTTAATGGGATCATTTAAATCTAACTTCAAGGATTGACGCCTACAAATGGAAAATCTTTCTTTTAGTGTAAGTAAAAAACAAAAACCAGTTAGAAATTCGAAAATATTTCTGATATAGAATTTTTCACATTTTTGTCCACCCTGTTACCTGACATATTTACAATGCAATGTGTAACAGGGTGTACTTAATTCATAGTTTTCACGCGACGTCACACCATTATAGAAACGCCCACCTGGATGGAAAAACAAGGCTTTCCTCTATTGCCCGCCACTCATTTTTACCAGGTTTGTAGTAAGTTTTAATGCAGTAAGACAGTGATATTAAAAGACCAAATTTAATATACACCTTATTGATGTTGCATACTTTGTACAGGCTAGCAAATTAACGCAGAATATTAATGCAATACAAGGTTTCTCATGAAGTGTATTCCCCATCAAAAGCATTATAAAGAAAACACGTTCATTTACATTTATGCATTTGGCAGACAATTTTATCCAAAGCGACTTACAGTGCCCTTAGTACAGGGACAAACCACCTGGAGCAACATGGAGTAAAGTGCCTTGCTCAAGGACACACTGGTGGTGACCACTGGGATCGAACCAGCAACCTTCTGCGTATTAGTTCCATGGTTTAACCCATTGGTTCACCATCTCACATTCATATTCATCAAAAGGGTGTAAACTGAATTTAATCTTTAATATCACTGTAGATTAAAGCACTTTAAGGGTGTGTTGCACTAATGGATTCTTTAGCCTGGCGTTGGTTCATCTGGTTCAGCACTTTAATTCTAACGGTCTTTCTAAATAGTTAAAATGAAGTGGTGCAACACAACTCGATTTAAAATAAAACCCAGATCAACAAATCCTTGATTAGAGTTAAACTTTGCTTAATTTATTCCTTATTGGTGCAACTTGCCCTATAGTGTTTTCACGTTAAGAGTTTTAAAAACGTACTGCTGTTTTTACTGATTGAAATACTGCAGCAGGTGCTGTATATGTATGGATCACAAGTGCTAAAAACTTGCATGTTGTTCACATTTTTGTTTTTAAGATGGAAAACTGACAGGCTTGTGCTGCAGTTCTATGGCTGTTTTTCCCTCCAGGGCTCGGGACAATCACGTGAATGAAAACTATGAATAAAGGCCATTACTGGCTAGGAAAAAAAACAAAATGCTTGCTAAAGATTAACAGGAATAATTTTAATAGATATTTAAAATCTTGTTTATAACATAAACACACATTTTCATGCCCAATACAAACTGACTCAACAGGGTGGACATGTTATGTTTTATTGGGGTACATCTATGCATGAAAAACCATGTGGCTTGAAAGTTTATTAAAAATATATGTAAAAAATTGTTTCATGGGTACATAAAATCCACCAAACTGTAGGCATAACCTGTTATGTCTAGTAGCATATATAAACTATTCAAAAGTTTGGGGTCAGTTGAAGATGTTTTTGAAGGACGTCTTTCCCAAAGCTGCATTTATTTGATCAAAAATACAGTATAAATACAGTAATATTGTGAAATATTATTGCATTCTAAGATAACTGCTTCTATTCAATTCAATTCAATTCAAATATATTTGTATAGCGCTTTTCACAATACACATTGTTTCAAAGCAGCTTTACAGAAAGTGCATTTTATAAATGTACATTGAAAAATGTTAGAAAAAGTTAATCAATCATGTATTATTTTAGGCCATAACAGTGCTGGCGTCAGTCGTCTCATCACAGGTGTTGGGGCATCTGAAGTCTCCATGAGAGGCTGGATACAAACTGGAGCTGACGAACTATTTACCTCGGGACTTTCCACGCGATTCTAAAGACCTCTAAATTAGTTTGTTTCCATTTACGCTCTAAGTTACGAGTTTCTCTCTTGATAACATGTGTAGCACTGTTGTACCATGGTGCTTTAGTTTTCTCTCTAACCTTTTTTAATCTAATTGGTGCAACATTTTCTAATGTACTAGAGAAAATGGTGCTCATACTGCTAGTCATTTCCTCTAGTTCATCTGTTTGTTTGGGTTCACTGAGCAGCTGAGACAGATCAGGTAAGCTATTTGAGAATCTATCTATAGTGGTTGGAAGGATCGTTCTGCCTGGTCGATAACGTGGCGCAACATGACAGATTTCAGCAGTATGCAAGTTACCATGTAATGGTCAGTGACATCATCACTTTGTTTGTGGAGTAGACTCATTTAGACCGAAATAATCATTTGGCTTAAGCCAGGTTTCAGTAAGGCAAAGTACATCGAAACTTTTATCTGTGACCATTTCATTTACAATAACCGCCTTAGGTGTGAGCGATCTAATGTTTAGAAGACATAGTTTTAGAAATTGTTTTTGTTCACTAATATTGAGATTTTCTGGTTTAATCACAATTAGATTTTTCCTAGATCTTACAGTAGATTTAAAGTTTGACCTCACTAAACGAGGAATAGACACAGTTTCTATATAATGTTCTACATTGGTACTTATGTCAATTAAGTTAGGACAGCAAAGACTGTGATTTGAACTTTGACTTACTAGTCATATGGTGGTGTGTAACGCCCTGGAGATGTTGTCCGACAGAAGAGCCGCTCCGATTGTAATATATGTTAATATATAATGTATTCCTGTGAGCAAAGCTGAATTTTCAGCATCATTACTCCAGTCTTCAGTGTCACATGATCCTTCAGAAATCATTCTGATATGTTAATGTGATGCTCAAGAAACATGTATGATTATTATCAGCGTTGAAAACAGTTGTGCTGCTTCATATTGTTGCGGAAACCATGAAACTTTTTTTTAGGTTTCACTGATGAATATAAAGGTTAGAACAGCATTTTCTGACATAGAAATCTTTGTTACATTGTAAATGTCTTTGTCACTTTTTGGTCAATTTAAATGATCATTGCCGAATGAAGTAACTGACACTGTTTATTTTAACAGGATGGAGAAAATATCTTCTATCTGGCTTTTGAAGACATTGAGACGGATACAGAGCTTCTAATTGGTTACCTGGACAGTGACATGGAGGAGGAAGAGGAGGACCTGGAAGAAGATCAGGACATCAAAGAAGAAGATGAGAACAGTAAAGAAAGCAAACACCTCAGCACAGAAACAGGTGTGTGTGTGTGTGTTTAGTGTTTAATAGAAGTTATTCTTATGTTTATGATAAAGATAAAGTAGGCATTATAGGGTTATGAATTTTTCTACTCTAGACTTTCCAAAATCAGACATTGAAACATTTGCAAGAAAAAAGATTTATTGATTATGAATTATGACAAAGAATATGCTTATTATTGTGCTTAAGTCCAAGAATACACTGCTTTAATTATGTTTTAGGAGAAAACTCATATCAGTCGAGCAGTAGTTCTTAAGTGTGTGTGTGTGTGTGTGTGTGTATGTTTGTGTGTGTGCAGAGCTATTGATTAAGAATGAAGATTACCCTTGTCTTCTGTGCGAGAGCAACTTCCCCAGTGAAGACATGTTAGCGGAGCATCTTCAGAGTTTTCATCAGAGAGGAAGTAAAGACGACAAAGAGTTTAAATGTCGCTCCTGCGGAAAAGAGTTTCCTGTCAAACAGGCCCTGCAGCGCCAGTCAGTACCACACATACACTCTCAGTATACAGCTTATCTGTTCTCATGTGTGGTAATGCTGATATCCTGTTTATTGGTAGTGTTCTTCACTGTACAGAGAGCTCCGCTTCATCGGAAGACCCTTCAAAAGTTCACCAGTGTGTCCTGTGTCACAGCACCTTCTGTTCAGAGTCCAGGTATATGAATCTTGAGTCGCCTTACCGTACGCTACCAGCTAATGTAGCAATCCTCTGCCTCCATTCTAATGCACAATGCCCACTTTTCACGACCCCCCCTCCATGTCTAAGATATGGTTATGGCCTTGCATTACAGGAGCATTACGTATAGGTTGGAGACAGTGTTTCATGATGATTTTAAACTTAAATTCTGTTTGTGGGTGACAGTTTTGAGCAGCATAAAGAGGCGTGTAAAGGAGATGGTCGGTTCATCTGTAAGGCGGAGAGCTGTGGGAAAAGATTCAAGAGTAAAGACACTCTGAAGAAACACAAAGGCAATGTACACACAGGTTCGTCACACACACACACACACACACACACACACACACACACACACACACACACACACACACACACACACACACACACACACACACACACACACACACACACAACCACAACCACAACCAACGAGAGTAAGGCAAGTATGAAATTACCCGTCTGTAATGAGACTCTAATCAGCGGCTGTTTAACATCTTCATTAATCTCTTCGTTTCTGATCCGCTCTTCATCCCCTCGGTCTGTCAGATAAACGTTAAGCGCTCCCTCCCTCTCTGCACTCATCTTTTCAACAGACTCTCAGCGCATCTGTCTCTCTGCCAGAAGCGCAGACAACTGAGAAAATTAGTCAAAGACCCCTAATCGGCTGATGAAAGCGAGTATCAGAGTGTTTTCAATATTATTGTCAGTAATTATAATTGGACAATTTGGCCACATGCAAGTCAATCAGTCATTTACAAATGAATCCAAACAGTATAAGGCTGAACGATTTACTGAGTGCTTGTGGAAGTGCTACATCAATGATTGTGTGTGTTTTGCTATAATACGTCTTTAAAGGTGATGTATGTAAGTCACTTTTTACTTTACTAATGCACAAAAAAAAAACATAATATGTTTGCAGATATTTAGGAAACATGGTCATTTACATAATTAAATTTTAAAGATACAGTACCAAAAAGTAAAAGGAGGGTGAGATGGTGGAAAATAACGAAATATATACTAATAATAACTAAGGGGGCATTTACACGACAAATGTCTAATGCATTTTGGCCATTCATTTACACGACAACTGCGTTTTTGCGGCCTGGAAATGAAATATTTTAAAACAATACCGGTATCATCTCTGTATAAACTTAAAAAATTAGAATTTGTAAAAATATACTTTGAAGAATGCATATGTGTCTAGTCTTTCTCTACAAAGTGAATTTGCCAACTACTGGCCTGGCAGCCGGATACAGCGTTTTTAGTGGTTTTCACCAATCCATGTAAATGGGGAATCGTTTTGACAACGCTGTCATCCGTACTTGCAAATCTTCAAAAACACAAAGGAAAAACTTTTCCATTTTAGTACATCATTGTTCTGTAAACAAACCCTAAATTACGACTGCTTTTACTGCAAGAAACCTTGACTGACATTAAAGTGGATTTATAACAGAATACAGTGCTACAAAGTGGAGAATATGGCATTTTAATGCCTTTTAAAATACCAGTGCTTTAAGATCTGTTATAGAGGGATCTCATATCCACTTACTTCTCGGCAGGAAATACATGTTAGCTGACCTTTCACCCCTGTTAAATATAGCTGTTTTTGCTTTTGTATTGGTGGTGTATTTCATGCTGAACCAGGAACTGATTTATTTAAGGACTTCCTGATGTTTATTTGAAAGACTGTTTGAACTGATGCAGTGTCTCCATTAGCATCTCCTCATGCCATCAGGATGTGTCCTACCGCTCATGTGATGTATGATCTGTGTGTGTAGGGAGTGCTCGCAGGAAGTTGGTATGCACCATCTGTAGTAAGAAGTGCTCATCCTCACTCAACCTGCAGGAGCACCGCAAGGTCAGATCACCCCTCCATAAATCTCTTCTTATCGTTCATCTAGTCCTTCTCTTCATATTTCTTACCTTTCGCTCGTCTAGTTTGTCTTTAATCTTTCTCCTCTGTCATGCCATCTATCCATCTGTCCTTTCTCTGGCCCTGTCTCAAATGGCACCCTCAGCCCTTGCAGCTCTCCATACTTTGAGTTCATGCTTCTAGCATCCGAATCACTACAGGAATTATGCAAATCAGGCTGGATCTTGTAGGCTGGATCTATATGCTCGGTTGTGAAGGATGAGACAACCACAATCTGACATACTTTAACGGGGTTTTAAAGATTCCACCAGTCCACTACTGGGATCCAGACCTCTGAATCGGCACTTTAAAATTAAAAACAATTGTTTACGGTCAATGGTAATACCTCAATATTAATTGTGACAGGCAGAACTGCTGAACTTTGTGAATAAAACACAATTATAAATCTATAATTCTTTATAAATTTAATTTACAGTCATATTTAAGAGTCATATTTTTGGTCCGTTATTATTTCGCCTTATTGCAAAGAACACACAGACTGGAATATTATTTGTGTTGTTTACTGTAATGTTTGTTTATACACAGGTTTTGTTACCACTGCCGCTCACCAAAATACTACATTTACAGACTTGAGACTTGACTTGGACCCAAAGACTTGAGACTTGACTTGAACCCCAAAGACTTGAAACTTGTCTTGGACGCCAAAGACTTGTGACTTGACTTGGACTCCAAAGAGTTAAGACTTGACTTGGAACCCAAAGACTTGAGACTTGACTTTGGACCCTAAAGACATGAGACTTAACATGGACCCCAAAGACTTGAGACTTAGCATGGACCCCAAAGACTTGATACTTAAGACTTGACTTGGACTTCAAAGAGTTAAGACTTGACTTGGACCCCAAAGACTTGAGACTTGGACCCCAAAGACTTGAGACTTGGACCCCAAAGACTTGAGTCTTGACTTGGACCCCAAAGACTTGAGTCTTGACTTGGACCCCAAATAGTTAAGACTTGACGTGGACCCTAAAAAATTTAAGACTTGACTTGGACCCCAAAGACTTGAAACTTGTCTTGGAACCCAAAGACTTGAGACTTGACTTTGGACCCTAAAGACTTGAGACTTAACATGGACCCCAAAGACTTGAGACTTAGCATGGACCCCAAAGACTTGATACTTAAGACTTGACTTGGACTTCAAAGAGTTAAGACTTGACTTGGACCCCAAAGACTTGAGTCTTGACTTGGACCCCAAAGACTTGAGTCTTGACTTGGACCCCAAATAGTTAAGACTTGACGTGGACCCCAAAGAGTTAAGACTTGACTTGGACCCCAAAGACTTGAAACTTGTCTTGGAACCCAAAGACTTGAGACTTGACTTTGGACCCCAAAGACTTGAGACTTAACATGGACCCAAAGACTTGATACTTAAGACTTGACTTGGACTTCAAAGAGTTAAGACTTAACTTGGACCCCAAAGAATTGAGTCTTGACTTGGACCCCAAAGACTTGAGTCTTGACTTGGACCCCAAATAGTTAAGACTTGACTTGGATCCCAAAGACTTGAGACGTGGACCCCAAAGAGTTAAGACTTGACTTGGACCCCAAAGAGGTAAGACTTGACTTGGACCCCAAAGACTTGAGACTCCTGCAGTCATATCACCCTGTAGCCCAAGACCGAAGCTAAGCAGGGCTGAGCCTGGTCAGTACACTGCACACTGGTGGTGGTTGAGGACAGATCCCTGTCATGAGTGTGAAGCACTTTGGGTGTACAGTATTACATATGAAAGCACTATATAAATGTCTCATATCAAATGTCATTCATTCATTCATTCATTCATTCATTCATTCATTCATTCATTCATTCATTCATTCATTCATTCATTCATTCATTCATTCATTCATTCATTCATTCATTCATTCATTCATTCATTCATTCATTCATTCATTCATTCATTCATTCATTCATTCATTCATTCATTCATTCATTCATTCATTCATTCATTCATTCATTCATTCATTCATTCATTCATTCATTCATTCACTCACTCACTCACTCACTCACTCACTCACTCACTCGACTTGGACCCCAAAGACTTGAGACTTGGACTTGGACCTGGCCTTTAGGGACTGGTGAACATGTCTGCCAAATATACATGACACCAAATGTTACTATACATATACACAAACATAATATCTATCTCTGCAACTGCACAATCACTAAAATGCAATTATTCTAATCAATAATAAATTCACACTTAAAAATGACTAAAACATCACACTAAAGTGACAAATGGGGCATCTTATGGTCACAAATGAAGGTCACTAGATAAATCCATGTCAAGTGCGCCATTTAGGACAAGGCTATCTATCTGTCCATCTCTCATGTTCTCGACTTCCTCTTTTTCATCTGTTTCATCAATCATCTGATTCATTGTTTTTGAAAAGCTAAACCCCCCTTAATTTGGCTGTCTTGGACTCTCTTATACGCTCTTGTATGCCGTCCATCTTTCTGTCTCTCAGTAGGAGGTGGGCTTCATGTTGATGTTGTAAGGTTTTCCACTGGTGTGAGTGTGTATAGAAAGGTCGTCTTTTGTTTCACAAGCTCATCCCTGTGGCCCTCGTGAAATTTAAGAGCTGGGAGACCAGACTGCCCGGCCTTCCTGCTGGCGTCAGGGTTCCTTTTGCAAAAAGACCTGATTAATATCAAACAAACAGCTTCGCTGACTTCATCATGATCATCTCCAAAATCACCACAAAAGTCAGAATTCTGAGCTTCTCTTGTCTATTTTCTCTTGGGAATATTCATGGTTTGAGTGTGTGGGTGTCCTTTTCCAAATATATACCACTTTTTAGATACTTTTCAATGAAACCGCAACACTAAACCTTGGCAGAGTGAGTTAAGAAGGACAAGAAGGAGGTAGGTGAAGAACCACAATGCTGGTTTAATGTTCTTATGATTGGAATGCATCCCAAGCTTCCACTGCTCCACCAAACCAACATCCCTTTCTGTTTTGGCCTGGAGAATGCTATAGTCACTCTCTTTGCCTAAACTTGACGTAAAACAGGCACTTCCTCCTGTCAGTGTTCACTCATCAGCAGTTATCAGTGCAGCCATTCTGAGAGCGAGCCTTTCCAGTCACAGCTGTCCAGATTTGGCTTCAACCTACAAGAGCATCATCTGCGTTTGCTGCTCTTGTGTGTTTCTGATTGTACGGCAGCGGTCAGTCTCTCTAGAGAGGAAATGCTAATGTTTCTGTAAAATTCGTCCCACAGGTAGCGTTAAATCCAAACCTGTTTGGCGCTTCTATGTCCTTTTGTTTTATTGGACACTTTCTTGCTCTTAAACAAAATTGCATTCAAATTAATTAATGTTATGTTATAATATTTAGAATATTTACGAGTGGTATACTACAGTTGCAGTATGTTGAATTGAGATTTACGTCTATCCATTACATTTATACATTTATTCTATATCAAACAGCAAGCAAGGCAAGTAAAAAAAAAATAAAAAAATCAATAAAAAAATGTATTCAAAATGTATTAAAACAGTTCTAAAAAGAGAAGGATACATATGTAAGATAGATATAGTCTGGATTTGAATGTGGCCACTGTTGGAGCACATCTGATCTCTTCTTGAAACTGGTTGCAGCTACTGGTGGCATAATAGCTAAAAGCGGACTCACCTTGTTTTGAGTGAACCCTTGGTATTTCTAACTGACTTGATCCTGATAATCTCGGTGATCTGTCAATATTCAGTGAGCATAACTGTAATGCATTGAGGTTCTAGGCAATTGAGTGATGTATGAACAAGTAATAGTACTGTAACTGGAAGCCAGTGTAAAGACCTGAGGACTGGCGTCATATGGTCATATTTTCTGGTTCTGCTCAGAATCCTGGCAGCAGCGTTCTCTATGAGCTGCAGCTGTCTTATGGTCTTTTTGGGAAGTCCGGTAAAGAGTCCATTACAATAGTCCACCCTGCTGGTGATAAAGGCATCAAGTTTCTCTGTCTTGACTAGAAACAAAATATCTAATTCTTACAATTTTTTAAGATGATAATATGCTACCTTGAGAATCTCATATCTGTTTCCAAATTCAATGACTTTTGTCTTTGTTTAACTGAAGACATTTTTGGTTAATTTAATTAGTGCATTTGCACAGGCAATAGGGCTTGGTTGATCTGGGTGTCGTCTGCATATCTGTGGTAAGCAATTTGGTTCTTTGTCATTATTTGAGTCCGTGAGACCTTATACAAGTTGAACAGGAGGGGTGCAAGAATTGAGCCTTGTGGGACTCCACATGACATGGATGTCCACTTAGACTTATGGTCACCTGTGTTCACTTAGTAACCCCTCCCTTTTAAGTATGATTTGAACTTTTTAAGGACCATCTTAGAAAGCCCTACCCAGTTTTCCAGCCTGTCAAGATCGACAGTGTCAAATGCAATGAGATGAAGTAGTACCAGGACTGATAATTTGCATGTATCTGTATCTGTATCTGTATCTACAGTATATACATATGTCAATGGGGTGTAAAGCGTTTTGAGCTTGTCCACCTCTGACCACTTCCAGAGGTAATCGAAAACACTTTTGACCGCATTGCTTTCGTAGTAACCAGGTAGTCCACCTGCTCTCCGCCTACTGTCTTAATATGTAAACATGGGAAGTGCGCTAGCCAGACAGGATTTAGACCCAAGTTTGGTTTAGACCCAAGTTTGGTTTAGACCCAAGTTTGGTTTGAAGACGAGAATTTTGCTTCTCTTACCATTCTTGATTTCTAACACACTCATAGCGTTCTGTTGTTATTGTGGCCTTCAGAGCAGAAACTAAAGCTGCTGTTCTCCATATGTTTTTTAAGTCAGCTCCTTTTCATGTTCATATGTTTGCACAAGCTTATTTCATTTATTAGATCGAAAGATCTGAAAAGCCCATACATTTACCCGCCCATAGTTACTCTTCTTGAAGAAATCAGGACAGAAGTGGTTGAAAGTGGACAAAAGAGACCGATTAAATCCCCAGGTGTCTCTCTTGTCTACTGTAAACAGGACCTATGAGGTGGTTGGAAACCAGATTAAAATTAGTATCCATTTGAGTTTACGGGGAGGGACACCAAACCAATGCCAAAGAACTAGCACTGATGAAAGTCGACTGTGTTGTCACCTCGCGCTGCCTGCGTCGGAGCAGAAAAGCTGCACGTGAACACAAAAAGAGAACTACAGCTGACTGTCAACTAGCATGCACGTTCTGCGCCTGCGTGTAAATAGGACAGCTTTCTATTTCTGCAGATATATTTGTCTATATTCGTCATTCAAAAAGGGAAACCGATGCTGCAGGCTGCAGATACACAAACTGTAAGCAGAGGGTGCTTAACGTTTCGAATATCAATCCTGCTGATCACTTTCTTCATTCCACTCCGCTCATGTTAATATTAAAACATTCGCCCAAGAAAACTCAGGTAAGATGACGTAAAATTAGAACAAACTTCTATTGGTACCGTTTTGACTTCTTTGACTTAATTCACTAAGCTGAAGAGCCAATCAGAGTTCTCTCTTTCACCAATGACCCGATGCTGATTCTACATGCTGAAAGAAAGTCGGCCGACGCTCAAAAATGGCCCGACGTTGCCCGAGTGCCGATCATCGGCTTGACTTAAGAATGTTTTGGACCATCTTGCTTATGAAAGGAAGATTTGAGATCTGTCTATAGATGCTCAATATGGTGTTATCCAGATTGCTCTTTTTCAGGTAGAGTTTAACATTTGCAGTTTATAGGGACTGTGGAAAAGTCCCAGATGTGAGGCATTTACCACATCTAGGAGATCTGCTAATTAAACACACTTTTGAAAAAAGATTTGGGAAGTGTGTCAAGGGAGCTGGCTGATGTTTTAAGATGCTGTACAGTTTCTTCCAAGATTTTACCATCAATTGCCTCAAAAGAAGACATGGTGACTAATAGAAACAAATTCATTGCATTTGCTTTTGGTGAGCAGATCACTGGAAATGTGACTTGTAGGGTTTGCTAGTCTCTCTACAGAAGCAAAAAGAGTGTGGATGTTGGTCAAGTTGCTGTTTAATGTTTGAAAAGTCTGTCTAGCTCAAAAAGAAAGTTTAGTGGGAAGCTAATCTTTTAAACTAGTTAATTTATGCACATTGAATGCATGTACCTTTCTCAACTCATTGATGGAAGAATTTTGCCATTATGTAGGTCTAAGAAAAAATGAAACTCCCCCACTGCATGATGAATTTAAGTTTAATTTCAGCAGAATGAAGTTTAAATCTCTGTGGACTTACTTGATTTCCTGGGCTGCCCGTTATACAAACAGAGTTTGGTCACAGACCTTTCCCTGGCTTTCCATTCCTCTCCATCTTAGTCTGAGAAATAGATGTCCAACCTTCCTTTTTGCACCAGACCATGTCCATCTGACTGCAGTTAATTCGTACCAACAATGTTGTTTGGAAACTCTGCAAATATGATTTGCTCTGCGAGGATGGAAGCTCGAGTCTCTTCCACATGCAGACAATTTCTCTATATGTTCATAAACTGGCATGAGAAGATTACAAGTGCCAAGCGTTTCACAGAAAACTAAGCTGTTAGAGCTATAAATTGAGCTGTAGAGCATGTAGCTCTGCTCTCAATATTTAAATACATCAAGAGAAGAATCTTTCGAGAGTTTCAGTGCTGTAATAGAGTGAAATGACAAAAGCAGATATATTCACAGAGGAGAGGAAAGTGGAGTAAGATGAGCCAGTTTTTAATTAAAGGGTTAATTTGCAGTTTACTCACCCTCATCTCGTTCTAAATCCATAAGACTTCCATTCATCTTCAAAACACCAATGCAGATATTTTTAAGAATACCTGAGAGATTTCTGTCCCTCCACTGAAGTCCAATAAACCAAAAATTTGACACTTGAAAAACTTTATAAAGAGGAATCAATTACGTTTGAGCTGCCATTGACCATATATGATGTGCTCTATGTATGTGCATTGATCATATTTTATTTATCAATTAGTGTTGTCAATTGATTAAAAACAATTAACTAATTAGTAAACTTTATAAGCTTTTTAAAGCATCAATGGAAGGACAGAAATCTTTGTTGGAGATTTTTGCATATTAATGAAAACAAAAATAGCACTCTGTATGTTTATAATTAAGGGAAAGGTGTTCCATTATTATATACAGTATATAATAATGAGCAATGTTAACCTAAATATATTTGACTTGCATACTATTTTTTGCTTTTTAATATATGAAGTAGGGCTGTAGTCAGGGCTCCAGACTGCGACCAAATGGTTGCATTTTGCGACTAAAATTTGAGAGTGCAACTGAATTTTACATCCAGTCGCACATGTGCAACCGGTAAATTTGCCTGCTGTCGGTACTGGAGAAATTAAGAAAATACACTTACTATTCTCTTACTATTTATAATTGATAGACGTTATATCTGGCAAATTATGTCTTTGCCAGCCGTTTCTAGATAATATTAAACCATTTGTCCATGGTACATTTTTGCTATTCGCAATCCAGAAGAGAAAGCGAGCGAGCTCTCTCACGTGGAGCTACAGCGAACACAACACGTCAGCCTAAAGTCCATGTAAAGTCAAAATTAAACATGTGTTCTGAGTTTCTCACACCACGGATAAATGTGTTATTAACCAACTAGCCAAATTTGAATCATAAAAAAATCCGCTAAGTACATAAAATATCTTAACGAAATCTTGAAAAAATAAGCAGCATTCTCTGCTCTCAAACGCTGGGGGCGTGCCCGTTGATCGGCACCGAAACCACACCCACTCACGGGAAAGCGGCCGTAAACACACAAGACAACAACAACACTCAAGTACAGCTCACGAGTCACGACGGCACCAGATGTCGGCTGGACGGGAGGATGAAGGTCGGGGCGGGAGATAGTCGGTTCGGCCACATTCTGCAGCGGATTATCAGTGAATCCCAGTTGTTGCCGATGAAAGTTTGTAAAACTATCCGGTGTAAAGACACTGCAGAGGCAGGTGTTGGTGGTGATCCTCAGCTCTCCATCAAGGTAGCTGTTCACAAAATTAATCCACCTCTCCTTGAGATCGTCTTTTGTTTTGTTTTGTAGGCTGTTTTGTAAGTTGTAGGCTGTAGTAACTAACGGTACTGACAGTAACTCACAATCTAGCGGGTGAACTGATGTGAAATTGTGAATGTACTCTAGTTATGGTGGAGGGGCCACATGCCAAGCGGCTCCAGTGCGTCATCGAGCCACCGTTTTAAGCCCGCTCATAAAATCCGGAACACAGTAATGGTGAAAAACTTCTTAACGGTCTAACTTCTGAATTCAGTGCTAGATAGTTCACAGTCTTTGTAATGTGTTTCAACAATACATTTCTAACATTTCTAATGTGTTTAGAAACAAATCTCAGAATTGCCTTTACAGGGACTTTAATGAGTGACGATGGCCAAGAGATCTAAACAAAAGTTTAGTCTGCTTAAACTTTAGGGATGTGCTGTGATATTAATCAAATTTTATTTTAGATTTCGGCTTCTAAGAATTATAAAAAGATATGAGGTAAAACCTTTTCCTATAGCCGTGTTCCGCAGAGCGCGACATCCTTCCCTTCACAGCCTTGCGATGTCATTTCTCCCTAAACCTAAACTTCACGTCAGAATCAGTGATTGTTGTAAACTGCAGTCTCTACTAATGCTTAACTGCGGGATGTGTTTGATAATGAATAGAGCTATTAAATGCACAATAATCAACTCAAGAGACTTATGTGTGTGTTCTGCGCAATGGACCGACTTGCACTTTATATTTTAAGCTTTTCGTGTGCGCGTCTAAACCATCAAATAAACAACGAATAGCTTGTGTCAAAATGACCAGATTGGAGAATAGTTTTACGGTTTATATCTTAAATGGGCGTAAATAGTTTGGAGAAATAGGAGAATAGGATATTATTATAGTTTTGCATTTGGTCTTAAAGGGGCAGCGTCTAATAAACCTGCTGACGATTGATAATCAAACAAAAGGCAAAGAGAAAATATTCACATCTCTTGAATGAATAACTTTAGTTAATAGCATTAATCTATCAATTTATACGGTGAAAACTATGCAGCATTTTAAATTTCATTACTTTATTAGATTTCTTTGTAGGTTTGTTCTTTCTAAGTAATATTAATGTTAGCAGACCTTCCTGAAATTAAAGCAATGTTTATTTCATTTGTGTCTGTTTTATTTTGTATTTATTTAACATTTGTTTGCACTTTGTTCTTATGTTGTATCTTATCTTACACCAGCCACCATAGTCACATGTTTACCGGGAGCCAGAGCGCCTGACATCAAAGCAAATTTAAAAGTGCTGGCTAAAGCTAATCGTAAATTCTCTAAGATTATTATTCACGTCGGCACTAATGATGTTCGACTACGTCAGTCGGAGATCACCAAAATTAACATTAAAGAGGTGTGTAAACTCGCAAGTACGATGTCACCGGCAGTCTGTTTATCTGGCCCCCTCCCTGTTAAAAGGAGTGATGAGATAGACAACCAGCCATTGAGTGATGATAATCTGCTAACTAAGTGGTGCCCGCAAAATAACATAGGGTTCCTAGACAATTGGAAAAGTTTTTGGGGCAGACCAGACCTGTTGAAGATAGACGGAATTCATCCTACCTGGGCTGGTGCTGCTCTTCTCTCTAGTAATTTGGCACATAGTCTTAGAGCTAAACCTTGACTCACTGGGGCCCAGGTCAGGAAGCAGACAAACTGGCTAAACCAACCGTCTGCTAGCTGTCTCACGTCACCAGAGTCAGCTAAATCCCAGCACATAGAGACGCTTTCACCTAGATATTATCACATAGAGACTGTGTCTGTTCCCCGAATCAGTAAATACAAAAAACCATCAAAACCATTCAACAGTAAAAATTTAATTGATGTCCAACAAATAAACAACAGATATTATACGGATGAGTAATTGATAAATCTCGGGTTGCTGAATATTCGATCCCTTTCGCCAAAAACGCTTCTTGTTAATGATATGATTATAGATCATAACCTAGATGTGCTGTGTTTGACAGAAACCTGGCTAAAACCTGACGACTACATTACTTTAAATGAGTCCACCCCAAGATTATTGTTATAAACACGGGCCTGAAAGGAAAAGGGGAGGTGTTGCTGTAATTTATAATGATATCTTCAGTATTACTCAGAAGTCTAGTTTCAAATATAATTCCTTTGAAGTTTTGGTGCTTTATGTAACGTTGTGTAGTGTAAATGATAAATCCCGTTTGACGTTTGTGTTGGCTACTGTATACAGGCCACCAGGGCACAATACAGACTTTATCAAAGAATTTGCTGGTTTTCTATCAGAGTTAGTACTGGCTGCAGATAAAGTACTAATTGTTGGTGATTTTAATATCCATGTTGACAATGAAAAAGACGCATTGGGATTGGCATTTAAAGACATTCTAAACTCTATTGGAGTTAGACAACACGTATCGGGACCCACTCATCACCTTAATCATACTTTAGTTCTAATACTGTCACATGGACTAAATGTTGATACCATTAAAATTCTGCAGCAGAGCGATGACATCTCAGATCATTACCTAATATCATGTATACTTAATTTAGCTAAAGCTGCAAAGCCATCCCCTCACTTCAAATATGGCAGGACCTTAACCGCTGCGACTAAAGATTGCTTTGTACATAATCTTCCTCATCAGTTCCATCTCCTCAGCATTACAGATAGCCAAGAGGAACTTGATGTTGCAACAGAAACTACTGACTCTCTCTTTACTAGCACTTTAGACATAGTTGCTCCTCGGCGCTTAAAGAAGATTAAAGCAAATAATCCAACGCCGTGGTACAACGAGCACACCCGGGCCCTTAAAACAGCAGCCAGAAAAATGGAGCGCAGCTGGAAGAAAACAAAACTGGAGGTTTTTCGCAATTTGTGGAAAGAGAGCATGATTGCATACAGAAAGGCCATAAAAACTGCTAGATCTGCTTATTTCTCAACTCTTTTAGAAGAAAACAAACACAACCCTAGGTATTTATTCGATACAGTGGCTAAATTAACAAAGGATAAAGCTTCAACTTCTGACGTTTGTAAACAACACAGAAGTAATGACTTTATGAACATGATTTTAATATCCATGTCCTGTTTAACACCTTGAAGCTGCTTTGAAACAATCGTCATTGTAAAAGCGCTATATAAATAAAGTTGATTGATTGATTCATTCATTCTTTCGGTTAAAAAAACAACAACGTTTAGCCAACATCATGAAAAGTGAGATATATTGCGTTAATTCAGAGTGGTGATTGGCTGCTGTGGCTGAAAAGTGTTTACTTCATTAGTTTCTGAGCTTTTCTCCGCATTATTCATGAGAATTAACTCTTTATATCCAATCACTGCACAGTATTATGCATGAGATTACTCTTCAGGGGAAAATTAAAATGCCACAAAAGACCGCCGTTCGTTTACCTGCATGTTCACCTGCACACTTACGACATACACCGATCAGGCATAACATTATGACAGTGTCAAGTGAATAGCACTTCATAACTCATAACTAGTGATTATGAAGTGTCTTCATCATGGCACCTGTTAGTGGGTGGGATATATTAGGCAGCAAGTGAACATTTTGTCTTCAAAGTTGATGTGTTAGAAGCAGGAAAAATGGGCAAGCGTAAGGATTTGAGCGAGTTTGACAAGGGCCAAATTGTGATGTCTAGACGACTGGGTCAGAGCATCTCCAAAACTGCAGCTCTTGTGGGGTGATCCCGGTCTGCAGTGGTCAGTATCTATCAAAAGTGCACAGACGAGCTACTGTAGTTCAAATTGCTCTAGGAGTTAATGCTGGTTCTGATAGAAAGGTGTCAGAATACACAATGCATCACAGTTTGTTGCGTATGGGGCTGATTAGCCGCAGACCAGTCAGGGTGCCCTTGCGGACCCCTGTGCACTGCCGAAAGCACCAACAGTGGCCACGTGAACATCAGAACTGGACCACGGAGCAATGGAAGAAGGTGGCCTGGTCTGATGAATCATGTTTTCTTTTACATCACGTGGATGGCCGTGTGCGTCGCTTACCTGGGGAATTCTTGGCACCAGGATGCACTATGGGAAGAAGGCAAGCCGGCAGAGGCAGTGTGATGATTTGGACAATGTTCTGCTGGGAAACCTTGGGTCCTGCCATCCATGTGGATGTTACTTTGACACGTACCACCTACCTAAGTATTGTTGCAGACCATGTACACCCTTTCATGAAAACATTCCAATCCATGGAGGCCCCACCTTGCAACTTACAGGACTTAAAGGATCTGCTGCTAACATCTTGGTGCCAGATACCACAGCACACCTTCATGGGTCTAGTGGAGTCCATGCCTCAAAGGGTCTGGGCTGTTTAGGGGGATCATCACAATATTAGAACGTTCATAATATCATAATGTTATTCCTGATTGGGGTAAGATATGCAATTAAAAAGACATTGCCTCTTTAGTATAGGTATATCAGTATAGGTGGTTACTTTATGTTAGTAGCTTGTTGTGTAGCAAACTACTTTTTCAAAAGAGTAACTTGACTGTAGTTTAAGTACTTTAAATTATTTGTAGCTTGTAGCTTGCAAAGATACTGTTTCAAAGTACCTCAAGTCTACCTCAAGTCTGGTTTTACTGTGACACATGTGGCGCCTTGTTTTGGATGAAGTAGCAGAGAAAATTTGACAGTTTTATTATTGACCGTTTGTAATTTTCAAATGAAACCAGTCAAATGAAATGACTGGCTAGAGTTCAAAGTAATTTGTACCTCCTGATTCCCTGTGAGAAATCTGACCGAAATGTTCAGACAAGCTGAAATGTGAAATTTTTCAGCCAAAGAACTCTTCCCATTGAGCAGAATTGTGTTTAGCAGAGGAGCTATTCAAAACCGCTCAGAAGTTTAATTACATTTCCATCTGTGCGTGTGTGTGTGTGTGTTGTCCTCTGTGAGTTGGGTTAAGGATATTTTCAAGGTCACACACCAAGAACAGGCAACTAAATCCCACCCAAGAGTTCAGCAATCACCCTCAACGGTCCGTTAAAAGACCTCAGATGTGTTCTGGTCATTACGTTCATGCACTGTGCGTTCGATTCTGGTCTGGTCTGTCAGTGTGTTTTACTTTGTGGTTACTAAATGCAATTCGTGACACTGAAAGTTCAGTGATTTAAAGTTACTGTTTTGAGCCCTTAAAGGGCCCTCATGAGGTTTCAAATCTGTATGATTTTCTTTCTTCTGAGAAGTGGAAGTAAATGGTTACCAAAATTGTCTACCAACATTCTTCTAATATAAAAGTCATACATGTTTGAAGCCACATTGATGAGAACATTGTGAGAAATTGATGACAGAATTTAACATTTTGCATGAAATATCCTTTTAAGACCTGTAGGTATTGTTTTGTATGATCCCAGTATTTACATCTGATTGTTTTGGTGTGTTTTCAGGTTCATGAGGTCTTTGACTGTACTGCCTGTGATAAAAAGTTCATCTCCGTGAATCAGCTGAAGCGACACATGATCTCACACTCTGGTGAAGAACGTGCACTCACATACACACAGATAATACACAAACAACACATGTGCAAAACATTGTTTACAAAGATGGTGTTGGTGTTGCATTCTCTTTGTGTTTGTAGAAAAGCGTCCATACACCTGTGACATCTGCAGCCGAAGTTTTAAGCGTCTGGATCAGGCCACTGCTCATAAGATCATCCACAGTGAAGATAAACCGTACAAGTGTAAGGTGTGCTGGAAGGAGTTCGCTCACCGCAATGTCTACAAAAACCATAAAAAGGTACTGATCAGTTTGTGTGTTTGTTCTCGATGTCTTGAGAGGCCTGATGTTCCAGTTTAAAGCCAGGCAGAGAGGCAGAATTAAACAGGAAAGACAGATGGTTGGACGGACAGAGAGACCGATAGATTGATCTGACAGATTTTTGGCCAAATAAACCACTGGCATCTTATCTGATCTGGAGATCTGGAGCCCAATCAGCCACTGTGGAGCCTAATCAAAACCTTCAGCCCTGACCTGTAATGACCCCACACGACCCCTGACCTTTACACCCCACAGATAACATTAAGCCCAAAACCCCACACAGCTCCATGTGTGAAATAGAGAAACGAGCACAGAAAGCAACATTCAGTTCTAGATTGATAATAAGGAATCATTTACTTTCTTAATAAATTACTTGAATCAGTAATTAAAGTTAACTTTTTTGTACACGGACACAATAGTCTTTCCCAAGGGTTTCTAGGATGTTCTGGGTGGTTCAAGCTCAAGTCAATCAGTCCACTCTCAAGTCTTTTAGATATGAATCAGGTTCAACTTTCAATCTATGGGATATTTTAGGATTATTTGCTTAATCGTCCACAATGTACAGACACTTCACATTATGTAAGTCAAATGCATTAAGAATTGTCTTTTATGTCGTTTTTGGCCCATTAATGAAAAACTTCTGCCTCCTAAGTTCTCTGTTCTGCTTTTCTGTCTGAAGACGCATTCGGAGGAGAGGCCTTTCCAGTGTGAGGAGTGTAAGGCCCTGTTCCGTACCCCGTTCTCTTTACAGCGCCACCTCCTCATTCATAACAGTAAGTTTGTGTAACACGCATGCAACACGAGCGCTATGTATCTGTGTATATACCCGTGAGCTTCAGCTCAAAGCATCCTGACACTCAAATCAGACCCCGTCCACTTACCAAAGCCTCTGCCTCAGCCCCCAGCACCCCCCTAAACCTGGGGCTCTGTGTCTGCGGGTGCAGGGGCGCGTGGAGCCGACTGGTCCGGGCAGGATGGATCTCAGCGCTGCTCTGCCCAGTCTAGACTGATCACACTGAGATTATTGAGCTAGAGGAATTTCCTGCTGTCCTCCCCAGAGGAACCCCCTCCCCACACACACACACACTGAGAACTACTGGGCTAACACTCTTTTATGTATCTGGTGGAGAGGAGTTGCACAGAGAGAAACAAAGTGTTGTCCGGGATTGGATTTGTGTGTGGTTACTCTGATGTTTGCTGTATTTACATTGTGTGTGTGTGTGTGTGTGTGTGTGTGTGTGTGTGTGTGATCACTTATGTCCCACTGTGACATAATCTGATCCATCTGCGTCAATATTTTGTTATGAAATAAAGCTGTTTTTGTGCCCATCTATTAAACACACATTATCGTTTCAAAAGGCCCGAGTGGCTCAGTGGGGTCCTTCACAAATATTTCACAAACACCCTCCTGTGTGTGTGTGTGTGTGTGTGTGTGTGTGTGTGTGTGTGTGTGTGTGTGTGTGTGTGTGTGTGTGTGTGTGTGTTTGTGTGTGTGTTTGTAAATCTAAGTGTCTTCTACACTTTTTCAAAGTTTAATATTTACATTGCAGAAGGTATGGACAAATCAACCAATATTTTGCTATTATTGGCATTGACCTACTGAGTGATTAACAGAAGTGTTAGCTCTCCCACTTCTAAAATATAAATAATACACCATTTTTGTTTCCAAGTACAGTATGTTTTGCAAATTTTTAATAATTACTAAAATTATTTTAAATGTGTACATTGCAATTTCTATAATTAAATTGTTTAGCTTATATAACATATACACTACCGTTCAAAGGTTTGGGGTTCGTAAGATTTTCTATTTAAATAAATTAATATTTTTATTTAGCAAGAATGCATTAAATTGATTGAAAGCGACAGGGAAAACTAAAGATTTCTATTTCAAGTAAATACAGTTTTTAAATATATTTTTAACTTTCTATTTATCAAAGTATTCTGCTTTTTTTTAAACATTGATAATAATCATAAATGTTTCTTGAGCATCAGATCATATAATGATTTCTGAAGGATAATGTGACACTGAACACTGGAGTAATGATGCTGAAAATACAGCTTTGATCACAGTAATACATTACATTTTATATATTTTAATAATATTTCACAATGTTACAGTTTGTACTCTATTTTTTATCAAATTAATTCAGCTTTGATGAGCATAAGATACTTCTTTCTAGAACATTAAATAATCTTTCCAAACCCTTACAGAACTTTTGAATGGTAATGTACATTAAAGTCACATGACTTTTCTGCTCACTTGTCATATTAATGACCATCAGCGGGGCAAAGTAATTGCGGTGTAAATGCAAAAAAAAGACAATTCACTGCTAACACTCTTAGGTCTCTTTCCATTCTGCCTACTTTTCACCGTCTTAGCAATAGATGGAAAAGTCCTATCTAACATACGCCATTTCATGCTGACTCAAACTCCTAAATGATTTTTCACTGAAGCAAAATGCTGCACAATGTGAAAAAACACAAATTACAAAGTGATTTTGGACCAACTACCCAAAATGTTTTGATGCAGAATGCTGTTGGTGTTCGTGCTGCTTTAAAATGATCCAGGTTGTCACTTAGTTCAACATCACATTTAAAGTTGACTAAACTTAAAATGTTATGGCGGCATGAACACTTACACTTTTAAAGTTGAAACAACACATATTTTTGCTTTGTACCAAAGGCAAACATACCGGCAATCTCTTACATGTGACTTCAACCAGTTGCTGACCTGACAAGACCTGCTTACATGTAATTCGAATCATGTGTGATCAAAGATGGCGTTACAGTACGTCATACCCAGTTTCTTTCAAGAACGCAGCACATAACTTTATGAGCTCTGACATGCGTACAAAATGCCAACAGAACCACCTTATGAATAAAGAGATTCACTGGTACGGAAACGCAGGAAGATTAGCATCTTATGTGGTGACAGCCGCCTGTGCGTGCCCATTAATTTAAAGCCATTGTTCATAGTCCAGGTTTTTATAACCCAGCATTCAGTGTGTTCTGCTGGTGATTAGATGCAGTGATGTGTTGGACTCCATTCAACCGTTTAAAGACCAGAACTAGGGTTCTGGCACAGACTCTACGTGTTTGTTTCAGAAGGCATTGTTTGAGCAGAAGAGCCTCTGTAGAGGTTTTCACAGCGCATATTTACATTTCTTGGCAAAGTGTACAATTTTGTGGGATTTGAAGAAAGCTTTGGAAGACAAACAGAGTGCCATCTTCTGAAAAGAATTGTGACCTCCTCTGAGAGGTGAACAGTTCCTCGCTTTTTCTACCTGGTCTTTTAAAGTTCCTCTTTATACCCGTCCATCTTCCAAAACAACTGAATATAGAGGGCTGACGTCCATTTTTTTCTAAAGGAAAAAGTGGCTCACAAAAGGATAATGGGACAATTTTGACTCTGAGGGCAGCAAAGTGGATTGGGATACAAAGCGAGTTCCCATAAAGCTGTGATTGAGTGGCACAATGGCTGTCTACATTTTTCTGAAGTTTAGTGTCTCTCTGGGAGTCTGGGTATGATGTTAGAATGGGATGCTTGAATCGCTGTGCCCACTGACTGCAATTTTCTGCTCTTCTCTGTCCAGGTGAAAGAACGTTTAAGTGCGACCAGTGTGATGCCACCTTCAAGCGCAAGGACACGCTCAACGTGCACATTCAGGTCGTACATGATGGCCACAAGAAGTACAAGTGCGACCTATGTGAGAAGGCCTTTGTCACGCCATCTGTACTCAAGAGCCACAAGAAGGTGATTTCATAATTACAGACATAATGAACTAAAGCACAGATTAATCCAAGATCTCATCAGTGTCATATCTATGTCATGAGCTGACCAACACAGAATTCTGATGCCGACCTCTGCGAAAAGCTCAGCAGATTTTAAGTTTAAAATATGCCCCGCCCCTTTGTGTGCTTCTTTATTAAAGTCCCCCTGTATTCAATAATTGTATCCCTTAAAACTCATATTTGATCACTAAAATTACAAATATGTATTCATTGCTTAAAATATCTTGAATATAACTCTACATCCTTGCATCATTTAGTATATGCAGTTCCATGAATATGCAAATTAGCCCCGCCTCCACTCACTCATACATGCTCGTCTACAAGTAGATGTATCAGAATGGTAATGCGTTTTTATGTAATTCTCTCTACAATGTCGGACACTTAACGGTAATTATTTGAAACCAAGCAGATCTCGGCAGTAATTGACTACCATAGTATTTTTTTCTCTTCTATTTTTTTCTCTTCTAAAAATCAGTAGGAACACTTTGAACAACTTAGGCAAATGCATATAGTTCATCATGATATCGTAATATACATCATATGCATAATTCACCTGCTATATTGCGAAGTGTACCTGATTTTTCATATCAACAGAAAATATAATGGGATAACCTGTCTTCTCTTGAGTCTCCCCTTCTTCAGAGCGGTTGAGTTAATGATATGCTAAAGCCCGCCCACATGTTGACGTGATTGGTTACAAGGTTTGTGATGTTAGAAACACCGCCGATTTCAAAACACGTTTTGGTATTTTTTTCACTGCAGTTTTAAAGAGAAAATACTCAGCAATGGTGTTGACATGAATTTGCACATGGTCTGTCTTAAAGCATAGTAAAAACACCACATAGACACATAAACAACATTCAAAACTAGATTTTTTTTTACCAATAAGTGTGTAAAGGTCACATTTAGCATTAGTCTGTGAATTTTCATGAGTGAAATCCAGTCATTTCAATAGGAAACCATGCGATCCAGAATTTTATGTGAGAGCAAAAATATATCAAATGTATATATATATATATATATATATATATATATATATATATATATATATATATATATATATATATATATATATATATATATATATATATATAATTTTTAATCCTGAAATTCTTATTGGTCAATCATGACATTCTGCGGTCAAAGGCAACCTATTTTCTATATAATTGTGCTATGTTTATTTCTATTTTATCACTCTTCACTGACTTCCACCATAATGCAATAACTGAATAAGTAATTTGTTTATTTATGTATTTATTTATTTCATAAATAGCTGTGTAATAAGCATGATAATGTCGAGTCAGTCGGCCAATATCACAAAAGAGTGAACGAAATACCTTCATTTAAATCTTGGGGGGATATATGATATATTTTGTGAAATTAACCCAGTGTTTTATTGAACTGAAATGGAATTACAATGCCAATGCAAAATATGCAGTTATGATCTTTCTACTTTTATTATTTTTTTGAAGTTAGCTCACATATATTTCAGCACGGTAATGTTTCCAATGTGTGTTTCCTCACACACGGTGAAACTCAATTCCATAATCATCTTATACCCTGCACATTCTCTCCAATCATAGCGTACCACAGCTCTATCATGATTTATTGCCCCATCTACACAGAGGATGATTGTATTCACATACCATCAACTTCATATTCAATTTCATCTCCGATTTATACTTCAGGTAAACCACTTAACATGAACAGTAGCGCAGTGACACCAAACTCCAGAATAGTTTTAAAGCAGTGCATGCGATTACAGTTGAGATAGCATGGGCTGAATTTGACATTGTGTCATCTAATTTCAGACAAGACTGAAATGCGACCTGCTGTTGGCACAAGAGTAAAGAACCTTTACCATATTCAATTACTTTCTGACAGCGTTTAGAGAATAGAAGCCCAGCTGCATGTCAGATACACCGTCATTGATATGAAACTCTTAGGGTAGTTATTGTGATCATGAAATCAAAATCGACCGTTTTTAATAAATGGGGGACATAATAAGAGACATTTTTATTGTTCCAAATAAAAAAATGTCAATTTTTAAGCTCTGGCAATTTCCGAAGAATCTGAACGGCATTTATTCATAAAGTTCTACATATGCCCTGTCCCTTTGTGTGTTTGTTTATTAAATATTTTTGGCTAATTTGCCAATACTGTCAGCTACCAATAAGAGTGTAATGGCGCCGGTCACTTTTATTGCTGTTCTGCAAATGTGTGCATGCAAAATCCAGTAATTTAAATAGGAATCCACGTGATACTGAATTTCGTGTGAGGGCAAAAGATTTCTTCATGCAGGTTTCACAACGGGTTCAGAATAGAAAGCTACTTGATTTGAAAGTTACTTTTTTTGCACATAATTCATCACTGCACATTATTCCAAAGAAGAAAAAGAAAAAACTTTGGTTTTTATTATCTTTTAATTAGCATAACTAAGACCACATGGGTGGGGAACATATTTAAACAAAAATGAAACCATCAAAAATGAAAATTCCATAATTTATTGAGTCTCAAGTCATTTCAAAACCCTTTTGATTTTCTTTGTTTTAAAGACCACATAAGTAATTACTTTATGTCCTGATTGCGCTTTTCCTCACAGAGAATGGATGGAAATGGACAGTAGCTTGTCAAGCTCAATGACAAAAGGTAATTGTTGGGGTGAACTATTCCTTTAACAATTTGTATTATTGTTATTATTAGAATTTTTTTGCCAGTCCTTAGTTAGTTACACGCGCGCACATGCACACAGAGTCATGATTGAGGGATTCTGGGCTTTCTTTTTCTTGACATTTTAAGCGAAAAGCTGTTTATCCTGATGGAGTGTGTGACAACTGAAACTTTACTGTATTATTATGGGATTACGTATGTGTGAGTGAGCAAATGTGTGACTGTTTTCACCACCTAAGAGGAGTGAGTTTGTATAATAAGCTTATGTAAGCAATGATATACAGTCAGCATGGTCATTATCGCAGAATTAGCCCCCAAAAGGGTGATCAGGACCCTGCCATGAATTTAACATTACTAATAGGCTACTTAACAACAATATATATAGGCATCAAGGCATCAAGTGAACATTTTGTCCTCAAAGTTGATGTGTTAGAAGCAGGAAAAATGGGCAAGCGTAAGGATTTGACAAGAGCCAGATACCACAGCACACCTTCAGGGGTCTAGTGCTGTCCATCGACAGGGACCAATATAATATTAGGAAGGTGGTCATTATGGCATACCTGGTCGGTGTATATATATATATATATATATAATTTTAAAAAATATATATTTAATAATCAACACTAAACATCTAAAACTGAGTTGTACAAACATTTAAATTGCTCATAAGGTAGTTTTTATATAATTTTTATATTGTTTCTACTCTAGTTTTTTGGTGAGAAAAACTTTATTATCAATTTAAATTTAATAAACTTGATTTCATGACAGATTTTAACAGTCATTCACAGACATTTAAACATAGATTAAATAATGACAAAACATCACCAACAGGTTAGGTAAAATATAATGAATATGTAATACATTGTATATATTTAGCAAAATGCTCTTTAGAGTTATTTTATCTAGCTAACTAATGAGTTTATTGACAGCATTCTTGAGGTAAATGTAATGTTACGTGACTGTATAGCATTCAAGCTGTTTTATTGACGTCTTTCCCTGGTTGAGACACTGACTTAGCGAAATGAATCCTCTCTCAAGTAATCACTAAGTTGTAATTTATCTTTTAAAAATTCCTTCTGATGTTCATTCATGTTTATTTCTAGTAAATAGGAGATGAGACGATCAGCTTGAATTGAGGCGCTACAGCAATCTGTCACGCCAAAACAACATTTACTGTTTGAATTTCACAAGAAATTTGACAGAATTTTAAAGTTGATACTTTGAATCTTATTAAAAGTAAGAAAGCACAAAGCATTTTGCGATATTGGATAACAGGCGTGCAACAAATATTCAGTGAAGTTTTGTTCACGCATCAACAGAAAACAGCACAGACTTAAAGATTTTAGATTTAATTAACCATATCATTACCGGTTAAAATCAAGAAATTAATGTTTTGGTAATCCAGATCTAGTGTCGACACAGCTTATCTTATCAACATTGTTATACAAAATGCCATGATTGACCATTCAGAATCAAGTATTGCAGGAAGCTGTGTAATAATCAGGTATATTTCAGTCATATTATAGTCATAAAATGGACTGTTTGAGTATTTTACAAAATGTTAAGTGCCGTGTCCAGCTCCATGACACAAACAAACCCCAAACTAATGGTACACAGGCGCATCTGGTGGACATGTGTGAGCCTCCGCGCGTGTGTACAAGTTTTTATACAACATCACAGGGAGCATTTTAAGGGATTAGACATAAAGAGTAATGGTATTTTAAACTGTCTTTCCACACTTTATGAGTGAGTGAGAATGAGGGGGGTTCAAGAAAGAGGTAGAGGAGAGGAATTGATGGAGGTGAGGAAGTGGAGATGGGAGGGGAGTGATAAGAAGCGGGAAAGGAAGCGAGTAGGAAAAGGGAGGAAAAGAGGAAAAGATAAAGAGATGGAGAAAATAGCAGGAGGTGGAGGAGCTGCTGCAGCTATTCCCTCCAGCGCTCTGAGATAAGCCCTGTTTACATCAGCTTTATTGGGAGTACAGCCTAAAAATGATATGATTCATATGTTTTTCTTAAACTTTAACAATAGCGCTCATGTCATCGCTATGAATAAAGGTCTGCATGAGAACATTCATGCTCTGCGGTTTACATAAGTGATCGAGGGAATAGTACCAAATATGAAATTTCTGTCATCATTTTACATATTAATATACCAGTGTATGCCATTCTTTAAAAATACTAACTGTTCATCAGTCTTCACATGATCTCCACACATAATTTATATTGAACATGGCTGTTAATAGGATAATACACCTGAAAATTAAATTGTTATCATTTACTAACCTTCAGGTTTGGAATGATATGACAGGGTGAATAAATCACACACACACACACACACACACACACACACACACACACACACACACACACACACACACACACACACACACACACACACACACACACACGGTTTTTATACCATATAAACTGTACATTCTATCTAAACTTACCCATGACAGCAAACATTCTGCATTTTTACTTTCTCAAACTCATCCTGTGTGATTTATAAGCCTTTTGAAAAGTGGGACAATGTAGCTGATCTCAGGTTTTACTATCCTTATGGGGACATTTGGTCCCCACAATGTAATATAAACAAGGACACACACACACACACACACACACACACACGTTGTGTTTCCATGTTTTATGGGGACATTCCATAGGCGTAATGCATTTTATACTGTACAACCCGTATTTTCTACCCCCCTACACTGCCCCTGCTTTGCATGAGCAAAATATTTCCAAAATGTAAGTGCCGTTCTTGCCGTTCATTTTAAAGTGGAAGAGTTAATAATTCAAGTTGTTTTGTTATATTGTAATATCCATTTCATATGAAATTTTTATATGTTTCATAGGTGAGATGTGTGTTTAATAATAGATACATAAAGACAAGATGGAAATACCAACACACATATATAAAGCATTTTTGTAAGGTACTCTGTGTTACTTTTGGCAATCTAGTGATTAAAAATCAAACCATTTTGCGGAAGAACATTTTGGTTTTGGTTTACCTTTGGCTCTACGTGACTGGGCGGAAAAATATGATTCACTACAAGGCTTAAGAGATATAACCAGATTAGATGGAAATGATCTCAAGCTGACTAGCTGAAGACGTTACTGTAGCTTTAATCGTCAATAGACATGATACTTGAAAGTAAATTCCTGCACAGAGCTACAGCAACCATCATTAAATTATGTTTTACAATGATTTTTGTTACAGATTGAAATATGGTAATTTATCTGTTCAATAAAATACCTTACTCACCTGTTGAGTAATAAAAAATGCCACCATCTCCATAATCATTTCAAATTCCTCAGTTCTCATCATCACCAAAAAGCCAAGCCGATGTTGATTCTTGTTTTATTACGAGTTTTGCCGTATGCTCTTTTTGCAACCAGACTCTCCTCTGTTCAGTGTTTGTTTAACCCTTATACGCTTACCTTGTGTCTTTAGTGACCCACGATGTCATTCACTACCTTCCTCCTTCATCATCAACCTTTTTAGTATTCCTCAATCAATTAATTATAAACAATATAACAAGAACTAATAATACAATTATAAAATAATGTTTCCCCATAAAAAATGGAATAGGGTCGCTAATGACCCGAGGTGTGTAACAGTGTAGGTGTTTTTTTTTTTTTTTGCACAACTATAATTTTATCTTTGATGATTTAATAAATGCAATTCACCTTTATTCCACAAGGTGGCAATATTTAATACACAATGATGAAGTGACGTTTCACTCATAGTTACAAACAAAAAAAACTAAAGAATTGGAAGAATCGTCAGCAAAACTTGAAATGGCTCTGATTTACTGCAGAGCAAGAACTGAAAGCAGTCAAATATTACTGTCACTGTCACTTGATGCTGGATCTGGTGAAGATGCTGTCAGTGATATAAATACAGATTTTGAAGATGTTGAAAATGATAGTTTTGAGAATATGTTTGAGATGGTGAAAATGAGGCAGATGCTGAATGTACTGGGAAATGAGCTCCGACGAGGACATTAATGATGGTATAAAACGTCTGAACCCTTACAAGCTCCAAAAGGGAACAAAATATGCTTTAATGTATTCTTCTGTAATTGTCACTCTAATAACAGGAGAGTTTTATATTATCGCGACAGGTAGCGATCCATCCATGTTGGCTAAAGACCCGAATATGTAATACCGATTGGCGAAACATTCATGCATTTAAGGGTTAAAACAGGTTACAACAGCTGCTCCATGTCATCCTTTCTCGCTGGTTATGACAACTAACATATGCCACTCCCACAAGTGTACCAGAGCACCTTTTCTCTAATTCTCTGTTTTACTGTGTTTTTTGTCCCTTTTAGACCCACACAGGAGAGAAGGAGAAGATCTGTCCATACTGTGGCCAGAAGTTTGCCAGTAACGGCACTCTGAGAGTGCACATCCGCAGCCACACGGGTCAGTGCCTCACCAACTGCCAAACTTACACTGTTTGCTGATCTTTCATTAATCCTGAGCCTATCTATCTTCAGAGGTTGGCTAATTATTCTTGCCATGGCATTCATGTAAAAACTCGATCCGAGTGCGAGTGCGAGTCGCAGTGCGAGTGAAAAGTGAAAGGAAAAGCGAGTGCGATTGTTTCTTCGCGAACCCTCGATGTTTGTCTGGTTTCACACTCATCTTGATTCTATCAAACCCGGTGCATTTACGTTCATCTTACGTCTGCACAAACATGCACGCCGCATTATAGAAAACAGAACGTGATCAATATATTGTGTTTTTTATTAATTTGCTGCTATTATGCGCAGCTGAATAAACAACTCTTTGGTTCACTAAATGTACTATACATATATTCTGCTGCTTGCAAACAGACTGTGGATTGCCATTCATTTGCCGCCCTGATTGTACTCGCTATGTGCGGATACACTTCAGGCTCACTCTTGCTCATATCCAAGGTAAATTATTAACACTATCATTCCATACAAGTGTTTAGTTTGAACTAAATACATCATCATCATCTAAAACGCATGCGCTGGTTACCTGAGTCTGTGTTGCTTTCTCATCCACGCGAATTGCGGCACAGTTCGAGTGCAACCAAACTCAGAAAACCTCCTACAGGTAGTCTCTGGTTCAGTACCTTGGTGCGCACCCGGGTCTGCATGACAGCTTTCACATGACCAATTTTTCTTGCGAGTCGTGCCCTGTTTCGCACTAAACTGCCAGTGTGAAAGCATCCTTAGATACTTGTTTTGTGGCATAACAGACTTTGAGTTGAAAAGAAATTGAATAGAAAAGTATATAGTATGCCAGCACATGCATTGCATTTGGCATCTTGCTCTCTGTCTTTCTCCGTGTGAACATCTCAACGTGGACATGGTGACAGAGAGCATGTTAATTAAAGAGCCTTTATAGTGGAGAGCACAACATTCCAGTGTGCTGCCATAACAACAGACTACAACACACACACGTCTGGTTCGCTAACTTTGTGGGGACTGTCCATATGCGTAATGGTTTTTATACTGTACAAACTGTATATTCTCTCCCCTTACACAAACCCTACCCCTAAACCTACCCATCACACAAAACTTTCTGCATTTTTACATTTTCAAAAAAACTAATTCTGTATGATTTATAAGCTTGTTTCCTCATGGGGACCTCAATTTAGAGTTGAGTCCCCATGAGTCTGTGTGCATTCAGGTTGAAGAGCTCACCGGGATTTAAAAACATACACACACAGCTTGCGTGCGCAAGCTCTTGTTTTCTAACCCTGACCCCACACATACACTCATATACATTCACACATAGTTCAACAAGGCCAAAACATGCCCAGTGGAGTAAAAACAGTGTATGCATGTGTTGGAATGCAGTGACATGGTGAGAGTGAGTGATGCGCCTGCAAGAAAAGAACACTCTTTGTAGGCATCCAGCATTGTGACCCTTGACCTCTGCTGCCTGTAAATCCGACTTTCCTTTCTTTCAGCTGGACTTGTGTTATCTGTCCTTCTTTTTTTAAAGAGACACATGCTCAAAAACATCACTTCGGTATCTTTGTACCTGGTCTTGATGCCAGTGTAATGGCAGATAATTTGCATGTAATGTCAATGAGCATAAAATCTCCAAAATACTGACATTTTAATAGGCCTTTTACATCTCATTCTAAGGCACAAGACTATTTCTCTTCTTACTGAAAGTGAAATGCTGTTAGATCGTCCATTTTTTTATGTTTAATATCAAATACAGTATGTGACCAGATTTCAAACTTTATTTCTGAAAAAAAATCAAAAATAAAAAAATGACTTAATTAAATTAAAATAATTTTAACTATAATAGTATAAATTAATATTAAAATATTGGTTACACTTTATTTCAAGGTGACGTAGTTGCATTGTACTTACTCAAATAAGTACTTAGTAATAATAATAATCTACATGTACTTACTATAGAGTAACGGTTAGGGTTAGGTTTAGTTACTTGTAATTATGCATAATTTACTCTTATGACTATAGTAAGTACATGTAGTAACTAGAGCTGTCACCGTTAACGCGTTAACGCATGAGACTAATTTAAATTCCTTAATGCGTTAAAATAATTTAAGGCAAATAAACTTAAATAAATTACAGAAGTACGTGAAGTCAAGTCAAGTCAAGTCATATAGTTATTAATGGACGTGTTATATAGGGCTTTTAACAATGCACCTTCACAGTGTTAAACAGAAAAATGTGTTTCTTTGTGATCCTGTTTGGTATCGCAGCTTGACTCATCTAAAATGAAAACAATCTCGTTGTTGTTGCTCTGTTCACATACTATACACTGTTAATTCTGTAAAAAACATTTCTGTAATGTTTTTTTTTCATGGTATATATGAAATAATTTCATATATATATATATATAGATATATAACATTTATACACACCTAAGCACCCATGAAAAAAAACATTACAGAAATATATATATATATATATATATATATATATATATATATATATATATATATATATTTATATATTATCGATTGACAGCCCTAGTAGTAATGTCCAGCTACGTAAAGAAAAATAAAGTGTTTTGTTTTATAATGCATCTTTTAACCATTTTAAATCTATTTAAATTTGCATAGAGTTTGGCTAATCAAAAATCATCAAAATATGCTATGGCATGATACATTTAATACAACAAAACTAGCAACACAGACGTAGCCAGAAAGTAGGTAGGAAAACAAAACCAAACAGGAGGTAGGTCAGACAGGACGTAAGACTATTCTAGTTAATGTTAGAGAAGCGTTTCCAGATCATGGCTAATGTTTTGTGTCACTTTCACCAACGACCATCGATAGCATGAGCACTGACCTCATGGCTGAACTACTTTCACTGATGAGGGCACTAGACTAATGTGGCTTGATCTGTCCTGAGGGCAAGCGCATAGGCTTTTCCACACACGCACACCTTACACACGGCGGCTGTACAATGGCTCTTTTCAGTTTCACGTAAATGAGATGTAAAACCAGGGCAACTTTAGCTTCTCCGAGGCCTTGACACCTCACATGATGTCATTCAGCCCTTCACATTCCATAAGTGTTTCCTTTAGGTCCTCCTGCATTCCTCCTGCCAATGGCACCACGCTAACCCAGCAGAGCGTGCAAGCTAAGACAAACGCATAAATGCAGACAGAGCATCCATTCACGCGGGGATCTTGGATCTGTTTGGATGGTGTTTTTAGCTCGACCTCTAAAGCGAAACACCCATTCCATCCTAAAACAGCCCAGTCTCCATCGACTTTGAAGTTCTGTACTGTATTTGGCAATCTTAAGGCCGCAATGCAAAAGGCTGGCGTTCGGAATTAACTCTTTCCACGCCTAACACAGAATTTGCTGTTCTATGTGAGAAAATGCTTCCTTACCAAACAAAGAACTTTCCGGGTTTCTGTGTTTTCACTTATATACGGTAGGGGGCGCTATGACATCTGAAAGAACACTGAATCTCCGGATCGAAACACGGGTGAAGAAGAAGCAGAAACTAGCAATATAATATGTAATCATATGCATATTATGTAAAATAATGCGATCACAGTATATACACTATATTGCAAAAAGTGTTGGGGCGCCTGCCTTTACATGCATATGGACTTTAATGACATCCCATTCTTAATCCGTAGAGTTTAATATGGAGTTGGCCCACACTTTGCAGCTACAACAGCTTCAACTCAGATATGAACAGATATTAATACAACTAAATATTCTAGGGGCCATTACATTTTTGTGAGAATGATCAAAAACACTGGCGGGGAAAGAATTAAGCATCTATAGGCCTAGTTTTTGCAGTGTGTATAAGGAGCAGCATAATAACTGAACAAAATAATGTAATACAAGAGCGAGAGCAAATCCCTTACAGTGTTTCAACATTTTATATAAAAACAAAACAGAAACCAACTATCTGTGAAATGAGATGCTAGAAACACTTCCGCACGGATATTCCGTATCATAGCAAGCAAGAGTCTCAACTGAAGAAATCGCTGCGTTTGGCGTGTCGGGGGTCAGGGCAGTAGTGAGCGTGAAGTGGAGTTTCGATTTCAAGGCCCCGCCCACACTACAGCCTAATCAATCACAACCCCCCAAAACTTTTTTGTGAAATAAAAGTTATGGAAATGTAGAGATTAAAGTTAAAGCTCCAATCTGCTGGTACTTCAGTGACTACTTCGTTCAGAGAAGCGGTCATTCTCAGCTGTCAATTATAGCGTCACACATAAATAAAACTTAACTTATTTGACGAACAACACTTTAACTAACATCAGCGTGATAAAAACAGCATAAAATGACAAAAAACATATTTGGAAAAACATTATTTGAAGTGTAATTTGACTGTTTATTTAGTCTATGCCCCATTACATTTCAGGAAGAGGGCAGAGTTTATGACCTATACTGCATGCAGACACCTGGGGCGATAGAGACGCTTTAGCTTCACTTTTCAGGACGTATGGCATGCTAAGTATTTATCCACCAACATGTTACTGTGCAGTCACATTAGCAAAATTGTCTATTGTCAGTACTGTAGCGATGTATGAAGCACAGCTCACACACAAGTCACTTTCAAACCAAACAACTTTGTATTGCTCACTGTAGGGAATTCAATTCTAAATTTGGCAGAGCAATGGTAAATGTGACCGCACCTTTATTCCAAACCTGTATGTGTTTTGTTAGTTTTTTCCTCTGAAATGCATAATTGAATGGAATTTTACAGCTTTGATGGACAACGACTTAAATTATAGAGACTTGTTCACACAAGACTTGGAATATAATGCACAAGTCATATGGACTTTTTCTATGGTGCTTATACAATATTTGAAGAGAATAAAATCATTCATGTAGCTGTTCAGTGGCACAGTTGTGACATCATAAAATGGAAATTAGGTGAGGTTATGTTTTTAAAGGTAGTTTTTGTATACCGTGCTGGCTAACAAGCGGAATCCCATGTGGCGCCTGAGGATGACATCATCAACACGTTGAGCTCAGTAAAGCTCACGCCAGTCTGGCTGTTGGAGAATAATGCAAATCCCCCTGTTCTGTGCCCTGTCAAATCCAAACCCGGCATTACCAAATAAACAGCCTTGATCACACGTATAGTGCATTAAGCTTTGTCTGCAAAGGCTGTGTTGTCACCACAGAAATGAAAAAGAGTTAAAATCACAGCTTTGTGGATGTTAATGTGCGGGTGGAATGAAAGTTTTGTGTTTAGCTGAGCTTAAATGTGGATCTGAGAAACAGATGGTTGGGTTTATGATTAGGTTTAGATGTTTTAATTAGGTATGATTTCATTTATAGGAAGTACTGGGTTGAGTTTAACTTTGGCAAAAGACTCTGAATCAAGCTTCTAATCAAGCAGGTTAACCAAACAAACAATCATGAGATTAACCCTTTGAACCAGGAGAGAGACTGTCGGCACTGGGTTTTAACCCTGTTGAACAGAGGTAAGCCGGGGGAAGGACAGAAGAAGACACAACTGCAACAGAAATCGGTAAACGTTACAAAATAATTATACGGGTTTATCAAAAATTTAAAAGATTTTTATCAAATCAAAATTTAAAATACACTTTTAATTTGACACTCAATTATACAAGTGTCTTTTTCAAAAGTCTATTTAAATTTGGCAAGAAACTTAAGTGCACTTAAGAAAACACCATTATTTCCATTTCAGCTTTTTATACTTTTAAGATTTGAAGTACACTACAAGCGCACATTCAATACAATTAAGCGCACTTCTTTTTGACAAGGGAAGTAATGATCTAGCAACAACAACGAGATTGTTTTCATTTTAGATGAGTCAAGCTGCGATACCAAACAGGATCACAAAGAAACACATTTTTCTGTTTAACACTGTGAAGCTGCTTTGAAACAATCTGCATTGTTAAAAGCCCTATATAACACGTCCATTAATAACTATATGACTTGACTTGACTTCACGTACTTCTGTAATTTATTTAAGTTTATTTGCCTTAAATTATTTTAACGCATTAAGGAATTTAAATTAGTCTCATGCGTTAACGCGTTAACGGTGACAGCTCTAGTTACTACATGTACTTACTATAGTCATAAGAATAAATTATGCATAATTACAAGTAACTAAACCTAACCCTAACCGTTACTCTATAGTAAGTACATGTAGATTATTATTATTACTAAGTACTTATTTGAGTAAGTACAATGCAACTACGTCACCTTGAAATAAAGTGTAACCAATATTTTAATATTAATTTATACTATTATAGTTACAATTATTTTAATTTAATTTGAGTCATTTTTTTTAGTTTTTGTCATTTTTATTAGTTTTTTATTAATATTTACTATTTACTTACATTTTTTAATTAAAATTTTAGTATTCAAAGTTTATTTTTTAGGTTTTATTTATTTCCATTTTCCAGCTTATTTTAAGTAATTTTTGTGCTTTAATCTAAACTTTTTTCTGTTCATTCATTTCATCATTTCTATTTACATCATTTTTATTTACTTTGTTTTTCATCTAATATTTATATATTTTTATACAGTTTTCAAAGAATCCGAACAAAAGTGGAAGACCTGCTCAAAAGACGTTGTTACATGGCTATTTGTCTCTTTTATGTTCTTATATGTTTAACGATGTGTCTTTTCTTTTAGAAGGGATGTGTTTTTGGGACATTGTTACTGTCATTTGCTCTGATATAATGATACCTACACATACACGTACTTACCAGAAAAATGTTCCTTCTCAAGTAACTTGCAGTTTTACGCCTTAACCGCTAAAGGGCCAAATCGAATGTGCTGCAGCTTTAAGATGCAAAGTTAACACATTCAATTTGACAGTTCTAAAAATACAATCTCGTAAGCTTTTCATGGAGACCCTCAGGCAGCGAACTCTATCACTATACTCTCACTATTACGGTCACTTAGGTAATTTCTGGCAGACTATGAACTTCTAGTAATTCACTTTATACACAGAAGAAATGTTCAGTGTCTGGTGGACATGAACCTACATTAGAGTCATATTCCTTATCCACATTTCTTTTCTACCAAACATCTGTATGACACTCTTCTTTATTAGAGAACAGAATCAGGGAGGTGCTACACAAATAAGGTTGGTATTACAGATTTATTACAATCCATCTAAAACAGCAGGCGTGTGTAGCTCCTCTAGTCTTAGCCTCATGGAACATTCACTGAACACTTGATGAATGTTAGACACAATAATGACAATATCTTTCTTAAAATCCCAACTGATTCCAATATAATGCGTTGGCTTTTCATAATTTCCGGGAATCTGTGTGCACCGTGCACAGCTTTTAATCAGTCCAATGGAAAACAAAGTTATGTTTACAGGATGCTGGTCTTAGAATGAGCTTTTCTCAGGATGAACGGATCCCTGGAATTGTCATGGTTTGCGAGGTTCATTGCATGAAATCTTTCAAAGTTACTATGGGTTTAGTCACACAAAATTCTTCTTCCACGTTGTCAGACATATTGTATGTCCATAAAGCAGTCAGTGCTTATTACTTCTGGATGGATGGAAATTCTGACTGCAAAGTGTAGACAAAGTTTCTGATCATCTCTTCAATGTTGTGCGTGGAGTCTGAGACTGCATGCTATAATTTATTGATTGGTTTTGCAATGTGTGTTATTCTGGTAGCAACTGTTTCTGATAAACAAACCCCTAAATAACACTTGATGTGTGGGATGTGTCAAGCCAAGTCAAGTCACCTTCATTTTTATATAGCGCTTTTTACAATACAGATTGTTTCAAAGTAGCTTTACAGTGATAATAGGAAATTAATGCAACAGAGATTGATTTGGCTGTACAGCAGCTCTAGTCCAGCTTAAGTACTTTTTTGATTGACTTTTTCCATTGTAAAAATCATTAGTTTTTAACTTAGGGGCTACTTTCACGACTTCAACTGAAGACAGAAAACTTTTAATGCGTTCTGTCCGTTCATTTACTTGATTACGTCGTTTTGGTGGGCTGAGAACGCAAACCCGAAATAGGTTAAATAGGTAAGTCCAAGTTTTTGAAAACGATACCGTTATCATCGTCGTGTAAACTTCAAAAACTTAAATCTGTGAGAACGGTGTCATGCACATGTGTTGTAAAACAACATAACTCTCTGCTTCACTGCCATAGTAGGATGCAATGTTGGAGAAATTAGGTTATGTATGTAAATTAGGGTATAACTAGATATGGTTTAAGGAAACGACCGTGAGTAGTGAGTAGAAACCACATTGGTTCAACTGTAGAACTGTTGTTAATGACGTCATGCAGGTGGTAAAGTAATAACTTCTGCCAATGATTTGGTTCGTAATTGAGTTGATGTCAGATTATTTCTCTAAATAACCAGTGGACTACTTCTATATTTGTGTTCCAGGTTTCCAGATATCTGATTCAATCGCAGCTTCCCTCTTATCTGTCGTACTCCAGGGTTCATATTCATACATGCGCAGTCTTCAAAAAGAGTGCCTGACAAACTAAAAGAGACTGAATAAAATGTATAACTATTAGTGCTTTCAAAACGATTAATCGTGATTAATCGCATCCATAATAAAAGTTCACATAATATATGTGTACTGTATACATATTATGTATATATAAATATGCACACATGCATGTATTTAAAAATAAAATAAAATATTCATATTTATATATAATATAAATTACATATATATATATATATATATATATATATATATATATATATATATATATATATATATATATATATATATATATATATATATATATATATACAGTATGTACATGCAAGTATTTCTTAAATATATACATAATTGAGTGTGTATTCAAATATACATAATAATTATACACAGTACACACACATATATTATGTAAACATTAACTTTTATTTTGGATGCGATTGATCGCAATGAATCGATTTTACAGCACTCATATCTATATGAAATTTAATATATAGATTATACTACATGTTAACTTAATTGTTCTCAAGAGCATGATCTATTTAAATCCACATACTAACAAGAAATCATGTTTTTAGCCACAGGTCAAGAGCTGTTGTTCCAGCCACACAACTTTGCGATGCTGAAAATGTAAACATCATATCGTTGAAGAATCTTGGTAACAACAGAAATTCTGACCATAGTTAGCCAACGATGGTATGGTATGGTATGGAGACGTCTCTTTCTGTCAAAGTGGCCGGTTCTTGTCCAAAATAAGCTGCAAATTGGACCAGACTTGGGTTTTCACTTGATTAAAGACAGGGTTTTACTTGATTTTTATCCGATAAGTGATTTCACACCACAATTAAACCTTGAGGAGACTAAGTTGTATTATCTCAGGGTTGGAGTGACATGTTTATGGTGCTCAGATGTGGAAGGATAGCAGTATGAAATGTTATGGAACAGCTGTAGGAAGTTCTGCACATGTATCTTGTAATGCTAAAGGAAGCCGAGGCACGCGCTTGTGTGTGTGTAGTGATGGGTAATTCTTTGGGATGTTCTCGCTGCTGGAGCCTGTGTCCTCACAGTAGTCTAATAGTGCTCACTTAGACAATCACACACACACACACACACACACACACACACACACACACACACACACACACACACACACACACACACACACACACAGTCCATCCACATCTGGAACGTGAAACCCATCCACTCCAGTAAAACTAAGTATGTGTGTGATATAAACATCTCTACTGAACTGCTGAATCCAAACAACAGAACAGCTTTTTCCACTTGAATGAATTCAGATTCAAGATGTGTTTGAGAAATATTTTTCCTCAGTTACTGTAGCTGCCACTGTTGATTGATTTCATGACAGCATTGGAAGTAGGACTATGCAAAGCTATGCTTTTTCAACATTGATTAGTTGGAGAGTTGTTTAAATTATCAGGGCTCCCAAAGTTTTTCATGCTAGGAAAAAATAGTGGTCAATCTCGAAACCCACTAAAAACGTATAATTATTTAATTATTTAATTATTTCCATTTCATAGAATTACACTGGGTAGGCCTACTTTTAAATGTATTTTCATTACAATAAGGCTTATTGTACGCTCAAATATGAGGATAGCCATGAGTAAATACATAATTGTGAAATATACAGATAAAAATGATTCGCTGACATGGAACTTCAGTAAATTAGTCATATGTTGACTCAAAAGAAGAAATTCAGGATTCATTAGAAGGATTCGTGTAATTAGGCTGGTTTAGGATCATGTCCACCATAGACATAACAAAAGTGTCATTAGGAGCCGTTCACATAGGATAGTGATTATTTCTAATAATCAGAGTAAGGTCTTAATCTCAGTAAGACGTTTACATGACACAAGCAGAACTCCTCACTCCAGTTTACAATTTTTCTGCATTATTCTGATTATATGTATGGTTATCAAATTCAAAATACATTTTATGGACGTAGCCTACTGGATATTATTCGGCGCTGTGATGAACATCGCAATGTCAGGTTTGCCTATGCCACCGTCACGTTCTTCTCGCCATCTGGATCAAGACACGGAGCAGTGGCTTTGCAGTGAGTTGTGTTGACAGAGTTTAAAGATTTGGAGAGGAGAAAACTTCAGAATAACGTCACAGAGTTTTCATGAAGTTGTGTGAACTGTGTATGTCTGCGCACATGTGCACTTTGGTCAGAGCGGTAATAATCTGATTAAGGTGTTTACATGCCTGCTTATTGTGAATAAAATTTAATGTGACTATGGTACTACGGTTATGAGCTTAATCACATTAGTTTGATCGAAGTATTGCATTTGCATGAGGTAAAGTTTAATTGCACTATTGCCAAAATGCCATTATAATAGCATTATGAAGACTGAATGGAGCTGAACCCAGGATTTTCTAAACCACCTTAAAAACTCAATTCTCAAGAGATGTTGAAAAGTGGTGAAATGCAACATAATAAGCAATTAATACAGTTTGTTATTAAGTGGTTTATGGCTGTAGCTGCGGTGATTCAAAGCACCTACAGATTTAGAGACGCAACTTTTTTGAGAGGGTTTAAACATGCTAACAATTGCAACTGTGACAGAATGTTACGTGCAAACATTTGGTGCAATAAACATTTCAATGGCGCGCTGTAGACCAACACAAACATGGCCTCCGTGCAGGGGTTCAACCTAAAAAATTCTTACTTTTGTTCACTTACCTGCTGTTACATGACACAATGACTTGGTGGTGCTCATAAACAGACTATTTTGTGACAGTAAATAGCAAAGCAAGAATCCAGAATCCAGGCACTCTTGTCACTGGCCCTGTCCCAAATGGAACCCTAAAGGCTGGGACACACCAAGCTAACGGTCGGCCGTCGGTGAGTGTCTGTCGGGCTAGTTTTTGCTTTGTTCTACACGTCGGCTTCCATCAGGCTCACATCGGCAGCATGTTGAATCAGCATTGGGGCCATTGGTGAGAGTGGGAACTCTGATCGGATATTCAGTTTAGTGAACGAGTCAGTGCACAAGAATTAAAGGAAAGAGATGAAAAGAGCAAGTCAAGATGGCACAGACAGAAGGCTGGTCTAATATTGTTGTCCTTCCCGAGCATTCCAAAATTTTCATAACATGAGCCGCTTAAAATGAAGAAAGTGATTCAAAATGGTAAGCAAGCGCAGCTCTGTTTACGTTTCTTATATCTGCATATATCTCGTATTTCCTTGTTTTGGTTTCTTCTTTTGAATGATGAACATAAGCCCTGTTCCACCGAAATTACCTGGTACAATTTGTCCTAGGAACTATTTTCCCAGGAACTTTTTTCCCCACCAGACCTGTTGCTGCCTGCGTTTCCATCGCAGTCTAGAGTACTGTTAAGATTAGTCCGGTGACGTAGGACTACGTGCAACTTTCTAGACCTCATTGGATTTTGTCCACCGCATATAAGCCTAACAAAGCCTGAATCTCGTCGTCAGTCCATCTGTCGTATTTTTTTAAACTCCATTGTTGATTCGAATAGCGAACAACTTTTACTGCACGCACCGCAACAGACTTTTAGGTTGAAATAACATGTCCCAAAGTTCCTGAACTTTTAAAATTACTACCTCGCGAGCAGGGCCGTTTTGAGGGGGGAATTTTTACCCAGAACTTCATTTAGACCCCAGTTCCTGCGGTCGAAACACAGCGAGTACCACCACAAATTTCCTAGTTCCTGGGGAAAGTTCTCGCGGTGGAAACGCGACTATAGACTATTGGTACCTGCTGATATAGACAGTTAATTCCTAGTTTGCAGTCGGCTGTAGCCTGTGTTTTCCAGACACACCCGATGCAAGGCAACAACACTGTCGGTTTTCGTTGCGACTAGTTCTTTGAAGTTGGCTCGGTGTGTCCCAGGCTTAAGGAAACTTCCTCTGAATCCACACTTTCGTGAATTAATGCTGCTTTGACTGTTGGGTAGAAGTCTGTGGACCCTTCTTCTAGTTCGCATCTATGGCGCATATCAGCCACAAAGAGGGGCGCTCACCAGCACCCTTCTGAAACCTAAAATGACAACTGGGACACCCTATGGTCTTGTGGACTTAACGGACATTGACTTGTATGTATACAAGACTTTGACTTTGCATCTTAATTCACCTCATCTACTAATTCACCTCATCTGCCATCTGCAATTCACTTCACCCCATATTGGATTGCTTGTCCAAACCGGGTCAAATTTTGTGCGTATACATTCGTGATATTGCAAACATTCCTTTAGACTGTCAGCACATGAAAACCTTCAGCAATACATCAAAACACTTCATTTAATTTAAAGCACCATTACAAAAAAAATTATAAAAAATAATAATAATAATAATTTACTAGTCAAACATTTTGTGTTGCAGTGTGTGTAAGACTACATGTTCTGAACACAGTGCATACATGGTAACGTTTAAGCTTGTGTGGCGGCCGCAGCATTAGCTGTGGAGGTCTGTCAGTAATCAACAGGTCAAGTATGAAGTGATTGGGTGTGTCTGTGACTGATCAAAGTCAATCACTTATCGGTCAAAACCGATCAATATTGTATTACTGCACCATTCCAGGCTGCTGGTCCGTACCCGGCGGCATTCAAGCCTACATTTACAATCCTTGTGTGTGTGTGAATGTTAACCTGCATGGCTGAGTCTGTTTTGGATGTTGGAAGGAAAAAAGGAAGCTAGTATGGAGTGTGTGATGGACAGGCCTAATGTCTTTCATACTGAAGGCCCTGAGCTACTAAGATCTCCCCATAACACCAGCACAATGCTCGGCATGTGACGGGGACAACCATCTGTTCACCAGACACACACACACTCTTACACGAGGGGGGTGCCAAACGGATCGATTAGCAGACGGGGGTGTCTGGGGCCACAGGGGACCGCCGGGGATCTGGAAAGAGAGCAGAGACACTCGGGTCACACAAAGACGGTGTCGCATTACAACACATGCTAAATCAGTTAGCCCCCTTTCCGCACACACACACACACACACTAGGGACTCAGATAGTGATCCACTGGATAAATCAAAATAACGAGTAGATTTTCACAGTTGTGGAAGAAAATGCGAGTGATGTTTGCCTACGCTTCCACAACATTACATTGTCATGAGTAGTTTTTTAGCATGTAAGTATGTGGATACTTACCGGCCCAAGTGGAACGAGACCATGTAGATCCAAAACTGATTGAATTTTATGTGTTGGATGTTGGAAAACAAACAACATTGGAGCCCCTTCCATTGAATGGTCATACAGTTTTTGAACGACATAAGTGAAAGTAAATTGATTACAGAGCTTCTATTTTGGGGAAATATATCTCTTTATAATATTTCCCTTTAAATTAGGAATGTGTAATATACAGTATATCATACATCTGTACTTTACTATATTATACTGTTTTGGTAACCAACCAGTATTAGAGATGTTTTTTATTTATATGTACCGGTCGATATTGAATATATATAATGTGTGAGTATTCATTATGTGAGTAGACTTTGCCATCAATCTTTATCAGATCTAAAAAACGTATTTAACATGTCGTGAGGTCTTTCACTTGTAGCATTTAAAGCAATTTATTTTAGTTTTTTGGCAGCTCATCATGATCGGCTTGAATTTTAATATCGGTGCGGCCCTTACTTCTACTAGAAGACTAAGGGCCAGATTTACTAAACAGGGCAAATTAGTGTGAGAGCGCAAAACCAAAAAAATGCTGATGGGAGTGGAAATTTCTGTGGGTGATCTACTGACGACACACAAATTAAAGAACACAGATGCATCCGGATAATTTCCATAATGGCCAATGCAAACTACCAAGAGCACCGCTAATTAGCGTCTTGTTTAAGAATTTTTTTGGCCGGTAAATAATGGTGCAAACAACAGTAAATGGACGAGCGCAAACCTTAGTAAATCACCTCTCATGATTAATTTAAATACTCTCCTCTCATTAGTATTGCAACTGAAAGGGAAACTCCTACAAATGCATAGGAATTTGAGGTCAGCCTCAAAAATAACCCCGTCCACGCCTTTTCAGTGCCTTTAGTAAATCCTGACAGGAGTTTTTTTAACGCCAAAAGAGGGTTTACACTGAAGCAAACTGTTAGCAAATCTGACCCTTATACTAACAACTATCAAGACAGCACACGTAGGGACCATTCATTCACACATTACGCATTCTTACATTCAAAAACATCTAGAGAGCAAAGAAGAGAATGATGTTTTTTTGAGGTGTGTCTTTAAAAACTGAATGAACGCCCCTGTGTACGGTTGTGTGGAGCTAGGAGCTGCTTTCCCATCAGATATAAACCAAGGTCTCAGAGTAGACCAATATCCTAAAGGGAAGGAGCGATATTGTATTTGATATGTCTCCGCATATTGGAGACTCCTATTATAAGACAATAGTCCACCAGACTGTGGAAGAAGCTGCAGAACTTCAGCCACGAATGGTCCTCCTCAATACCATCTGCTCATGAAAGCACAGGCTCTTTTTGTCCTGAGCTAATCCCTGTTTTACAGACCTGACAGATGCTCAAATCCCTCGATCCAGGGTCCAGGGGTTGAACCCTATCTTGTTGGATCCCTCTTCTAATGTCTTCTACAGAGGTCTTCTAAAGCTTGGTTTATACTCGACGCGTCTGCATGAGCGCGAATGTGTGCATGGCAAAAATGACATCATTGTGGAGTGGGCGGTTGTTTTTCTAATGTCACAAGTAATACTTTTTACTTGTGGTTTTGGGTTTTACTGGGTTTACTGGGTTTGGGTTTACTTGGTTTTACACGTTAACTTTTGCAGTGTGGTTTTGGTAAAGTTTACTAAAGTAAACATTGTCACGTGTGTACTTCTCGCCGCTGTTTCCTGATGGTTTATAGAACAATTACTCAGAGTCGTCCTCTGTCATTTCAAAGAATCTCCAAACGGACAATGCGCTCGTGCAGTCAGTGGAGGCTCCCACTGCGGAGCAAGACGAAAGTATTAAAAAAAGGCTTAAGACAAGTTTTAACCCAATACCCTACTTGTTACATAAATGACGGATTCCTCTTGATGTACCCAAGCACATCTGTGAAGTACATTTTCATGTTTGTCAACATGCTGACTTGTAAACCGACACTGACATAGGCAATGAAAGTTGCAAATTAGCATCAAACCATGCAAGACAAATCAACACGGACGCGATGGTGATAAATAGCTTTACAGGGTGAGGACGTATCCTGATGGCAGAAACACACACCAAAATACAGACCAAAACCAAAGGAGAAAACCACTTAATCTTGAGAGATAGATGGGGATGTGATATGTGGTTTTATGATGCGGCTGGTGAAGACCAGTTTCAAGATGCACATGCAAAAAAATGTGTCATTACGTATAAAATTGTATAAGGTTGTTGCATGTTGTCCTAGAACATGCATATGATGCTGGTCATATGGATTAGGGTTGGCGACTCCAGTTGCTTTGGAGTATGTGGAAGGCGCGTTTTTTCCGTAATGAAGAAATATGCTATCTGCACTGGTTTTTGCACCGTGCATTACATCCAGATTTTGGAAGGGTAACAGGGAAGCTTGTCACCATCAAATCAGCACCATAACGGATCATTTGTAACATCTCGGCAGACTCGTTTGGAAATGCGGTCTCATGTTTAATGAACATCTTACATGTGCATTCCCCCTGAAGCTGAGCTAATTAACCTTATTATTCAAAGGGCAGCAAAAAAGTTTTCCTCGCCAATCTCTTCGTTTATCTAATTAATCTATGGACGTTTTTTTAATCCAACAATTATTCCCTCAAGAGATTGCATTAACAAGAAAGCGAATTAGAAACTGGATTGTTGCACAATCAGGACACACACAGGAACACAGCAATTGGCATCTCTCTGAAGGCAGCGTCTTATTAAGTTATGTTTTGCCATTTCACGTTTCTCTGTGGGGCTGCCCCAATTGCCAGACGCATTACTTATTCCAATGGGAGCCATTCTCCATCCAGAAAACCCTTATTTCATTAGCCCAGAAAGACCTGTAATGAGAAAAGAGCTTTGTTTCACGTGCCTGGGCTTCTCTATGCTTCCTGCTGGTGACAGCTGGATCTCATGGTTATGTGAGCCTGATATTTTACGTCTTTTTCCGAAACTCTCTAAATAATTCCTACACAACATGCCAGAGCAACAGAAGCTGTGCCAATGAGCTAACTTTTATATCTAACTCTGTGCCTTATGTGGGGAAATCTTTTTGCTGACATCATGCAAAGCTTAATTTGCACGTCGCATAGTACTGATTTTAAAAATAAATCCATCAGACCGCAATATATACTGCATAGTATACACATTACATTTTCAAATTAGCTGTAAGGGGCACTATATCGGGCATTAATGCAAAGTATCTTCTTCTAAGGAATTTTTTTTTTTCTGTAAAGTCAAATATTTCCGCCTGTACCAGTGGCTGTATAAAGAAAATAAAAGTATCTTTGGGTTAAAATAATATTTTTTTAATTAAAAGAAAAATTATTGGAATACATTCTACAAGAAAATACTATGCATTGTCTTGTTGAAATATCCATGGACGTCCCTGGAAAAGATGTCTTCATGAAGCCAGCATATTATGCTCCAAAATCTCTATGTACTTTTCAGCATTAATGGTGCCTTCGCAGAAGTGCAAGTTACCTTTGCCAAGGGCACTGACACAACCCCATACCATGACAGACCCTGGCTTTTGGACTTGATGCTGGTAACAGTCTGGATGATCCTTTTCTTCTTTGGTCCGGAGCACACGGCGTCCATTCCTCCCAAAAAATACCTGAAATACTGATTCATCTGACCACAGTACACGTTTCCACTGTGTGATGGTCCATCCCAGATGCCTCCGAGCCCAGAGAAGTCGACGGCGCTTCTGGACACTGTTAACATAGGGCCTTTTGGCACAGTACATTTTTAACTGGCATTTGTGGATGTAAATAGGTATTGTGGTACTTGACAAAGGTTTGCCAAAGTAGTCCTGAGCTGATGTGGTGATATCGCTTATAGTTGAATGAAGATTCTTGATGCAGTGCCGCCTGAGGGATCGGTAATCAAGTTTTTCAGCTTAGGCTTGCGCCCTTGTGCGCACTGAGTCTTTTAATTATGTTATGCACTCTTGAATGTAAAATATCCAAATCTCTTCCTATCTTTCTTTGAGGAACATTGTTTTTAAACACTTCAATAATTGTCTCATGTATTTGTTGGCAAACTGGCGATCCTCGGCCCATCTTTGCTCCTAAAGGATTAGACCTCTCTTGGATGCTGCTTTTGTACCAAATCATAATTACAATCACCTGTTGACATCACCTGTTTCAAATCACATCATTATTTAACCATTTTACCTCATTACTAGCCTTAAATTACTCCTGTCCCAAATTTTTTTTTAAATGTGTTGCAGGTCTGAATGACAGGAAAGGATGCATATTTACAAATGACATGAAGTTGACCAGACAAAACATTAAATATTTTTTGTTCATATTGTCTGCAATGAAATACAAGTCAAAGTAAATTTAGAAATCACTTTTTTTTTTTTTTTTGCGTTTTCCATACCGTCCCAACTTTTTCTGATTTGGGGTTGTATGATCATGTTTCTATTCATAATGGTTTTAAACCATTCAAGCGCGACAAGACAAAAGAGAATGCGCCTTAATTGAGCAGTCTTTAATGAGTCTTAAGTTAACTTAAAGAGTAAGAAAATTATTGTAAGAAAATTAGATCCGTGTCATTTTCGGCATACTCTCGCAGACTTTCGGCATAGCTTCAGACTGACAGCAGAAGGTTTGGACCTTAATACAGTCTATGGTTTGGACTCTATCAAAGCTTTCATTGGCAAAGGTCCTCCCAGAGGCCGTCTGACTGGTAACACAACCAATCACAGTTCGTTTTTTTCTGCGTCATGTTTAGGGATGTGAAAATGTAAAGTCGATGTCCCTACAATAACAGCCCAGCGTTGCTGTTGTGCAAGTTTACTACAACAATGGAGCCACGAAATTCGACAGCGTTCTTCTTCCACGAGGGAGTTTGGCGTCATGGCATATGTTTCCAAGCGGACCGTTAAAGAACTCAAAACACGCCTCGCGGACATCCTGTAGAATTCAACCAATCAGATGACGACTTCAAAACTCCTGAAGTGTTTCCAGATAAGTGTGCCATATGCATCAGACGTTCAGCCAAATGAGCCAATGGTCCGTGGGCGTGACATCTGAGACTGAGACTATTGCATGCTCGGTAGTTCTTAAAGCAGTGTGATGTCTGTCATTAATGTTAATCAAGTCTGTGTTTTGATCAGGAGATTCAGTACTCTTTCAGAAGATGGATCATAGCGCCGCCTACCATATGATCAATTCCGTCAATGGCATGGAAGCATTGTCTCATAAATTATGGATATTTACAGCAATGGCGGGGAAGAGTTAAGATGGTGATCAGGAGTGGGCCATTAAGAATTTTTACTAACTTGATTATCATGAAATCTAATTAGGCTACATTAGGATCCAAATGGGATTATGCATAATACAATGATAATAGACAGATGGGCTGCTTCATAAAAGCATATATTACAAAATACTATGTCAGTAAAGAGTTTGCGATGCATTTTTACATTGCATTTATTTTCAGTCAGTTCAGCATGTGACATAAAAATAGCTTTCAGCACTGAAACTCATTTGCAGTTTAACCCCTGCAATGCCATATTGGGCTGCTTATGTGTGCACTGTGGCAGACACCCGTGTGAAACAGGTCTCTTTGGAGAGATGTCCCATTTTCATTTATTGCAAATTTAACCACATTATTTAAAGTATGACACTGTCTGATCACACTTTACGTTGTAGTGTCCATGTTGTAATTACACTAATAAGAATTGAGTAGGCCCATACAAAATCTGTGCATTTTTTTCTTTTTTTTGCATTTTCTGCGCTGATTATGTGGTAAAAATCTGTGGAATTGTGTGGAATGGCTGCATCCCATACAGTTTTGTTGATGTCAACAGTTCTGCATCTTTTCAAGTCAGTAAATGAAGGCCTTCTTGCCTAATTTGAAGAAAACCACAGACTACATGTAATACATGTTCATTTGTAACAAGGATCAATTATTTTTTATTTATACCATGGTCTGTCTGAATACTTAATTCTGATTGGCTGGAAGATGACGTTTCATATTAATGCACTGCTTTTATTGAAGCACACACATAGAAATAAGAGATTGTGCTGTGCCTTGAGGGGTTATTGTTATAAATTATAGTAATGTGTAATATTTATAGCACTCACCTTGCAATGCAATTTTCATGTTATGTTAATTAGTAGCATCTTTTGACTAAACAGTACTAAATTGGGCTTCCAGTGAAGCAGTGTTTGTACCTCACACTGCAGGATTGTAGAGCGGCAATCTTAACTACTCTGCTATCTGCAACCTGGATCAGTTTTATCTAAAGCAGACCCACGTGTTTGCCCACTCTCTGATTGACAGCTTGTCACTCCTCCTTTGTGGTGATACTGAGCGCGCTCAGATAGCATCTCTCTCATTCAGCTCAGCATTGCTTTGATCCATGGATGGGTGTGGCTTAACCAGCTCCACCCACTTCAGGTCTCTGCGGTTTAAGATGGTTGAGATAGAGACACAAAAACCCTGTGTATTTGGTTTTACATTTCTGGAGAGGAAGACTGGTAACCTAAAGACACATGAAGTATTGATTTGGAAATTCTGTTTTATATTTTATATTCCTTGTGGACACATTATTCCAGACTTCATGTAGTCAAAGATCAGACAGAATATATCTAGACCCTCTTTGGACCAAATCGCATATATATTCCCATTCATAAAGATTAAAGCCTACTCTGTTAGCATATATATATATATATATATATATATATATATATATATATATATATATATATATATATATATATATATATATATATATATATATATATATTGAAATATCAGTATGCAGCTGTATCCATGTATCCAGTCAAGCGGTACTTGATCTTGGGGTAAAAAATGGAACAAACATGGAACAAATTTTTACAAAAGTTATCCAGCCTTAAGGTGCAGCATTTATACCATCAAAGTAATTCATCAAATATGTTTTATTTAGCTGGTTCTGTGCACAATACACTTTCTGCACTGAATCCCACAACATATTGCAGCCTTTAATATTATGCAGATTCCAAAGTTCTGTGCCAAGTTTCCCGTTCCAAACCCGAATTATGTCTGGCATCAAAACATTCTCAATCCAAAAAGGCAGAAGATTCCAGTTTTTTTCCCCAAGCTTTGATTCAAGTGGTGCAGAACTTTAGTAGTGATCGTGATGCCATAATGTGCCTTGATCACCAATTCGAATGTTGGCACTCTTGCTCAGATGGAGATCTGCGGAGTTCTGTTAAAACCAACTGACTTGAACAATGACGTAACTGACTGTGTTACTTAAAAATACCCCTAAAAGAATCATGCCACTGCCACATCATGGTCTTACTTTTGAGAACGTATTCTAGCATCTAAGTATCTAAGTAACTGAATTAAGGCACCGATATACTTCAAGCAATCTAACAACTAACTGGTGTAACGTCATTAAAAAAATAAATAAAAAAAAACAGGCCAATAATTATTTATTTGTTTGTTCACATTAAGCATATGTGTTTAGATGTCTATCAGTGAGTGGTTTTCTGAAAGTGATGTTTGTTTGTCCTTGTCTGACTTCAGGTGAGCGACCGTATCAGTGCCCATACTGTGACAAGGCCTTCAGCAAGAACGACGGCCTTAAAATGCACATACGTACACACACTCGGGTAAGATTACACACATACATGCACACATTTACTTAAAATTGTACTGTACTTCCTCCTTCTCATCTCTCCCTCACTGGTTTTTCCATTGCCATTGCATTGCTCTGCCTGTGCGTGCATGTTTTTCTTAGTTCACAAAACCATGCAATTTGAGTTGTACTTTTTTTTTTTGAGAATCGTTTATTTAAAATATGTTGTTTAAAACTAATAGAGAAGCTGCAAGGTCTCCCTGGGGTTTTCCAAACAAATAAAAGTTCATAAAAGCAAAAAAAAAAATATTAGAAATATTTGTATTGTAATTATACTATTCTAAAATAACATTTCTGTGAAATAAAAGTAAATGGTAAATGGTAAATGGACTGCATTTATATAGCGCTTTTAACAGACCAATGGCCATCCAAAGCGCTTTACACATTGCCTCACATTCACCCATTCACTCACTCATTCATACACCGACGGCGGTGTCAGCCATGCAAGGCGCCATCCAGCTCGTCGGGAGCAGCTGGGGTTAGGTGTCTTGCTCATGGACACCTCGACACTTGGTCAGGTGGAACCGGGGATCGAACCACCAACCTTCCGGTTTGCAGACAATCTACATGAACCACTGAGCCACTGTGTTATTCTTATTTTATTAAATATTCATTTTTAAATGTTATAGTACAATAGTATTAATAATACAGTACAGGGTTTCATCAGGTAACTGCAGGGGGTTTGTGTGTTGATGAAATGCTAATAATTGATTATACCACATTTTTTTAATTTAAATAAATAAACTTGGTTCCACGAAATCAAATAAAAGGCTGCAAATGAATTTAATATCTATCTGATGTGCAGTGTGTTTGAGAGTAAAGCATTACAGCAGATTTCATTACTATAATTATCAAATATTGTTCCATGACATAAAAGCAGCAACAGAAACATGATTAAAACCACATTACACCACTTATTTAATGAATGCAAGTTTTTTAAAAATGTACATCCCTGTTATTACCATAAAAACCAAATGCCCATGATCCAAAATATGGATGAGGGGTGATCAATATACAGTTGGTTCTGAAATGTCTCACCCGTTCACATATTATAGCACTTCATTTTGGCAAATCAATGTCAATAGGAAAAAGCGCCAACAATCCAGCATATAGCGTTAGTTCTGGCAGGGCACATTAGTTAACGTTAGTTAGTTAAGCTTGCTTCAGCTGGTCACGTCTACCTATAGGAATACAATGCCTATCACAGCATGCATATATAAGCTCCTTCAGTATTATCAGCTGTTGAGTATTTGTGTTTCTCCGGAGCTAATTACCCTCCTCCATCCCCAGCTCCTCCACTCGTCAGTCAGGATTTGGCATCTGAACCCCCCTAAATCAGACTAAATTCACAAATTAGGTTGTACAGTTTAATATTGACATCAGTGCTATATGCAATACATTGTTGCTTCTGTTCACCCTTCTGTTTACCCTAGGGGGTTTATCACTGCTCTCCTTGCTCTTATCCATGGTAGGCTGCATGGATGCGCAGGGAGTTCTTGCCCAGAACAGAACCATGCCGCCAATCTAAACTATGCTAACTGTCTATCACTTTGACGATAATGATCTTGACAGAAATAATGTACATGAGTTTGTCAGTGTGAATTGAAGGAAAGAAAGAGTTCATTGATCAGAGCCAAGACCATGAGAGCCACCCTACCAACTGCCTCTGAAACTATTTATTATTCACAGAGGTTGTAATATCATCATCATAGCAGGGATTTGAGTCAGTATGGCTGTTAACATTCACCTGTAACCACACACATTTGCACAACACCAATTGAATTTGCACAAAGCAGCAATTAATAGGGTTTTAAGGCTTTTGTCACAGATGTAAAATGGTATAAACCACTTAAATCATAAAAGGAAAAGACCATTTACAGCCAATACAGGCAATTTGCATGCTTGTTTAGAATCATGTGTCACATGTGCTCACCTAATATCGTGAAGTTTTGAGTTTTCTATTAGTATTTATGGGCTTTTGAGTATATTTTGCCACACCCTTTTTATAAATGAGCCTAATATAGCCATCCAAATGCCAAAGTTCAAATTTTTTTGATAATTATTTACCTAGAGAGTACAAGAATTGTGTCGCAGTGGTTTTAAAAAGTTTGAGCCAAAAATCTAGCACTAGTTCGGGAAAGTTGCTTTTTTTAAATAATCTCCAATATTTAATGACTGATTCGAATTACAGCGGCAGTCCTAGTGGCAAAGTTGCTCAAAATGAGTTCTACCATGCCATTCTTTTGACTTTCTGACAAGCCTCTTGGGCTGTGAGTCAGTGAGGCCCAGCTAGTTCCTATCGGCCTTGTCTGATAGCTGCTCAGAATTTGTTGGATGCCGCCAGCATGTTTTTCATTATACCCGAATGTCTTCAAAGGCAGTCTTGGTATCTTGGACAAAACACTGCATGCCACTTTTCAAGTCAATTAGACTTAGGGTTGCGTTGTTCTAGCCATTTGAATGTTTTTTCCATGTTATAGCACCACCAAATGGCAAATCACTGCATGCTTTTTCACGTGACCACAGAATGAGCTCTTACATACGTGTGCCAAGTTTGGTGAAAAATACCTCATTCCGTTCATGAGTTATAGCCATTTTAGTAAAAGTGGCTCCGCCCACTTCAAACGTTTTGGCAGCCCTTAGAGACAGTGAATCGAAATTCCAATTCGAATTGTTTTATGATTACTGACAACCAGACTCCAGAGAATCTTGCTGCACTGGTTTGGTTCCAATCGGGTCAAAAACCTAGGACTAGTTTGCAAAAGTCGCTTTAAAAAAAAATCCAATTAAATTTTGCGACATCGATGATCATTCAACCCCAAATCAGAAAAAGTTGGGACAGTATGGAAAACGAAAAAAAAAAAAAGTGATTTCTAAATTTACTTTGACTTGTATTTCATTGCAGACAATATGAACAAAAAATATTTCATGTTTTGTCCGGTCAACCTCATGTCATTTGTAAATATGCATCCTTTCCTGTCATTCAGACCTGCAAAAAGTTGGGACAGTAAAGCATTTACCACTTTGTAATGTTGCCATTCCTTTTCACAACACTTAAAAGACGTTTAGGGACTGAAGACACCAAGTGATGAAGTGTTTTAGGTGTAATTTTGTCCCATTTTTCCTGCAAACAAGTCTTAAGGTGGGCAACAGTACGGGGTCTTCGTAAATTCGCCTCACATTCTCTATTGGAGACAGGTCGGGACTGCAGGCAGGCCATTCAAGTACCCGTGCCCTCTTCCTCCGCAGCCAGGACTTTGTAATGTTGGCAGAATGTGGTTTTGCATTTTCTTGTTGAAATATCCATGGACTTCCCTGGAAAAGATGTCTTCTTGGAGGCAGCATATTATGCTCCAAAATCTCTATGTACTTTTCAGCATTAATGGTGCCTTCACAGAAGTTTAAGTTACCTTTGCCAAGGGCACTGACACAACCCCATACCATGACAGACCCTGGCTTTTGGACTTGTTGCTGGTAACAGTCTGGATGATCCTTTTCTTCTTTGGTCCGGAGCACACGGCGTCCAGTCCTAAAAAAATACCTAAAAATACCTGAAATACTGATTCATCTGACCACAGTACATGTTTCCACTGTGTGATGGTCCATCCCAGATGCCTCCGAGCCCAGAGAAGTCGACGGCGCTTCTGGACACTGTTAACATAGGGCTTCCTTTTGGCACAGTACAGTTTTAACTGGCATTTGTGGATGTAACTAGGTATTGTGGTACTTGACAAAGGTTTGCCAAAGTAGTCCTGAGCCCATGTGGTGATATCGCTTATAGATGAATGACGATTCTTGATGCAGTGCCGCCTGAGGGATCGGATATTATGGTTGTTCAGCTTAGGCTTGCGCCCTTGTCCTTTACGCACTGAAATTCCTCCAGATTCCTTGAATCTTTTAATTATGTTATGCACTGTTGAATGTGAAATATCCAAATCTCTTCCTATCTTTCTTTGAGGAACATTGTTTTTAAACATTTCAATAATTTTCTCACGTATTTGTTGGCAAACTGGCGATCCTCAGCCCATCTTTGCTCCTAAAGGATTAGACCTTTCTTGGATGCTGCTTTTGTACCAAATCATAATTACAATCACCTGTTGACATTACCTGTTTCAAATCACATCATTATTTAACCATTTTACCTCATTACTAGCCCTAAATTGTTCCTGTCCCAACTTTTTTTTAAATGTGTTGCAGGTCTGAATGACAGGAAAGGATGCATATTTACAAATGACACGAAGTTGTCCAGACAAAACATGAAATATTTTGTGTTCATATTCTCTGCAATATGAGTACATTTAAATGAGTAAAAGTAAATTTAGAAATCACTACTTTCTTTTTTTATTTGTGTTTTCCATACTGTCCCAACTTTTTCTGATTTGGGGTTGCATCTGAGGCACATGTTGAGCCAAGGATTCAAACAATATAAGACACAAGAGCCTATGCCTAACAGTTTAGGAGTTCATTCATGAGCGATTTCATATTTTCACTGCTGTAGCGCCCTCGCCAGCCTTGGCGCTACTCGCTTGAACCCCAAATGAGCCTAACAATAATTGGATTTCATAGTGGGAGCTAAGAAGCGCTTTGAATTGAATCTGCTAAATAGTTATAGTTTTTGGAAAGCTGATCTCTGGTGATGGATGGCATGGGTGTTTCTGACATCATTTCCTGAAAGAACTGTATCACTTCTCCCATCTTTCCCTCAGTCATTTAGAATAGCAGTGTCTCTCAGATTTATAGCACAGACAGAGTGGCAACATCAGTGTTAATCCAAGAAAGCCTAAGAAAGCAGAACAGATGCAGCACATCATTAGATCGCTTTGCCAAATATGGACAGTGATCCTGTAATTCTGCAGCATAACATATGAGCTGTGGACTGACACAACACAGAAACACAGCCATTAAGACATCATATAAAAACAAAGCAATGGTGATGCGGTAATAATGAGAACAAGCAGTGACAGCACTGTGCTAATCCTCTTAAGTGACAGGTATTTCTTTGCGTTTAGGCCTGTATGACACACACTAAAGAGCTGCCCAACTGTTTTTCAGCACAAAATTCTACATATTCAAATACTTATATTCCATGTTAATCACTATATGTGTTGGAATAAAGTGCTATGATATCAAAACCCGTAAGACTAATTCATCCTCAAGATTTTCCTATGGGGTTTTGTAATGGGTTTTTTTTTTATTTATGAGTAAAATAAAGTCCATGCGGTAAACATAACTTGACGATATTTGAACGTTTTGTTCGACAATGTACACTACATACTCACACCCAGGGGTGGACTGGGGCAAAAAAGTGTCCCTGGACTTTCTGGCAAAGCGGCCCATAACAACCGGTCACAAAGTCAAGTCACCTTCATTTATATAGCGCTTTTTACAACACAGATTTTTTCAAAGCAGCTTTACAGTGATAATAGGAAATACATTTTGCTTTTGAAGAAAAGTTGTTCATCTCACCATAAACTCACCGACTCATTATGCACAGAGCAATTTTAAACACCACTTACTAACATAAAAATATATATGCTATTTGTACAGATTTTTAATTTTTTTTATATTGAAATTTTATTGATATTATTTTAATTGAAATTAAAATCATTAACATCAATGAATGACTAGCATACTTCTTTAGGTTATAAATGGTCTTTCTTGGTGCACATGGCAATTAATAAATATTTAATTTATTTGTTTGTTTTTGTTTTGTTTTTTTACACATTTTGAAATCTTTTCCATACAGTGAAGTTTAATATCACTAAAGTTTCAAAACCTACCATAAAATCAATCCATATAAAGCAATGCTATGGTCAAAGACTTAGTATGTAGAATGTGGACTGTTTTATGGTGCCTTTCTAGTGGTTATTTGTCCTTTCAGGCGCTTGCCATCTGTCATTTTATGGAATAGAGCTCCAATTGTTTAAAAATTCAAGTTTAAAAATTATAGCCTATTGGTCCAGAAGTTTTTTTAAATGAAAAATACAGCATATTAGAATGATATCTGCATGAACATGTGGCACTGAAGACTGGAGAAATTATGATAAACTCAGCTTTGATCACAGGAATAAAAAAACATTTTACAATGTCTTCACAACAGCTATTAGAAACTGTATTAATATTTCTTAATATTGTGTTTTCACTGTATTTTTAATCAAATAAATGCAGCCCTTTCCTTTAAAAAAAAAAAGTCTTAATTATTTCAAACTATTGATTGCTAGTGTGTAAAATAACGCATGTGTGAACTAACTAGCGAATTATAGCCCATATTTGAATATATGACAATAATATAATAGAATATATTCCTTCACGTGACATATGCTACTTGAATATGAAAGTTGCCAGTTTTACCATGTTTTAGTGAAAATAATATCTCGAGTTTCATTTTCAAATGACTGTGATATTGCTGAAGAAAGCCTGGAAATAGATACACAAACATTCACTCTGATGCTGAAAACTGGTACGTTAATGTTGTGTTTGTGCATTGTGTGTCGAATAACGTAAATGGCATTACAATCTGAGGACAGCAGTAGGAGTTTGCATCCCTGGAAATGATCATGCATTGTTTCACTTTTTAATTGTAAACAGTCTGGAAATATTGCTGTATTGACTTCTCAGGTTCAGCTGTTTATCTTACCTCCGGTGAGTCGGCTCGCATTCAAGTGGCGCACTTCACTTTTGCTAGTAAAGCACCAGGCACATAATCCAAAAGGGTTGTACCTAGTCTCTTAATGAGTCATGGGTGTGTTTTGGGCGTAACGCTCAATAACCCAATCAGAGTCTGATCTCCCATTCCCTTTAAAAGCCAGTTGCGCATGCATCATGGCGGATTTAATATTTACATGACGGAAAGACTGAACGCTTCTCCAGAGAGGAATCCTTTTATTTTTAATATTTAAACATGTTTGTGTGCTGCTGCGCATCCCTGTGTGTGTAATAATCAGAGTGTACACGTGTTGTGCACCCGCCTATAGGTGCATATTACTAACACGCCCTTTAAATAACACAAAAAATATTGACTTCAGATCAGGTTTTTGTTGGTCAATGGCGCAGTTGTTTTCAGTTCCTCAAAATAGAAACGCGCCAACAATGCGCCTGAACACACCTGGTTTTCAGACCAGCACGCCAGACACAGATCGGCACGAATGCATTTGCTATTTAAACAACGTGGAGCTGGATGTGAAAATGATAACTGCATCGGGCTGAAACTAGCAACACAATTATTGCGCCAGGTGTATGATAGGGCCCCTTATTTCACTCATAAATTCATAAAACGGCATTACAAAACCCCATAGGAAAACCACTGGCGAATTATTCTTTCAGGTTTTGATGTTGTTTTCATTCACTCCCTCAAGTGGACTATATTAGTGGACTAATTTAGGGAATAGAGAATGAGGGTATAGGGCTGATTTCTAACTCAGCCTAGGATTTACCTTCCGCACGCCAGCAACGATCTGCTCCCAAATGTCAAAATAAGTGATAAAACTGTGGAAAGAACTCACCTGTGTGTTTATATGTGCCTGCTTCTGAAACATCAGAGTTGAATGTGGAAGTTCTCTAAGGCTTCACCCTGTCAGTCCAAATACAATTATTTGTGTATCCGATTGGAATCTGCTCTAAAAGCCAAAAAACTTAAATTTTCATGGGGACTTTAAAGTGAGAAGGTGCGGTTTGCGATATTTTGGTCTCATTTTTAGCATAAAGCATTTGGATGCTATGTGTACATGGCCCTAGTAGACAAAGCTGCAAAGCACTATTGTCCATCTGTCCTAATGTATATCGTAGTCTGTGATTCCTGACCTTTACATATTTTTGTGGGGGTCGTGTTGCTGATGGTCCCAGCTGACGGTTTTACTGCTGATCTGAATTAGCAAGGGAGCCTCACAGCTACACGCTGGATGTATTATGCTCCATAATCGCCAAAACTCTCATCTTACACTAAATCTTTTTGCCTCTCTTACTCAAACACACATGTCCACTCTGGCCCAGGCCCATATTGATTACGTCTCTCTCTGACAAACACACACTTGATCCTCCACACCTTGCATATCCTGTGTGGCGTAACCACACCTTGCCCTGCTCCATTTCCCAGGATTCTCTCTTCCTTTGTCCACCCATTCCCGTGATAGCTGGGTGTTGGAAATGTGAGTGGACTATCAATGTATGCT